>JAWZYV010013808.1:0-600000 GCA_038373885.1 Cheiracanthium punctorium
CCGGGCTTTTGATCCGGACCGCGGCAAGAAAAGAAATTTAAACTATCAAAACAAACAGACTTCTAAACAACTAGTGCAACAGGGTGATTTGATATTAACCGATGTTAGCGAAATAATATCAAAACCCCCAAAAAACTCCATATAAATCCCAATTATACGTTCCATGACTTCGTTAACATCCTGAAGTTTGGCCCGCGACTTTCCAAAGATAGCTCATACCATAGAGAAGAAGATTCACACCTGTCATGTGACAAATGAATTTTGTCAGGGTGCACAATAGTTTACAAGTTATTGTGTGTTTTCTCACTTTACAGCGTAAGAAAGTTTGGCTACTACGTTACCAGGGCCGGCCCAAGGGGTTGCGAATGTAGGCGATCGCCTAAGGCCCCGCGCTTATAGAGGCCCCGCTCCTGGGCCATTTTATTGCAATCTCATAAGCCATGATAGAGAAGAGGCCCCGCTCTTGCGCTTCGCTTGGGGCCCCGCACGCCCCTCGGGCCGTCTCTGACGTTACTAAAACAGTGTTCTACATAAATACCGTTCGAACTCTTCCTGGCATTGTAAAAATTGCATAAATAATAATGCGTAATGCAAAATTCATTTTTTGACGAGTAAATTTCTTTAGGCGCGTTGCGCACTTTTGGGATGGAGAAAAAGCACTGAATTTGCATGACCGTCACGCTCAGATACATATGGGGAAAAGTGGATTGTGATGTCACAGGTAAGTCGTCTACTGCCTGCTGAGCTTTCTTACTCCTCTCTTTGAATTTTAGAGCTGCCACCTTTTATCATACATAAAAACTTCAAGTTAATTTTAACTGCGTCCTTCTAGCTTCCGCGACTGGTATCGAACCATAGACACAAGGCATGAAATAAAATTTGGTGCGAATGAAATAAAGAGCGAAGAAGGCAGCGAATGAAATAAAATTGGGTGACATGATAGGTGGTCACTCAACATAAACCATTCGCGTCGAATTTTCAAAAAATGCTTTAGATTTTGAGATTTTCCAAAAATTGTTTCAAGCTGCGTAAATTTTTGTTTGCACATCCTGTAATAACGACAAAAGTGAAAGAAATGAAATTGGATGACATGATAGGTGATCCCTCAACTTAAGCTGTATTCGTCGGATTTAGAAGATTTTTTGATTAGATTTTCAGATTTTTCTGAAAATCGTTTCAAACTGTGTAAATTTTTGTTTTAGTATGCATAAAAACTGCATATAATTTTCACAACAAGTGTATACTTTCAAAATATTCAAAACTTTTTTCCACTTTTTATGTACACCCTCCCAAAAAAAGTATTCGAGTAAGAGATAAATTTTCTACGTTGGTTTTGTATATTAAAAATTATCTATGATAGAATATGAATTAGACTATGTATAGGACTTTCAATATTTCTGTCAAGTTGTGCGTTTTTCAAAAACTCAATTATTATTCACAAATCTAAAATAGGAAATATATCTCTTACACGAATACTTTTTTTGGGAGGGTGTACACATTTTCGAACAGTCTATATGTTTGGACAAAAAAAGTGCAGACTTTTCCAGCTGGGTAGGTGCTATCATTTTCGATTATTTATTTAAAAAACTGTACTTAATCTGGATAGCTATATAGTTATTGGGCAATAAAGTTATTTTGATAATGTGGAGAGTGCTAATAATAATATACTGTACATTATTTGAATTATAAGTGCTATAATACAGTGTATTTGAATTATAAATCCATCTTTCATTACAAATAAATAGGATGACTGTTCATTACAATGTAAGTACATAATTATTGATAATTAATAAATTCACATACATAATTATTGATTCCTTCAGACAAAATGCAAGACGTGAAGAAAAATGTGTATCGCTGATGTATACCGTATGCACATGTGTCATGCTGCAGCTTGTGCGCACACACACTCTCTCTTTTAAAATTTTAAATGGGCACATAAATCGAGCGCGAAATTCGAAATGTAATTCAATTAAAAAATCAAAAATTTCCAATGCTAACCCAGTGGAAATGGCGTTTAAATGTGTTCAAACGTACGAAAATATGTGAAACTGTGAGAATATCGTAAATAAATGGGTGATACCCTTACAGCCTTAAAAAAACATTTAAATTTTTTTTACAAAGAACTTCAAATCTATAAAAATGTGAATAAACATCCCTAAATGTTTATTTTTTGTTAATAAAAATACAATAATGTGTGAAAAACCTGTTTAACTGCATAAATATAAATTTGAGAAAGCTTGACAAGAAATTTTCACTTCTGACGTATAGTCAGTCCTACGACTGTTTTTTTAAATTAGGAATGATAAATAGTAAATACGTATGCAGTTACAAATTATTGATTCATTGCTGCACCAAGCTTCTAGGAATTTCGTTATTTTCGTATTTAATGTCAAAACTGAATTATTATCCCAATGGCAATTGAACGATAGTGAAAACATGTAGCATTTGATAGTTCCATTGCAGAATGTAGTACAAGGGGATAACTAGCCAAATAGGGCACTTTTACTCCCCCTTACTGCTAAGGGATCATTGGGATTCAAATTTTCCCCTGAGATAATGGAGCCATGTTCTCACCTCCACCTGTTTCTTCTCTATGGCCCATACCTGCCTTAAACAATCTTTTTTATCTATTTCAAGAAGACAGTTCCTTTATTTATTTTCATACTATCTTCTACCCGAGACTTCGTCCGCGTCGGCTTTAGAATGAGGTCCAGAGAGAAATGAAGCAGGTGTGAATAAATACTATGCTTGCGCCATAGACAAAAATGACTATTAGTATTTGTTTTTTATTCATTTTAATTGAAATATAAAATACATGGTATGTGTAGAGTTATTAAATTTTGTTTTCTTTTTTTTTAACACATCTGGCGAATGGAGATTGTTACGACAATATTTGAAAATTATTTTGAGTGTTCTTGTAAAAGAAATATGTATGCTATATGCAAGAATTTTGGCCTATGTTACTCAGGAATAGTGTGGCTTTCTGAAAAAATCTTTAGAATCGGTTCAGTAGTTACAGAGCGGAATGTATTAAAATTCTTTTGAGTGTCCCTGCAAAAGATCTATTTATGCTTTGAAAGGCATCCTATATCACTGATGGAAAGCTAAACTCTTCCTGAGTATTATACTGCTATAATACTCAGGATTTGCTATAATACTCAGGAATAGTTTAGCTTTCCATCAGTGAAGAAAGCTTTAGAATCGATCCAGTAGTTACGGATAGTCATAGAGCATAATGTAATTCTTATGAGTACCCCTGTAAAAGAACTATTTGTGATATATTCATGAAATGTAGCCTATAACACTCAGGAATAGTGTAACTTTTTATCAGTGAAAAAAGTTGTAGAATCGCGGTTCAGTAGTTAAAAAGACGCCCATAGAGTGTAATGTATTAGAATTCTTGTGAGTGTCTCTGTAAAAGAATTATTTAGGCTATATGCATAAAAGGTTGCCTATATGTTAATCCAGCATATAAGCTATCATCATTCCAAATTTTATCCAAATCCGTTCTGCCGTTTTTACGTGATTGAGTTACAAACGTCCACATTTATATTACATTAGTATAGGATTTTAAACTTTAAGAAAGACATTTGGACTCTTTCTTATACTTTTAATTTGGCGTAAAACTACTGTAATTTCCATGCCATTTCATGTTTTTCAAATGCACGCTATTTTGAAAATCATTTTATGCGGGTAAAACTTGCTAAGCATGGCAACTTAAAAACGGTTTTTAATTAATAAAGAAATTAACTTCTGAGTCTCGAGTGCACATTATGGAACTCATGGGCTTATACGTTCGAATATCCAAAGCTCTGGTGCTGTACATTTGTCTGGCAATAGCGTAGATACAAATATACAAACATTCACTTCTATCATTACAGATGTACTAATGGGAGCTGGTGCATGTAAAATCTGTCGTGGCTCCAATGTCCTCCAAATTGTTAAACGATACCTCTGAGGTTGACGATTTCAGGGGGTTGGTTCCTCCTCTGGAATTGATTTAAAACCATTTCAAGGGCGGATTAAGGGGGCTGTTACAATATGTAAAAACTTTTAATTGTATTACTTAATTTTACATACATTTTTAATTACAATTAAGAACCTGAATGATAATTGTCAGGAAAACATTTAAAAGAATATTTTTTTAATACCTACAACAGTTAATAAAAGAGGAATTATTACAAGAACAATGTTCTTGAGAAAGTTCAGTTGGAAAACAAACATCATTTACATTCAAGAAGATTTCTCTATCTTTAGAGAGATTATCAACATAACCGAGCATGTATTATTTTATCAAAAATTGTGCAATAATTGATTGAGTGTAATACAGACTTCTAAATTCATTTCCTGATTCTATTCGATTGCATACGCTAAATTTTGTGTAAACTCTCAATTATAATTTTTATCTGTCTATTAAAAAATAAATGTCACAAACTTGGACAATGGGAGTAATCTTGGAGGAATAGCTTTAATAATACAAGTAGGCAATTCATTGTCATCCTTTGAAAATTTCAGGTTTTTTTTTAAAGTGAGGCGTAGCTAGAAGTGGGCAAGGCGGGGCATCTGTCCCCGGGCGCAGCACCCGAGGGGCGCCAAACTGTACATTAAAAAAAAAAAAAAATTCCCCATTACATTTTGAGAAATATGGGGTGTGTAAAAATTTCAGTTGTCCCCGGGCTCTGAAAACTCTAGCTACGCCCCTGCTTGTTTGTTGTAAATATTAGTATACACTAATAGTTGACTCTATTCAAACAACTGAAAAAGACTTTTTTTTCAGACTTCAAAACAAACAGATATGTATTTTGTTACTGCTAAAGGTTTTAAACTGCCTTGAGAATTGGTAAAAGATGATTAAACATTGCCTCTAAATTAAATAAAGCTACTATCAAAATATTTTTTGATAACAGAATTCAGATCAGAAATGCTCTGGACTTTACTTTAAATACATGTTTAGACATGAAATATTTTAAACACAGCCTTCAGTAATCAATATTGTTTTATATGTCTTAATGAGCACACACTGCTCATCAGATAACCTGCATTCCTTGAAGAAAACCTATTTTCAAGTGAACTAGTAACATTAGGTAATATAGTTGAAAAATCATTCAAATTACTGGTGTTAAACGATAAAGTAATTAAAAAACTTTGTAAAAAATACACATAAGAAGTAATAGGTAAGAGGATACGCACGTTTCGTTCAAAAATTGTTTTGAACTTCATCAGTCCAAGCCCTTCGTCGCAAAGAACACAGGGAACTGAAAAGAGATCTCTTTTCAGTTCCCTGTGTTCTTTGCGACGAAGGGCTTGGACTGATGAAGTTCAAAACAATTTTTGAACGAAACGTGCGTATCCTCTTACCTATTACTTCTTATGTGTGTTTTTTTACAAAGTTTTTTAATTACTTTATTAGGTAATATAGCTAAAATAAATGAAACATCAGACAACTAAAAACAATCCTATTAGAGACCCAAATTTAGTGGACACGCCATTTAATTTATCTCCAAATCTGAAGAAATGTTTAAATATGCATCTTGTATTCATAGGTAACTTTTAATAACGTGCAACAACTGTGCACTTTAATTTAAAAGGGTGGATGCCCACCTCATGAAATATTGCAGGAAGATTTCTAATAAACAAGCTCTATATTGAAATGAAATCTACCCCAACATTTAATAAATTTCACTAAAATGCGAAGATTGAAATAACATTCGCAGACCCTTTTAATAAAAAGGTGATGATATTAAAACACAACATAGGAAATTTCTCTATCTTATCACACCCTCCTCATTTCAGAAGTGTTTTCTCTCTATTCTAAAAAAAAGTAAAGGCCGCTGGCGCTGTCAAAGCTTGTGGACCTATCTCCTCCTAAACCGTAGGGATTTGAGTTTCGACTAAGGTGCCCACAGATTCGAAAAATTCCGAGGAACCTGCTAAGCTGATATAAATTTCGAAAATCGAATTATTTTAGAAGATATTAATAAAAAACTGAAAAAAGAAACAGAATGGTTGCCAGATTGGGCATAAAATCATTCATTCCTTTGCAGCAAAGCGTTTCCAAGTATCTAGAACCGCGTGAAATTGACAAACATGAGTTAGAATGACGCCCATTTTACGCCAAAATAAAAACTATATGAAATAAGTCACTCAAAATGTGTTACACAAAGTTGACCATTTTCAAATAGTAAGTTCGCTTAGACAACAGGAGTTTAGAATGAGCGATGATTCGTTTTTCCAAAACAGAATAACTCATATCTTGAAAATGAAAAGTAATTAAAATGCAGATTATTTTAAAGCCGGTTCCCGTCCAGCTGGATTATTGGCTACCAGTAGAAATACTGGGCGGCGTTCACTATGCCATTATAGCAGTTATAGTACACTTTGGATATTGGCTAGCGCGACGAGATGGTATAATTCGTGGTGTTAAGTACGCCAATCTGCAAACGATTATGTAAATGAAAATATGGATAACAGTTTTCCGGTAACCTTAAATGAACAGTAAATATAGGTTGTGAGCCTGTGTAAATCGCCAAATAATTAAAAGTCGCCATGGGTGGCAGGCTATTCTGTCTGTTCCGTAGCTTTTATTAACTTTACATGTACGCAAGTCGCCCAATAATGAAAAATCGCCATGGGTGGCCAATTCGCAAGGTGTCCAATAGGTTTTACATTATTAAAAATACAGCTGAAACAGATGTTCTGATTTTATGACGCTTTAGCTCCTAATTAATATAACTTTTGAATGGCAACATGAAATATCATTATGTTTCTGAGATGTGCAAATAATTTTTCCAGCGATTATAAGCGGAGTCCGCACTCCAGGTGGAGTATAGCTCAGGACCCGTACAACACGGATTCCCATAACAAAATATCTTCCGTGTTATGAGGGGTAGGGGGTCTACTGTAGTGTGACGTTTAAATTTTTATGTACCAATGAAGATGCAAGACATAAGCAATGTGTAGCTTAGCTCAGTAACATTCTATCGGATCCAATCTTCGAGTTTTGTCTGTTGACATTATGTCTTTTTTACGAATAAGCCTGATTAGGGGCCGAATGCCTCATACGAAAAGCGGGCGTAGCGAGTCTGGGGGCCTTGGCCCCTAGTTTTTAAAAAGAAAGCATTAAAAATGGGAGTCAGTAAAATGAACGCACAATCATTAAATGCCAAGACAATGTGATTTCTGTTACAAAATCAATCTTTTTTTAATATAAATTGATAACTAAATTAAAACTAGAAAGAAATTCAATCATTTCTGAAATTTAAGAATATTATTTTTTATACAATTTTAGAAAAGTACACGTATATTAATAGTTCGTTTTACAGTTTGTTCTTTTAGGGGAGGGGAAAAATGGAAGAATGCCAAACTGCCTATAAATCACAACAGTACAAAGCATTTTGTGTGAATTTCATAGACAAATTGCAGATGCAAACTGACTTATAAGCAGCAGTATTAAAGCAATAAAAATCATGCCAAAATTTTTAATTCAGTGGCAATTGTATACAATAATTTTAGTTAATAGTATGCAATTTTTTAAGGACATTTCTGCATAAAATTTTGAATAGAATTATAGTACATTAACATACTCAAGAACTCACAAATGTAGATATAATTTTTAAACAGTTTGTCAGTAAAATTTGTTTTAGAGATTTTTGGATTATAAAACTTTGATTTGATTTTTTTTTTTAAGTTGGACCACAATTATCCATAAAGGTCCTATGAAATGAAGAAAAAAAAATTCAAAGTTGTCATAAATTTCAATATTACTTCATTAGAAAGAAACTAGTCAAAAATGTGATACCATGAATTAAAAACTGTTTAAGATTAACTTGCTCGAGAAATTTGTCATGTCAAAGTAAATTTGCAATTTGTGCGATTCTAAATATTGCTTGATAGAATGCCGTTTGACTTTTTTTAAAGATTAAATAAACTGTTTTCTTCTGCTGTACAATAGAGGATTTAAACATTTAGATCATGCCACATGAATTGTTTTTATTTTTAGACATAAGCTTCCATTTGCTTGTCATGTAATGGCAGCACTAGATAATGAATTTTAAAAACGGAAGATTTGTTACGATAAAATGAATTAAAGCACAATCTCTGTGTCAATAAATATTTCATGTATATTAAATTAAAAGTGTTTGTTATATAGTAATACCTCAAACTTGCGTGATAGGTAGGACCGAGCAATAACTGCGCAAATCGAACTTGTGTAAGTCAGGGTATAATTTCGCATATAAATAGATGCGTACAAACTATTTTTTATTGGAGCTGGAGACTAAAGAAAACAATAATTTAGAAAAAAAATTAATAAAATCTAAAATAATATAAATGTAAAACAAATTATATTATTAAAATTGTTAACGGAAGTTATTTTGATGAAAGGCTTCATAAAAAAGTCATCTGATGGTTCAAAGATATGAAAATCGCATAAGTCGAGGTAATATGTATTCATCATTTTTACTTTCCGAACATGTACCATGTAAGGAAAGTATTGTAATCATGAAAAAATTCGAATTCGAGATTTGGGTGTATTGACACGTTTTGAGGTCTTCTGAATTCATTTAGGCTATTTTTACGAGATGTATGTATGTATGTATGTGTGTGTGTGTGTGTGTGTGAGTGAACACGATAGCTCCTGAACGGGGCATGCAATTGATCTCAAATTGGGTATATATGTTATAAACCACCGTCGCAAGACCAGTATTGATTTTGGTGTGTATAGGACTTATAGTTTTTCTACAGGGCTAAGACAAAGATTTCTTTGACATTATGGCCTATGGGGAGAAATTCTTGAAAGTGCGCTAGCGTTTAAACGGTACATTCGATTGAGCTCAAATTGGGTATATATGTTATAAATCACCGTCGCAAGACCTGTGTTGATTTTGGTGTGTATAGTACTTATAGTTTTTCTACAGGACTACGACAAATATTTCTTTTACATTATGGCTTATGGGGGAAAATTTTGGAAAGTGCGCTAAGCGTGTAAACGGTACATTCGATTGAGCTCAAATTGGGTATACATGTTATTAACCACCATCGTAAGACCGATATTGATTTTGATGTGTATAGGACTTATAGTTTTTCTACAGGGCTACGACGAAGATTTCTTTTACATTATGGCCTATGGGGAGAAATTCTTGAAGGTGCGCTAGCGTTTAAACGGTACATTCGATTGAGCTTCAATTTGGTATATATATTTGAATTATTCATCGATTCAAATTTATTTAAATGCTTGGTAATGATCTTGATCGTAAGTGTTCGGAAAGTCGAGTGGAGTCATGCCAGATTTTTTAATGGATGCCTTACTACTAACTAAATGAAACAGTAATCTCGTTAATATATCTCACCATAACATCAACCTATGACACTTTTTATTATGCTTCTTTTGGATTCTTTTTACACTTGTGAACCTTCTACGAAGAATGGATACAAAAAAAAAGAAACAATTATGTATAAAATTTTGGAATAATGTTTAATAGAATACAATGAATTTGAAATGTGACAGATGTATATTATACAAGTAACTTTTCTATTTCATGCTGAAGAGCCTTTAACTGAGATCCCTCATTTGATGTGATAGAGCATGCAATCACAATTATACTTAATCTATCAAAATGTAAAAGAAAAATAAGGGGGGGGTGCAGAAAATGTTTGCCCCCCCCCGTTTTACTCCCAAAATTTTCACCAATCCATATGAAAAAAATCCCCAAAATATTTGATATTTGAAAAAGGAGTCTGAATAATGGGAAAATGATGACTACTGAAACAGAATAACATACACAAATGAATAAACATAATGATTTCTTAAAACTTTTATTCATTCAAAACATACAATTACAAAAATTCATCAAATAATAAAAACGATTATATAATATATTAAAGTTATAAGAAAAGAGTAATAAATATAGCAATACGAAAAACCTCTACTGTAGAACTGCTACAAATCAAAATTTAGTTACTTACCTGTACAAATAAAAATAAGTCATTTTTAAAGCGGTAGGAAAATATTACTTTTTTGATAATGACATATTTTGTACAAAAAGAAACAGACACTAATGTGGTATTGAAAAGATTTAAAATTTTACTGATTAATTTAATAATTAAGTGTGAAGGTCCCGGGTCGGGTCCCATTGCACGGCTGTCGATTTAACGGTCTGGGATTTTGGTAGGTTTTCTACAGATGTAACATGAATACGTGTTAGAACCCCTTAGAAAGCCCTCCTGCCAAGGCATCCCCCTTCCTTGGCAGATCTCCCTTGTGTAGTGTTGCCTTAAACTCAAAATCAAATAAAATCATCATGTTCAAGAGACGTGCAATTTCGTTTGTCATTGTAAATGTTTCCTGCTTCCGAAAAAATGTGCTAACTGTAAGCAGTGCTCACTCAACACATGTAGTAACATACTTTACACATGCTCATATTTCACGCAGTTTTAAAAGTAATGTTTGTTTTATTTACTTATTTGGCAAAATAGTCATTAAAAAGTGCATAATTAATTATATTTTTAATTGAATTTATATTAGCTTAAGACAATTACAAGTTTTCATTTAAAAAATTGTAAAATTCCTCATTTGCACATTAGTGGTTCATTTTTGCTTAAGTACTCGGTACTCGACCCAGTAATAAATGCCGAGTACTCGGCTACTCGGCCAAAGTGCTACTCGGTACATTACTAGCAACAAGTGAGCCCCATGAAAGTCATTTTACATGCAATTTCCATGCCATCACGGAGGTATTGCATTCGGTGCATTAACAACTTTTTTTTACATGCAGTGTTTCCACGAGAGGCCTATCAAACTATGAGCCTTGAAACAAGCTGTTTTACAACATCTAATGACATAAGAACGTGACAGCAAAATTTATAGCAACATTAAGCAAGGTTCATCAGACAGGAACATTCTAATCAGTTATAAAAAAATAATTTCAGAATATTACAACTGATGAAATCTTCAACAATAATTATTTGCTGAATTTGAAATATTAAATTTTTAAGAGTATGAACACTTGACCAGACATCATCATTAGATAAGCATAATGTCAATGAAATGAATCTGTACAAATTTTTCAAGACATATGAAAGCTTCTGCATTATTCTTCGTATTCGGGGGAAAAAAGAAGCATAGGACAGTATAAATTACAATAAACCAACAAAGTGAGGCAGCAGGCTTCATGAGACAGGAAGAATTTTCTCAAAAACTCTTAAGAAATAACAAAAGTTGATTTGAAAAGGGCAATTTAAAATTATGTACACTGGGAGCACACAGCAATCACAATCTGGTAAGATTGTTTTGAATGAAATATCTCCGTAGAAAATTTTAAGACAAAGATTCGACATGCATTATTCTTCGGATTCCAAAAAGGAAGCAGGCTTCAGGAGATAGGAAGACTCTTCTGACTTATACAAATTTCCTGAAAAATTCTTTTCAGAAATTGACAAAAGGCATTACTTGATTTGAAAAAGGTAATTTAAAATTATATACATTGGGAGCAGGTGTCATACCAAGATTATTATGAACTATATCTGTAGAAAATTTTAAGACAAATGAAAGATTCAACATGCATCCTATGCAAAAAGGGCCAGCATAGGACAGAATAAATTTCCATGAACCAACAAACGAAGGCAGCAGGCTTCAGGAGATGCGAAGATTCTTCTCAGATAATTTCTATAAGCTTGAAAATTAGATATGAGATGAAGGCCGTGTGGCCTTGGTTGGGGAGCAAATATCGAAATCAGTTTGGGGGGGCAGTATTTTATGCTGACCTGCTATCCTGCCCTATGGGCCTTCACTTAGCAGGTTGCTCAGCGATGCGATACTGTGGGGAGAAAATTTGAAATTGCCTCTCTTTAGCCATGAAATCAAATTCCAAAGGAATTCACAAAAAAATTTAAACCATTTTTATATGTATGTTGTCAAAAGTCAAACAGTGGTGCAACAGCCCACTGAGGGGCCAAAGCCTGCTCTGGCCAGTTGCGCTTTTGTGACCACGGGCTCTGGGGTGCGGATGCATTTGCCTTGACCAGGTGGTCAGCTTGGTCCTCATTTCAGTGACCCACTTAAGGGATGAAAGGCAGAGTCGACCTTGCCCAGACCGGGATTTGAACACTGGACCTGTGGCATGGCAGCGCTCTGCGATAACCATTACACCACTGGGCTTCAATTGTACGTTGTAATAGTACTAAAAAGGAAATATTAATCATTAATTTCTAGTTTAACAAATACATATCTTTGAAAACTTAAATCAAATCTTAAAAATTTTACTAGGTTTCGTATAATGGAAAATCACTAGCTTTTGTGCGGCATTAATTTTTGTGAGCCCGACGTCTTTGCAAAAATTACAGCCTTGCGAAATACTTTTTTTTTCTGCTCATAACTTTGTTCAACTTTTGGTTCTGTTTATAATTTGCGAAATCATCAATATCTTCATATTCGCAAAAATTATCCCTCGTGAAAATAAGTGATTTTACAGTGTATGGTGCATGGTAATTTTAAAGTGTACTAAATCTAAAGTGTTTAAAAATCTTTTCTGGATAAAACAATGAGTTTATTTGGGTGGGGGAGGGGGGGGACAGAAGTAGCTAATGTAATATTCAAAAATGGCAACATGGATTACATATAATTCCCTCATGGCAGGGGCGTAGCCTAGGGGGGTCATAACCCCCCATTGAAATTTTTGCCATACAAAATGTATATTCTTCACTACATTATCACACTCACGCATACATATATATCAGTTTTAGTAGTCGTAACCCCCCCCCCCATGAAAAATTTCTGGCTACGCCCCTGCCTCATGGAAATAAGCAGTCTAAGCTGTGAAAAGTCACACACGTTATGTTTTTTAAAAAGCAATTTAAAAAAATAACTATTATATCAAAATTCTAGGTTTCTGCATAAAGGAATATGGTAAAGTGTATGTTACTTTAAAGAACTTTTGTTTGGATTTTTAAATAAGAAATATTTTTAAAAATCCTTGATTAATTAGGAAAAAAATGCTTTCGAAATGTCATACACATAACATGGAATTGCTCAATAACTAAAATTTAAATTATTGTTGTATATGAATATATAAATGGCACATAACATAAATTACACTTTAATTCATTGTCTTCTTTTTTATCCAACCCTAAATTCGCATCTGCCTGTAATGTTATGTGAGAGACAAATAGGGGTTTGACTGTATTGAAAACTAAAACATATTTTAACAGTTTTTCAATGCTGGAGGACGGCAAAATACTTTAGTGGAAAGTTAAAAACATGTGAATTGGATAAAAATAAGCATATTTTAACTTAGATGTATGTATAAGGACTGATAACTTTTGTCTACAGTAATATTTATAAATTTCAAATTAACTATAAACATTTTAACAAAATGTTTGCAAAATTAATCGCACTTTAATGCACTTGAGTTCACCATTTTAAGCATAAAATTATGAAATTAAAAAAGAAAATGCTTATGAAAATAACAGTGTCTAAAATAATTACAATATCAAGTCTGTTTTAAGTAAACATAAATCGAAATAATCTAATAACTGTCAAATTTTGCACAAAATATTTCTTATGACAGAAATAATAAATTCATAGATCTATATAGTTAAGTGATTATGCAGATATAAACAAAGCATTTTATAAGGTTATACATATAAATTTACCTGAATGGGAACATCCAAATTAGATACCAATAATGAATCTGGCTTTGGGCATCCAAATCCTTTCACCCTTTTATCAGAAAACCTTTTAGGTGGGTTTAAACATCAAAAAGTGTGGGAAGGGTATTTGGCTTTAATTTTTTTTTTTTACATTGTCAACTCTATTCCCTTCAAATTGCTAATAATATTATAAACAAGTACAAAGAGCAATGGTTATATCAAGATTCTTTATTACCTCTTTTATAATCAACATTAAAAAAATATACTAATATAATAATAATGAAGCAAGAAATACAGACAACAGTAATTTTATAACTACATCTTAATACTTACTGACATATTCTTTAAGATAAAACGATTAAAATAGAATAAATGTTATCTACAAGGCGTTCTTAATGTTTCAATATAATTAATATGTAAGATCTTGACTTTTATAAAATGAAAAACAGAACTTTTTTAAAACAAAAATAAAAGCAGTATAAAAGTTATATCGTTATCTAATTAATACAATTTGATGATTTACTATCATTCATGATCTATGAATATAACCTTTTTAAAAGTTCCGTAGTGTTGTTTACAAACAAACCACACACCGGAACTCAGTTTGGCGACATTTAGAATATCGCCAATATCCAAACATCGTACTATAAACATATACTTTAATCGTTATTAGAAGCTTCCAAAGACTAAATTACAACATTATACGATTATTTAGAACCTGAACTTTATACTGCATACCACAAATTCAAGCAAATAAATATTTTAATAGAATTAGTTACACTGCAAAGTCGAGCTTCTGGACCCGGGTTCCATTATTCACGTCTGCAATTCACCATCCACTTTTTTCTTCTTTCCATATCCCTAGGAAATATAAGCATTTGTTTGCCGCTTCCTGAACGATTAGAACAATTCATAGTTGAACAAACCCCCATTATCAATATTATTCAAATTTATAATATATAAACATCCGTTGAGAAGTTAAAAAAGTTGGTAATACACGTAGCATATCATAAAGGAAAGTGGAGAGCGCTTCTTCTAAGCTTCCAATACATATTCGTAGTAGTTAGCAGCTCTGACTTACTATATATAAGTGTAAATTATTGGAGGCGCTCGAGCTCTATGGGTCCATAGAATTCTACACCTCTGTAAGGTAAGTATGCATGCTACTATCTTCCTACCATGTTATAAGTTAAAAATAGAAGCATAGTAAAAACTCCAAAGGAGAAAAAAAAAAAAAAAAAAACATTTTCGATGACATAGTGCATTTTAGACACACCTGAATTTTTTTCATTTCATACTTTACATTACATAATCTGATTTTAATGAACCAGAGCCTGGCGAGGGCAGCTTATAGTAACATTGTGTGTTACGTGGCGTCACAATGAATACTAAATCACGATTGAAATCAAAAGAAGAAAATTTTTAATAGTACAAGTAAAGTTTTTTTTAAACGTTTGTAAATGGGGTGAAATACTTTTTTTTATGTTAGTATAAATTCGTTTTCTGTATTGAGTGGTCAATTATTGGGTGGGCTCGGCCCCAATTCACAATTTATTGGGGGGGCTCGAGCCCCACGGGCCCATATAACTCTACGCCTATGAAACATATACTTTAATCGTTATTAGAAGCTTCCAAAGACTAAATTACAACATTATACGATTATTTAGAACCTGAACTTTATACTGCATATCACAAATTCAAGCAAATAAATATTTTAATAGAATTAGTTACACTGCAAAGTCGAGCTTCTGGACCCGGGTTCCATTATTCACGTCTACAATTCACCATCCACCTTTTTCTTTCCATATCCCTAGGAAATATAAGCATTTGTTTGCCGCTTCCTGAACGATTAGAACAATTCATAGCTGAACAAACCCCCATTATCAATATTATTCAAATTTATAATATATAAACATCCGTTGAGAAGTTAAAAAAGTTGGTAATACACGTAGCATATACCTAAGGTGACCATACGTCCTCGAAATTCAAGGACAGTCTCCAAATTTAGAGTTTTTTTTTCATTTTGTCCCCAAAAATACTTTGTCCCCAAATTTAAAGATTTGTACTTTTTTTTCCCTGAAAGCACGGACTAAGAGGGTACAGGACAATCATCCAAGCATTGTGAAAGAACTAAATGAAATTTGCCCAAAAGGTGGCGCTGGGGGTCGTACCCATTATTTTTTGGCGCATGCGTCGTGTGCTAGTAGCTAAAACGTAACCAAATATCAACGGAAGCACCCCGCGGGAGATACTTACGCCGTGTGTCGTCAGAGGGCGCCCATGCCGTTAATCATTAAAAGGGGGTCGCATATTTTCCTTTCAGAGGCTGACGCAGTTGCGCCCGCCTGCCGCTTCCCGACGACCGTCCTAAAGCCTCTTAGTCCGTGCCTGAAAGTTTCGGCTTAGTTTATTTCTTTCAGAAAAAACTGAAGAAATAAGAAAAATAAACCAACTAAAAGCGCCATCTACTCAGAGAAACAATGAAATTTGATCTCTGAAAACGTTTGTTGTCATTGTGTGTGTAGCGCGTACAGACATTCAATAAAGTATCCGAATATGAGCCAAATTTCCCCTTTCAGTTATGTTAATAATTCAACACTTTTCATGAAGAACCATGCTTTCAATATGAAATTGACGTACAAAAATTTTCTTGCCCTCGAATACTTTTTTTGGAGGGTGTACATGCAGTGGCGGCTCCTCCATTTGAGCACATGAGCACGTGAACCCCCAGAGGAAAAACTAAAGAATAAACACATTAAAAAATTAAATTAAAATAATATATTGTTGCAGAATTACTCTGCTACTCCTGGGTTCGTCGTTCTAAAGTCCAGTTGGTGTAAAAAGTTCAAGTAAAAAGTCACTTGTCAGGATGGAACACAAACTTTATTTCTTCTAGAACTTCGTAGAACAATCAGCTGCACACAATTCACAAGCACAATCTAGCAGTAACGTGCTTTTAACAATCCGCTTGGATCAGAAGCTCTCACAAATGCTGTATTTCTCACACAAAATAAGTCACTTTTACAGGCTAAAATTCCGTGGAAATATTCAAGGGATATAGTACACTATCCCTTAAGACACAGCAATGAAGAATTTACACACAGCACTTTAAAAACAGCTTCACAAAGCAAGCTAAAACACAGCTTCTATAGCACTATCAGTTCACACAAAACAAGCGTACTGAGAGCTCCTCACACATTGAATGTTCAACTCGCACTCTGATTCTTCGGGGCGATGCACGCTTCTTTAAATAGCCGACGCAGGAGGTACAAGAGGTTTCCAGAAAAGTCAATTTCTCGAGGGTTCAACATAAAGCGTGAATTTCGATTACGTCATAGAAGAGAAATGTTAGGTTATTATGCGTTTTTAATGCAGGAAAAACAACTTCCAGGCCCCATTGGGAAAATCGCGCCAAATGACCAAAAAGTCGCCAAGCTTGGTGACTTTTGGCGAAATATCACCAAATTTGGCGCCAAAAATAAGTCCTCAAAAGTGAAGAGATCTAAGCTCTAGGACTAATATTTCTCGAGTTTTCGAGAAATCCCATATATTTGAATGGGAAACCGAAACCTCCGTATCTCCGGTTCTAATTGGCCGATTTTGATGCAACAAAAAGCAAATTTATCTATTTGAAGCGTAGAATACGAATTTTAAACCATTTTAAGCCCCAGAGCCGCGGGTTGCCCCGAAAATTCGTAACATTGCCCCCTTCCCAAGGACTGCACGTCCCGGGCAGTACAATCCCCAGTTAGGAGGTAACACAAATATCTACAGTGTCCAACCTTTAACCAAATCTTAACAACATAATTTTCAGCAAATAATCAGCAAATGCACTCTAATTAATAAATAATAGACATAATGAACAATTACACTAATAAGCAATAAATGTAATAAACAAATACACATTAATAAAAACCAATATTTTACAAATATGTACACTAAACATGGCGTAAGTAGTGAGAGAAAGAGAGTTGAAGAGAAGAGAAAGACAGGAAAGGAATGAGAGATGAATGAAAAGAGGAATTACGCCATAGTGACCATGGTCTGAGCTAATTACAACCGCGGTAGATGGCTAGCCGATCGTAATGTACAACTCTTGGCTTCGAGTTTGGTGACTTACGAATCCGTACGATGACGTCATTCAGCCGGTTTAGGACTGTGTAAGGACCGTCCCACGGCGATTGCAGCTTCGGAGACAGGCCTTTCCGTCGAGTAGGATTCCATAGCCAAACTTTGTCACCTGCGTTGAACTCGTGTCCCGTAGCCTTCGTGTGGTAGCGAGTCTTCATCTTTTCCGTGTTCAGGTTGATCCGCTCCCGAGCAAAATGATGCACATCTTCAAACCGTGCCCGAAGGTTTTCCACGTACTCCTCTGGCGATGAAGGCGCATCTGGAGGGCGGCCGAACACTAGATCGGCGGGAAGACGAAGATCTCTGCCGAACAGCATCTGGGAAGGTGTGAAGCTGGTAGTCTCGTGGACGGCACTCCTATAGGCCAGCAGAAAGAGGGGGAGTTTCTTGTCCCAGTCCTCTTGATTCCTAGATACCAGGAGCGAGAGGTTGTTCAAAATTGTGCGATTGAACCTCTCCACCATGCCGTCGGATTGTGGGTGTAAAGGCGTAGTCTGGGTTTTGTCCATTCCGAGAAGTTGGCATAGTACTTTAAAGACTGCAGAGGTAAAGTTCGTTCCTTGGTCGGAATGAAGTTGCAGAGGGGTTCCATATCTGGAAATCCATTCTTGCACCAGTACCTCTGCTACGGTCGTAGATTCTTGATCGGGAATAGGAAACGCTTCGGGCCATTTAGAGAAGTAGTCAATGACAACTAGGATGTATTTGTTGCCATCCGAAGTTCGCGGAAGAGGTCCCAGGATGTCGAGTGCAATCCTCTCAAAAGGCACTCCTACATTATAACGATGTAGTCTTCACGGCTTCGTTTCTTCGGGCCTTTACGGGAGGCACAGGCGTCACAAGCTTGACACCACTTTTCGACGTCGCCTCGAGCCCTAACCCAGTAGAAGCGCTCGCGAACTTTCTGCAGGGTCTTCATCACGCCAAAATGGCCTCCAGTTAAGCCATTATGCAGCTCTTCTAGAACCTTCGGAATCCTCGAGCGAGGGAGTACTAACTGCCATCGGAGCATCTGGCCGTCGTCCGACTCCCATTTACGATACAGGACTCCATTCCTCAGGCGAAGCGAATCCCATAAAGCCCAGTACTGTTTTGTTGCCGGACTGTAAGATGATATTTCTTGCCAACTGGGCTTAGCGCTGGATTTTTCCATAAATTCCACAATAGGTTTGATGTTGCTGTCTGCTAATTGGTCCGCCCGAACATTTTCGTCACTCCAGGGATCTTGGGATGGTGTCGATGATGTAACTTGGCGGACAACGGGATGTTTCAGATGGTAATTTTTCTCTGCTCTGGAGCAATAGCGACAGCTGTCTATACAGGGCCTTCTTGACAAAGCATCTGCATTTCCATGAGATGCCCCTTTCCGATGACGTATCTCGATGTCATATTCTTGTAATCGCTGTATCCACCTGGCTATTTGGCCCTCTGGATTCTTACAATTTAGAAGCCAGGTTAAAGAGGCATGGTCCGTTCGGAGCAGGAACTTTCGGCCGTACAGGTAATGATAGAAGTGCTCCACGGCCTTAATGATAGCAAGGAGTTCCTTTCTCGTAACACAATAGTTACGTTCTGCCTTTGAAAGGCATTTGCTCCAGTAAGCAATGACGTGTTCTTGGCCATCTATCTCCTGGGACAAAACTGCTCCGACACTCTCCTTACTCGCGTCTGTGTCCAGGATAAATGGCTTGTCAGGGTGAGGATACGACAAGATCGGCGAAGATGGTAAAGCCGTCTTCAGTTCGTTGAATACGTCCTCACATTCCTCAGTCCATAGAAATTTCTGTCCAGTCTCGGTCAATTTGTGAAGAGGTCTTGCAATTTGAGAAAAGCCCTTCACGAATTTTCGATAGTAAGTACACAGACCGAGAAAACTTCTTAAGTCATGGATATTCTCGGGACGACTCCAGTTCTTGACTGCGGACGTCTTTTCGGGATCGGTTCGGACTCCGTAGGCGGATATTATGTGCCCGAGGTAACGTACTTCCCGACGGAACAAGTTGCACTTCGACGGACTTAGTTTCAAGTTTGCCTCTTTTAATTTCTGCAGTACCTTTCGAATGTTCTCGAAATGCTCTTCGAAAGTCCTTCCGACGATGATGATATCGTCCAAATAAACGAGACATGCTTCGTAGGAAAGTCCTCTCAACACTGTCTCCATTAGTCGCTCGAATGTATCAGGTGCGTTGCAGAGTCCAAAAGGCATAACTTTGAACTGCCATAATCCTTGGCCCGTGGTGAACGCAGTCTTTTCACGGTCATCGGGATGAATTTCCACTTGCTAGTAACCACTTTTCAGATCCAGAGTGGAAAACCATTCGTTTCCCGATAAAGTGTCCAAAGTGTCGTCTATCCTGGGAAGAGGGTAGCTGACTTTCTTGGTAATGTCATTCAGACGTCTGTAGTCAACACAGAACCGGGTGGAACCATCCTTCTTTCGGACCAAAACAATGGGCGAGGCCCAGGGACTAGTCGACGGCTCGATGACGTCATCACGCTGCATCTCCTCTAAAAGTCTGCTCACCTCTTCTTGCTTAGCAAACGGCAGCCGCCTAGGATGTTGCTTGATGGGAGAGTGGCTGCCTGTATCTATCCTATGTTGAGTTAAGCTCGTACGGCCAAAGTCACCCGAAGTTCGGGAGAAGAGGTCTCCAAATTCAGCTATTACTTTCTCCGCAGCGCTTCTCTGTTCTGCCGTTAACTCCACGTCTTGTATTAATTCCATCGTCAGGCACTCAGAAGATTTAGCTGTCGTTTGGCTGATGTTCTTATTAATGCAGGTAACAGGAGTGCATGTCGCCAACACTTCATTTTTCTTTATCACCTTCGACTTGTCCGTCACATTTACTACTCTAACTGGAATTTCTGCTCTCGACAAGTCCACAAGTGTTGCTCCCACAAGTACTCCTCTGACGGAATCACTATTGTTTGGGTGTTCGATTAATCCAAAACGGAATTTATTGCTTTCTTTTACTGTTCCAGAAATTATTGAATCAGTTCTGGGAGGTAGAGTGATATCAGTCTGGGCTATTATTTGCTGTACAGGTAAAATAGTTTCATTTTTAATATCGAACGCAGCTATTTCTTCTGAGTCTGAACGAAGCTCATTATTCTTAAAGTCCAAGTTAAATTTGTGCGATTTTAAAAAGTCCAGTCCGAGAATAAAAGAGTCTGTAATATTAGCGACATATACCACATGGTCGTATCTGGCATTTCCAAATGTGATTTCTACTTGCGCTTTTCCGCCCACTTCGATCTTGTCACCTGTCACAGTCTGGAGGGTCAGCGAGGGCGGAGTCCAGATAATCTTCAAATTTAATTTCTTGGCCAGATCCGTCTTTATGATGGTTACTTTCGCGCCAGTATCAATCACCATGTGGCATGGAGAACCAGTAACGTATCCCAGTACGAAGAGTCCATTACTGCCGCCATTCACTGATGAAATCTGCAAGACTTTTAGGTGGGGCTTTTGACTATCTGGCAACCACCGCCCCGCGAGATGGCCACCTCCTAGTTTCCCTCCTTCTTGTTTTTAGAATTCTCTTGCTGGTCATGAGACTTTCGACCACAATACTTTTGTACATGTCCTTCGACGCCACACTTCCAGCATTTTACTTTCTTTGGGCCATCTCTCGTTCTATCGGATCTTAATTTTCGCTCTATGAGATCTTCAATTCTCTTCAATCTGTTCTCGACGCTCTCTGTGTCTTTGTTAGCTTCCTCTTGGACCGTTACCGCTCTAACAGCATGCCGATCTTTTCTCACGGCCCGCTGGGCTGCCTCTAGCTTCATTGCGAACACCAGAGCAGACTTCAAATCCTGATAATCCTCCAACATGAGTGCCTTTTGGGTTTCTGGATCACGGATGGCTTCAATAAAATGACGCACCGCCATTTCTTCTCGGACATTATCAAGGTGGTCCATGTAGGCTAGATGACACAGCCTATCTATGTCCGAAGTCCTCTTGAAGGGTCTCGCCAGATCTCTGCATCCTTGACTTAAGTTGGATTCTACTATATTCTTTCTGGCACTTCTCTCCGAATTTCATCTCCAAGGCACTGGCAAGGGCGTCAAAATCTCCTATCTTCGTCGCTCCGATAGTTTGCAATACATTAATTGCATCTCCGCTAAGGGAAGCGGCCAGTTGATTAGCTTTCTCGGACTCGCTCCAACCATTGGCTCTGGCGACGATCGAAAATTGGGTCTTGTAAGCTTCCCAGGGAGTCTTTCCGTCATAGGCAGTAAGTTTCACTGCTGGGCGGTGTGAAGATAACCTGATGTTTTCGGGTAACTTTCCCAGCTTTACGAGAGAGTCCAATTTTTCTTCAATTTTAGCTTCACATTCTTCATGTATTTTCGAAACTATATTTTCTTTCCAGTCTAGTTTCTCCTCAATTTTATTCTTAAATTCTTCCCGCATTCTGCAAATATCTTGCTGCAATTCCTTAACATTTTCTTCTATTTTTCCTTCAATTCTTTGTTCATATTTCGTTTGAGTTTCTTCTATGAGCGACATTCTTTTCTCCATTATCTCTTGATTTTCCTGCACACTCTTTTCGAATTTCTCTAATTTTCCCAAAGCAGTCTCCATTTTCTCCAATCCCAATTTCATTCCTTCTTGTCCGGCTTCAATTTTCTTCTCTAAATCCGCTTTCATCTGTTCTTGTCCGGCTTCAATTTTCTTTTCTAAACCGGTCTGTCCTGCTTCAATTTTCTTCTCTAAATCCGCCTTCATCTGTTCTTGTCCAGCTTTCATCTGTTCTTGTGCGGCTTTCATCTCGTCTTGTCCGGCTTTCATCTCGTCTTGTCCGGCTTTCATTTCTTGCATCATATTCATGAGCTTTTCAAGTTGTTCTTCCATTTTTTGTCTAGTCAAAACCATAAACTGGAAAATTAAAGTCTTTCTTTAGAATCCCGATTCTGACACCAAATGTTGCGGAATTACTCTGCTACTCCTGGGGTTCGTCGTTCTAAAGTCCAGTGGTGTAAAAAGTTCAAGTAAAAAGTCACTTGTCAGGATGGAACACAAACTTTATTTCTTCTAGAACTTCGTAGAACAATCAGCTGCACACAATTCACAAGCACAATCTAGCAGTAACGTGCTTTTAACAATCCGCTTGGATCAGAAGCTCTCACAAATGCTGTATTTCTCACACAAAATAAGTCACTTTTACAGGCTAAAATTCCGTGGAAATATTCAAGGGATATAGTACACTATCCCTTAAGACACAGCAATGAAGAATTTACACACAGCACTTTAAAAACAGCTTCACAAAGCAAGCTAAAACACAGCTTCTATAGCACTATCAGTTCACACAAAACAAGCGTACTGAGAGCTCCTCACACATCGAATGTTCAACTCGCACTCTGACACTTCGGGGCGATGCGCGCTTCTATAAATAGCCGACGCAGGAGGTACAAGAGGTTTCCAGAAAAGTCAATTTCTCGAGGGTTCTACATAAAGCGTGAATTTTGATTACGTCATAGAAGAGAAATGTTAGGTTATTATGCGTGTTTAATGCAGGAAAAACAACTTCCAGGCCCCATTGGGAAAATCGCGCCAAATGACCAAAAAGTCGCCAAGCTTGGCGACTTTTGGTGAAATATCGCCAAATTTGGCGCCAAAAATAAGTCCTCAAAAGTGAAGAGATCTAAGCTCTAGGACTAATATTTCTCGAGTTTTCGAGAAATCCCATATATTTGAATGGGAAACCGAAACCTCCGTATCTCCGGTTCTAATTGGCCGATTTTGATGCAACAAAAAGCAAATTTATCTATTTGAAGCGTAGAATACGAATTTTAAACCATTTTAAGCCCCAGAGCAGCGGGTTGCTCCGAAAATTCGTAACAATATTAAGTACACTTCTAGATTTTTGTGAATTTAAAACATGAGTTTTACTCTTCCCCACCGCCCACTATTATTAAACGCGTTTATTATAGCTGACACACTGTATCGTAGGTGACTACAGAATAATCTTTCGTTGCTCGCACGTGCGATCGGCCCGAGTGGCCCTTTCAACCGGTCTCTGAGGATAGACGCCGAGAGAGTGAGAGAGAGTTGCGGGGGAAGCGTGGCGCTTTCGCTCGCACAAATTTATTGTGCTCACAGCAGATTTTTTTGCCGTTCTCTCCTCTGGATTCTCTCTTGGCTTGTTGTGTTCGGTTAGTGAATCCATTTTTTTTCATATTCTTATTATTTTCTTAATTTTTATGATTTTTCACTACAGTATTTTTTTACGAACTAGTGTAAATAATTAAGATGGGAGTCAAATAAGTGTTTCGGAGCTACAGCAACGACATTTTTCAATGTCATCCTTTGAAAAAGAAATTGAAAGAAAAAATCAAGACAATATTTTTGCTAAAACTTATTTTAGCGACGAAATGTAAGATCCAAGAGGACTTGTTTTCTTTCAGTTGCGTGCATTGTTTTCCTTTAACTGCTGGAAATGCAAATATAGTTTAACTTGTAAGGTGCGTTGTATCTGCCTATTTAATTTTCGAAATTAATTTTGTGAACCTCCATTTAAATAACCCACGAGCTGCCACTGTGTACATGGTAATATGTTATATCCTCGAAAATAATTTCTAGTGTCCCCAAGTATTGTTTAAATTCGAGGACAATGCTTGATTTGTACCCAAATTACCGTTTAGAAATATGGTCGCCTTACATATACCGGAATGGAACCTCGTGGTAACCCTGTGGAGCCAGAATGGCGAGTGCGCGAGCTCCCTTTTTCAGTCACTCAGTTGACATCACTGAAACGTCACACCGAATTGTAGTTTATAAACTTTAGAGGAACTGAACTGGGAACACCGAACACGCCTGTTACAGTTTTCACAAGAAAACTTGTTGGACGAAGTGAAAAGTTTACGAACACAAAGGGCGCGTTCAGACTGCCACTTTTGAGTAACTCGAGTTACTCGGAAAAGACCGAAGCCGTTCACGATGCCCGTTTTGAGCTTTTCGGAGAGATAAACAAAGCGTTCAGGCTGCCAAGTTGAGTAGCTCGAGTTTTTCCCAACTCCCCAAGGATTATCCGTGTGGGGCAAGCTTGGTGGGGAGATAGATCACGTGACGTTTGTTTATTGTTATTGTTCGCTCCCATTGGCTGCACTGGTTAGTAAATACATGCCGCCCCCTTTATTCCTATTAAATACCCAAAACCGTTTACGATGTCAATCTCCCCGAGTAAAACTCGAGCAGTTCGTGTTTTACTCGAGTTTTACCGGAAAGTGGCAGTCTGAACGCACCCAAAGATTGATGGCGTTTCCGTTCAAAATGAAATGAAAACATTACTTTTGTCTGTACATTTTCAAGGTTACTAAACATAAACAATTATATTTTATACAAGTTATAATGTATTTTTGTACACTAGGGACAGTATCTGAAAGTCATTGAACTTGTCGAATAACATGCGTAGTTTAGTTTATTTGTATGGCACTACAGCTTGTTGGTTTAGTCGCCATTTTGTAATCAAGATATCTGGAGGAGCACTGTCTGTTTATTTGGAGGTTGGGGTACTATAATCATGTATCCCGTTGGCCAACGTAAGTATACTTAAACTCTTATTTGTATTTTTTTAAGTCTGATTCCACAGGAAACAATAGAGGTGGCCCTGCAGTATAGAATTTCTTGTTTCGTCTATAATATAAACATCCTATCCGTTATTGATGTGTGTACTTTTGTTTTCGTTTCCCTTTAATTTTGTAAGTTAGCTCTATGTATTCTGATATTTATTAAAGATTATTGCATGTTATTTTCAATATGGTTTCACACTGTCCAGTTTTTTAAGGTATTCAAATGCTTCTTTTTAAAGAGGTTTATCCTATGCAACTGTTGAGTGATTCATGAAGCCATCGCTATGGAACTGCTGTTTGGGCTCACGTATTTAATCATGCATTTGTGTTTGTCAGTTACATCATGCAGTTGTTGGGAATGTCTCACTGTAATACATTCGCAGAAAAAAGTAAAAGTGAGGGATTTGAATAAGAAACAGATTTGTTGCCATGTTTGTGTTTCATACAGGAACTCACTTGTTTGTTACATCTTTGCTCCGTAATTTTTGATTATTGTGTTGGATGGGAATGTAACGATCGGTGATATGGGTGAATATCCATGGTTAGTTTTATACGTTTTCACTGCGAAACATTAGATTGGAAAATAAATAATAAATAAAAAGGATGAATAATTACAACTTATTTCCTATTTGTTTGCTTAATAGCAGTTTTATGTTGTGTATATTTTAAAGTCATCCTTTACTTTCTTTCTAATGAAGTAAAAATTGCTGCTTTGTTTGAAGTGAAGGCTGTGGTCATTAGGTTCATTTTTGCAATTTTTAGCTAAGAAATTGTCCAGGGATTTGTTACTTTTTCAGTAATCATGATGACGAAAATAAAATTTCGCTCCTTTTAAAGTTGCCAAAGATTGGCAAGTACTCAAGGTGCTTTGCTTTAACTGTTTTTTGAAGGAATTTTGTAGTATTGTGTTGTAGTTACATTCTGATACTTTTTTTTAAACACATATTTTTCATGTTCAGTATACTCTACTCATGAAAACAGTAAGTTAGAAAGCAGACCTAGATAAAATTAAAACTGTCTGCAAACTCAAATAATTAAAAGAAAAAATGCAAAAACAAGCTGTGTGTACCCTTCTCAGAGTCCTATACTGCTGCTTGTAGCCAACCAAATCACTCTCGAAATGTCACGCTTTTTCTATGTCTGTCACTTTTTTTCTCTTCTATTTTGCTCTGTTACTTTACATGAGAATAGGGATGCATGAAATATTCGGTATACTGGCTATTCGGCAGACAAACCGAATATTCGGTTCGGCCGAATACTTAAATATTCGGCAACCAAATAGTAAACAAATTTAAGTATTCACTCATCAGTAAACAAATACATATTTTTTATATCATGAATGAAAGATATGGTACAGTACCATAGTACTAAATGTATTCAATTTGTTAGCTACTAATATCACATGTGAATAAGTGTTAGAAACCCTTAGAAAGTCCTCCTACCAAGGCACCTCCATCCTTGACAAATAGCCCTAACTAAGTGTGATTGTGTGTTCCACAATCACACAAAAAACTAATATTACAATGAAATTAGTTTTAATGAGAAAACACTCAGATGTTCAATTTGAATGCTGTTGCTTTTCAATTTTTCTTAAATCTTATGACACATTACATTAACCTTGCTATGACTAACTGATTTAAATTTGAAACAGTCACCAGGGAAAAAAAAACTCATAACATTGTGTTCATAAATATGTAAAGTCAATTAATTGCTATTTTTTAAATAAAATATGCAGGTAAAAAAAATGACCAGCATTTCACTAATATTTAAAAAAGTTATTAATAATATATAAAGGAAACACACTTGGATATAAATTTTGCAGCATTTTAATTTTTGTAGTTTTATACCATATGAAATATTAATCATTGCAATCAAACTTTTATAACGGTTTAATAAGTTTAATAAATTTTAATCAAGTATTCGGTATTCGGCTGAATATTCAGTTAGAATTTTAACTGAATATTCGTTATTCGGCAAAATATGGTATTCGGTGCATCCCTACTTGAGAAGCTAGCACACACTATATTTTAAAAATACACTTCTATCCCATAAGTTAGGTATCCAATGATTCTGGATCATTATTTTCAGCATGAAATGAAATGTGTATTTTTCCATAAAATAAAACTAAAAAAATTAACTTCAGTTTTATAATATCTTTTATTGCAGTACACATACTATTAATTTTATTATTATAAAAGCATACGTTTATAAAAGTAAAGTTTTATATCACCACCCCACTCTCCTTCTGTTATATCGCACATTTTTCTTGTCTCCCAAAAAGCGCAATATAACGAGGGGTTACTGTACTACATTTAAGTTAAAGTTAATATTGATATGGATCATTTTGTAAAATCGGCTAGCCTTTAGTATCACCCACCCAAATTTCTCGCCAAAAGACGTCGCCAAGCTGGATGACACACTGTCCAATGTGGCAATGCAAACGGCTTTATGAATGTTGATGACAGTGCTGCTGTTTGGTACATTTCGGGAATTAAATTATTTTTGTTTTGAAAATGGGTTTAAATTATTTTTGTTTTGAAAGTACTGTCTCACGTGCAGGTCAGCCACATAAAACATGTGCTTTGCTATATGGCTTATTGAAATCTAGAGTTAGTGTTGTGATGGGAAAGTAAGTGGATTTTAAAGGAATATAAATAGTAGTTTTGATATTTCAAATGAGTGGAAACGTTTGGGAAAGCCAAGAGTTACAAATAGTTATTTTATATATATGAGTTCATGTGGAATGATGTTTAAATAGGTTGTTATTGTTGACGATTTTGTGTCTAGAAACAAAATGGCTGTCATTTTGTAATCGGGACTTGTATCGAAAAGTTAAAAGGTAAGTTTTTTTGACTAGGCATTATACGTTTGAGGTTTGAAGTGAGTGGAAAAGTTTGGGAAAGTGAGGAGTTGCAAATAGCTATTTCATGTAAGAGTTTACGAGGAATTTTGTTTAAATATATTTTTATTATCAACAATATTGTGTTTAGAAACAAGATGGCTATCTTTTATGGATGGAAACCCATAGTTCGTTGTGAATTTAAGTTTTCTGAATACACTTTTATGATAGGATATATTTGTGCAATGACTTTTTTGAGATAATAAGGGGTATCCATTGGGAGAATTTTAATTTTAAACTTTAGGGAGATTTTCATTGACTAGGGATTGCCGACATTTTTAGTTTGTATTGCTGTTATAAAAATGCTTTTGTAGGGGGAAAAAGTGATAATTTTAAAATTAATGAAAAATAAGATAATTAGGAAGCTGTAGCAATTTTTAGCAGTAGTATTTTTTTTTTAATGTGAGAAAAAGAAAAGAAACACGAAATTTTTGCACTCTAGCGAAGATTTTATTGACGCCTTTTGTGAAAAATGTGACTGCATCTCAAACCCTATTGTATGGTGGGTAAAGATTGTAATATTTTATTGCCTGTATGTTTTAGTGCACCTTCTAAAAATTTTTCTTTGTGATGTAGCACCTGGGCCAGTGGGACCTCCACCTCGGGGACCCCCGCAGACGATGCATCCGCCCACAGCTGCCCCCACCCTGGATCCCCCCGGTGCGTCGGCCATGGGTATGGCCTCAGGTTCTGTGCAGCCTCCAGAGTTGCCGGTCTTCATATGTCCCCGGAGACCCAACCTGGGGACGGAGGGTCGACCCATCATGCTGAGAGCGAATCACTTTGAAATCCGGATGCCCAGGGGTTATCTACATCACTACGACGTCACCATCACGCCAGACAAGTGTCCCCGCAAAGTGAACAGGTAATGAAATGATGCATGATTAATTCAGAAACGGCCTCTTTCAGTCCTTTCTTACTTTTACTTGCCTCTTAAAACCCAGACCATCTCCTTGTATGGTATTTTGTTGTTTTTATACCCTTAGAAAGATGAATAATTTTGCTTTCAAAAGGAACCACAAGAAAGAGCTGGTTAACTTAATCAGTGTTTCTACAGACCTGGAAAGTCAGGGAAATGAGTTTTGGTCAGGGATTTGGGTAAAAAGTCGGGGAAATGAGCAGAAATGGAAGAAAAGTCGGGGAAATGCAAGAATAATTGAATTTTGTGGCAAAATCAAGAAAATGCTTGCTGTTAGAACCTAAGTATAGAAATTGTTTTTTTTTTCTCATTTAACCTTATAAATAATTTTAAAATGTGTCCTTTATGAACATATCTTGTGCAGTTGAAATAGGCTTCATTTTATCCTAAATGATTATCAAACATGGTTTTTGTTAGAATCCAGTGATGTCAACATAAGATTCTTGTATATATTCATTTTATTATTATTATTATTTGTGAAAAAAGGGGGCAGAATATATAAAAAGTTATTAATTAAAGAATGCAATGTCAAAAATAGAAATGCAAAATTCGGGAAAGCATGCTCGATAAAGTCAGGGAAAAGCATGCTAGATGTCAGGGAAGCAAAAACTATGAAATCTGTAGAAACCCTGTTAATGAAATCACTTGTTGTTTTGTGCAATGGTTGATCCATGAATTTTTTCCAGGGTCCCATTTTTGAGGCATTCCACAGTCACTTACGTTACAGTTAGACAGCATTTTTGCTGTTTAACATGCGATGCGCTGATCATGTGAATCTTCGTGGTTGAATATTATGATAAATTTTTGGTATAAACCATCCAATCTTTTATATCTGCTGTGGTTTTAGATTTTTAAATGTGTACACATATACAGAAAAAGATTAAATGTCACAGTCACTTATTTTACGCACACAAAAAGTTTTTGTTAAACTGAAATGGGCTATTTACTGAATGGGCTATGAATTGAGCCAAAAGTGGCCAAGCTTGGCCACTTTTGGCTCAATTTTGTGAGAGGCACATGACCATCAAACCATTACCTAATTTTAGGGTAGGATGGTATTGTGCTTGAAATGGATAAATGTCTCTGAAACTACCATTGACCTTAATGTGTTGAATTTTTTTTTTTTTTTTTTTTTTGTGTGTGTTCGTGTAGAATTATAAATGATACAGACCCTATTTTCGATGGAGAGATCCATTTTGTAACCCATAACAGCATATATCAATTTTGAGTCATTTGAAATGACATAATATCATTAAAATACGCTTTAATGAATTTCTGCCCATGGAGTGCAGTGTATTTAAAATCTTTTGGGTGGCCCTGTCAATAAACTATCCAGTCGATTGGAACCAAAACGGAAGGTGCACAACTAGATGTTGAAACAATCCTAAATATAAAATTTCGACATTCTACGACAAATAGTTTTTGAGATATGCAAGTTACAGACCTGTATGTACAGACATCAAGGAAAAACTTGTCAAAATGGATTGTACATGCATGGCGATATGAACATGCGTAGATGTGCCCAATAAGATGTCTGGCAAAAACTCTTAAAGGTAAATATAGAGGTAGTGAAAATCAATTTTTTTCGTTAAAATCTAGATACTGAAATATTTTGCTGTCATATTATTTTCCTGTACTTCGTACAAGGAAGTAAAAAATGCTTTTTAGTGATTATGATATTGCATATATACAATATTTAACAATTTCGACAAAAGCCCTGGAAAATTCTTGCATTTATTTTTTCTAAAATTGGTTGGTTCTCACCACCCCGATTAAAAAGCTACTTTTAAGTGAGTCGTTAAGCTCTCTGTCCACTAAGAGAGGAGGAAAAAAAAAAAAAAAAACCTCACTTTTTGCATAGAATTATATATATATTTACTTTTTTTTTCTTTCAGAGAAATCATAGAGACTATGGTTCAGTCCTATTCAAAAATTTTTGCCAATCTGAAGCCAGTATTTGATGGAAGGAAGAATATGTATACGAGGGATGATATACCCATTGGTGGTGACAAGGTACGTTGATGGATCAAGTTATGAAAATGCTTATCTTCATAATGATAACTTTGATATAAAACCACACAATTCACTTAATTATTTTAGCACTTTAAATGTGCATTCTTAATGTACACTGTGGAGGCTAAAAATAGGACTGGCAAACAATTTGTTTAAAATGTTTGTGTTAAAAGTTTTTAGAAATTCCAAAAATAGATTTATATATTAAATACTCAGACAGGAAGTCATTAAGTTAAGTTCAGTAAAATAATATACAAGAATTAGTTCTATAATGACATTGCCTATAATGAGTCGTGGTTCTATCAGGTCATGCATTAAGAAGCTATGATGCTATAGACGGGTTTTCTTGCATCAGCGATTTCAGTCATGCCAGTAGGCAAAGTTTTTTGTGCATTCTTAAGGTGTGATTCACACTCTAAAATGTTATTCATTTATTTCTGATAACTTTTTTTTTTTCCTTTCTTTTGAATGCCCTGAAGCAGAAAATACTCATGACTGTAGCAATGTATGTTAACTTAGCCAATAATGAAGATGCATGTCTTAACCCTAAAAGGTTCAGTTTTTTTTTTTTTTTTTTCCCCCTGTGTCTGAAATAAATGTATGGGTTACTGTTAGTGATTATTATTGGAGGAACAATAGTTTGTTTTAATACTCTTTAAAACTGACAAATGTCTATACAGTATGGAACGTCTTATCTGGAAACCAGTTATCCAGAATCATTTTTCAATTAATTAAATTCCTATTTTTTCCAAAAGAAAAGCAAAACATGAGTTTAAAAAAAAATTTCTTATATTTTTGTTTTTTATTTTGAGTACTACAGCGAGAAATTATAAAGTAAGCAATCTGGTAAGGTATTTTATTTATTTTTTGAGTGTGTGACTCAGTTTTCAAGAAGTTATCCTATATTGACTACTTCCTCTCTAAATCATTATTATTTATCTTGATCCTATTAGAGTTTTTTTTATATTTTTCTAGTATATTAAAAATGAATGTTTAATTCTAATCAAAAATAGAGAGGTAACATTTATGCTACCCATCCAATCAGTAGATGTCATGTTAATCATCAATCAGTTATCCGGAATACACCCGGTCCCAACCATTCTGGATAACAGCTTCCATATTGTACTAGTATCTTATAGATGTAGAAGAATAGTTAAAGTGATTGTTCGTCATGTGATACCAGCTGCGTTGTAGGGTTAAAATAAGTGCTGAGGATCAGGTGTGCATGTCTTTACTGTTGACAAAATTTAGAAAATTTTATTTTTATAAAGATGAAAGAAAATCACTATCATGCTTTCTACTTAAGTATCAGCTATAAAGTAATGTTACATTAGCTCATGATTGGATTTCAAATTATTTGTATCGCTTTTAATATTTAGTTTTCAGATGACTAGAGCCATTTTAATGAATGTTTTTCTACGAAAATTCAACTCAATCTAACTTTCTCATCTATGAAAGGGTCAAACATTTTAACTATCCACCTAGAATCTGTAAAAACATGCACTAAAAGACTAAAGCAACACAAGCTCTTTCGAGTTGGCCATTTCTGCTGTCTGTGTTGTTTTTAGGCATCTAGCCTATGTTTTTATGGATTTTTTAAGACTGTGGATTGCATTTTTGTGCTTTTTATTCCAATGTCTTACGTAGTTGTTCATGCATGTTTCCGAAACTGCTTTCCAGATGGAGCTGGAAGTGACCCTCCCGGGAGAAGGGAAGGACCGAGTTTTCCGAGTGGCCATCAAGTGGCTCGCCAAAGTGAGCTTGTACGCTCTGGAAGAAGCTCTGGAGGGACGATCCCGCACCATTCCATTAGATGTCATTCAGGCACTGGATGTTGTGATGCGACATCTTCCTAGCATGACGTAAGGATGCAAAAAAGCCTGCATTTTATTTTATTTTTTCAATTCTTACTAGTGGTTCACACTCTCCCTCTATTTATAGATCTTGTTCAAATTTTCAATCGTTAATAATGATTCATCCACTCAAGTTCAGATACATATTTTAAAACTGGCAGTGGATGACACTTGATTTTAAGTTTTTTAAAATATTAATTCATTTTAGATCCTGTTATGTGGGATTAAAAATGAATGAAAACAATGAACTAAACAAACTGGATAAACGGCCCTTGCTTCACAAACGGCTCTCCATTAATTAATGAATTAATTAAATTGAATGAAAAGTAACTAAAAATAAAATTTTCTTTGTTGACCTAAGTAGGAATTCACTTTAATTAATTTTTTTTTTTATAATATTGCTTGTTTTTAAAGACCTCTCTTATCTGTGACTTTTTAACCTTTTATGCAATAGGACAATTTTTTTACTAGTCACATTTTTAATAATTTTTTTTTTAATTTAAAATTTTAGGAGCAGGGAGATATGTTTTATCTTATTACAACTTAACGGCTATGTTGTAAAGGCTCAGTAAGCTGGTTCAAAACACCATAAAAAAGGGGGGTGGGGGTTGAAATTGACACAAACGTGCCAAGACTCAGGATTTTTCTTAATTTTCTCGGGCTTATTAAGAGTTTTTTTTTTTCTTCAGAAATTAAGTTTCCCCAATTTTATCCACCAGGCTCGCAGTTTTCCTTTCATGTTGAACAAGCTCTACAACCTGAGAACATTTAATTTCCAATAATGCATTTGAAGTTATTGCAAAAGATTATTTTGCATAAATGATCGCTCATTATTGATCTAGGAATAGGCTAGAAATATAAAAGCTGTATAAAATTGGTAAAATTATTTTTTATTAAAAAATTAGATATTTCAAATTTTAATGTTATGAGATTATCCACATAAATTTCATATGTGAATAGTTTGTATCCTATGTATTTGGATTGTTGTTTTATGTTTTTCGGATATTTCTTTTCTTCTGATTTTTGAAACTGAATTTACATTATACAGCTCAAGTGATGTGTTGTGATGTGTGCATTTTATATTGAAAAGGTATATGGATAAAATGTCAGGCTTTTCGACTTTAAAATGCAGGAGATCTCAGGATTTTTCAGTTTGGAAACTTGGCATGTCTGTTTATGGGTTAGATGAGCTTTTGGATTGCTTGAACATTGAATAATCAAGGTTTTACTGTGCTTAGTAACAGGGCGTGAATGATTTAAATTGATTGATTAAAAAAAAAAATCATTGACTTAAATCAGAAATGCTCAAACTCTGGCTCACTGGCCATTATTGACTCATGGCTCTTGCCCCATTTATCTGGCAACCCAGTTGCATGTTGAAAAACGCATAGGAATCCATCCAATTAGTTTTTAAAGAATAGGAATGAATTGTGGAAATCGACTTATTTCATTGTTTTTTAATTGCGTGAACATAACACCAGAAAATGTTATAATTTAATGGATTTTTATCTGTATGTGGTATTATATTTTCAAGAGCTTTGATTGGATTATTGAATGCTTGCCCTGGTGTTGTGAGTGAGGTGAACATTTTTTCTTTTCTTTTGAAAACAATGTAACATACTATTATAGAAAAAAAGAAAAAAACTATTCACGTAACTGAATTTTTTGTTTAGTTATGATGAATTGAACTTGTTGCGTACAGGACAAATGCTCACAATACTGTAGAATCCCCCTCTTGCATTTTCTATGTGTGCTATGATATTTTCCAGAACTTTAAATTGCAATGAAACCTGTATAAATACATATTTGGAATTTATCATAATATCCATCCATTTGTCTGTAAGACTATAGGATGACCCATTAATTAACATCAGAATTATTTTATTTGCATACCAAAGTAATATTTTAGGTACAGATTTATACTATTAACATCCAGTAATAGAACATCCAGAACTAACCTGCAATCTGTCTAAAATTAAAAATGTAGTACTTCTATCTGATTCACAGGCTGCCATTAAATCCATCCGTTTTTTTCCGGATCCACTATCAAAAGAAATTTTCCAGTGTCAACAGTTGCTAATTTTGCTGAGGTCCCACCAAAAGCGTGTTGTTTTGCAAATGGATTCCTAGCCATTGCAATCTATATGGCAATGAGCAGGTGGATTTTCTTGCCAAAAAGGGAGCAGCACTGACACACTGTGCAAAACGAGAAATCTCTTGAAACAGCTCCAAATTACTTATTAAGCAAATTGTGCGGTCGACTTATCTAGAATTGTAGCTAAATATGGAAGTAATAACTCCTTAGCGTACATTCCTGACAAACCTAGAAGAGAGGCAGTGGCTGCTTTTCGTCTTTTTACTGGGCATGATTGCCTTGCTGCCCACCTCCATCGCATCGGCATTCGTTCTGAGGCTGCCTGCCCTCTGTACGACAGACATGAGTCCATGGGTACCGGCAGCATAGGGCAAGGGGGGCAATGCACCCCCTGGATTTTTGTATGCAGTGTTTTCCCTTGCTTTTTTGCTCTTTCCAACATGATAACAATACATTGAAGTAGTCTTTGCCCACCCCTGGGAAATATTCTGCCGGCGCTCATGCATGAGCCTATGGACAAATACCATCTGCATACCTGTGGAGCCCTCCATGGTGCTACGGACTCTTCACGATATTGGGAGGCTAGAGGACGTTTAGGGCGATAACCTTTGGTCAGGGCTGGGGAGTAGCGCGCTACTTGTAGCGAAACTACAGTAGCCGCTACTTTTTTTTGTAGTTTGTAGTGTAGCGCGCTACTTTTTTTAAAAAGTAGTGTAGCGTGTAGCGCGCTACAAAAAAACAGTAGTTTGTAGCGAATTTTGGAAGCTACTTTTGCCGTGTCATCATTTCCGGCGATTGATCCCGTGGTGCAATTTCTCTCTCTTCTGACTCCAAGCATAACTAGTGCGTTTCAGTACGCTATAATGGGAACCCAATGTATTTTTCAGAATCTTGAAGACGCACTGCGGAGAAAAGTGCCCCCACTGAGCGGTGGGCGTGCTTTTGTGGTTTCACGCGTTATCCTTTGGCGGTGGTCATTAAAAGTCAATAAATTCTTCGACCCTGCACTGTATCCCCCCTTGTACAATGCCTTGACCATTAAAAAAAAAACCCGCTGCGTCCGGAAAAAGACGCAACTGGAAATCGGCCTTGATGCTTGAAAGACACCCAATCACTCCCCCGCCCCCCCCTCCCAGGGGACACACGCACACGAGGGGGGGGGAGGGGGTTTGCTTTGCCTGAAGCGGAAGCCTGACATTGTGCATCTTTTTTCTTTTTATCGTTCTCAGTATTATTTGTAGAATCACCAATCTGCCATAAAGAGGAAAAAAAAGGAAGGTAAGAGAGGTCCAAAGTTGAACAGAGGTTATTTTGATGGGGCCTCGAGAGTCTCATTATCACACGGGCGTGTGGGCCCGTGAGCCCCTGAAAAATAAAGGCCTCGCAAATCTCTCCATTTATTGTATATTAAATTTATATATGCTGCAATAATAATTTTTATTAAGCTATATTTCCTTTATCTATATCATAATTGTGTAACAATAAAAAGGCTTCGAGACTTATTTTCTGTTCTTCTTTCTAACACAATGATAATGGTTTCTAAGACTAGATCAATAAAATAGAAATTAAAGGCGTTATTGAAAATTTATATCCATTAGTTAGCATTTTTTTAAATATTATGATGAAAAGAAAATGGTATATGAGCGCTAAATGGTATATGAAAGCTACCTAGTTGCATTTTTAAAAAATAGGAGGGGGCGCAAAATCTTCAGTTGTCAGGTGGAAACGAGATTTAGTCATTTGCTGTGGGACAGAGAAACTGTTCTCTCAGCTTGTTTCCATCCCAGATTCAAACTATTCTGGATTGAGGAGGAGAGGAAGACCGAAGCCAAAAAAAATGGATGGAGGAATACCTCCAGAATATGTTTCCGACAACTTCAGATATCAGTATCGAGGATCAGCCCATGGGTGATGACTTTTCTGTTTTTTTTAATTTCTCTTTCGCATGCACTCGAAATAGTTACGAGGAAGAACTTACAAGGTTCTTGTCAGAGCCAATTAAACCCCTATCTTCGCTTTCGTACACGTATATGAAAGAAGCCTTCAAAAAAACTAACACTGGCGTGCCGTCCAGTGCATCTGTACAAAGATTGTTTTCGATTGCATCGGACGCATTTTCTTTTCGACGATCATGTTTGGCGGATAACAATTTTGAGATCCAGCTCTTGTTAAAATTTAATAAACATGTTTTTGAATAAATTTATGTGGTTTTTATTTTATACTAGAGGCATGGCAGTCTTCCATGAATATGTTGAAATTCTTTCTTTCGTTAAAATTTTAAAGTGTCTATTATATTTAAATTATTAGGTTTTTTGTGTAATAATTTTCAGAATTTAATACGAAAATATGAGAATTTCTATTAATAATTAATAGTTTGTAAAATCCTTAGAGACTTATCTCTCTCTTAGCCTTAAAATAACAATATAATTCTATAAAATTCTTTTATACCTAACACAAAGAAAAAGTTGTGTTGATGATAATAACTTTTAAAATTTCTTTAACATATATAGAGGATTTTTTTAATGCAATGTTTTAAATAGATATATCATGAATTTAATTAGTAATTGTTTTCATTATTTTATAATATGCATATCATATGTGATGTTTTCAATTAAAACAATTATACAATATTACATGGTTCACACGGGTCATTCGTCATAAATCACTAATTTGGTAAGTCATGAAAAAAGGCTTTTATACTCATTAATTTTGATTTGTGCTCAAGAAACTAGAATGTTTGTACAACATGAAAGGGGTCTCAAAACGGGCCTTTTTTTCCCGTTCAGACATCCATTTCATTATTATATTTTTAAAAACTTTTTTAGTTCTCATGATTTTTCTCATGCTTTCAGAGCTCACTTTCCCAATTTATTTTTATCATAGAGGTATTAAAACTTAATTAGTTTCAGCAATACTTCAATAATTAGCAGTAGTTGCCAGTAGCGTATATATAGGCTTCCATTTCGGGGGGAGGGGTACGATTCGGTATTTTAAACTTTATTGTTCTAAAGTTAAAAGAAATGTTTCAAAATAGCTCCTTTTAATAATTGCTTTACATTTTCGGAGGGGGCCCGCCTCCCCCTGCTCAAATACTCGCCTGGTAGTTGTTTATTAAAGCAATAGTTTTTTCTAATTAAAGGCGAAAAGGTGCCCGGGGTCTTTCGTGCGTCCACCAAATCTGCGGCGCTCAACGCTACAAGGAAACCACCTTTTAATAAACGCGTTCTTTGGACGCGAGAGGCACCCGCTGAGGTCATTAATCACGCTGGACGCGAGTAGAAAACCAAGGCTTTCGATATCGATAGTTTTCTCTAATTAGTATATAAATATCCTTAAATATGAATGTAATGCAAATTGAATCTGTTAGCAAAATTTGTCTCTTAAAAGTAGCGAAAAAGTAGCGAAGTAGCGACTACATTTCAAAAGTAGTGTAGCTAACTACATTTGTCAAAAAGTAGTTGTAGTTGTAGTTAACTACATTTTTCGAAAAGTAGCGGTAGTTGTAGCGCGCTACAAAAAAAAAGTAGTTTTTCCCACCACTGCCTTTGGTTATCCTATTTGTATTTTATCTTTGTACATTCTGGTTTTACCTCTTTTGTTTTTGGCCCCTGCAATTGGGAAAAAAAAAAAAAAAATCCAGAAATAGTTGTCTATATGCACTTTATACAAAACAGTTAAACTTATTTTTAAAATATCTAATCTAATGAGTGACTTCATTCAAAAAATTTGATTTTAATAAAAAAAATCAGATTTAAATGAAAAAATCTGATTCATTTGCTTTTTTTCAAAAAATCATGCTTTTTTTATACCCTGCTTAGTAAGCGATATTACTTACTTACTACTGATAGTGCATTATCAGATGAAAACAGTGCTTCATGAAGTAGAAAGTCTGTAATGAAGCAGTGTTGTTTTCTGCTATGCTATAAATATGCAATCAAATTGCCCCGGCCTATAATTAAGGAAACTAAGTTTCTTATCCCCCTTCGTTTGAGACCAATGTAAATGCCTGTGTGAAAAGTTTGATTGCTGTTTCTCCCCAACCCATGCTTGTAACTGTTTTCTCTTTTCAGCTATACACCAGTGGGTCGTTCTTTCTTTTCCTCGCCCGATGGCTACAACCATCCTCTGGGAGGAGGACGAGAGGTGTGGTTTGGATTTCACCAGAGTGTTAGGCCTAGTCAGTGGAAAATGATGCTCAATATTGACGGTGAGTGACTCTGGAATAAATGCATTGATTGCCATTGTATTTTGAAATGGAGAGTGGAAGAGTAGGAACTAGAACTCTTACGAATCTCTCTCGAAATCAAGAGTTAAAAAAAAGCGAAATTGTCCTAAGATTTGTAAACTAATGTTTGAATTTTTTTTTTTTTAATGAATTTGCCCCCTCTCCCATTTTTTCCCCTTATGGTGCCATATAAATTTTTGTACTGTGAAAAAATGCTCGTTTATTTTAGAAGCTAAGCAGTTAAACAGATCTAATTTTGTTTTTTAACTTGTAGTTAAAAATGTATATATATATTTGAGACGTCAGATATTTCAAGTAAGCTTCAGAGTTAAGGCAGGTAATATGGTTCATTGAACATTACAATTAAGTTACAATTTAGAAGTGAGAAGAGGGGAGGGGAGACGGGTACAAGAATCAGCGTGGACTCATGAAGCAGTTCCAGTGGCAGAAGTCCCCCGATTTTCGATGTGCGGGAGTATTTACGCTTACCACACCACGTGGTCTGCGAAGACACAACTCCTCCTCTCTCTTATCTCTGATCGAACCACACACATTTACAAACATGACCCCCATCCGGGGCTAAAAGGGCGTGGGGACACGTGTACATCTAAAGAACTCAGAATCGAAGGCCTGATGTCTGGCAAATAACAAAATAATTAAAACATAGCTCCAGAGCGCGCGTGGCAAGTATGACAGGAAAGTAAAACTTACAGTGAAAGTACCCGCTTGAACAATACCCAAACTAGTAAAACCCAAATTACCTTTTTATACATTACATATATATATATATATATATATATATATATATATATATATATATGTATGTATATAATATATTATTTTTGATGAAAGAAATTTAATGTATAACCTGGAAAATTCTGTTTCATACCTATATAAAACTGCAAAAAAGAGCATTATAAATATTTAAAGGATTTACTTTTTATTTATCAATCGCTAGAAGTAATTTAACTTAATATAAAACTAAAAATGACTTGATGTAAAGTAATATTAAATTTTTAAAACAGAAAAAATGCACTAAATCAATGTTTGGAAAAAATTAACTCAACTATCATAGGTATGTTATCAAAATAGATATCTTATTCTTAAATAAAGTATGTATTTCTTTGTGAAAATAATTTCCAATTATAGATATATTAATAAACGTGTCATGGTTAAAATTTATTGCCTTCTGCCAGTAGTGCACACATGAAAAGAAGTTTTAACTTTTTACATTTCAAGTAACATTTTTATGTACATATATGTAAAGATATTTAGTTTTTTGTAAATTTTAAGTTAATTATTAAAAAATACTTTAATGATGTGTGAAACATGTTGAAATTTATTGTTCTGATGTTAATGTATAAAAAAATGAAAAAACACACTTAATAACTAAATACATGTTTAGTGCCAGATATCCGGCAAAATCACTATCCGTTATGTCCCTAGAAATTTTGTACAATACCATTTCTCAGAGAATGTCCTTGAATTTCATTCACTGCCAAGTATTTTTATTTGTCTGTAAATAAAATGTTCCAGTTTAAATTAAAAATATAAAGGCTTTGTGAATTATCTATTATTTACATGTTTAAATAATATATTTTAGACATCTTGATGATAACTACCATATATTATTTGCTAAACATTATAATTCTCTGTATGTATGTAAGAAGGAGATCTCGAATTCTGATAATTCATTTGAGTACACACAAAACATGGCTATTAAAATAAATAAACTATTTAATCTGTATGTTGAAAAAATGAAAATCAACTCATTTGGTTTGTTGGATACAAAATACGGACTCTAAATAAAAAAGTGCTGTTAACATCTATGCTGCTAGTCCCACCAAAATTTATAGAAAACTGAACTTTTTAAATTTTTTATTTTAATAGTTAACTGAGCATGTGACTCCGCAACACATTCTTTTCATGTAACATTAAAGTCACTTTCTAAGGAAATTCAACAGTTGGCTTAAAACAGCAAGAAACTGCTTCCACAAATGTCCCCATAGGCCAAATACCGAATATTCGACATCCGAATATTAAAATTTTCATTTTAATTGTAAATAAAATGCCGATTTTAAAATGTCGCTTTTAATTAAATACTAAATAAAGAGTAATTAAAATTTATTTTGTATTATTTGTAGGTACTTAAAAGCACACAACAGTATATTATCTGTAAAGCTAGAAAATCTCGGTCGAGAAACTACGGGTCGAAAAATACTCGGTCGAAAACCGTATTTCACTGAAAAAATATCTTTGACAAAGTTAAACACTAATAGCAGCATAATTATATTTCAGATTTAATATGTAATTCATAATTTAATAAATATGCTATAAATGGGATTCATCTGGTAACATAATCCCATCAGGCTTTGGATTTTACAGCCTCTAGGCAAACATATGTAGTAGGTTTTCAAAATTATGTTTGTAGTTGAGCATCTGAAAAGATTCCTCCTACTCATAAAGAAGGTGGAAAACAAAATCAAGTAGTGTCACAAAGTGGAAAAGTCTGCATTTTTGTAATATTATTAAATACATTAGATTGTGTTCGATTCAGCTTAAAATTCAATGGCTTAGGGTATTTTATAATACCAAATTAGCATATTGAAGTATAACTAATCAATATTATTTGTAAATATATTTAAAAGTACACGTTAAAAATATTTTTTAACCCTTCAAGCGGCTGAGATGTAAAATCCCGTTCACTTCATTCCAGTTTTCACTGCAATGCATCTATAATTTAAATTATTTATAACACCAAGGCATCATAAAATAAATTTCGATATTAAAGCTTATGGATATTTTAGGTGTTAACTTTTTAATAAATACAAATCTTCCTAACAAAATATAATTTTAAAGCTGCATGAAAATTTTGCAGTGAAAACAACTTTACATTATTTGCCCATTTTCAAGACGCTCAGAGGGTTAAACCTTGATAATGAAATTATTCAACTGAATATCTGTTCGTATTCAGCAGCTGAATATTTGGCAAAACAGCCGAATAGGCCAAATGCCGAATAGTGGCCGAATATTCATTACATTCCCTAGTTATTTTGCAAAGTTCTTATTATTTTAGTCACCTCAGAGTGATTTTAGCATTGACTCATTTCTCTCTTTCTCTCCTCTGTAGTGTCTGCTACTGCTTTCTACAAAGCCCAGCCTGTCACAGATTTCTTGTGTGAAGTTCTAGACATAAGAGACATAAATGAACAGAAGAAACCTTTAACGGACTCTCAACGAGTGAAATTTACCAAAGAAATCAAAGGTCTAAAGATAGAAATTACCCACTGTGGTGCCATGCGCAGGAAGTACAGAGTTTGCAACGTGACACGGAGACCTGCACAGTTGCAGTCGTATGTATTACATTCCAGTTTAGCATAACATAGTCCATTTTTTAAGAGAGGGTTTTTTTGTTGTAAAAAGAATGAAGGTAAAGGTAAAGAAGCCTTGAAAAGCTCTAATAATGACAGTTACCCCCCCCCCCTTGAAAATTCTAAAAAGAAATTCTGTGATTAAGTCACACTATTTCATTAGATTGGAAATATTGGCGCAGGCCTTATAATTTTAGAATTGATTTGCAAAAAGAAAAGTCTTGGGAATGACAGTCTTTCTGGTGATTGGCTATCATAAACATACGTGAAGTTAGAAAAAACATCAACCATTACTGCTATTTTTATAGCATTGTATAGATAAATTTTAATGTGATTGGTTGAGTAGTACTTGTAATTAAATACTTTGTCTGTAACAAGGACATTCAAGAAAAAATTGATATTAAAAGGTAAAATTAATTATCAATTTAGTAAGATAATACACACAAAAAATATCTTTTTTATTTGTGTTATTTTACAAACCTTTAAATTAATTTTAATTTTTATATTATTTTGATTGTAATGAAAAGTAGTTATTTTTTTTAATCGATACCTATAAATTAATAAACAATTCCGTTTGGCTTGGGGTTGAGGGGGAAGGCAAAAAGTTGGCCCATCCATCATGAAAGCTATCTTACTACAAAAACGAGTCAATACTTTGATTTTGTGGGAAATGTTACAAAACATTTTCCCTCCCCAAATACAATCTTGTAATGTTATTAATCTTGAGCAACTGATTTATTTTTGTTTAACTGTTGTAATTTTGCAGCAAAGAATTCCATTACATATGGACACATGGAATATCTTGAGCAGTAAAAAGAGGCAGTATTTCCAAACGATTTAACTTTGTATATTGTATTTTAAAAATTTAGACAGAAATGAAATTTATCGACTGTATAAAAATAATTTGACGTATAAATTAGTTTTTAAGAATTAACTTTTTACATAATCTCTGCAAAATGTTTTGAACAGAGTATGTGTTTGGTACACTTTTCTAAAAAAACTATTGAGTTTTGAACTGTTAAAATTTGATATGGTATCGGAAGGTGTACTATCCGAAAATAATAAGAAGCAATTTTCATTTTGGCTAAAGAAAAATAAAAGCATTTTACTAAAAAACTAAATACTCTAAAAAATGAAAGAAAAAAAAAATCATTATTTTCAAAGTTTTTTCACTTTGATTTCTATTGCGTATTTTTTGGGAGTGGGGGAAAACACATTGAGAAAAAGGTAAAAACATATAACACCTAAAATATGTTGTTTTAAAACATTCCAGCACATATTCATTTTGATTCAACATTTCTGCATCATATTTAAAAAAAAAAATATTTATATATACCGTAAATTCCGGCGTATAACGCGCACTTTTCATACAAAAAATAAGGTCGAAATTTAAGGGTGTGCGTTATACGCCGGTTATAAAAATGAAAAATTTAAAAATAAGGAAAAGATGAGCTTAAAAAAATGACATTTCTACAAGTACCTGAATGTTGTTTATTTAAAAGAAATGACATACCTTATGAACTTCAATTTTCATTATCGGACAGCATAAAAAGTTCATCCTATTCATCTTCCGTTATATTTTCAGGCACATGATCCAATTCAGTTTCATCTTCACTATCACTGTACTCTGATCCATAAATAAATAGTTATCATGCGTTCCATCTAGATTGTTCGATATACTGCATTTTTTAAATGACTTTTTAATTATGTCAGGTTTAATTTCAGACCATGCTTGTATTATCCACTCACTCACTATTTCTAGACTGGCATGACGCATTTCACCTCCTTTCTTAAATGCTTTACCTCCTTCCAACATCTATGTATTGCAAAATCGTTTTAAATTTCCTTAGAATGGTTTATTAATACACACATCTAAAGGTTGAACTAATGGCGTTAATCCGCCTGGAATAACTGCCATGTCTGTGTTACACTCTTTCATTAATTTCTTTGTATTAACCGTTAAATGCAATCTGAACATATCCCAAAGTGGAAGACTTTCTGGATTCCATAGGGCAAGTCTGGGATTGCAAAGTAAAGGGTGCGCGTTATACGGAGGATATACATAAAAATTAAAAAATGAAGTTTAAAATTATAGGTGCGCGTTATACGCCGGCATTTACGGTATATATTTTTAAAACTGATGTAGAAAGTGGTTGGAAACAGTGTTGCTTCTCGAATCGAGCCTCATCCATCTTTCTCAAGGAATACTTCATATTATGGCCTGGGTCGGTTCCCAAATGCTCCATAACCTTTGTGAGGCTGTTAGCAACCATCATTAAATCAGAAAACAGCATCTAAAACACCCAATTTCAAAGTACTCATTGAAACAAAAAACATTTTTGGGTAAGCGTTCCCATAAACAAGGGTTGAAACTCTTATTTGAATTCTGAGTTTTACAATGTGTACTTATCACTTGATCATGTGTACTATCTGTCAGATGAACATTTTCTCAAAAGTTCATCAGACGGAGACAGTAAACAAACAAACAGCAGAAAATATAGGTTCTGGCAAGGAATACTTGTGAGTGTCCCATTTTTAAAGCTTTACTGTAGCCACATCATGTTTGTTTACATTTTTAAAAGCCATATTTTGAGTGTTTATATATTCTAAAAAGACATACACTATCTATGTGTGGAATCGCCCCAGTCTGCTGTATGTTTTAAGCTGATAATTGAAAATTTGAGCCAATTTATCTTCATTGTGTCCTTAAATTATTGATTCCACTTATCTGTTGGGTCTTTTCTTTGTGGGCTTATTAAACAAGCGTTAATGTGAGAAAAAAGGCTGATTTTAAAAATAGTTTTACTCTTGGTAAAATGTGGGAACTCAGTTTTAAATCATTTTTTTTAATCAACAATGGAATTATTTTTTAATTAGCGAAATGAATCAATTGACAGCAAAGTGTTCTGTAAGATTACTTATTCTATTATTATATAATTGAACTTTTCTTTGTGGACTTAGTAGATTAAGGTGAATGTGCAAGAACTTTTTAAATGTTAATTTTTTAAGCATTTTTATTTTAGAAGAAATTTAAGAACAGAATTTCTAACACATACAGTAACAATACACTTATTCCAAATCAGTGAATTTTAGTTTTATTCCTTTGATCCAGTTTTATTGAGTGCCACAGACTTTATTTCTAAGTGGAAAAAATATCCACCGTGAATACTTCTATCATGTTTTTCTATGTGGTGTAAATGCTGTAATTTAAACAGGGTTCGCATGGTCATTGAAAGTCATTAAAAACTCATTAATTTTGATCAGTCATCAAAATAGGGCCCTTACAGTCATTAATTTTAACTTTAGAGTCATACATTTTAAAAATTTTTGTACGAAATTTTGTAAAAATCGCCAAAAGCGGAATAAGTTGCCAAATGTGGCAGGCTACTCTAAAAACATGTCACGGGAAGCTTTTCACTTATGAGGAAAGAGCGAGAAGCTACTGAAAACACATGTCACCCTTCCTCCGTAGGCGGGGCTATGCGAGGTGTGTCTGCTCCTTTCGCCGGTGGCCTCCCCCCCCTTCCTCCCCTTCCGTTTTCTATGAGTACCGTTCCCGTTCCAGCTACCGGACTGTCTTTGTTCGGCTTTATATAAGGGTTATCAGAAAGAGTAGATCGTTTCTCGCCAAATATTTCTCAACAGAGTTGCATTGCATCTGAATTCTCGGAAGTCATTAGGAGTTTAGTGTGTATTGTAGTATCCTCAGTCGGAACAAGTGAGCACGTGCTTTTCTACTTGCGGCTAGCCCGTGAGGTATTCCTCCGAAGAGTAAACAGAGCGAAAGCATTGCGCATTCAGTTCTGCGCATCTTACTCCTCTCCCACGCGGAGGAGGAATGTGCAAGATTCTCTCTCTGCCCGCGTCATTTCTCTTATATTTATTTTGTATTTACTTTCGCTTTCGGGTGTGGAGGGAGCTTTTCTTAATAGTTCGCTTTTTAAACCAGTTTTTAACCATTAATTAGTAATTAAAAAATGCACATTTTTATTTGTGCCAGACGTTAAACCAATAACATATGCCGGCTTCTAAATATAAAAAAAGTTAGTTATAAAAACAAGTACGCTTCTTGAAGAAAATGTTTAGATTTTTTTAAGAGGAAACTCATTAGAGCAGCGGTTCTCAACCTTTTTAACATCGTGATCCCCAACAAAGGCTAAATTACGGTGGCGCCCCCCCCCCCTCACATTTTTCAGCATACATTCAGTTTTTTAATCTTGAACAATGAACATTGAGTCGAATTTTCTACAAAATAATGTTATTAGTAAAGTTTGGATGAACATTTTAAGCGAAAATAGGTATATTTTTGAGTAAAAATGAGAATAAATAAGATTTTTCTAAAAACAGGCATCACTACTTGCTCTTTGATTTTTCTCGCCCCCCTCCCTGCAAACGCACTGCGCCCCCCTTAGGGTTCGTGCCCCACAGGTTGAGAAATGCTGCATTAGAGCATTGTGGTATGAAACACATACCACTTATTCAAACTCTTTTCTAAGCTATTACATGCTAATATAATTTTACTACCAATTGCTATTCACCCACTTTACAAATGTATTTGTAATTAGTAAAATAAAAATAAGAGTGTTTTCATTTTCAATGGCATTAGGTGCTTTGTAAATGTAAATAATTTTACGTTGCGGATAAAACAACGTTTTGTGTATCGAAGAGCTAGTAAGATCTTAGTCAATTTAAAAATACTAAGCTTTGAACTTTTTGCACATTTAAGTTTAGAGAATTTTTAACTGCTATAATATTCGAATTATTATTTCTCTGTTAATACGTCTAAATCTTTTAGTCAGTTCTGTACAATTGCAATCAAATACTACTCAATTATATAAATCTACTCTTCAAGTTAACCTCTTGTGCACATGAATAATATGTTACATTTTAAATATTGATTTACAAATTAATAATTATCATTTGTGTTCCATTAAAAGTATTTTTTTGTATAAAAATTTATATATATTTAAAATGTTGTTTTGAACTCGAGTTGCATTTCAAAATTTTGGTTCCAAGACTATGCGTCTGGATAGTTTTCTTTATCAATATTTGTCAGAACAATATAAAAATGCGTGGAAGATCATACAAATCGTAATGTTGCTTTCCCATGGACAAGCCTCGGTAGAGAGAGGATTCTCCAGCAATAAATGTAAGGAGGTAGAAAATTTAAATGAAATTTCATATGCATCAAAAAGGCTTGCGTATGATTTTGTTAAAAAATTTAATAACATTCATTCAATACCTATCAATGATGAAATGAGGAAGGCAACGTTATCCTCTAGGATGAAATACCAACAATACTTAGATGATCAGAAAAAGAAGCACAATCTTCTGCATTAGTAAATAAAAGAAAACTAATTCATGATGATTTAGAATTTGTAAAAAAAAAAGTTTCTTAGAGCAGGAAATAGCTGACTTGGATAGATCTGCTGACGAACTTGCCGAAAAGGCTGAGATGTCCAGTGACTGCTCTCTTTGTAAAATCAAATAAATACAGAAAGCTTGCTAGAGAAAAAAGCAGCTAGCTTGTCTCAGGGTGGCCACGCGTCCTTGAAAACCTGGAATGTCCTTGAATTTACAAAAAAAAAGTTCAAGGCCTGGAATATGCTTAAATTTTGAATGGATGTCTGGAATGTCCTTAAATTTTGAAAGGAAGTCTGGAATATCCTTAAATTTTACTATCCAATTGCTGACTTTTTGTTGTGTTATCGATTACTCCCAGTCCCTACAATAATGAAACCACGTTGGCTGGCACTGCAGTGAGCACTGAGCCGTGACAGATGAAAAATACAGGCTCCGATAGTGGAATATTACGTAACCCTGTGTGGTTGACGGGTGAAAGTTTGAATTTTCTTTAGCTGTAGTTGCTCTAGAAATCTGTTTTGAAATGTCACAATGTTTATAATTTTTGTGCATACGAAGTTTGTCGTTCTAGGTACTATTATTTGCTAGAAAAGAATGTTATTTTATTGCGTTTTCTACAATTTATATTTGAAAGCTGTGTCCATTTAAAACATTCATCTACCTTCTTGAAAATGCCTCGGATGTGCATTGTTGTGTAATCGAGATAGTTGCTCTGGAAATAAGTTTCTGTTCTAAAATGCACAGTGTTGTGTTTTTAATCTTTGTACATACAAAATTTGCTGTTCAGTGTATTATTATGTGTTAGAAAAAGATAGGATTTTATTTTTTTTATTTTTATTTTTTTTTACAATTTACATTTGAAAGTTGTGTTCATTTAAAACATTCATCTACTTTAAAATTGCCTCGTATCTGCAGTGTTTTGGATGTCGGTCGAATTACAGAGGAAAATGAAATTATAATTATAAACTAATTTGCAAATTCCCTTTCACTTATACTTTCCTCCTCATTTAAAATTTATATTAAATCAAATAATACATCCAAAAATGTGTTAAGTAATATCTGGTATCAAAATAGGGTGTTTGCCAAAATCAAAATATTTGCTTAAAAAGGTACTTGCTCCAATTTACATTGTCTCTCAACAATTATGAAATAGTATTAAGTGTTTTTGAGGAATTTTCAATATATGTGTGTTCATGTTAAATTAGGTTATAAGAAAATAGAAATAATCCTTGAAAGTCCTTAAACGTCCTTGAATTTTTTCTCTGAGAAAGAGTGGCCACCCTGTAGTCTCTTTGCAAAAGCAAATTGACGAGAAAAAAACACAAATGCTAAATCTAAAATAGAAAAGCTTGTATACATAAATGTTGTTATTTCCTAATCAGTTGTGTTCATGTCATTTATTTATTTTATCTCTTCTTTCTTTTTTTATGTTCTAACATTAAAAATTATACCATATTTTTATGAAATAAACTCGTGATTTCGCAACTTACATTAAGAAGTAAGTAATTTTTCAGAATTCATAGGGTCATTAAAAAGTCATTAAAAGGTCATTAAAAAGTCATTAATTTCTATTTCCTACAAGCTGTATGAACCCTGTTAAAGTTTTAAATTAATGTTGCCTTTTTAATACCAGCTTAATTCTAGACTGAATGATTTATATAGAGGCAAGCTGCACCCAAATTGATATAATGTACAACTTCAAGGTGTGAAAACACTGAAATGGCAGCAGATAAACCTTTAATATTTTATATTTATACTTAACTTTTGGTCATTTAACAAGTGTGGGAAATGATAAGAAAAATCATGAAATAGGAGGTAAAAAATTATTTTAAAATTGGATCCGTTGACTTGGAATAACCCCTTTTATAAGAGCAGTCTTTCTACTTCTTCATTCTTGCAATGAAGACGTACATTTACTAAAACAGGTCTGCAGCATTATTTTTCGTTGGTTCCTCTTACTCTGTTTTTTTTTGTTGTGGATTAGTTCATACTGAGCCATGATTTTTATGAGAACTATTCTCCAGACTAACAGTATATACTTTTCCATTTCTTATGATTGCTAAAATTGAACATTTTAAAATTAAGATGTCTGCAATCATGAATCATGTCGGACAAGAGTGCTCTACTAATTTAGATCCTTATTTTTGTCTTCATTTTAATTTTTGAATGCTTTTGATATTCGTTCAGATACCTTATACTGTCGTGTAATGGATTCTAAAATAATTTGTTTTTCAGCTTTCCATTGCAACTGGAGAATGGACAAACAGTTGAGTGTACAGTAGCCAAATACTTTTTAGACAAATATAAAATGAAATTAAGGTAATATTTTTGTTTGTTTTTGTTTGTATGTGCATCTTGTCATTCTGTAAGATATTCCATTTATAACATTTTTTTTTTTGTTAGGTATCCACATTTTCCTTGTTTGCAAGTTGGTCAAGAACATAAGCATACCTATCTGCCTCTCGAGGTAATGAACCTTGCACACCTTTATTAATTTTCAGTGCTGTTTTTAGAGTGCATTTGTAATTTTAGGTCCTTGAATATTTCATAGTGATTCTTGGAAAGTCAGAGATACAGAAAAAAAAAAGCCAGAGAAAAATCTGATTTTGTGACAAAATCATCAAAATATATTCTGTGATTGTACATTTTTTTATAGGATCTTGAAACATCTTGTGTAGTTATAAATGTTGTTCTATTTGAATTTTCTTATTATGTAACCTTATAAAAAATTTTTAAAATTCGTCCTTTATGAATATATCTGTTTAGCTGAAATATGCTTTAAAATCCAGTAGTGTTAATAAAATGTTGCTTAAATATATTGATCATTGGGTTGTTTTGGCACTCACAGGCCATTTCTTTCATGCCACATGTAGAATACACATAGGTTGCTGTTCTAAAATCTACTTTTATAAATTTTCCTAGGCCTTTGGCCGGTGTGCAGTTCCGCTCTTTCTATTATATTTTGTTTTAGGCATAAATGCCAGCTCAGCTATCTTGGAGTGCCAACAATGAACACATTGCTCATCTACACCAAGTGAAGTCCTGCAGCACTGTTCCCAGTACAGGCATGAGTTTTCTGCAGAAAACCATTTTCACTTTTCTCGCCTATTTTCACTTTTCTCGTTATTTTCAGTCTTGTTCAAAATTACCTTCATTTGTGATTTCTGCTTTTTTTCAATTTCGTCACTGTCATCCCTGCCCGTACTTCCCAATTACTTCGGCATTTTTAATTATTTGCATTTTAAAACAAGCAGTGTAACTCAACAGGATGCTTGGGAGCCATCTCTGATAAGAATAAATATAAATAATAAAAGCTTAAAGTCCGGGGGGAGGGGGGGGGGAGAGAAAATGTTTAGAAATACACACGAAAGCAGAACACAAATAGATAGAAATAGAAATTTTTCTTGCTTGTGTTCTGCTCTTGACATCGGTGGATTACACAGCTGTTTGTAATCAGTTAAATTCATATGGATAACAAATACTGCCTGCTTTTTAAGAGATTAGGAGTAGTAAATAATAAACTGAGCTTAATGAAATGAAACTAAAAATTCAGGAATAATACAATTTTATGAAAGCATTTCTGAAAAATTTGTACCATCTCTTGATTTTGCTATCAGTAATTTTTTACTATTTGATTTTTCTTTGAAGATCAAGCCTAAAAAATTTATAATTAAAAAAATTTTGTAAATGCATCCCCCAACGTAAATGCCTCACTTCATATTTTTATACTTTTTATCGTCGTAAATGCTGCAGTATTTCTTCTGTAAATTACAATAGTACATAGATTCCAACTCTTCCAGATTTAGAACTTTTCTCCTCACAATTGCCGAAAAATCAATTTGTCTCTTTTTTCAATTTTTTTTTTTTTTTCCACATACAATGCTAGGAAATAAATTTTGAATATGTGTGTATTGTTTTCTTGCTCAATGCATAAAAATGACATAATACAAATGTCAATATAAAGGAATAAGTAAAAATTGTCAATTAAAGAGGTTTCAATAACTGAGTAATGAATCCCCCTTCCCTTCTCCTTAAATTGTAGTATTGACTTTTTAAAATTTATCATAATTTATCAAGTGGAAAAATATTCAAGTAACAGTGTACTCTTAATGCACAGTCCTCCCACCCCCCTCTAAATATAATTTTCAAATACAATTTTTTAAAATTCATTGCTGCTTACTTTTTTGACAGGTGTGCAATATTGTTGCTGGCCAAAGGTGCATCAAGAAATTGACAGATATGCAAACATCGACCATGATTAAGGTGAGTTTCAATCACTCAAAGAAAAATGACTCTGTGAATTTCTCACATAAGCAATGTATTCAGTAAAATGTCACTTTTGATTTCCATTTCTTAACCCATATCTTCCTGCTAGAAGTATTTCTGCAAAAATTTTAGTGCTTGTTTTTAAGTTTTGGGGATTCCATCTAATCATGCCTGATTTAACCCTTTCAGGTGCAACCCTTTCCCAATGCTGAAAAAAGGGCAGCCGTTGCCATCGCTCGACTTAATGACCAGCAAGAGGGCGGACGATCGAAACATTTATCGCGTGCCACAGATCTAGAGACCCTTTTTTGATGCAGCTGCGTCAAAAAACGGTCTCTAGATCTGTGGCACGCGATGAACGTCTCGATCATCCGCCCTCTTGCTGGTTGTTAAGTTGAGCGATGGCAACGGCTGCCCTTTTTTCAGCATGGGCCCATCTATCCAGCTGTTCTCGCATTCTTCCCCTTTTCTGCAGGTGCCCGTGCTGTACAAAATAATTGTGACCATTTTTTGATGGGAAATGTGACATGCTAAAAAGTAAAGGATTCTCGTGGAGCTCTGCCACCCGCCACTATTTTTATAGAAATCCAATCTATTCTTCGTGACTGGCAACAGTCAAACCGTCCGAGTTGGGTGTTCCCAGAGCGGGAAGACTGCGCATTAAAGGGTTAATATAGTTTGGGACTTGAGCTACTTATTTTAACATATTACAGTTCTCTGATATTATTTCGGCTTTTGAAACAAAAAATATGCAGTTCATAAAACTAATTAATTTTCTCGCAATACTGTTAGATTTTTTTTTGTTTTTTGTGACAGATCTTTCGAGAGTGCTTCCACCTCATAATCATGGGCCACCATACCCTCCAACTGCTACGGATTATCCGTAGTTTGCACGGATAAGTAGCATGAACTACGGAGCTACGGATGGTACGAAAAAAACTACGAAATTGAGCAAATGTTTACTTTTTTAGGGCATTATGCCTGCACGGAGGTGCGGTTTGCAATCCTAGCTGCTTTGTTGTGAGTCAACACTCCTGTGTGTCGGCGCCGATCGTGAAAGAAGGGAATTCAACATTCTCCCTCGGCGCCGGCAGCCGTGAGCGAACTTGTGTCGGCGAAAGTGTGGTGTGCGTGGGAGGGGGGATGCCGTTAGCTGCTCTTCCTCTTGTTACGTCACGTCTCCTCTCGCATTTCCCGCCACCCTATCTTGCTCCGTACTGTGTTTGAATGTAAGCTTAGCTCTTTTGTGGAAGGAAAGTGCAGCGCATGTTGTTTTCTTTGTTCACATGGATCGTTTTTTAAAACGTGATAGTACTACTGATATTGAAAAAACCCTCTAATAATGATGTTGCAGGTGCAGGGTGTCTACCACTCTTGAAAGTCTGTTAAAAGCTGGGAAATATGAAAATGGGTCCGGAAAGTCTGGAAAAAACCGGAAAATTCGATAATGGGTCTGGAAAATTCACGAAAAGATTCAATTTTTTTTTCCGTGTCTTTGTTTTTTCTACACTTTCTCTCTAATTGTCAGACTGGAAACCGAAAGCAGCTGCGACGCATTTTTCGGACCGCGAAAGCATCAAGCGATGTGTTTGTATAAGGAGGGGAAAATGGGGGACTCATCCATCGTGACGTGAGGGTAAAAGACAAATTAGCTTACTTGGTAACTTATATCTCAGGACTGTGTTTCCAAGAACAGTTCGTTCATTCTATCAGAAAGTGCAACTACTTCTGTTTCTCAATGGATGAAAGCTTAATCCTGTATACTTTAGTCAAAATTGATTTAAAGAAGTTGTACAAAATATGCAAATATAAAGACAAGCATTGTGCAATTTCCCTAAGTAAAATACATTGGTCAGGAATTTTTTCCCGGGACCTCCCAAAAGTCAGGAAATTGACTTTCAGTAATTTGGTAGACACCCTGTGTTGAGAAAACCTCTAAAAAGCGGGGGGTTACGACTACTTCAACTCATATATATGTATAGGTGTTTGTGATAAGGGAGTGATGAATATACATTTTGTATGGCAAAAAATTCCTCATGGGGGTTATGACTTCCCTAACCCCCCCGGCGATATCGCTTAAGTGCTACTGATGAGGTGATGGCCAATGTTGGAGGGTATGGGCCACTGATGTTCTTCTTTGTCAAAGACATCCGTGGCCCTTGTGGATGAGGTGGAAGCACTCTCGAAAGATCAAGACAAAAACAGTGTAAATGAGGTAAACTTATTAACCAGTTACAATGACTCTTCCCTTGTCATAATGTCAATCTAATTTCCATTTAATCTGGAAAATATCTTCCTTATGGTTTTTAAAAAAGTTTCTTCATCATCCTATTAGAGGATGAATCTTCAGGACTACTCACCTTATCTAAAGGTAATTCTCTTCCATTGTTTTGAGGTGTTTTGGTTTTGACAACATCATTTCCCTTCTCCTCATTATCCGAGGTGCTAAAATAAGGGTTGGGGATGAGCACCTCTTCATTGCAACTTTGCCTGGTACCGGTACCCATTCCTTGAAGGATGCTGTTATTGATTGATTGTAAAATTTTATCCATTTTGGGTAGTTACGTATAATGTCTTACCTTTAAAGGATGCATGATGGCATTTTTAGCTCTAGAGTCAAACTTAAAAAGTTCTTAACCAATTTTATCTAGAAACACAAATGTATACAACTAAGATGACACAATTTTAAATGTTTCTTTTAGGCTTTTTATTTTATTTATTTTTTGATTAGCTAATTGGGCAGATAGACCTCCCTGCTGTAGGGAAGTAAAAATGAGAACAAAAAGGGAAAATTCAAGTTTTTTCCCCCTTTCAACTAAAAAAAAAAAAAAAAAAAAAAAAAAACCATGGGAGAAAAGGACTTTTCAGGGGAACCTGAACTGTATGAGTTCCTTTCCTAACTCATGGGAAATAGCAACAGCAACAAAAATGGTGTTTGTCTACATTTTTTTTTTTTTAAAGGGATGCATGAAATAGTGATTTTGCCAAATGCTGAATATTTGGCTGAATATTCTACTTTTTACGTTTCATTTCAATTTTAAATGGAATGTCCTTTTTCATAATTCAGACTCAGTGATAAAAAAATAAACTGATATTGAATTTCTGTTATTCATAGGAAGTATTTATGTAATTATCACTATGCCCTATAAATGTGATTGATGGAACATACTTTTAAATGAGTTGGGATATTTTCTAGCTTGAAATTAATATACTTAAATATAATTACACAATATTCTTTATATTAAATGTATTAATTTTTCTTTTCTTAATTGTTTTGAAATTATTCAGCCTGATTGAACATTTGGCCAAAACAGCCAAATGCCAAATAGTAGCCAAATATTCACAACATCCCTGATCTTTATTCCAACTTAATTGTTATATTTATCTATACTTTTGATTAGATAACTATAACAAATTGTTAAAAAATCAATTTTATATTCAAAATTAAAGCAAAAGCAATATTTTTCTGACCGTATGATTGTATGAGAAACTAGAATTTCATTGGAGGGTAAAGAAGTAAGCACCCAAAATGGCTACTTTGAATTTTTTTAAAAACATTTCTTTGTTTTAGATTGAGGTCTTTAAAGTGGCAAAAACTTGTTGAAGCAAGATGTACACTGGTGTAAGAAATGAAGAGAATTTGCAGACTTGGTTGATTATCTCTAGAACTACTGGACCGATTTTAATGAAATATGATATTTACATACATTGATACAATACAAAACAAATAACCATTCAATAATTGTAATACTTTTGTTTACTTTTGTTAGAGTCGGAAGGTATAAAACAGTGTTTGCGGAATAAGAAAAAAAAAAGGGTTAATACGGGGTATGGTCCCTTCTTACAGATATGTAGGTCTTGCAGCGCGATTTCATACATGAAATATGACAGTTTGTCATTTCCTGTGGCATTGGTCCCACTCATTCAGCAACGCTGTTTTCATTCCCTGGATGGTTCTCGGAGGAGGGTTGCGAGTTGCAATTGCCTGCCCCAGAGCATCCCAGACATGCTCTAGAGGATTAAGGTCTGGAGATCTGGCTGGCCAATCCATCCGGCAAATATCCTCACTGTAGAAATACTTTGACCAGAACAGCTCTATGTGGCTTTGCATTATTGTCCATTAAAATGAACTCAGGGCCGACTGCACCCCTGAAAAGGCTATCATAGGACTCTTAAGACCTCATCCCTATACCTCACACCAGTCACAGTGCCTCTTTCAAAGACATGGAGAGGTGTGCGGCTATCCAGCATAATGCCTGCCCAGACCATTAAACCTCCTCTGGCATAATGGCCAATTTCGCTGACATTGGAGGGTAGGTAGTGGGTCCCTGGGTCTCTCCCTATGAACGTACGGCTAGAATCGGTGTTTATCGAGACTCACCAGTGAAGAGAACAGTTGCCCATTGATCTATACTCCAATCTCTATGCTCTCTGCACCATGCTAAACGGATTCGCCTGTTCGTTGAAGTGAGCAGGTCACAAACAGCAGGTCTTGCAAACAGCCCTCTCTCATGAAGTCTTTTGGAAACAGTCACCCTTGATACACGGGTTCCTGTGGCTCCATACAAGTCACAAGAAAGCTGAGAAGCTGTAGCACTCCTGTTACGTCTTGCTGTAATGGACAAATGACGATCTTCTCTTCCCGCCATGGCTCTTGGACGACCTTGCCCAGGCTTTCTGTCGATGGATCCGGTATTCTGGAACTGTTTCCATAAGTTACACGCGACGCTGGGAGTTAAATTGAACTCTCTACAAATCTGGACTTCAAATTGACCTGCTTCTAGCCTCCCCACAATTCACCACCTCATTCGATCATTTAAATGTTGGTGGTTAATCATTTTTACTGTTACAATTTGAAATGAACCGATTGCTGCAAAATAGTACCAAGAAATTCGCCGAGGTTTGCCAGCGAACGAAATGCATCTTAACTTCATTTAAGCGTGCTTATAAAGCCTCTTTCTCTACTGGCTCCACCTACACACGCGTATACGCTTATTACGTATTGGATGTACAAGATTTGCATTTTTGTCTAGAAGCAGTGGTTTTACATCTAGTTCAGTTCTTTTCATGCAATTCGATAAAATATGCAAATTTTCTTAATTTATTTCACTAGTATACTTAGGGTAGTATTAAATAAAAATATTTGTATTTCAAAAGGGGAAAATGAAATTTTTAAGATTATACTAATTTTAAGTTATTCTTCAGCTAAATTAAGAATTTTAATTCGTTAAAATTAATTATTCCATATAAATTTTTAAATATTTATTTTAATGCATCGATACATGTATATGTGAATAGTTAAAAAAATTTTCTGCCAAGCCTCTCATCTTTTACCTACTATAAAAAGAGTTTTTGAAAACCATGTTGATACTCTTATGCCTATTGGAGCTGCATTGTAATTATATTTACTGGTATTTTGTTTTTCAGGCTACAGCTCGTTCAGCTCCAGATAGGGAACGAGAAATCAATAACCTAGTGAGCAATACTGGTTTAAGTTCTGCATCTAATCAAGTGAGTTATTATATTATTTGCAGGTTAATTAGTTTGTAATAGTGTTTCTGTTTATCATTTCTTAACTTTGTGTAAGTTTAAAGGATGTGTAGTTAGAAATGGCATGATCGAAGTTATTTGGCAATCCAGGGGTCGTTGCAGACAAAAAATGGGTCCGTTTTACTGCCCCTTCACAAAATTACTATCGATTAAGACGGCCCTTTCACAAAAATACAGTCGATTAAAACAGCCCTTCATTGACATTTTAATCTGTTTTATCAATTATTTTAACCAAAAAAGTGACTTTTATAAAAAAAAATTTACCTGAAAATTAACAAAATTAAGCCATTCTCACAAAAGTGGGACCCTAGGAAAAATTCCTGGATCGACCCCTGTAGTCAAATATTGAAGTTTTTAATTAAGTTAAAATCTGTCAAAAAATATTATCATAACTGCATATTGTTAATTTTTTTACCTTAACATTTTATCACATTTTAAAGTCATTAGTCCATAAAACAATGTAAAAAATAACACGAAGAAATAAAATAATAAGTTTGAAAAATAAAGAATTTAGCCCAAAGTAGCCTATACCAGTGCTTCCCTGTCACTGGTCTGTGGACTGGCACTAGTCTGCAAGACTTTACTGTCAGTCGACGTATGCTAAATTTATTAAAAATGATCAGCAAGATATACCACACTAAGTAATTCATTTTTGAATAACATTTAATTCAATAAATCAAATACTTGCTTATATAATATTTATTATTGGTTGATGCTAGTTGGCAAAATATTTTCCCTATTTTGGACAGTCTGCAGATGTAAAAAGGTCTGGAACACTGTCATAAAAAATTATCAGAAAAGGGTCTTCCTTTTATTTTAATTATTGAAGGAATTTTTTGGTGTGTATTACTAAAAGTATTTTTGGAAATCATAAAAGGGATGAAAAATCAATAACCAATGGCTTTGAGAAACACTGTGCTATGTGCTCCTGCATATTTCATTATTTGTTTCAAAAGAACTTGGTAATTGCTCCAGAAAATAAGTTCTTTGCAGTAGATTTAAAATCTATATATAGGGTCGGGTAAGGTAATTGTGACCACTTTTTATATTTTTAACCCTAGAGTGCATACTGTTGCCAATTGGCTACACTCACATTTTTCCATAATAAAAAGAAAAATTTGTAGTTTTTGTCTGAAATATGCATTTAAAATAAATATAAGACCACACGGAAATAAATTTTAGTTTTTAAAAGGGTATAGTAACATTGTTTTTAGAGCAAACAAGCATGAATTCACAGCACGTGCATCCAGTTCACTGAACCCATTTTTGTCTGCATTTTTGATTGCTTCTAATTTTCATTGCTAAATGAAAATGAATACAAAACTATTGAAAATAGTAGTATTACGATTAAATAATGTAGAATCAGGCTATATTACTTTCTTTTGTTTTATGAGATCTATAGAGTGGGCACTCTAATTTTTCGGATTTGAATATTTTTCATGATTTTTCTGGGAAACTACAAGCTAAAATTTTTTAAAAATATTTTTCCAAGCATAAGTAAGCCAAAACAAAGCTACAATTTTATTTTCATCCATTTAAAAAAAAAAAAAAAATCATGCATTGTAGGGTTAATTACTTCTATTGTAGGGAAATTCTTTTAAGTGAATGAGGGTAACTTTAACCTTTTTAAGCATTTCAAATTTTGTTTCCTTAGGTTTATTCATGTGTAATTTAAGGGAAATGGTCAAATTATCCCCACAAAATAACAAATTTCAAAAAAATTGGGGTAGTAGTGAACATTAGTGGGAAAATTATGAATGTGCTTAATTTCTCTTGATACTTTTCCGTGTACCTTTTGTTAGAGCCATCGAGACTGCTATTCTTGTCTTTATTTCAGAACTCTCTGTTTCAGGAACAAAGTTTGACTGCTCAGTATGCAGAAACAGGAAATTTTTCAAATGCCGGATATTTCAATTTCTAAAAGATGCAAAATGACGGCTTTAAAGTCATGGAAATTAACTTTATTTCTGTTTGTAAGAAACGTAAAGATTTTATGGAATACCGTATTTACCCGCGTATAAGTCGACGCCCCACTTTCTTGATAAAAAAAAATTTGATTTTTTAAACATCCTACCCCTTTCCCAATCAAGAAACTTTAATTTTTTTAAATACATTTATTCAAAATGATCTGTAAAAAATGAAAGTACTCAATATACAATAATAAAGATAATAACAATACAAGAGTAGTATACAAAATTAAACTGATAATAATTAATAATAATAATAATAGGACACTACTGATAGTATGATATGGCAAAATACTAATATACAAAGTTAAACGGATTCAAGATCCGATTCAGCATCGGACTCATAAAAAAATTTAAAAAATTCCTTCGTCATCATCGGCTCATCATGTACATGTATTGGGTTAGGATCCCTTAGAAAGACCACCGCGGAGGGCCCTACCCTTCAGCCTAGACTCCACGCGTAGCTAATGGGCTGTCATCCAACAAGAACGACAACAGGATGCACGTTTTCAATCTTTGTATCGCTCCATTCTTCCTGGTATGAAAATCAACCTGAAAAGACGTCATTGTGTGATGGAATGCAGGAAGAGAACATTTGTCTTATAAAAGGGCATTTTTGACTTCTGATTAAAAAAGAAAAAAAAAATAAAAATTTAAGGACCCTCGTATAAGTGGACCTCCGAACTTGAAAGCCTCTTTTTTGTCCAAAATTTCTCGACTTATACGCGGGTAAATACAGTAATAATTTATTTTTCTTCTGTTTTAGGTTCGAAGAGCAGACTTTAACAATGATCCTTACGTCAGAGAATTTGGACTTTCAATTAGCAATACAATGATGGAAGTTAGGGGAAGAATATTGCCTCCCCCAAAACTACAATATGGTGGTCGTGTAAGTCAAATAATTCAATAAAATAAACTTTGGCTGGATTTAATTTGCATTTTAATTCCTAATGTTAAATTGCTGAAAATGAAAACCTAGCTATATATTTTAAAAATGAGTGTCATTCATTTTTAAAATTGGAGGAAAAGATTGATTTTAATAAAGAATTAATTTGTAAGGGGAAAAAAAAAAGCAAACAATGTATTTATTGAGGAATGCCTTTTAGAAAAAATGCAAATAAATTTTCAAATAACAGTATATTAATGCTATACGTGCTCAAATTTCATATATTATAAATACAAAGCTTCATTTTTTATTTCTTTTACGAAGTTATTATTGAAAAGTGCATAATCAGTTCCTGATTAAAGTGGTGAGCTTAACCCTTTTATACCCAGTGTCCTATATGTAGAACACTCCAATTTTTATATTTTTGCTGCAGGTCACAAAAATTTATGAGTGTTATTGAATTTTCCAGTCTTCAATTTATGAGTATTAAATCTTATTTAACAAAAAAAAAAAAAAAAAAAAAAATAAATGTAAAAGTTTTTACTTTTTAATGTTCTTTTTTTTTTTGAAGAAAAATTATTAATTGTTCATTCGATGGTCAAAACTTCACATACTTCTGTAGGCGTCAACAAAGTTAGAGAATGTATTGATGAAGTTGGGTTTCATATGGGTTAAAATATGCAAATGTTCAAGATGCATGTTTTCAAAACTCTGCATTTAGAAATCAGTGATTTTTTCTTACTCACAACTTCTTAGTACTGGATAACTCAGTGGAGTCCTCAATGGCCAAGTACTTAGTACTTTGACAAATATTGAATGGATGAGTTCTTGGACAAAGACCTGTTTGGTATATCACTCATGACTATGCCTATTGCCATACACAGCTTGTACCTTCATCCTATTGCTCAAGCTAATTTTAAGTTGGATCCTGTTGGCGAGACATGTTTCTTAAAATTTTTATAAGGAAGCAAAGGGAATGTGAAATTTGAATGTCTGAAAATCCAAGCTTTTTTAGCAGTTATGTGACTGGGAAAAATTCTCAGAATTTAAAACTTAAAAAAAAAAAAAAGAAGAGTTTTCATGAAAACTGGGAAAATGCAGGAAAAAATGTAATTGATTTTTGAAGAGAAAAATTATGCCTCATTTTTTATTTCACAGGCATAAAAAGACTTCCACAAAAACAGTTTTTAAAATGTTTTTTTTTTCTCCATCCTCCTCTCCCTGTTAAAATGGCATTAGCCAAAGTGCACAGCGAATTATGCTCAAGGAATTCAATTTCAATCTTTTTTCATGAATAGTTAACATTATCATTCCCGTGAAAAACATTTCTCCCCCCTCCCCCCCCATGCACTTCCGATTTTTGCAAGTGACAGATGAATTTTAAGATTAGGTATACCTAAAAGTATGTATGTGTAGCTGTGTGTGCTTGCGAAACATAGACAGTAGTTAATGAAAATGACAACGTGCTTTTACTCTTATTTAAAATAAATAGATAGATGTCTTTTATAGCAATATTTAATGTAATAAATTTTCGTAAAAAGGGAAATTGCCTAACATTAATTTTAATATGTGTACTCTGAGACTTATTTCATGTATATCAAGTCTTAGTCACGCCAATGGAAGCTATTGCTTTAGCACCCGTTGTCACTGTTATTACGCTACACCCTGTCTTTTCCTGTTTGGGTCATCGAGATGACAGGGTATTACATATTAGGATTGGAGTAGCAACCCTGAGTAAAATTTATGTATTTTCCATTTTTTGCTTGGTGATGTTTGTCATAGGCATAATTCTTAATTGTTCAATAAAAGTTTTTGAGCTTGAACTCATTGACCTACGATCAGTTTATTCATGAGTCTCATTATTACCTAATTTTAATTTTACTGTAGGTTGGATGACTTGAAATTTAAGGAGAGGGTTTGAAGGTTAAAGAATTTTGTAACTTGATATTGAAGGATTGAACTCACTTTGCTTAGAATTTATTATCAGTTACTTAATTTCTCTATTATTATTATTCAATTTTAATAACTTGAATGTGTGCAGTTTACCTTGTCTAAAGAGTGGTCTATTTGTAGACTAAACAACAAGCAATACCCAACCAAGGTGTGTGGGATATGAGAGGCAAACAGTTCCATACAGGAGTTGAAATTAGAGTGTGGGCAATTGCTTGTTTTGCACCCCAGCGCACATGTCGAGAAGATGCCTTAAGGTATGTATTTAGTTTTTCCAATATAGTCTAGACATTAAGTATGTTTGTTTTACAGACTACTTGTGTACAAGTTTAATTTGTATTTGATTAATTTGTTTAATTCTCAATGCATATTAAAATTTACAGGGGATAGGGGGAAAAATGACACGTTTTACTGATGAATTTAACATAAAAAGTAGTACTGATGAATTTAACATAAAAAGTATACAGACGTAGTGGTGAAAATTCAGAAAATTTGCAGGTGGCCAGTGGCCACTGAGTTTGAAATTTTAAGTGGCCACTCGCCACTTAAAAGTTTGAATATGCACAACTTACATAAGTTTAATAAACATGGACATCTTATATAAGTAACAAGGAAAGATTTCTTAAAGTAAACATATAAATCGTCTGCTAATTAAAAAAGCTTTCACATAAGAAATAAACTTAATCATAGAGCTGTATATTCTTTTTCAATTAAGTATTGTAGACCAATTGCAATATTATTTCAACTTCACAACTCTTTTTTAGTGTAATTAATTATTCACATAGGTTTTTTATTTCAATGGGAAGTAGTTTGCAGGATATTGAAAGTTACTAAATAAAATTAAAAACTATTAGAAAAATGTTACATTTCTTTAAACAATGACCCAAAATTAATAAAAGTATCATAAAATGCAAAATGATGCCCCACACCCCTAAAAAAAAAAAAAGGCCCTAAAACAGAAAAAAATGCATATGTCATCAAAATCGGGTCTATACTTATTAAGTTTTGATGTTTTGTAAATTGAAGTCCAGAAAACTCCTACATTTATGTAACTAGGATGATTTCACCCATTGCATGGTGAACGCTTAGAAAAGGAGGATATATTTTAGTTACTTGAAGCATGTGTCTTGTTTGGAAATTCTCTTTCCATTCTTGCAGTTATCGAAAATTCTCACTTAGTATGTTATAATTTTTCAAGAAACCTAATTAAGATATTTCACTCAGTTAACTCATTCGACTTTTATTTCATCTCAAACTGTCTGCTCAATTCTATATCTAATTTTTGCAAACCGTATTAACTAACACCCATTCGCTTAATTTATTGAAATTTATGTTTAATAATTTAAAGCTCTTAAAGTGTTTATGCAATTTATCAATTAATCTCAAATCTTAACAATTTCTTGTACGATTTCTCTCAGATTTAATTCATTAATGTGGGTATTTGTAAAAGTCATTTATTAGGTCTATTTTCTAAAGCTTTTGTCAAGAAGTGAAAAGTGTTGACAATCAACATTATTTAAGTTGCATTTCCAACTAAACACAATACTATAACTTTTGGGCCTCCAACAATTGTTCATTTGATAAAATTATTGAATGAAATGAAGCTTTAAAAATATTTCACTGTTTAAAATGATCCGAAAATTTTGATGATTTGTGTTTCTTTGCAAATTCATGTACTTAGTATTGAAAATCCATTTATACTTCTTAAAGATGGATATCAATTAAAACTATTGTATTTTATATTTCTGCATCCAATTGAGTAGTTGTGTTGAAAGCTATTTTGTAACCAATACTTATAGTGTGATATCTTGTAGAGATGTAATGAATAGTGATTTGGCCAAGTACCGAATATTCGGCCAATAGCTCCGGCCGAATATTAAATTTTTTAAAATTTCATTTTAACTGTAAATAAAATGTCACTTTCCAAATTTGTAATTAAATATTAGATAAAGACTAATTAAGATTCATTTTATATTATTTGTAGTTGATTAAAAATGCACAACAGTACATTATCTTTAAAAAATCTTGGTCATGAAAAAATATCTTTTACAAAGTTAAACACTAATAACAGCATAATTATATTTTGAAATATTCATAATTTAATAAATATGCTATGGTATGTGATTAATCTAGTAACTAACATAAATACACTATTCTTTGGGTTTTGCAGCCTCTAGGCAAACATATTTAGCAGCTTTTTCAATTTATGTTTTTGATTGAGGATCTGAAAATATTCCTCCTAACCCGACCCCATAAAGAAGGAAAAAAGCAAGTAGTGTCACCAAAGTAGAAAAGTCTGCATTTCTGTAATATTATTAAATACATTAAATTATGTTTCCTTCAGTTTAAAATTCAATGACTTGTGATGTTTTATAGCATTAAAATTAGCATATTGAAGTATAACTAAGCAATATTATTTGTAAATGCATTAAAAAATACATCTTAAAAATATTTTTTCTCTTTGTTCTGAAATTATTCAGCTGAATGTGTATCAATATTCGGACACAACTACAGTAAAAGCTCGACTATCCGGAAAGCACGGGAAGCGTCGAATGCCGGATAAGTGAAAATTCCGGATAGTTAAGCTTGTAAAAAAGAGATAGAAACATTCGCTGGCAAAACCAGAGGGGGAGGGGAGAGGGGCATTATGCTTGTGCATACTGCTCAGTTTTTATTTATGCAGTTTTGTAACAAAGTTTTAATTGAATTTATGCTAATGCATGTTTATATTGCAGAGTTTAAAGACATTACAAGACTTCTATTATGATATGTCTTTGCATCCTTGGGAAGATTAATAATAAATTAAAGTAATAACACCTGCGGATTTTCAAAGCTTAAAAGCTTTACACTAAGAGAGTGACAAAATAATAATAATAAATTGAGTGTTATTTCCTCTCCCCCCCCCCCTCCTTCCTCTTCAGTTTCTGTTCAGAGATAACAGTCAAATCATTGGAATGCCTAAGCCAGAAAGTAGGCCACAAATCACTACATTTAAATAATCTGCAATCAGCATTTCTGCTATGTGATTATTTTAGCACAAAAGATGAAACATATCATAGTTAATCATTAAAAAAAATAAAAGAGCTTTTTGAAAATAATGTAAACATATTGCTATAGTAATGAACAGTATGATCACTGTTTTATCTCCTTGTCTTCCCTTCTGTGCTTGAAGACGCAACAGTGAAATGTTGTGTTTTTGTATTTTGTAGTCATTTAAGCTGTTTTTCTTTCGTATTTTTAAACACACCATTGTAATTTATGGAAATATTAGTACTCTCTGGTAATTGGAAATTTGCACCTGTTGCCACCGTACTGTTTGGACAGCTGGAGAGGAGGGGTCACCTCCGTACTAATCAATCTTTTGAGAAGACACAAAAAAGAAAAAGAGGGAAGCTGAAAATTTTCCGGTTACTTGGATGTCAGATAATCGAGCTTTTACTGTATTTGGCCGAATATCTGTTCAGTATTCGGCTGACCGAAATATTCGGCCAACTTAATATTCGGCCTACTGAATATTCGGCAAAACAGCCAAATAGGCCAAATACCGAATAGTGGCCGAATATTCTTTACATCCCTAATATTTTGTTCAAAAATGTTAATCACTCTGCATTACTTTTTTGTTAAAATGACCTTACCTTTTGTGTGCATTAGAAATTTCACACAGCAGCTGCAGAAAATCAGTAATGATGCCGGTATGCCGATAATTGGACAGCCTTGTTTCTGTAAATATGCCACTGGTGCTGAGCAAGTGGAGCCAATGTTTCGCTACCTCAAATCAACATTCCAAGGTCTACAGCTAGTCGTCGTAGTGTTGCCTGGAAAGACTCCGGTGTATGGTATGTCTATTTTAGTGAATTTCAGAGTTACGTTCGAAATGAGAGTTGCAAGTTTGTTAGTTTGAGACTGTTTTAAGAAATCATTCCCTTATGCTAGACTTAAAAAAAGAAAAATACTTAATCGCTTCACAAGCTACACTGTGCACTTCTTCAAACAGTCAACTAGGTAGAGTAGTGAAAGACTCAAACAAAAGGAAGTATTAAAATTATCCACCTAATAAATTTCTTATACATCTTGAAAGATTTTGTATTGTTAAAAAAAAAAAAAAAATTTAAAAAAAGCAAATTTGTATTACAGTAGGGAACCTCTTATCCGGAAACCAGTTATCCAGAATCATTTTTCAATCGATTAAATTCCTATTTTTTCCCGAAAGAAAAGCAAAAAATGGAGTTTTTTTTATATTTCTTTATTTTGAGTACTACAGCTAGAATTTACAAAGCAATCTGGTGAGGTATTTTATTTATTTTTTTCTGTATGACTAAGTTTTCAAGAAGTTATCATATATTTCTTACTTCCTCTCTAAATGATTATTATTTATCTTGATCATATTAAGAGTTTTTTTATATTATTTTTCTAGTATATTAACAATTAATGTTTAATTCTAATCAAAAATAGAGAGTAACATTTATGTTATCAATCAAAATAGTAGATGTCATGTTAATCCACAACCAGTTATCCAGAATACACCTGATCCCAACCATTCTGGATAACAGGTTCTATACTGTATACAGAAAAAATTATAAACTAGCAAAGAAAAAAAAAAGTTGGTCGCCAAAAAATGGTTTAAACCAATTTTTTTTTTTTTTTTTTTTTTTTTTTTTTCAGCACTTGGTTTAAATGATATAATGATCCGACCTGCCCTGGCTTTTGATCCAGCCCACGAATACATCTAAAATTCATGTAAACCATTATAAATCCCAATTATATGGCCTGGGATATCGCTAACACCCTAAAGTTTGGCCTACAACTTTCCTAAGGTTGCCCATACCTAGTTTAAACAATGGTTAACTACAAAACCCTGTTAAAATTCTTAATTGACATAGTATGTTGTACCATTAAAAGATTTAAAAAAAAAAAAAAATAATGCTTGCACATTGTGTAGCTAAAAGTATGAAAAACGATTCTCCCACACTGTTTTACTTTATTGTCTTTCCCATTTTAACAAGTCTGCACATATACATTTGATTAAAAGACCCCTTTTTAAAAATGTCTTTCATTTAAAAAATGAATCATTAACTAATGCTGTGCGCCTATTCTCAAATCAAAAATTAGTTAATACATCTGTGATCCATTTTTTGAATGTACAGTAGAAGACCCAAAATCTGCACAGCTTGGTTCCAGATTCCTTGTGCAGATTTTAGAATTTTGCAGATTTTGGGTCGTAATAGGAAATTTATTCTATTTCCACCCCACTCAAAAAATAATAGAAAAAATACAATAAAAATCAAGGGAAACAAATCATGTTACTTATAATCAGAATCATGATAAAAAAAATACAGAGGATTAATACAATATACAAAATTATGAGATTATAGTACAACTTATTTAAACATGTATATTCAATAGTAGTTTCGGACTTTGGGATGTTCTAATTATAGTTTTTTTAAAAATCATTATTTTCTGTTCCGTAACACAGCTTTGCCGCTCTACAAATCAGAGATATTTCTTTCTCATAGCCTAACCTCCATTAAAGTTTATTTATCAACTTTTTGATCATCCTCACTTGTTACTGTGTCATGTGACCATAATTCAGAGTCAATTATGTCACTGTCAGTCATTTGAAGGTTATCAATGTTACAATTAGAGCTCACAGACTCTTAAAATATATTTTTTTTTTCAAGTGGGAAAAGCTTATTTAGTTTTACTTTGTGATTATACTGTATTTTTCTGAACTTGCAGCTGGCAGAGCAGATTTCATTGTTTACATTGAACAGACAGTGAGGATTTTAGAGCCTTGCGGAATTTGGGTCTTCTACTGTATTTCATTACCTTGAATTATTAATATGTATGTATGTGTGTGTATGTTTATTGCAATAAGTATCGGTATAATTGTTATTTCTTCTCTCCCTCTTTCTTTGATGCCTAGCTGAAGTGAAGAGAGTAGGGGACACGGTCCTTGGGATGGCAACTCAGTGTGTTCAGGCAAAGAATGTCAACAAAACTTCGCCACAAACTTTGTCTAATTTATGTTTAAAAATCAATGTCAAGTTGGGTGGTATAAATAGTATACTTGTCCCTACTATAAGGTTAGTATCTCAAATTATTTATTTAAACCATTGTTTGCTATCACTACTTGTCTCAGAAGTGTGAACGGTCCTACAAGACTGTCCTGATTGAATGGCCGCATGTCCCAATGTAATCTAAGCTGCATGCTATTGCATTCTAGGGGTTTTATATGGCACAGAGTGATTGAGCTGTGAAAAAACAATAGTTATAGCCAATAAAATCTTTACAATGTCAGTTGCCCTGGGAAGGGAGAAAGCCTGCAGACCAAAATCTCAAAGTAGCCAATTGGGAAAAATGATCTTATCTACAACCTTTAGTGATATTTCCCACAGATGCATTTTGCTATTAGAAAATTTATTTCAAATGATCTTTCAAGAGATAAACAAGCAGTTGTATACAGTGGACTAAAACAAAATAAATTTATTATTAAAAAACTTGTTTTGTAATTGATTATATTCAAAGTAGTTAGTACTTTATATTAATAATTTTTACTTAATGAGTATCAGATATTTAAAAATTAGATGCTAGTGAAAGGTTTCCCCCCCCCCTCCTCAGTTATTTTTGACTAGTAAGGATGCAATAATTTAAGAATTGTTTTTGTGTCAATGTCACCAAATGCTAAGGTTGTTCCAATTTAATAAGTATTTTATTGTACTTGAAATCATGAAAACTACTCATTTTTGTGCCTTGTACTAAACATAAAGACTGGAAGAGGTTTTCCGTGCCAGCTGTAGTTTTAGTGGCAGTTATAATCTAACATATTTCTCAAAAATCTCTGCAAACCTGTTAAATTATTTTTAACAAATTACATCACTTTCTTTAAACTGGGATCGATGCAGACAAAAGTTGGGGCCGTTTTGCAGCCCTTTCACAAAATTACAAATGACTAAAACAGACCCTTCACAGAATTATAATCGATTAAAACGTTCCTTTCAAGAAAAATATATTCAATTGAAACAACCCTTTATTAGCACTTTTTGTAAATTTTTGTAAAAAAAAGTGACCTTTTGCAAAAATTGCTATGAAAATTCAGAAAATACATGTTGAAATTCACAAAAAATAGATATTGAACTTCACAAAAATAAAACCCTGGAAAAAATTCCTGGTTCGCCCTCTGCTTCAAGGTAAGCTAGGCATTTAAAATTTATCATTAATAAATAATGAGCAGTCACTTACAAGCCTAAAACATTTAGAACAGGGCATGGAACTATAAAATTTAAAATGTTATACTTATCTTTTATCCCTGTATAGATTACAGCTGATGTAATATTGTACAAGTAACGTTGGTCAGAACTTAGGTCTTTGATGATATAGGCCAAAATAGAGCTTGAGGCATAAATAATGAAATTATACTGTTAAACAATTGAATTATGTTATACAGTTACAAATACAAAATGTATTTATGTATTTGTAAATTACATAATTACAAATAGTATATATATTTTTATGCTTGCCACAAATTTCTAATCCTCGTAATGCTGTAAGATCTAAATTTCCTCTTAAAACCTTTTGCACGCAGGTCAACTGATCAGCTATTATTTTGTTAAAAAGAGACTCTTAAGGACCTTCAACCCTTCTTTACAAATCTGAAATGACAATCCATTAAAGTTCATAAAGTTTACTGGCCAGTGGCTCTAAAGCTTTTCTGTTCCAAGTAAACTGATCTGAATCCAAATTAAATATGCTTGGACATAACATTTGGATTGGATAGCCAAATAGGTTGACTCTGTGCTGAGAAAGATGCCAAGTCTAGTTCATGATCTACTCAATTCATAATGTTGTTAGCTTGCTATTTTGGTGTATCACCACATTCTTTAAATCGTAAAATGAAATATTTTTGTTTGGAACTAATTAAAATTTCTGTTGTTTTTTATAATTTTGTTTGTTTTGTCATAAATTTACCTGTATCCTAGCATAGTTTCATTTGGGAAAAAAAAAATTAACATACCTTTTTAAAAATGACTTTCAGTTAGGCCTAATGTGGAATTCTTTTTTCAGATTATGATTAAAGATTATATATTGATGAGCGAATGTTTTTTTTCAAATTTTTTTGCTGATTATTATGCTGTTTTGGTATACTAAAATCATTTTATTGTAATTTGCTGTAGGAATAATTGATTTCTACTTCTCATTTAAGTTACGATTGTATGAAGACACTTGTTTGTGGCTTTCATGAATATTTTATTTGAAATCAAGATAATTGCGAACATTTGCTAAGGTTTTTTTAATTAGTATATTAAATAGATCTCCACTGTTCTTTAATTGCATTTAGTGTTGCCATGAAACTGGTCTTTTTGATGATGTAGACACCACCCCATAAATTTAGATCAATAAGAATCTAGATGTTGCTTTTCTGTATCATTATGTTTTTTATTTTGCTAATCCCTAAAGTAATAGTAGTCCTCCTAGTAGTTTCAAATAAAAATATGTCAAGAACTGGCTGGTACAAGTAATAGGATGAGTAGTTTGTGAACGGGTTAGTTCAATAGTACTGTTTCTTAAAGAGAACTGTTCAGATGCATTATGATCACAAGAGTTCTCCTATGTGCTTTTTGGGCAAGACCAATGGTATAATACGTAAGAAACAAAAGTACTATGTTACTTCCAAGACAGCTCATAAGCTTAAATCAAGCTTGACATTTCTTTGAATTGGACGTATTAATACAAGCTTGACAGTTCAATTCTCCAAGCTTGCTGCAAGCTTGGAGAAGTCATTTGAACTGTCAAGCTTGAATACAACTGGACGACTGCTTGATTTGGAAAGCCACATCCATAACAAATAATTTATCATCAGTCATAAATGTACTTGACCATAGAATTAAAAAAAAAAAAAAGATTCTATATTTCCAAATATAGAAATTCTTCAAGATTAAATAGAATTATACTACGAAATTGATTTCAAAATCAGTCGTTTGTCTCGATTTTGGCCAGTATTGCCCAACATGAGTGTCGTGATATTGAAAGTTTTAAAAACGTGTGCTGCTTTTAAGTTTATAGTATGCTTATTTCCCTATTAGTAGAGTCTCTAAATCACGCATAACATTATTTTAATTTTGATTCATCCCATGGAAAAATAAACGAAACAGATCGGCAACGGGCACTGATCCATCTCACCAGAAAACGGCGTGACAACCCTAAGTGTCACTTCAAACTTTAGTCATGCCAGCGCGAGGCATATTGGCGGAATGGTTAGGACGCTGGCCTCCCAACCCTTAGGTCCCAAGTTCGATCCCAGGCACGGACGCTTGATGGAAACAGATTAAACTATCTTGAAATTTCAGCATAGAGAGGAAAATGCGTGAAAAAATTAAATATGTGGGGCGAGTTCGTCGACGGGCGCCCATGTATTTAAGAATTTTTTTTAAAAATATTTTAAGCTTGAAATTAAGCTTGCTATGTCAAGCTTAATGCAAGCTGGGCAAGTGTAAACTTGAACACTTGATTCAAGCTTGCATTAAGCTTACACGCTTGAAATTTTCAAGCTTAATTCCAGTTTATTGACTTGATATATCAAGCTTGCTGCAATTTTGATGCAAGTTTGCTGTGCTGTCTGGGTTAGTGGAAAAGCTTTGAATGACAGGAGGAGACTGAACCCCTAATGGTAATGACAAGCTGTCTGTAGTTAAATAGTGTTAGTGAAATAGGTACTGTGCATGTCATTCAGGCCTGCGCTAGTTAGAAGTACTAGAGTTGGTAATAATGATATAGCTTTTCAGAATTTATGCTTATTGACTATTCTTTTTTTTTTTTCTCTAGACCCAAAGTGTTTAACGAACCTGTGATATTTCTTGGTGCAGATGTGACTCATCCTCCTGCAGGAGATAATAAAAAACCTTCTATTGCAGCTGTAAGTGCTAAGCTTTCAAATCTAATAATGATCTTTTGTTGTTATAATAATCCAATGGGATATAATTTTCTCTGTTAAAAGTCCTGTTGAAGATAGTGTTTTTTCACATTTTATGTATCCCATACATAAAATAGTCGAGTGTGTAATGACTAGAGCCCGGATGCTCAAGCACTAAGAACTTCGAAATGTGCAAATACTTATGCATAATAAAGGGGACCAAACAGTGATTAGATGATCATGATGCTTTTTAAAAATTTTTTTTTTAACTCAATAAAGTAAATTGTATGTGAGAGAACTAAACATTTTTTTAAAATGTAAGCTTAAGGACAAATGGAAGATAAATTGGCTCAAATTTTCAATTACCAACCTTAGAAATAGAGCAGACTGAGACGATTCCATACATGTATAATGAATGTTGGTTTAGAGTACCTAAACACTCAAAATCTGGCTTTTAAAAAGTAAACAAACATGGTTTGGTTATAATAAAGCTTTAGTGTTTTGCCTTTTCCTGATTTTTTTTTTTTTTTTTTAATGCTTTGGTGCCACAAGAATGCGACTATACATTCTTTTTCCTGTTAATTTACTTGCACAATTTAATTCTCATCCTACAATAATTCACTGGAAATTACTATGTCAGGTGAAAAAACACTCAAAATACTGGTGTTAAACGATAAAGTAATTAAAAAACTTTGTAAAAAACACACATAAGAAGTAAAAGGAAAAACGATACGCGTTTCGTTCAAAAATTGTTTTGAACTTCTTCAGTCCAAGCTCTTCGACGTAAAGAACACAGGGAACTGAAAAGAGAAAAAAAACAAGCAAGATGTTGCCACAAGGGGCAAAGAAAAGTCGAACAAAACCACGGAGAGGGGAGAAAAAAATTAAAAAGGGGGATAGAAAGGAAAGGAAAGAAGCACAAAAAATACAGAAATAAAAAAGGAATAAAGAAAAATAATAAAAAAGGGAACACACAAGTACAAACACACACACAAAAAAGAGAAAACAGAACAAACAAACAAAAACAAACAGCACACGTTATTTTTTTTTTTTTTTAAATAAAAACCACGAACAGGACAGCACAATAAATATATATATTATTTTATTTTATTTTATTTTTTCTATTTTAATAAAAACGAAAAAGAAAGACAGTAACACACGTACATACACATTAAAGAAACAGGGGGGAAAAAGGGGGGGGTAGACGAAGAAAGTGAAAAGAACCTTACAACAGCAACTTCCAAGCAGAATGAACGAAAGGAACGGAAGAACCATCGTTCACAAGACGATCTAAGTGCTGGGTAATGGAAAAACCTTCCAAAAAATCCAGATGGGACAAAGACTGAGGAGTGCACAAAATCTTAGCCTTAGAAAACTGAAATCGATGATTGGAATTCCAACAATGTGAGGCAATAGAAGATTTGGAAAGTTCGTGCTTAGAGACATATCTCTCATGCTCTTTGAGCCTAAATTTGAGAGCTCTTCTGGTCTGACCAATATAGCCCAAATCACAAGATTCACAAGGAATATAATAAACACCCCAACGGTTCTCAGTAGGAATAGGATCTTTAAGGGAAGAAAATTTAAGTTTATTAACAGGTTTAAAAATGACTTTGAAACCGAAATTTTTGAGAAGTTTAGAAATTTTGTAGCATAAAGGTGAAAAGAAAGGTAGTACAATTAATTCGTTGTGAAAATTAATAGTATTAGTAGAAGTATTAGGCTTATTAAATTTAGAAACAGCTTTATCAATAATAGAGGGGCTAAAACCACGAGAAACAGCTAAGGATTTTAAGTAACTAATTTCATTATTAAGAGAAGAAGAATCAGAGCAAATTTTGATAGCACGAAACACATAAGTGTAAAAAGCAGAAAGTTTTTGCTGGTAAGGATGATTAGATAGGGCATGAGGAGGTAAAGATATAGAAAAGGGCTTGCGGAAAACAGAAGTAGAGAAACCGTCAGGATTCCTAGAAACAAGAACATCCAAAAAAGGTAAAGAATTGTTGCACTCCTCTTCTAGAGTAAATTGGATACACGGATCAACAGAATTAACGATCAAAAGTAAATTAGAAATATCACAATTGGAATCCACTAGAACGAAAGTATCGTCAACATATCTGACCCAGCACGGAAAATTAAAGACCTTGAAGAGTTTCTCTTCAAAATAATGCATATAAATATCACATAAGAGAGGTGAGAGAGAATTACCCATAGCAAGACCCTCGGTTTGTTTATAGAAAGAGCCATTAAAAATGAAAGCAGTTTGTTTAATACAAACGCTTACTAAAGCTATAAACTCTTTAATCTCAATAGAAGAATAATGAAACTCGCGTAAACGCTTTTCCAAACAGTCAATCGCACCTTGGATAGGAACATTAGTGAATAAAGATTTAACATCAAGAGAAAGCATTTTACAATTAGTAGGAGAAAGAAGTTTAACTTTGTTAACGAAATCATAAGAGTTTTTAACAGTGTGGGTATTACTAGCAGTCAAAGGTGAAAGAGTATGCGAGAGGAAACGTGCAAGGTTATAAGAAGCAGTACCAATGTTAGAAACAATGGGGCGAAAGGCAAGAGAAGGTTTATGAATTTTAGGAAGGGCATAGAAACGAGCACAGTTAGCAATAGAAGGAATAACATAACGTTTAGTTTGAGCATTTAAGATTACAGAGGACTTCACAGTGTGTTTAATTTCAGAAAGGTGACTGTTAGTAGGATCAGAATTTAATTTAGTGTATGGACCAGTGGTTAGCATGTTATTAATACAATCAACATAAGAAGATTTATCAAGTAAAACAGTCTGGCCGCCTTTATCAGCTTTAGTAATGAGTAAATTAGGGTTAGAATTAAGTTCTTTGAGAGCAGTTTTTTGAGAACGAGAGAGGTTAGATTTGGCATGCATATTATTTGAAGAGATAGTATTAGCAATAAGATGTCGCAAAGTATCAAGTTGGTTAGAAGAGAGTTTACTATTTTTAAAGGAGTTTTCCATAGGAGCAATAAGTTTGGAAACAGAAACGTTACTAACACGAGAAAAATTCAAACCTAAACTAAGAGCATCTCTCTGAGAATCAGTTAAAACATGTGAAGACAAATTAACAACAGTGTCCTGAACAAGAGGCCTAACAGAACCGAGGGAAGACCTAACCGGAAGAAGAGCTTGGAATTTCTTATCCAAAGTAGCTCTGTGAGAAATAGAACGTTGTTCGACATAAGCGAAATTCCGTTTTTCCCAGTTAGCAAACGCAGGGTAAGACTTACTCAAAAGCAAATGGAGATCATAAAGATCAGATTCAAGAATCGAAACTTTATAACGAACATCCTGAATAAAAGCCCGTAAAACCGCCCGTTTAGACCTATTCAGAGCCTTATCAACACGAGAAGAACCGTGAATATTGCACTTAATGTCAATGAACTTAGGAATGACATTACTGCGTTTGCATCGAACAAGAAAACCTAAATGATTCAAGAAACGAGAACGTTTCAATCGTAAACGGGAAAAACGGTTAAACAAAGATGAATCCATACAGAAAACACAAAAACAGAAAAGAAATAAGCAAGAAAAAGCACACGAAGAAGGAAGGAAGAAAAGAGAGAACAAAAGTGAGTGTTAATAGTCCAAATAAACAAAACAACTGAAAAAACACTCAAAATACTGGTGTTAAACGATAAAGTAATTAAAAAACTTTGTAAAAAACACACATAAGAAGTAAAAGGAAAAAGGATACGCGTTTCGTTCAAAAATTGTTTTGAACTTCTTCAGTCCAAGCTCTTCGACGTAAAGAACACAGGAACAGGGAACTGAAAGGAGAAAAAAACAAGCAAGATGTTGCCACAAGGGGCAAAGAAAAGTCGAACAAAACCACGGAGAGGGGAGAAAAAAATTAAAAAGGGGGGATAGAAAGGAAAGGAAAGAAGCACAAAAAATACAGAAATAAAAAAGGAATAAAGAAAAATAATTTAATAATGAAATTAGTTACTTAAAATCCTTAGCTGTTTCTCGTGGTTTTAGCCCCTCTATCATTGATAAAGCTGTTTCTAAATTTAATAAGCCTAATACTTCTACTAATACTATTAATTTTCACAACGAATTAATTGTACTACCTTTCTTTTCACCTTTATGCTACAAAATTTCTAAACTTCTCAAAAATTTCGGTTTCAAAGTCATTTTTAAACCTGTTAATAAACTTAAATTTTCTTCCCTTAAAGATCCTATTCCTACTGAGAACCGTTGGGGTGTTTATTATATTCCTTGTGAATCTTGTGATTTGGGCTATATTGGTCAGACCAGAAGAGCTCTCAAATTTAGGCTCAAAGAGCATGAGAGATATGTCTCTAAGCACGATCTTTCCAAATCTTCTATTGCCTCACATTGTTGGAATTCCAATCATCGATTTCAGTTTTCTAAGGCTAAGATTTTGTGCACTCCTCAGTCTTTGTCCCATCTGGATTTTTTGGAAGGTTTTTCCATTACCCAGCACTTAGATCGTCTTGTGAACGATGGTTCTTCCGTTCCTTTCGTTCATTCTGCTTGGAAGTTGCTGTTGTAAGGTTCTTTTCACTTTCTTCGTCTAACCCCCCCCCTTTTCCCCCCCTGTTTCTTTAATGTGTATGTACGTGTGTTACTGTCTTTCTTTTTCGTTTTTATTAAAAAAAAAAAAATAATAATAATAATATTTATTGTGCTGTCCTGTTCGTGGTTTTTATTTAAAAAAAAAAAAAAAAATACGTGTGCTATTTGTTTTTTGTTTGTTTGTTCTGTTTTCTCTTTTTTGTGTGTGTGTTTGTACTTGTGTGTTCCCTTTTTTATTATTTTTCTTTATTCCTTTTTTATTTCTGTATTTTTTGTGCTTCTTTCCTTTCCTTTCTATCCCCCTTTTTAATTTTTTTCTCCCCTCTCCGTGGTTTTGTTCGACTTTTCTTTGCCCCTTGTGGCAACATCTTGCTTGTTTTTTTCTCCTTTCAGTTCCCTGTGTTCTTTACGTCGAAGAGCTTGGACTGAAGAAGTTCAAAACAATTTTTGAACGAAACGCGTATCCTTTTTCCTTTTACTTCTTATGTGTGTTTTTTACAAAGTTTTTTAATTACTTTACTATGTCAGATCTTTAATTATGTTATATCAACTAGTCATTACAGTATCTCTATGCAAACTGATAATTTAAAACATTGAATTGCTTTTTCTGATGCCTCTTGGGCATCCGATTGAGATACTAGACACTCTTTCTCGGGTTTAATTCTTTTTCAAAATGTTCCAATTTTGTTGTGCAGTGCTAAGCAGAAATGCATAGTTCTGTCCACAGTGGAAGCCGAATAGATTTCAATCTCAGAAACTGTAAAAGACGTCTTGTGGTTACTGGCTAGTTATAAATAAAGTTGTGATATTTTAAATTTCATTGTTGAAATACCCAAGATTTATTCAGATTCAGAAAGTGCTATTTACTATAGCAACAACAGCATTGAAAATGTTTGAAATAAGCATGTTGATATAAGATACCACTTTGTTAAAGAACTTTTAGCTGACAAGCAGTTTGAACTTTTGAAAATATGTGGTAAATGGAACTTGGGTGATCTGTTAACTAAACCTGTAACCCATGACCAATTAGTAAAGTATTGTAATCATATCTTTGGATAGTGGAGAAAGGGGGGGGTTGTCGTGTTTTATTTAAAACTCTTTCCTTTAATTTAAATAAGTCTTAATATAAAAGCTTAGCTGTTGAAATACTTATCTAAAAATGTAATCACTTTGAAATAAAATCCATTTTTCCCCACTATCCAATTTAAAACATTTTTGTGTATGCCGCATGCTCGGCGAAAATGTAAACAATCTGAAAGGGATGGAGTTAAGTAAACCTTTTCCTTGGCGTGTTCAACTGCCAGAAATTGAATTCAGCTACGCAGTTACATAAGCTTGGTTTGCAAGTAAAAAGCTATATAGCCAAAGAGCTATAAGAAAGTTATTTTTAAATTGTAATATGCAAATGCGTAGGCATGGTTTTTGTGATGCATCTTTTTATACGTGCTCTCGATCCATTTGGATTGTCCCATATTTAATTTCTAAAAGTTTCCAAGTGCAAATTGGATATGAGGATAGTATTTAAGCTTGAATATTGTGGAATTCTTTGCCACTTCTCTTCTATGCTGTAAAGCATAGGAGATGGCATATTCTGTTTAACTCATTCTAAACCTGAGTTGAGGTGTTTTTTCTTTAGGTATAGTTATGATAATAAATGTAAATTACTTTTATGACCATGCCTTTTTGTTAGGAAAATTTCTAAATGTTAAAATGAGTAATTAAACTTAATATAAATTTAAGTGTTAGGGTTAAATTAATCAAACTCAGCCATCCATCCTTTTATTAGGGCCGCTGGTTTAGATTAATTGAAATTTAACTGTTTTTCAAGTCTTAGAGGTCTGGTTTTGATTGTAAAACTTTTGGTGACTTTTTCTCCTGCTAATGCACGGGACTTCTTTGATAAATGTGTAACCTTTTTGCATGGACTTCAATAAATTTGGATCTTTGTCATCAATATTTCCCCTACAGGAGCTATTAATTAAACTGGGGATTTAAATTAGTTAAATTTTTTAGCGTAAGCAGATTTTTTAAAAGGATTCAGATCCTTGAAATTTCTTTTTGGTCATTCAGACCAACATTAAAAGTGTAGATTAATTTCAATTTTGTACATGCAAATTTATGAACTGGATAAAAATGTATTAATTTTTGCTTCATTGTACCTTAACTTCCCCTACTATATGCTCTGTTAATAAGTGCATACTATATGCTCTATCAAAGTTTTATAATTTATCATTTTATTCATTACTTCTTAAATGAAGCTAAATGATGTATATTTACTTTTGAACTACAAAATCATGCAAAAATGCTACTTATTTTGCAACTAAAATTAAGAAAATGGCTACTAAGCTGGTGACTTTTTTATGTCAGTGAGGCTACCTATGGCACTATTTTATCTTTCTGACATCGGTGGGCACCCTGATCATATCCCAGCCAGTTACATAACACATAGAAGAATCAACAATGTTAAAACAAAGTAGATGGGCACAAAGACAATTGTACCCAGTCAGGAGTCTAAAAGTTGCAACTGCAGCCACACAAGCTGAGTCAGGAACAAGCTGTGGTCTAGAAAAGATTCGAGAATCTCACATTTTTTAAAATTTTTCTCGCATTAAGAAATTATTACTGCGAGAAATTCGCGCACCCTACAAATCGGTTTCTCAAAGAAAAAAGAAATAATAATAAAGAACAACACTGAGTGCAAAAGTGAATTCACACGAACTAAAGTCTATGGAAGAAAAAAAGAAGGGGTCTGGGGGTTCCTGGGAACATTCTGATCCTGGGGGTATCTTAAACTGGGTTATTTTTATTGCATGTACATGTGCTTGATTTAGACTTGGAGGTCCAGTTACACTCAATAAAAATAACTAAAAATCATAAAATACCTTGATTTTGGGTATTTACCCAACCCAAATCTATTAATAAAAAATTCTCACCCATTTTATAAAAATCTCACTCAGTTTGGGGGAAAGGGTGAGAAATTCTCACCCAGTTTTTTTCTGTAAGAAAAACCCTGAAAGAGTATGTTGCAAGGATAAGCTTTAACAAGTGGTGTGAAAATTTGAAAACAACATTGTAACACGAGTTTGACACTACAGCATTGCTTTCCCCTGCCTGCTTCCATGTCACAAGCTGTCACATTGGGTTAAACCCTTCCCCCTCCCTTTGTATGGAACCACGTTATTGGGAATTTCTCAGATGCATGATGTAATGATCCACAGTGACATTGGTTCTGAAGTTGATATTTTTTGCGAAAGTGAAAGATCAGTAACTTGCATCCAATTGCACAAAATAAGATTGTACCATCAGCAATGTTCCTTTTCAGACAAATCAAAAGTTATGGACCAAGGTCTTCTAGCCCAGATAACTTTGACGTATCTGAATGTTCTGACATTGGTTGTGAAGGCCTTCCTTGTCATAATGTTCCTTTTCTTTTCGATTGTAGGTTGTTGGCAGCATGGATGCTCACCCCAGTCGGTATGCAGCTACTGTGAGGGTACAACAGCATAGACAAGAGATTATCCAAGATCTCGCTTCCATGGTCAAAGAGCTGTTGATACAATTCTACAAGTCTACCCGCTTCAAACCCAACAGAATCATCTTCTACAGGGATGGTGTCTCTGAAGGACAATTCCACCAAGTAACTTATTTTTGATATTTCTTGGCAACGTTTAACTCTTAAAATGCTAAGAGTCAGTAACAAGGCATGATGTCATTTGCATAGCTGCCAAGTGTTCCATTTTATACGGATCCATTCCATATTTTTGAGCTTTGTTCTGTAAATACGTTTTCAAGCCAAAATGCTCCTTTTTCATCTTCTGTGTAAGGATTTTTAAAAATTAAAAGAAAGAAAGGAAAATCATGTACATTTTTAGCTTTTGGTAAAGCATTTATCCTTGTAAATAAGTCAATAAATTTAATTGAATGATATCTATCTTATTCTTTCAAGTATTTATTACATTAAGCATTTAAGTCTTCTTGTAGAAAACGAGAAAATTAAGCACATTTAATTTTTATAAATTAATGATTATATAGGCACATCATCTCTATACACATAATAATTTAATTTTGTTAATGTAAGATTTTTAATTGTATATTTAATGATACATTTCATGACCACTCACTGTGTTCCTTATTTCTGATTTTATGATCAAGTGCTGTGTTCATTATTTTTTTTTTTCTTGGAAGGTTGGCAGCTATGCATTTGTGTATGCTGAAGTTTCGAAAAAGAAAGTGCTTAACATTTTAAATTTGCTCACAGATTATTTTATAGCCCATTTTCATAAAATTTCATTTACAAAAAAGAATGTTTTAAACATTCTTTTTGTAAAAGAAAAGTTATCATAATTTCAGGAGTTATTATGGCACAGGAGTTATATGGAGTTATTATCTGATTAACACAGTGGGGTTACACAAATACGCGCTGGACATATGCTCTTGCTTATGTCCAGAGGAGCAAATACATTAGAGGTTATGTGCTGCTCCGGATAATCTGCCAGCAAAACAGCAAAAATGACGTAAAAAATGACATCCACACGCGAAGGAAATAAAATTAAAGATATGTAGAATTGCATGAAAACTTCGATTATTTTTAAAGTGCAAGTCTGTTACAATTAGTTCTATTTATTTCACGTTTGATGCGCTTTCACATTTCGAGTCTTAAAAGCTTTAGAAATGAGTGGTTTCACTTAATTGTTAAATTTAACAACTTAAGTGGCAACAATGGATTCCGTTGCTACGGAAATTATAGCAATCTTAAAAATAGAACATGAAATGAGTTATTCATGTTTACTTTGCTAGAACTGCCATATTGGCGAAATTAACGCTGCCAGTCGATGGCCAATAGCTCAAACCACAAATTAAGCTTGCAATTAAAGTCAATACGCAATACTTTGTTTGGCGGAATTAAAAAAAAAAAAAATATCTATGTATATGCTAGTGACATCGGCTCATCTCAATTGTGGAATGGAATTAATAATACGTACAGAGCTGCACTACACTAGAATATTTTTCGCCAACTTTGCTAAGAAATGTACTAAAGTAGGAATCAACATACATTTCAATTCGTAAAACAAAAAATATATTAGACAGTATTAATTACGTCTTTCTAACAGCTTTTAGTAAAAGAAACTTCCGTAGCGCTGCTTTAACAAATAAGAATCAATTATTTATTACACAGTACTTCGATCGCCAAATGCCAACATACACCATTTTGCGAGATTTTTTTGTTTTCAGGGAATCATTCGAAGCATTGATTTATCAGTAAACAAAATGGGAATTGGTTATCTATCATTTATTTGGTTCCATCGCCAAAATTTAATGCAGGCATATTATTGATAAGTAGCAGTTATTTAAATTATTATTAACTATAACGGGTTTTAATCACCGCTAACTACCATGTACAAAATGCGAGAATTTCAATTTTCTGAAATTTGGCGGAATTCCTCTAACTTAAATCAGTTTACTTAATTTCATGAAAATTCTATAGATCGTTTAAAATCGCCTTAATAACTGCATTATTTCTATATGAAAAATCGAAGTATAGCGCCGTAAAACTTATACTTGTTATTAAAAATACTATTTCGTTACGCTCTCAGTAATTTGCGCCAAGCCCAAAACTGTACAAATCGATAGAACCTACTACTTTCTCCAAATCGCCAAATGAGCCATTTTTTTTCGGCCAAACTAAAATATACATATTAGTCTCGGAAATCTCTCAATCCCTTATTCTTTCACACATAAAACACATTGAATTCCAGCTCTGATTTAACATGAACGCAATATTTTAATTAATAAATAACTTTGTAAATAATCTAAATAGAGAAAAAATCATTATTCTTTTATTTTTACTGCAGGAGTGTAGATAATTTAATAAAATAGCCAAACATGGCAACTTCGATGCTTATTTCTCACTTTTTTGACTACAGGGGTTACAATCACGGAATTGCGGTGAGCAAAAATTAGCGTTTTTGATGGGGTTTTTTTATCAATATATCCTAAACTAATTCGAATTTCGAAATTTAAATTGGCGGAGGTTCTTTCTCGAAATTTTCCACATTTGTGGATACCTCGTTCGAAACTCAACTCCCAGCCGTTTAGGAGGAGTTGATGTTACACACACACAGACACAGACAGACGCACACAGATTTTAATAGTATAGAAGATTAAACACGAAAAAGTGTTTAATCTTAGGAATGTATGGTTTCAATATGACGGAGTGCCTGCTCACAAGACATCTTCAGTGAACAGTACCTTGTCACGGAATTCAGGAACTAAATAATTAGGTATGGTGGTTTCAAAGAATGGCCTCCACGTTCATCTGATCTGACTCCACTGGACTTTTTTCTGTGGGGATACTTAAGAGGTATACGCAACCCCTCCACAAACATTGCACGACCTTAAGCGATGCATTACGAATGCTTGTGCCAGCGTGTCACCCTATATCCTCCAACGCGTGCAAAATGTGCAAAGTTCGAACATCTTAAAAGAGGCATATTAACTTAGTTAAAATCATGCACGGAGATACCTTAGTATAAAGTTAAAAGCCATAAAACCTCCGTAAAAAATTTAAAAACGAACCATTTAGCGCTTTTGGCAGCTAGACTGCTGAACTAAAACTTTTGCTGCTGATACTAAATGGTTCGTTTTTAAACTTTTTACTGGGTTTTTATGGCTTTTAACTTTTTACTAAAGGCATATTATTATAAATAATTGTTTTCTTCTTTCTTTGAATGTTTTTTCACCTTCGCAGAGTAGGGAATCACAAAAATACAAATGCATGTTTTAACTGTTCTGTTTTTCACATCCATGTCAATGAGGTGTCTTTTTGTACTAAATGGATAACGCTCTACAACTTTGCAATTCACCTTTTTCAACTATCTCTTACCGTTTTCGAGATACAAAAGCTAACTCCACAGTTTTCCACCAGGTGGCGCTGTAAGCAGTCTCATTCAGTAGCACATATCCAATTCACTCTACCTAGATGTCACGTTTATAAAAATAGCCGCAGCCGTTCCGAAATTAAGAGGGTGACAAGGAACATTAGTGCGCATACTCTATGCACAGTGGCATAGCGAAGGGGGAGGTTAGGGGGTCACAATCCCCCCCCCTCCCCATGAGGAACTTTTTGCCATACAAAATGTATATTCTTCACTCCCTTATCACACTCACGTATACATATATGTAGGTTGCAGTAGTCATTACCCCCCATGAAAAATTTCTGGCTACGCCACTGTGTATGCATATATTCTTATTGCTTGTATGAATAAATTTAATTCTCCGAAATTGATTTAGGTACTTACTCATGAGCTTTTGGCTGTCCGAGAATCTTGTATGAAGTTAGAGACAGACTACAAGCCGGGCATCACTTTTATTGTTGTTCAGAAGAGGCATCACACCAGGCTGTTTTGCTCCGACAAGAAGGAACAAATCGGCAAGAGCGGCAACATACCAGCTGGTACAACAGTCGACGTCGGGATCACACATCCGACTGAATTTGACTTCTATTTGTGCAGTCATGCTGGTATCCAAGTAAATATTGGCTTGTTTTTGAATCAAACATATTGGAAGTTTTTCCATAAGAGTGCTAACAGTATCAAAAGAATCTACTTTTTGATTAAACTGTGTTGCTTTTTGTGATTTTAGTTCATTAAATTTCGCTTAAGTCTGTACTAGATATATTCCAGATTATCTTTAAATGCAGGGGGGAAGGCACTAGGCATATAAGATATGCTGGTGTTGTTACCCGTTTTAATGATGAGTAGAAGTTATTTACAACAACAAATAATTTTTAAAACCTTAATTATAAATAAATTAAAAATACAATTTTAAAGTATTCTTTAACATCCCCCCTCCCCCCCACACACAAAATATATATATTACAGGGTTTCTACTGACCTGGAAAGTCAGGGAAATGAGTTTTGGTCAGGGATTTGGGAAAAAAATCAGGGAAATTTGAAGAAATGTCAAGGAAATGCAAGAATATTTGAATTTTGCGGCTAAGTCAAGAAAATACTTCCTGTTTGAACCTAATTGTAGAATTTGTTTTATTTTCATTTTCTTATTGAACCTTATAAACAATTTTAAAATGTGTCCTTTATTAACATATCTTGTTCAGTTGAAATATTTTTAATTTTATCCTTAATGATTATCAAACAGGGTTTCATTTAGAATCCAGTGATGTCAAATAATATTTTTGTGTATATTGATTTTATTATTATTAATATTTGTGAAAAAGGGGCAAAATATATAAAAAGTTATTAATTAAAGGATGTAATATTAGAAATAGAAATGCAAAATTCAGGAAAGCACGCTAGCTAAAAAGTCAGGGAAGAGCATGATAGATGTCAGGGCAGCAAAAGCTGTCAAATCTGTAGAAATCCTGTATTAAATATTAATGTCCCCCAAATGTACATAATATAGTACAACGAAATATGAGATCTCAGTTATGTGGGGCTATAATGCTTGTTCACAACCACCTCGAATAATGGAAGTTCCTACTTCATGTTACTGAGTTTCTTTTCCTTCTCTGTACAGGGTACGAGTCGCCCTTCCCATTATCATGTTCTGTGGGACGACAACCAGTTCACTGCCGATGAGCTTCAGTGTTTGACGTACCAGCTGTGTCACACGTATGTCCGTTGTACTAGATCTGTATCCATTCCAGCCCCTGCATACTATGCTCATCTTGTGGCTTTCCGAGCTCGATATCATCTTGTAGAAAAAGATCATGAAAGGTATGTTATAAAGAATTTCTTGTATCGATTATCGAGTTTAAATATATCTATATATATATACTATTAATGTATCTAGATTACTTATATTTAAGTTTCCAGTTTATTAACTTGGATAGAAAAAAGAATAGTAGCAGTCAGTTATAAAAAGTTCCATCCAAACAAACGCATGTGTATTGAATCTAAATTTTAGTAAGATTAAAAATAGAATTATATGTAATAAATTCTGCTTATATAATAATATTATTCGGTGATGGCTCTCATTCTGTCTTAGCGTCCAGTTATGCCTATGAGTTGCCTGTTTTAATATTCAATTTCACCTGAATAGCGAAAGTTTTTGAAGGAAGGGGGATGAGCCTTTGTATTAAGGGTTCCCAATATAGGTTACCAAGAGCTTGCTCAGAATTGCATGGATACTTAATATTTTCCTTTTTCACATCGACGGCAGGTTTTGTAGAGCAGGTTTACAGTTGTTGGTAGCTAGTTATTTTAACTACTTTCTAGGGTCCGTAAAATGCCAGTCTTAATTGTTTCATGTGCAGAATGCAAATTTCAATTTATAACAAAAGAAAGCAAATGATGCTGCAAATTTATAACAATAATGAGAACTAAATGACATGCTCCTATCCAAGATTTTATACTTGAATGGATTACAATTCTTATCCTGAATGAGTTAAATGCAGCAAAATTTTTACAATGACCCTGCCGCTGATGGCATTGCTTAGCAGTGTGTAGTAGGTTATTGTGTGATATATGTGTATGAGTCATGTACATGTTTTTCCATTACATTCCAGGCAAGATTTGGGTGGTGGAAGCCAAAGTCTTAAGTAAGTATTTTGACTCAGAGAATTTTGATGTTGCCATAGAAATTTACCCGCTGCTCTTGTTTGAACCACCGTTATTGCATCTGGCTATTTTTTCAATTGCCTGAATTTTATAATAGAACATGGCTTTTACAATCTATAAATGGAAACTTGCTCTCACGTTAAGGAGACAATAGACCTTCAAAATGCACAATTTTTTTTTCAAAATAAGTCATTGAATAATTAAAATAAAATAAAACCAATTGTCAGGAATTATTTTCTTAATTTTTAAATTCCCAGTTTTCTGTGTCATGTTATCGTCAGGCTTTGTTTATTTTTGCTAACAAGATTTTACAACAGCTAATGTATCTAACTTATTCAAAATAATCTTGGTAGATTCGTTTTTCTGTTCGTTCTCCTTTTTGTGTAGTATACAATAAAAATTAATGTTACTTTGGGTAGGGGGTGGGGTCAAAGTCACATTATAAATTGACTATTTTAAAGAAAAATGAATAGAACATTAACATTAAAATAGACTATATCCTAAGACATTGTGTACCATTAAGAAGTTAGGCAAATTTATACCTGCCGTTCTTTATGGAAAATAATTAATCTCTTTTTGGTAACAGTATATCTTTTGAATATTTTTTTTAAAAACTTGACCCACTCGCCCATTCAAATCTGAAATTTTGTTATATTCGATGAAAATGACTGTTGATGAAAAGGGATTAATTATATTTCATGGGTGTTGGCAGTTATGCAAGCTGCACACAATTTAAATCATCATAATGACTCATCATGCTGTACTTAAAAGTTGTTTCTTAAAATTATAAACAATTAAATGTTTAAATAAACAATTAACATTCCTAGTTCTTTTTTAGCGTATGGCACTGCTTAAAACATTTTCCCCTATGAAAAGGGATCAACCACAATTTGACTAAGTATCTAGATTGGCTACTTTTGCGGTAGGTGGCACTAACTCTGCAGACTTTCATAGGAATTTTTTTTTCTTACTACTCACTGGAATCCATGTAGATTCATGATGCTATGCAACTTGACAACCTTTTGGGTGGATCTTGACACGGTACTCTCGTTGTTCCCCCAGATTTTTCTCTGGTTCTGAAGAGCCTTCATCGTTGTTATTATGTCTTCAATGGACGGTGGTTGTGTTGATGGTTGCACCCATTAAATAAATAAAAGCATTAAGCTACAACATTATTTATCAGCCTAAATGTTGCACAACACAGTTACACACATCATTGACCGATAGAGAATTCAAAAAATATACGGGTGCTGGAGTTTTACTTATCTTACAACCAGCACGCCGTCTAAACTTAATCCAGGTAAGTTAGAGCAGACACTTAAAAATAAGTACGCATTCATAAACTAGGAAACTTTATTAACTAAGAACAGGTATATTTGCTGTCGCAGCAGCACTTGCTTATATACCACGGTTATATAGCGCGAGCACGGTTGAGTTGTCTCAGCAGATCCTGACCATCGTTACCACGCCAACGTCACCACGTGCACATTCTGCTGTGGCTTTCGCAATCGGCGGCCAGGCAGGAAATTTGCCCGACACTGCCACCGCAGTACCCCCTTCCCAGTGGGAACGTTACCGCTTCAGGTCTACTTAGTGTACCTCAAATGAACTCTGCGGCCTGATCGGGAAAGTCGTACAGGTGTTGCTGGGACAGGCAAAGCTTTTGTGCTTGATTCCTGTTTCGGCTCAGACAGCTTGCTGCTGAGCAACGGTGGCTGCTGTTCTTGCACAATATACGCTGGTTTCAACCTGTCGATAGAGACGAAAATGTCCTTGTTATCTTTTCGGACAGTAAAAACCTTTTCTGACCTGTCCAATACCGGGTACGGTCCATCATACGGTGGCTTCAGTGGAGGTTGCACAGCATCATGTCGCACGAAAACATGAGTGCAGTTATGCAAATCTTGCGGAATGAAAGTTCTACTTCGAGTACCATGGTTGCTTGTCTTAGAAGGCGAAATGGCACTCATAATCTCTTTCAGCCGACGGACGAAGTCTGCAGCGTTGACGTCGACGCTGGTGGGTGTGAAAAATTCCCCTGGCAACCGTAAAGGAACGCCATACACCAGCTCCGCAGTAGAAGCCTTGATCGACTCTCGGAACGCTGCACGCAGTCCAAGCAAAGCTGTAGGAAGGACGTCCGTCCAACGATCGGCAAATCTAGGATCCGTAAGATGGGCTTGCAGAGAAGCCTTCCAGGTCCTATGCCAGTTTTCCACAAGACCATTAGACTGGGGATGATAGGCGGTGGTATGAATGTGTTTTGCACCCAATAATTGTGTAAATGAGTGGAATAGGCGGGACTCAAACTGTCTTCCCTGATCGGAAGTAACCCTACTGGGTACACCGAAACGAGCAATCCAGTGTGTGTAAAAATTCCTAGCCACTGTCTCAGCGGAAATATCGGAAACTGGACAAGCTTCAACCCAACGAGTGTACCTATCAATCATTGTTACACAATATGTATAACCACGAGAAGGTGGAAGTGGGCCGACCAGATCGATGTGCACATGGTCAAATCTCCTGTCGGGTACTTCGATCTTACCCGCGGGGCTAGTAATGTGTTTGTGGATTTTAGCTCTTTGACAGGGTATACAAGCACGCGTCCACCGCGTTACATCCGCTTTAATGGTATTCCAGACAAATCGTGCTGTTACTAATTTAATGGATGCTCTGACACCAGGGTGTGCCAGGTTGTGAAGCATCTCAAAAGCAGTTCGCCTGAATTGAGAAGGGATGTAAGGGCGCGCAGGTTTGCCCGATACATCGCACATTAACTGAATATCAGAGTCTGGTAGGGTAATTTTTTTTAGATTTAACCCAGTCTCTGAATTTAGTAAGTTTCGCAATTGAGTATCAGTTTCCTGTGCCCTTGCAATTTCAGCGTAGTTCAAAACGCTAGGCATTTGGATCGCCTCGATTCTAGACAGCATATCAGCAGGTGTGTTCTCTAACCCCTTTACGTACTGTATGTCAGTACTAAACTGTCCAATTAGGCCTAAATGTCTCAATTGACGGGGCGTGCATTTGTCTGGTTTCTGCCTAAATGCAAATGTTAGAGGCCTGTGATCCGTGAAAATCACAAAATGGCGACCTTCTAACATGTGTTTAAAATGTTTTATGGCAGAATAGATCGCATAAAGCTCCCGATCAAAAGTGGACCATTTTTGTTGTGCTGGGGAGAGTTTTGCTGAGAAGAATGCAAGGGGCTCGCATTCAAGAGCATTTGACCCTTTTTTGTACTGGTTCAGGGTTGCGCCCACTGCTACGTCGCTTGCGTCACAAAAAAGCAGTAATTGGGCCTCGTGGTCGGGATGTGCCAGCAGGGCAGCATTAGCCAACTGTTGTTTGCAGTGCTCGAATGTTGCTATTTGTGTCTCGTTCCACTCAAGTGCGGTGGATTTTTTGTTTTTAACACCTTTAAGCATTTCATTTAGCGGAGCCTGCATGTGTGCGGCCTGCTTTACGCTACGCCTATAATAATTAAGTAAACCCAAGAAACGTTGGAGTTGCTTTACAGTTTGCGGCAACGGACAATCCAGAATAGGTTTGACTTTGTCGGGAAGGGGTGGGTCTAATACCACTTTTATTCACCAGGTATCCGAGAAAAGGGAGTTCAGGAACTCCGAAAACGCATTTATCTAAATATATACGAATTCCGTAGTTCGTCAAGCGCTCAAATACCTTTTCGAGGTGCAGTTTGTGTTCCACCTCGGAACTACTTGCTATTAGGATATCGTCCAAATATGCGAATGTGAAATCGAGACCTCGCAAGACTTCGTCTATAAACCTCTGGAAAGTTTGTGCCGCATTAGCCAAACCGAAAGGTGTAAATAAAAATTCATACATCCCGAAGGGTGTAGTGATTGCTGTCTTGTGTACGTCGTCTGGGTGGACGGGAATTTGATGATAGGCCCTCACTAAGTCAATTTTTGAAAAAAAATTTTTATTATGTAGCTGACTTGAGAAATCTTGAATATGTGGCAGCGGGTACCTGTCTGGTACAGTGATTCTGTTAAGAGCTCTATAATCTCCTGTTGGGCGGAATTCTGTACCTGATGCTTTGGGTACTAAATGTAGTGGGCAAGACCAGTTTGACGTACTAGGTCTGCATATACCCTGTTCCAACATGTATTCGAACTCTTTTTTTGCGATTTTTAATTTTAAAGGGTGTAACCTTCGCGGCCTAGCAAAAACAGGTTGCCCGTTTGTAATAATTCTGTGAACTGTATTATGTTTAATAACCCTCTTGGAAGGGTATGGGCGAATCATCTCATTGTACTTTTCTAGGATTTCTCTGTATGAAGAGTTACTAGCAATTAAAGTTACACGAGATTTATCAGTCACGGGTTTACCTGTAGTAGTCAAGTTGGTGAGGCTATCACGAAGACGAGCATGCTTTAAGTCTATCAGCAAGCCAAAGTGCTTAAGAAAATCAGCACCTATGATTGGTTTGGTTACATCGGCAATTACAAAATGCCATGAAAACTTTCTGCGAAAGCTCAAACTTAAAGTGAGCAATTTGACCCCGTACGTTTTGATCGGAGATCCACTAGCCGAATACAAGGTAATATTGCCAGTGGCATTTCTCAACGACGAAAAACTCGATCGAGGCACGACACAAACATCACTACCACTGTCAACTAGGTATGTTAAGTTTGTCATAGGGTCGAACACAAAGAGGCGGCTTTTGTTGCTGACTTTGAAATCGCATTGCGCCAGGTAATGCGATTTCACTGCTCGTTTCCCGATTTTTTAAATGAACAAGGGGATTTGCAACGTTTAGCCGCGCTGCCGAACTTAAAGTGATACCAGCACCTATCACGGAATTTCTGTCGGCTGTTTGAGTGTTGTCTACGGGAAGGGCTCCTATGCTGAGGACTGTATCTGTGGCGGGGTCGCAAAAGGCGTTCGACTTTCTTGGTTAATTCAGAGATTTGGGCTTGTAGCTGACTAATTTCAGGGGAAACAGTTGCCTTATCAGTTTGCAGTAAGCCGACAGTGCCTGCAGTGGTTTCATGGATTTTGTCCGCCATTATGGCTAATTTCTCCAAAGTATCGTCGGAGATGGACAAAATTGTCTGCATTTGTAATGGTAGACGTTGTAACCACAGAGTTTTAAGACATTTGTCATCAAAACCTGTGCCTCCCAATTGTCTCATTCGCCGGAGTAACTGAGACGACTTATCGTCCCCCAAAACCAGCTCTGAAAGTAACGTTTTTAGTCGACGTTGTTCGGAGTCTGAAAAGTCCGTTATTAACCTTTTTTTAAGTGTTTCGTATTTATCACCCTCCGGTGGTTGTAAAACTATGTCGCTAACATATGACAGCACATCTGAATTTAATGCCGATATAATTGAGTAGTACTTGGTATTATCTTGTGTAATACCCGAAACAATAAACTGTGCCTCAATGTTTGCGAACCATAATTCTGGGTGTTTTTCCCAAAAGGGAGGTAGTTTTAAGCCGACCTTATGTGTTTCAGCCACCGCCTGTTCCCCGTCACCTGGCATAGTAGGAAAATTTTGAAATTCAGCTCACCTTCTAAACTCGATCAAACAGCAGGCCGAACCTTTACTAAAAGATGACAGTCCCCGGTAGTTAGCAGAAATAAACCTCCAGAACATCAGCAGCATTCACCTTGAGAGTTTTCATCACGTGGCACTTAGTAGTTTTTGCCAATGTAAATTGCTTCAAAATGTACGACTGGGAGTCACTATTTCATTCATCCGACAAACACAGACGTACAGCCAGTTCGGCGCTTTTCAAGGAACTTGTAGAAACTTTGCAGAAACGACGGGTCACCACTACGGGTGCTGGAGTTTTACTTATCTTACAACCAGCACGCCGTCTAAACTTAATCCAGGTAAGTTAGAGCAGACACTTAAAAATAAGTACGCATTCATAAACTAGGAAACTTTATTAACTAAGAACAGGTATATTTGCTGTCGCAGCAGCACTTGCTTATATACCACGGTTATATAGCGCGAGCACGGTTGAGTTGTCTCAGCAGATCCTGACCATCGTCACCACGCCAACGTCACCACGTGCGCATTCTGCTGTGGCTTTCGCAATCGGCGGCCAGGCAGGAAATTTGCCCGACACTGCCACCGCAAATAGATTGCCCCGTAAACTGAACGTGAAAGTCGAAGTGAAGCTAAAGTCGGTCCGACCCGGAATGACTCAGCATAGAATCATTATTGATACATAACAATTGTCATTTGTTATCCAGTCTCGCAAAACATGAGAAAATTCATGCGTGGTACACAATGTGTTTTCAACTCGTATTGACGAATGCTACTAAATTTTATTCCATATTCTAAAGGGCAACTTATACTTTTTTTTATAACTAATAAAAAATATCTTCCATGCATTTTAGTTTTGTTAATTCACACCATTTACTTCAAGAATGACAACATTTAAATTTTAATTTAAGACTGAAAAAATGAGTTTTGAAAGTCCACTGTCACCTTAAGCATGAATGTGGGATTCAAATTTTAACTGTTATTTATGGTAGATTTTTTTAGAGACTTTTTTTTTTTTTTTTTTAAACACTTATGTTGCAGTTCTTTCACAGTTCAATGTTATGCATGCCAAGTTAGCTTGAAATGCAGAATGCAAAAGTTATTTCAGGTTGTCCTACATCCGTGCTAAAATTAAGCTCCACTTTTAGCAGTGCTGGAAACAAGAAAAATTTCCTGCAACGACTTTTTTGCTACAATTCATGTCTGTATCCATATTCATAAATAAATGATCTAGTTCATCGATACCTGGAATGAGAAATTTGACTGAAAGAAGATAAAATTTTATTTTAGACCACTTTCATTGCCACATACGGCCTATCTTTATCCAAAAGTGCACAATTAATAAAAAGTGAAAATCTTTAGTGGATTGCCAAGTGCAATATCTAAAATGAAATCATAGCACAATATCACTAGGGAACTTGTTTCAAGGGGTGGAATCTCCCAGGTATGGTTTTGATTTTTCTTCATCGTAGAGAACACACAAAACAGTTCAATCTAATACATATCATTGAATATGTACTCAGTTGACTTCTTTGCTCAGTTTTATGACTTGAGTATCCACCATCTTGGAGTTTCATGTGGAGCTTAATTTTTGACCGTGGTGAATTTATTAATACTTACCACATAACTTTTGTTATATTAATGCATCGTTATCCCATCCCATTTTACTAGCTGCAAAAGTTTTTTAAAAGCTGTCTTATTTTTAGCTGATCCTCAAAAATATTCAAGTATCTGCTGCTTTATCCTGCTTAACATTAAAATGTTTTCCCTTTATTGCTGTGGTTGTATTTTAAATATATGACTTATATTATCTGTGTGTGTATGTATATAAAAATAAATTTTCACTTTACTAGTTTAAATACATTGCTCATGCTTTCAGTTCATGCTGGTGTATATATTTGCGACTCTTTAACTGTCGTGCTCTTGAGTGCTTTGTATTGGGCACTAAGAATGTTCCACTTGGTATGTGCCAATAGTGTCTCGAGTCTGTTTTTAATTCATTATTAGAAGTTAAGGTGCTTTATTAAGTATCTTAAGCAATATATGGGAAAATAAAGATTGACTACCGAATTAATAATTCAAATCTTGTTGTATTGAAAAAATTGAGGAAAGCAAAATTAATTATGAAAAATCTTGATAAATACTTTATTATGGTTTCTAAAAAATTCAGTATTTCTTTCCCAAGAGCAGTGATAGCGCGTAGCTTCACTTATTATTGGGGGTGCTGCTTTAACAAAATGAACCCATTGTTTTAATGTTTTGTAAATACCAACAGTGGGTAGATAAGGAGAAAAACTACATAATTAAAAAAGAAGAAAAAAAAAGTTTTAAACATTAATTGTTTAAGATTTGCTTTTATTTATCTACAAACAATTCTGCAAATAGAGGGCCTGCCCGAGGAAAACCATAATTTTGGCACCCCCGTCTTCAGAACCCTAACTGATTTTGGTGCCTTCCTTCTCAGCAAAGCATCTGGAGCACATGCCCCGTTCGCCATCACAAATCCTCAAATCAAAAAAAGTAACATTAACAGCCAATTATTATTTCACAACAGTTAAGGCTAGCATTTTAAATAATTGTATAAATTTTCACAAAAATAATAGTATAGCAGTTTTTCAAACCCTGAGTGATATGCTAAATTTTAGAAGAGTACTACATGTGATAAAATTTGAAATATCTTCTCATGGTCTATAAGGTGGCTAGTCTGAGCTGAAGGCACCCAAATTTTGGTATTTCGAAAAAATTGTGATTTTGGACCCTAAATACAGAAAAACTAATCATGTCAAGCACTTCAATGCTTTTAAAATGTCTTTTTATAAGCTGTGCTAAACACTGAAGTAAATGATAAACCTCTATCTGTAATGAAACTTAATTTCTAATAATGAAAAAATTGTGCAGACTGTGTCACTTTTTGAAAAATTTGCTGAGCAATTCCATGTTTAAGAATTTTTTCTGAAAGAATAAGCCTGAATTTTTTCGAGTTACTTGCTCAATGAGTTCGACTTGTGGTCCAAGACTATGAGGCAGATTTTGTTTCTTGGACATACATTCTTAAAGAGCATAATTTCTGTACTCGTAACCTATCTCTGGCTATTTCAGAGTGTATCCTGTGGGCAGCATGCAGAGTTATCGAACAAATTACTGATGAGCTGCGTCTTGAATAGTTACGTGCAAAGATGTTTACGGATTTTTAAAAATGTTTTTGGAGAGATTTTCGTTATTGTTATGTGATAGCTATTGACTTTAAACTCAATCATTTTGTAAAGCACAAGTATTAAGAAGAAAAAAAAAAAATTGTATTGGTTGTTAACTGGGGGAAGTAGAGTGTCATAGTCCCTATGTACGAGCCGCCACTGCCCAAGAGCATACTTTTTTGATAGTTAGCCCTATAAACGTAAAAGAAATAATGAAAACTGCATCCAAATTGTTTCATTTGAACCTTCACATTCATATTGTTTTAAAGGTAACCTGCCAATAAAGTTTTTATCCTTACAAGGGTGCCGCAAAATGTTTTTATCTGATAAGGGTGTCACGACATAAAAAGTTTGGGAACCTTTGTTCTAAAGTAACTGTAAACTAAAGCTGTTGACCCGATGACTGACAATACGCTTGCATGCTTCACTGCAAACTTGGCTCAGGAAAAAAAAAAAATACTGAATTAGATACTTAATAAAGCATTCTAAAATCTAACAGTAGCTCCTCAATAAGCTGCTGTCCTCGTTATTTTTGCCATTATTGGATAAGAACGTTGGGCAACACCTGGAAAGATGAGGCGAGGGAGGCCAAGGAGAAAATGGCACGAAACATTAAAAAAGGAAAAGAAAATAATATAAACAGGGTTTCTACAGACCTGGAAAGTCAGGGAAATGAGTTTTGGTCAGGGATTTGGGAAAAAAGTCAGGGAAATTAGCAGAAATGGAAGAAAGGTCAGGGAAATGCCACAAAAATTGAATTTTGCAGTCAAATCAAGAAAATATTGCTGTTTGAACCTAAGTATAGAAATTGTTTTATTTTCATTTTCTCATTTAACCTTACAAGTAATTTTAAAATGTGTTCTTTATGAGCCTATTTTGGGCGGTTGAAATAGGCTTCGTTTTATCCTAAATGATTATCAAACAGGGTTTTTGTTAGAATCCAGTGATGTCCAATAAGATTCTTGTATATATTAATTTTATTATTATTTGTAAAAAAAGGGGCAAAATATAAAAAAAAATTATGAACTATAGGATGTAATTTTAAAAATGGAAACGCAACATTCGAGAAAGCACGCTAGATAAAGTCAGGGAAGAGCGTTATAGATGTCAGGGAAACAAAAACTGTGAAATCTGTAAAAACCCTGATAAATGATCTGCACTATTCTCGTTACGAATGCCCCCTGACAACCACAGAACAGTGTCAGATCCTACCTATAGGACGGTGATGGGCGAAAAGCAGCAGCTTCCATTTTAATGAGCCCTAGTGGGATTAAAAGCTCCGCGGCGTCTCCTCATTTTGAACCCATTCTAGATGAGAGACCTAGTATCTGAAATAGCCACCCCAATTTCAAGGTATGTGTATCAAATGTGTCCAGTTGTTAGCATTTACTATTAGACAGTGAGTGGAATTTTTAAAGGACTTCTTTGCTGGATGGGTGCTATTGACTTCTCGTGGCAGTGTCACTTTCATAAGTTGTAACTTTTGACTGACTGCCAAAGCATTTGCCCCAGAAGAGTCACTGTCATTTTAATAAAAGTGATATTTAAATCTTGTTTTTTTAGCCATTTTAGTATTTATTAACAGGACTGCACTGGCTTCTTAAATTGGTAGGTCCTAGGGACTCATTAACTTTTTTGGATAGGCTGCTTAAATTTTCTGGGTCCTCTTCTAACAACATTTGTAAACGATGAAACACTTTAAAATGTAACACGAAGACATAAAAGTGAGTTCCCAAGTATGCCTAAGGTGTTCAAAATTGGATGATGAATTATGCACTTCATTTTGTCAGCTGTCAATGTAGTGGATGTGTTTAAGTTTTACAACTTGCCAATCTTGACTCCTGTACATAATTTTTTTTTTACTTTTTATTTGAAAAGCTTGAAATGAAGGAGAAAGTCATATATTTAAAAAATAAAGTAAAAGACTATTGAATGGGCCTTCATTAATTACTATTAACTATGATACACAAATAAACTCATTGGTTATCATCTCGCCTGGCTGTTTATCCCCCCCCCCCCCCCCCTCTGTACATTACGAACGACGGCATTATCAACAAATATATTACAAATATATTCAGTCGGACTCCTTTATAACGAACTCTGATTTAATGAAAACTCGGTTTTAACGAGATTATCAGAAATATTTGATTGGTGCATAGTTAAGTCTATGGTGACGTAACTCGCTTTTAAGTGTGCAGAAAAACTAAACTTTTTTAGAATCTGGGAGTGCAACTGACCATGATTTTTGGTCCATGAGTCTTTTTTAACAAATACAAGGAAAAGCCAATAAGAAAGTTAAAACAAATTTACTAATTATTTTTGTACTACACTGAAAAATAAACAAGTAACATAGTGAATATACATGAATATTTCTGATTATTTCAGGAACTTTAGCCAATATCGCGCTCGTTATAAGTGAGTTCGGCTGTATATCGATCTTTAAAATAAAATTTCTTATTATAAATGAACTATTTCAGATTATTGAATCATGGTTTTGAAATTTTTTTTAAAGTGTCTGTAGTTAAGTGAACAAGATATCTGTTAATTTTATAAATGAATGGGAGAGTCAATTCATCACAACTATAATTTTTTTTAAACTTTGTTATTTTAGTGGAGATGGCAGCCTACAGTCCACCAATGGAGAGGATCGCAACCCACTTGCCATGGCTCGGGCAGTCACAGTTCACACAGACACCAACAAAGTGATGTACTTTGCATAGGAGTGGACTAGACCCATATCCATTCAATTGTTTTTATATTTCTCAACCCAAGCTTTTAAATGTGGGTCCTCGTGAAATATCTCTCTCTCTCTCTCGGAATACTGTGTGTGTGGGTGGCATCTGCACGCACTATTTATTTTATAATTTTGTTTCATTCTTCTAAAAATCAGAGAGAGACGGATGACATGGGTCCTATTAAAATTTGTTTTCTGCTTTCCAAGTGAGGCGGAAAAAAAAAAAAAAAAATCAGTACTGTCACAAACTCTGGTCACATTTTGGAGGATGTTGATTGGATTTGCAGGTGCAGAAATACAATCAAGACAAAAAGCAACTTTACAACGAAAAGTGACCCACGACATATTATATTAGCACAGGTTTTGAATATATTATTTATTACACATTGTTTTTAATGTCTGCCATATTATTCTTCAAATATAAATCATGTATTTAATTTTTTTTTTTTTTTTTTGTTTTTTTTTTTGAGTTTGGTGTTTATCCTCAGCTTTATCTGGAGAGAAAACTTTTAAAACGTGGAAATTATGTCTTTAAGGAGTGAAAAAAAATATATGTTGTCTTATATCATTTTCGAAGGCTTTGCAGAAAGGATGCTTAAGTATTTATATCTTGCCTCTGTCAATGTGATTTTATTGATATTTTTCTTTTTTTCCCCCTTGATCCATTATTTATTCAAATGTGCATGACATGGCCAAACGTGTAACTCGCCGTCCATTGTTGGTTCGGACCAATTCATATTAGCGCCAAATTTATTGAAATATGAAGTTCATCATCCTTTCTACATTTGCTTCAATTTTAATCGACTGCCTTTATTCCTCACAAAGCTCCATGTTTATGTATTTTACTTATACTTTTGCTTAAAGAATGAAATCCAGTCGAGCCTTGCTAGAACATATTTTCACTGCCTGCATTCTGAGCTTTTGTAGATGGAAAAGTATGAGATTTCGGTGGGTCTGTTTTCTAACGTAGGTATTTTTGCTGGAGTATAGAAAAAACAGATTTTAAAAACAGCAAGAACTTTTAGCCTGAACTGTTTTTATTGATTGTGTCTGACGGGTGGCAAAAATGGCCAACTGTGTTTGAAATCAAGAAAGCTCAATAAATGAATCGGTGAGTGGAGAAACCACTTCAGTCACAAAAATGCGAAAAATCGTTTTCGATGAAAATAAGCTTAGAAGGGCAAGATGTGTGGTGAGGGCAAGAATGACGTTAGTCTGTTGAATAGTTTCGTAGATACAGGGCTTCTTTTTCGAACGATGGGCGACAATGAATCAATCGTCGAAAATGATCCATTTTAACACTATTATTGGCTACCCGACCTGCCCTAGGCGTGGTTTTCTAAAAATAGTTATTCCAGCTTCAATGTTAGATTTTCATCTCCATCATTTTCTGCAAGCAAAGCACTTTTTTTTCTCCTAAATAAATATTCTTGATTTTTGTATACCATAAAGAGGGTTAGACAATAAATGGTGATTTGATTTGAATGATTACCTTTTTCCAAGTTTTTAGCTGACTCAAAACCAGTTGAGTGCAGAAACAGCATAAGTCCGAATCCAATTTTAAAATTTCCTGAGCCTAATGGATGTCGAAATGAGGTAATATTGGCATGACAGAAACATAAATGCATGTTAGGGAAAAAAAAAGTTTAAATATTTGAAAATTTGGAGCAGTTATGAAGTTTTTTCTCTCTCCTGAAAAATTACCTTTTTGTGACTGAGGTGGTATCTGCACTCACCGATTCAAATAGGAGTTAGAGCTGAGACCCTCTGTGTAAAGCTCAGTGCAGTGGGAATTGCACTCTACTGAGCCTCCTTAAATGGGGCTCGACTGCTGCTCTAGAACTGTTGTCAATGTGTGTGGACACACACTGTGTATGCCTTAGCATCCTATAGCCCTTAAAATAATTGAAAATGGTACTTTGGAATTACGGACACTCTGTCTTTCAAAATAACATAACATGTGTTTGTGTAAATAACAGTTATGTGTTAGCATTGCAAAGTGGCTCTTAACCATTTCGTATATGTCTGGTGGGTTCAACTGTCACTTTTATATGTTGGAATGGAGAGCTCAATGACCTTCCCTCCCCCACCCCCCTGTCCTCGCCATTCCTTTTCATGTTATTTTTTACTGTATTGAATTCTTTTTATTTTATTTATAAAATTTATGAATGTTATATTCCGGTGTTTTGGAGATACGGTTCCAGTGTTCAAAGAATGTCTTCCTTGTTCAATAGAGAGGACACAGCAAAACAGTGGACAATGGAGGGGAAGCTTTCATGAAACAAGTGCCACTACTTTCTACCAAAGAAGTTTTTTTCTTTCTTTCATAGGAATGCTTTATAGAAGTCTTTTAGTGTAATGTTCTGTAGCACAGATCTTTTATTATTTTTTCTTCTTTTCACCTAATGACAAAAATATATCATTTGCTGTAACATGATGAATTGCATTCCATCTCATTTATAGATTTATTTTTATTTATTTGTTATTACTTTTTTTTTTTTTTTTTTAAATCAGTGCCATGCGAATCTACAAGTTTTCTTTTTAACCATCATGATTATTTTGTTTGCAATGGATAAGTTTAAAGGGAAAAAAAATAATAATAGCAGCATTTCATTTTCATCTTTTGATTTTGAAAATGACAGTAGTATGTTACAAGTATTTTGAAAACGTACACATATAAAGTTTCCCAAACTAGAAATTTTGTAATCGATAAGTTTTATATCACTATTGAAAGAGGAAAGTTATCGTTATCATACATTTTTCCTCTAAAAATTTTGAATTAAATTTAAAAATCTCTTTTTAACATTTTTAGATAGAGTGGAACCTCATTTATTGTGACCACCCTCAGAAACAATGAAACGAGTCACCTTGTAAAGTTTTTTCTTTTCTGTCTTATGAACTCCATTTCAACATTTTAGTATATCAGAGTCAATTTAACCATCAGTAGATTCATATTTCTAAAAAAAGTATCTACAAAATGTTCTGGATGAATCACATTAAAATAAAAATGGCCACATCTGAAAAATTTAAAAAATCAATGTAGGCAGTTAAACGGGTCACTAAACATGTTACTCAAGTGGTCATTTTACTGGCCATCTATACATATTCGTTATGAGTGAAAGTGAAATTTCTAAGAGGGGGGAAAAAGAAGTATTATAGAGGCAGGTAGTCCCTATACCTAGGCGGTCACTTGACCTGGTTCCACTGTATCAAGGTAAGAAAGATGAACTTGACTACAGTATTGTAGTTCTCACATCTTTGTTAAAAAATCCCCATTTTTATTTGTCACCGTTTAAATTGTTTTTATCCTTCCTATTGCAGAGCTACAATTAAGTTTATTTACATTTTAATTTCTGCATTTGTGAATTTTAATGATTTTATCGTTTAAAAAATAACTCTAGAAGCTCCCTGAGATAGTTTCCTTCCTCCTGTTCTAGTGCTAAAATTTGTATTTCTCTGCTTAATGACCAAAATTGAACCATGGCCTCTCAAATTTTGTTAACTTCGTTTCTGGAATTATAACCACGTGGTTCATTAAGCGGTGGTAATTAAGTACGAATTTTGTGATATTCTAAATATGGCATTTCATAAAAATCAATATTTGGCTGTCCTCTGTATCAGTTCTTAAGAAAGGTGTTTTGATTGTAAAAGTAAATATTATTGCAATATTTGAAATATCCATATTTTTCTGTTTGAATGCTACATGACGGGATAGCACTGCAATGTTTAGTCTCGAAAAATGCGATACAGTTCCATCATGCCACGACCTTAATGTGAGTTGGTTAACCAGCGTGTCACTATGCCTGTTGACTTGCTTGTATTAATGCTGAATGGGTGTGTTTGTATACATATAATAAAGCAAAAATGTAAAAGCCAAAAAGAAAAAGGTTCTGAAAATGTTACCGGTTTTAAAACCTTCAGCATTAAAATGGTCTATAACAGTCTTTAAATAGTCGATACTCAACATGACGTCAAATAGGCTTAGGTTCTGTAAACATGGTTAGCGCGAAATCCATAGGATTTCTTGTGCAAATTCTAACATGTTATTGAAAGCTGTATACTACAAACAGTTACTTGCCTGGAAAGTATTGTAATTGTGTTTTTAATGAAAATCGATTTTGCATAATTTCAGTTGCATGCGTTAATTTATGCTTTTTGTTTGTTTGTTTGTTTTTAATTGCTAATAGATATATATTTAATTAAAAAAAATTGTTTTACCCAAGAAAAATGAACCATCCTTGGTTTGCCAAAGCACACAAAGTGTGAAAATTTTTCTTACCTTACTGAAAGTAAATTTTACATGTGTGCTTGGGACATTGATAAGATTTTGTAACTTTTTATTAAATTAGCATTATGTAAACATTTAGAAATTCATTGGGTTAATTACTTCTTCTATATTTTCAAATGAATGCATGCCTGTAAATGAAAGTATTTTTCTGACATTCTGGTAGGTTACAGCGATATATTTTTGTAGAATTGTGTTAATTTTTGACTATTTTATGCTGTTTTTAAAACTAATTTACTTCTGGACAGTCACTTAATTTTTTAATTGAATGAAGTCAAAACTTATTTGAGAGCTGTGTCATTGAAAGAAAATATTAGTGATCTTTTAATGTGTAAATTAGCTTGCATGTGTCAAAAATCTTGTATATGGATTTGTGATTTCTAAGTTATTTTGCATGCTACTGTTGATTCTTAGTTATATTGATCCATAAATAAGTAAATCATGGCTTGGTAATCTTTAATTAGTATTTTTTCTGTTGGTAATGTAATATATACTCTAATTAATTTATTGAGTTGCTTTATTTTTTCTAAAAATGAATCTGTTGTTTCACTAATTATTTTTGATGAGAAATAAAACAAGATAATGGGAGTTGTTCAACTAAACTGTGAACATTAAAAAGGAGATAATTTGGCTTTTAGGATGTCTTGCTTTTTTTTTCATGTGCTGCATGTATTTTTGTTCTCTTAAAAAGTTGCTTGTCTAGTAAAAGCCTGAATGATAACTTAGAAATTGCCCTTTATGATTTGTATATATCTGTTATGTTTCATATTCTAACCCTAAGTTAGTAAATTATTGGAAAAAGTGCTAGTATTTTTTGTCCTTTTTTATATCGTTAAGAAGATTGAATATTTAATTTTTTTTCTCTTGTTTGTATTTTTATGATGTGTAAATTTTATACCCATAGTGCAATAAATTAAAAGCTTGCTGTTACAATAACCATGTAAAATTGTGTGGTGTATTCTCAGACTTTTTAAGTTTTAGTGGACAGCCTATGTGTTTCTGTCAATCAGGTGACTTTGGGACACATTTGAAGTGGTACGTGTTTTCTCTTTTATATGTATTGTGCATTTATGTCCCAATGTTTGTTTATCAACTTGAATTTTTGTAATTTAGAAAAGAATGTTTTTTAAATACTTATTGAAATAGAGGAAACTGGATATTGATTAAATGCTTTTATATCTAAATGTTACAACAAAATCATAGTATATTATAACATTAAATACATAAAAGCAAATCACAAGATGTGTTAAGTCTTCAAACTTTAATCTATCTTTCATGGAATGCTTTAATCTAAAAATCTGATTAATGATGCTATACCCTACAAAGTTCATGTAAGAATGTTCCCAATTTAGGGTGCTTGCGAAGACAGTTTAATACTGATATTATTTTTGATAAAAATTAGCAGTTTCAGTATACATGATCGTAATATTCATGACTGTGGAATGTGTGTCCCCCCCCCCTTCTTCCTAAAGATCTGAAAGTTTGTGCTGACTAGCCTAAAATTTTTAGAAAGGGGAGAGAATGCACAATATTTTCTGCCCTTGGCTATGCTTAAAAATGTTCTTATTTATTACTCAGGAAAAAACTGTGAAATCTGACTTGGTTTATGTATTTTCCCTGCCCTTATATTATTAAGTCACTCATCATAAAATCTAGGCTAACATTTTTTAATAACTGGAATGTACAATTGACATACAGTAAAACCTTAATCATAAAAAATCTATTTTAAGTCATTTAAAAAAAAATCTCTTATTCAAAACTTTCAGTTAAACTGGAATTAGTGTTTAAGCAACTCCATGAAAGAACTGTAAAGATAATAGGGAGTATTCATCTGACGTCATATTTGTATGAGTGCCACGCAGCGATGAAATTCGTAAACTAGTTTTGTTCAAACAAACCGTATCAGTGCGTTCATTTTATGTAAACAAGCGGTATATTTGTGGTTTAGCTTGACAAATAAGTTTTAATAATGGTGGTGTGCGGCGTAATAAATTGTAATAATTGTTCTGTGTGAAAAAATAATGCATGGTATTTTGGTTTTGCTCGAGTCATTTTAAATAAAGGATCAAAATACAAGAGACTTAATATTTGGTTTCGGTTTTCGTCCAATAACTTTAAATAAAGGAATAAAATTGCATGAGGCTTTGTATTTTTGAAACTTGCCATTTTATTCTGCTGTTTTTAACAAAAATCTATTGTACCAAAGTGTTTGGCATTCATTATTTTAATCAACAAATCATTATGGCATTGTTTTATAGAGTATGAAAGAGTACAGCATATACTTTTGACTGATGAACCAGTAACTTAATCTTAGATATGGATACGAATAATTTAGTATTTTAATAAAAACCCATGTGTTTGCTTACCTTCTCTTTCATAATAGATCATGGATTGGATATTCGCCATACCATCATTTTTATTTACTAACAAATCCAGTTGTAAAATGGTTGTGGAAGGTTTTTGGACTTGTAAGCAAGCTTTTTTCACGTGTCACAGAGATGTATCTAAAACCAGACAATGGCACTTGTCTATGTAAGTAATATCGAACCAAATACATATATTTTCCATGTACAAATCATCAATATATGGATCAATCTATGCAATTTCGACAATTTTATTAGCATAATACTTTTAGTACTATCTTCCAACTTAATATAATAATTTGAATTCGTTTTTACAAAATTTAAATTGCTTTTAAATTATTAATATATCAGCGCACAGTATAACTTCAGAGGTTTGTTTATACAAAGCTGTCTGCATTTCGAAACGAGTGTTGCCAGATACTGAAGTGTGACGTAGGTGAATACACCCTATTGAAGAATTGCTGAATGAGATGCCAAAATGAATTATGGTTTGCCATGGGTGATGTCATCTTTAGTTGTGCCACTATACTAATTTACGCATGTTCGTGTGGTGCTAGAGTTTCTAATGTATCTCTTATTCATTTTTACAATAATACTGAAAGCTGTATATACTTACTTTTTGGCACAGTGATTGACTGTTGCTAATGCTTCTTGCCTTAAAAACAAGCAAGCATGAATTCAATAATATTTAAAAAATGGATGAAAATGTCATTATTTCTTATGAAATGAAATACTTTATTATAAAATGCAAATTACCCTCGCTTTGAAAAGTAAGGCTTTTAGATTTTCATGATGGGTGGCTTAATATTTGGCAAGAGACTCTACACATACGTGTTTAAATACCTGCATTCATTAGCAACTTGTGAAAGGGCTGACAGAAAATGTCTTGCCCCTCTCGGTGGTCCAGACGTATGGCAACTAGTACAATTGCAATGGCTTAAAATGTAAAGAAAATCATTTATCTATTTTATTATTGTAAGGATGAGTCTGTGTGAGAGAGACATGCCAATGCAGTCAAATCTTCGAACCGCAAATATTAAGGGACCGAAGATTACTGTGCATAATTTTGAAAAAATGGTTAGTGAAATTTCATTATGATTTTATGTAGGCTCATTTTGTTTTCACTCTTGTGGAGGAAAAAAACAAGTCACTATTCTATGAAGTACAAACAGGGGAAAAGCTGTTACTAAAAGAATGACTTAGTCGTTATGAGTAGTGAATATCATTATTCTGGGTATTTATAGTTTTGTCAATAATGTGTATGAATTTATAAAACTGTTTATTCAGATGATATTTCCATGTCTTTAGTATTTATTGAGTTCATCCTTGTAGAGTTATTTAAAATGACTATATGTATTGTAACTAAATGCTTAGTTTGTTTATATCATAGGGTGATGGTGCTTTTTATGTGTTCCGTATTAAGCGAAATGAATGGTTTGCTGGAGCAAACTATTTTTTAGCTTTTGTTTGTGTAAGTGATATTGCATCCCCCCCCATATGTATGAAAGGTATTGTATCTTCAGTGCGTGTGAGACTGGTATCGTACCTGTACCATTCATTCTTTACGCCTTTGCACTCTACTGGCTCATCTAGTATTACATTATAGAAGCCACAAGTAGTTAAGTAGGCATACCTTTCATGGCCTGTTTCAAAAATACTTGAATCATTGTTTCTAAATTTCATACATAATATTGGATTTCAACAGAATATTAAAGGATTCCAAAATAAAGTGCGAATGTTCTTTCTGATTGGGTAGACATTTTCTCTCGCTGTTAACAATTGTTTTAAAAATGTTTAAAAATAATGTTGAAAATTTATTGATCTCCATTTAGAAAATTTATTGAGAGTTAATTAAAAACTGTTGTGTGTGATTTAACCCTTTGAGGCACAACCCTTTCCCAATGCTGAAAAAAGGGCAGCCGCTGCCATCGCTCAACTTTACGACCAGCAAGAGGGCGGACGATCAAAATGTTCATCGCGTGCCACAGATCGAGAGACCCTTTCTTGACGACAGCTGCACAGTCAGCTGTCGTCAAGAAAGGGTCTCTCGATCTGTGGCACGCGATGAACATTTTGATCGTCCGCCCTCTTGCTGGTCGTAAAGTTGAGCGATGGCAGCGGCTGCCCTTTTTTCAGCATTGGGCAATCTGTCCAGCTGTTCTCACGTTCTTCCATTTTTCAGCAGATGTCAGTGCTGTTTAAAAATAATCGTGACATTTTTTTTTACGGCAAATGACATGCTCAAAAGTAAAGGATTTTTGTGGAGCTCTGTCACCCTTCCCTATTTTTATAGAAATCCAATCTATTCTCCGTGACTGGAAACAGTCAAAACATCAGAGATGGGTGTCCTCACTAGAGATGAGACGGGCTCAGCCCGAGCCCGGGCCCGACTCGGGCTCGGGCTCGTGAAAAATTTCTCCTTTGTTGAACATACTCCTTGAAACAGATTTTAAAAAGTGATTCATGGGATAAATAGACGTACTTATTTCAAAAAATAGCGGCACGGGGAACTAGAAGGTGTGTGAAGCTCCAAAAATTATTGTATCCTATTAATGAAGTAGTTCATTTTATTTGTCTTTAGCTGAAATTTCGGGCTCGGGCTCCAACTTTAATAATATTGCTCGGGCTCGGATTAAAAGTCTTCGGGCTCCGGCTTCAAAAAATGAGCCCGAACTCATCTCTAGTCCTCATGGCGAGGACATCACGCGTTAAAGGGTTAAGTCATTATGCTTCAAAGGATTATAATGAAACCCCATAATACTTACGTCATTTTTATTTTCTGAATGATAAAGTGTGTTTGAATTTGTAGTAAGATTGGACAAGCCTTTGAGTGCAAAGAGTGAACAGTACCTTAATATCAGTATTCAGTTCGAGCTCTAATGAGAGAGAATCATATGGCTCATAGAGTATCTATAGCTCTTAACTGCCAATTAGTGTAGTATAGTAAGTGTACTGTTTTGTTAATTTGCCAGAGTTCTGTAGGTGTTTGTTTGTGTTTACTGCCATAGTTAACACCGTTTATAAATATTTGAAGACACTGCATCTGAACACTTTAATGAAAGAGGCTCAATATTTTTAGACACTATTCAATAAACTGTCAGGGGGAAGGGGGGGGGTATGTATGTATTATTATTATTCAGAGAGAAATGTTTTGAAGCTAAATTGAGTTCTATTTCCCTTTTTTTCTAACAGTTTGATAACATTTTAAATGAATACTGTATACAAAAACTAGATTGATTTTATCCAATCCAAGTCAATCGAATGAACCTTAGATCATTTCAATTTTTGACAGGGTTGTTGGTTTAAACCATTTCCACCCTCCCAATTTTATTTATTTATTCTACATTACATTTGATTGAAAAAAAAGTTATAAGCTAAAACTGTGTGGATTTTAAACTATCTTGCTCAATGAATGGTTGCGTGTTTCCTCATAGTATTTTGAGCCTTTGTAACCTTTCTATCCTGTATGGGTCAATTCGATTCATATAGGGTGGGGCGAGAGAATAAATGAACTAAAATAGGTTGCTACTAATAATTACTGATAACATCTGAGGTTTGTAGAATTTTTTTTTTTCCTGAAGCCCAGATATTCAGTCTAGACAAACTAGGTTGATTAGACTTCTAAAATGTAACATTTTTTCAACAGGGTAGTAAGATACATTGGATTAAAATTTTACTGGTGTGTTCAGTCTTGCAAGTTTTATTGACTGCCAAATTAAAGAAATGAGAATATAATTCATAATTCTAAATCCTATTCTCATTTCTTTTCATAATGCTGTCCAGCTGATAATAATTTAGAGATAGATCGCTGGTTTAGCATAAAGAGAACAAAAGTTAATGGAGGGGGGAAAAAAAAAAAAAAAAAAAAAAAAGTCTTCCTTTTCTTGATCTGATTTCTCTCTTTCAAAATTGTGATATATTATGCACGCGAATTGACATCAATCTGTTACAGAGCATTGTTCAGTATGAGTACTGTTAGGCATGTTACTAGGTTACCTGTCATCTTGTTTAGAATCATAATGATACAGTGTTTGTTGACTATTAAATTTTATGTCAATTTTATACTTATAATAACTTGTAAAAATGACTATTTGGGTTATTACTTAAATAATGATATTGTGACCTATTTTTTGTTAATCTACCCCCCCCCCCCTCCTCTTCTTATAAATCTTTTCTTTAACTTGCTTTTATTGTTTTCAGTACATTTTGCTTGTATTCCTTTCTTTCTTCTTCTTTTAAAAATGTTCTCAGTTGTGACTCTTTTTTTAAGTTGTTCTTTTTATTGGATTTGACTTTTCTTTTTTTTTTTGTTGTTTTTTTCCCTTTGCTATTTCCCATTCTAAAGTTTCCGTGTACTGTAAAGTTTTGAGGTAACCTAGCATGACATACCTCTCATTATTAAATGAGAAAGTAGAAGTAAAAATTTGATGTTAACACAAAAAAAGTTACTGAAGTTACTGAAAGGTGCAAACAAAAATTGGATCCATTTTGCGGCACCTTCACAAAAATACAAGCTATTAAAATAGCCCCTTCACAATATTACAATATATTAAAACGGCCCTTCATTGGCATTTTACCCTAGATTTTAATCTGTTTTATCAATTATTTTAACAAAAAAAATTACTTTTATTAAAGATTGGTATGAAAATGCACAAAAAATAAGTGTTGCAATTCACAAAAATATGACCTGGGGGGAAAGATTCCTACATCGACCCCTGGAAGTTTTATGTATTGAATGTGATTCTAATGATTGAATAATAGGCTGCAGAACATTCCTATAATTACATAGTTACTACTATAATTACATAGTAATTACATAGATAAAACAAACAATAATAATAAAATAAAAAAATTTCCTTTTCTCGTCTCCCAGTAATGCCTTGTACTTGATTTAAATACAACACATTAACTCACACAATTTTCTTTTTATGCTTCATTCAGGCTAATAACTAATGAGATGTACTTTAGTTTTCAATGCAATAGTTTACTTCAAAACATTTTATTATTTGTTTTTATTATTAGTTCTATTTTTAATATATAGGATGTAACTTTTATAAAAGTGTTTATATCAAACTGTATTTTTAAAAATCAGTCAATTGACTAGATTGTTCTCTTTTTAATGACTACATTTCGAACAAAATAAAGGTTTCAGATGCAAAGGGATCAATACTTAAAAACTTTAAAATCTTTCTATTTAGAATCATGTCATTTTCATGGATGCAAGTCTTGATGAAATAATGCTTATAAAAAAAATCTCTAATGCACCGTAAAATTGTAAATAAGACCCAGAAGAAAATCATTATTCTACAGATTAGTTTTATTTTTGTTAGTGAAAAAGAATATATCGATTTTTAATTGAAGTGTTTAAAAAAATTCATTTTTGAATGCAAAAATATGAATGTAAAATGCTCCATTTTACTCTTATGGAGATAAAGTAAATTAATAGCATTCTAGTCTTTTAAAGATAAAATTGAAAGTTATTCTTTATACACGCACATGTGTGTGTGTGTGTAAGTAGATATATATATATATATATATATATATATATGAAAATTGTAATAATTGTCTGGAGTCTTTTATGAAGTGTTTATAACAAACTTTTTAAAATCTTTCTATTTAGAATCATGTCATTTTCATGAATGCAAATCTTAAATGAAATAATACTTATAAAAAAATCTCTAATGCACAGTAAAATTGTAAATAAGACCCAGAGGAAAATCATTATTCTACAGATTATTTTTATTTTTGTTAGTGAAAAAGAATATATCCATTTTTAATTGAAGTGTTTAAAAAAAAATTCATTTTTGAATGCAAAAATAAGAATGTAAAATGCTCCATTTTACTCTTATGGAGATAAAGTATCTTAATGAAATAATGCTTATAAAAATCTTAATGAAATAATGCTTATAAAAAAATCTCTAATGCACAGTAAAATTGTAAATAAGAAAGACCCAGAGGAAAATCATTACTCTACAGATTAGTTTTATTTTTGTTAGTGAAAAAGAAAATATCCATTTTTAATTGAAGTGTTTAAAAAAAAATTCATTTTTGAATGCAGAAATAAGAATGTAAAAGGTTCCATTTTATTCTTATGGAGATAAAGTAAATTAATAGCATTCTAGGCTTTAAAAGATAAAATTGAAAATTATTCTTTATACACGCACATGTGTGTGTGTGTGTAAGTGGATATATATATATATATATATATATATATATATATATATATATATATATATATATATATGAAAATTGTAATAATTGTCTAGAGTCTTTTATGATAACAAACTTTTAAAGACTTCTATTTGTAACATCCTTGAATGAGGTACTCATTTTAAAAGTGTTTGTTTGGATCCATCTGCTGGTCTGCATATACGACATAATCATGGGTCTGTATATTTGTATAAAAGGGGACGAGCAACCCCTCCCTTCTTGTACATTGTGAAAGCTTTCATTATGTGATTTCAAAATTGGAAAATTTGATTGTTGATAGAATAATTCAGAATTTATTCGCCTTTTTTTATTTTATAAGATTGTAATATCATAATATATTAAAATTCTTTTGTACATAATTGTAGTTCTATTGAATGTTGATGACTGGCTGATTCCTTGTGATTTCTTATGTATTATTGTCATTTCAAACAAGGCTTGAGAAATACAACTGACCGTGTTCTTCAATACTCTTACTGTGAATTATTTTATAGGGGGCAAGTATGCTAAAAAACCAAATTTTTATGTTCAGTTGTATAGAAGTTTCGAATTAAGTTAATGTAGTAATTTATTTTTGTTCTTTTCTATTTTTCGACTGCTAAATGCTGTCCAATATTCACATGACAGATCTGGATATTTGAAAGTATTTAGCCTATTTGGATAATGCATACAGTTCACTCCACACATTAGAGTATCCATAAATATTTAAAATTGGGCATTCATTTTATACTTGTTGAGGTTTTTTCACCCAACTTTGGTTTTCTATACCTTCCTTAAGCCTTGACTACAGCACCTTGCTGATATGACTAGTACGTCCTTATCAGCAAGGTGATACAGCTATGTATAGGGTCACAAAAATGTTACAATGAGCGTTTACAATGCAAGTACAAATGTTACAATACTCTTATGCTGTGATGTGTTGATATTCTGAAGGAGAAAAAGCTATGACAGACTATGCAAGAAAATGAACTATAATTCTAGTTTTTCCAGAGAAGGCGCTGCTTCTGCTGTTGTATTTATATTGATAAAGTCTTTTTTTTTTTTTTTTTTTTCAAATAAAAAATATATATTTCTTTTGAAAACTAGCTCACTGCTTTGCAGCTGGATGTAATAGTGATTATCAGAAAGTTAGAAAAAGAAATAAATCTTGGATAAATACATTAAGCTTATTTAAACTCCAAAAGCAAGTTTGAACTTCCAAATACTGTGTCATTAAGTATGCTTCAACAGTAGACATGTTTTTATGTTGTTTTCTGAAAACATGCATTTTAGAAATACAGTTAGTTTTAAACTTGTTTGGCTCTAAAATTGCCTGTACATTTTTTAAATCGTGCAAAGATTACACATTAAAGAAAAAAATATATATATATGTAGAGTAAACTGCTGTTTCCCCTAAGCATAATGGAAAATCTATGCAACTTCATTTTTAAATGTTGCTTTTAATTTGGGGGAAAAAAAGACAATATAATGTAAATATATATAATTAGCTATGTGCTCCATCTTCACACTTTTTGTTTTTCTTCTAAGTGAAAACCTTTTATTTCTGACTATCTTAAAGATAGTCAGAAAGAACAAAGCATTCCCGCATTCAACAATAAATTGCCAAGAATCTAAAGCAGGATAATATCTTTTAAGTGGATTCATACGGGATCTAGTAGGAAGACATTTGTACCATCTTAAAATATTAGATTTTTAACACACACACACACAACACATGACCCTGTAAAAAAGGATTTTGTATAATCGATACTTCAAACCAAGCTAACATTTGTTGCAATATATTGCACCATTATCATTTTTCAGACTGTATATTTTCTTCGAATGATACATTGATTTCTATTTTATTAATTTATTTTCTGCTTCTTTTCATGCATAATTATCACCATCTCTGTGTTCCCTAGCTTCCAATTAAGCTTTAATCTTTTTAAATCTATCTTTATTGGTAAATGAATATTTTCCTTTAAGTATTTCTCAAAAACCAATTGAAATAAGCAAGTACTGAAATGCTTATTTCAATTGGTTTTTGTAACTTTCTGGATTTTTTTAGTGCATCAGGAAATTAAGAACTCTTCTTAATTGATTGATTCGAATTCTTTGATTTGAAAAGGATATGGATTTGCATTAGATTTATTTTACATGGCTAAATAATAATTAAAAAGTCCTTTATTATATTTTTTGTTAAAAAAATGCAGTTCTAATTTGATAATTCTATTATTAAATTAAAATAAGACTTTTTGTTAATGTGACAGAATATAAAAGTATTTCCCCCCCATAGCTTGTTTATTGATTTGTACAGGGGCGTAGCCTAGGGGGTAATACCCCCCCCCCCATGAGGAATTTTTTGCCATACAAAATGTATATTCTTCACTCCCTTATCACACACATGTATGCATATATGTGAGTTGCAGTAGTCGTAAACCCCCCCACCACCTTCATGAAAAATTTCTGGCTACGCCACTAGATTTGTATATCATTTTTCTCCTTCAATTTTAAAATTGCGAGAATTTACATTTCATTTTATTCTCTTGCAGTTTTTTGTTAACTACAAAAATCTTATTTTCTGCCAATTTGCAGCTAAGGTAATAGAAGCATAGCATATGTTCCTTTCATAGTTCCAATTCTGTGTATCAAGGTGCTGTAAGACAGGAAGATTATAAAATTTGCCTGGAAAAATATTTTAAGACAAAATTATTCATTCCCCAATTAAACAAGAAAACTGTTTCCTAACTCTAATCATTTGAATACTTATTTTTAAAACTGACTATGGGATAAATAAAACACTAATCTATCAATACCTTTCTTAAATTCAGCACTATAGAGGCAGTCATGATCAGACCTATACTTGGTGCAAAGCTAACCTGATAGTGGAGGTAAAGCTGTAGACCGTGTGAGTCCGCCACTCTCAAATAGTTCTTTCGGTTTGCCCAGGTTATGACAGAACTAATACATTTTTCATCTATTAAGTGCTAAAATAAAGTGTTTACCATAAAATAATTGCATATTTGTGTTATTTGAATGCAGTAATTAGAAGGATTAAGAAATTAAGTCAGAAATCGGATGTAACGCCTTCCCAGACGCTTGACCCATGGCGTTGCCTCTTTTGTGCTGGCGGGAATTGAGTTATGCGGATTTGCCTTGTGTTTGGGTTGCTTTGTGATGTTGACAGCCAAATAATTGGATGGAGAAACGATTGTCAGAGCGTTATGCGTGGAGAGGAGTGAAATGCCCCTCTACGCTTCCACTCCACAATCAGGTTAGGTTTGCACCGAGTATAGTGCAATTTCACAGTCATCTGTAATGAACTACAAGAAATGATATGGATTAAAATTTCTAACAATTTCCAAAATGATTATGATTAGTGAATGTAAATTTAGTAAAATAACAGTAATCTTGTTGTTAAAGAACTCGAATATCAAAAGAATTTGACAATAATGCAATTTTATCATAGCATTTTTGTACAATATGTAAAATATTATAGTCATCGATTGTAGTCGACTAATCGGCGCGAAGTCTGGTCATGATACTTCTGAATATTTGAAAGCACTTAGTATGTTCGGAAAAGGTTAATCCTTAATGGTTGGAAGTTATGACAAAATATTAAAGTAACTTTTAAAATTTTTAAAAACAGTGCGTTCACTGCCATCCCATTGCTGGGCTTAAAAGGGGTATTCAAAGATTAATTTCGCAAGCAAGATCTCCCCTGTTGTACCCATGGAACAAACAAATTAAACCAGAGTTCAACTCCATAATACCTTTTCCTGGCCTATGCTGCTATTGATTCTTCTGTAAAGCTGTTCATCAGCATTGTCAGAGCCTTGAAAATTTTAATTGATCTTTAGAAACTTAGACAGCAAACGTATATGGATAAATTTACAGTATTATTTCAAACGGATACTGCCTCAGCCAATTTTGCAGCATGTTTCCGGTGCTCCAGAATTGCTTCGAAAAGTGGCATGGGACACTTTGGTCTGTTGCTTCGTAAAAGAAAAAATCAAGAGCAGCCTTAACTTAATGTTTCACTAGCCTGTTCACTGGGATGGCATGTTAAAAATTTCAAACGGAGATTCTTCCACAAGTCATGTTCAGTTGTATTTTCCTGGCCTTGTTAAAATTAAGTTCTTCCTGCCTAATGATGATGATATACTATATCTATACATTAATCTACAAACTTATGCCACATATCAAATTTTTTTCTTTTCTTTGTTTGTTCATAACTGAGTGATAGCATTAGTGTTGTTTTAAAAAAAAATATATTATACCATATTCGTTTCTGCTGCTAATTGTACAACACTGATAAATAAAAGTGTTGGTTAAAAAAAAAAATTAAAAACAAGAGCTGCTTTTTTTTTTTTTTCTGTGCACAGAAAACTGCAGAATCATTGCCAGCCAGGTGTTAAAAAGGAATATGCATTTATGTGTGAATAAATGTTGAATGTCAATCTTCACGTGACTGCTGTTTTATTCTTCTCGTGTTCTGTGTTGTCAGTCTCTTAATTTATTACTAAAAATAAAGACTTGAAGGCTATTTTTTTTTAAAAATATTCATGAAAATATCTTTATACCATTTACTGATGTCACGGTTTCCTCTATGTCATAGGTTCAAAACGTGGGCGTTTGAGGCTTTCAGGGGGGCGGTAAAAGACCCAGAGAAAATTAGGAGGCATTGATATGGCACGGAGGGGCGTGGGAAGATTAACCCAATAGAGTCTAAAAAAGACTTAAAAATCACTCTGATCATTCATTTCTATCACGTGTGCAAAGATTCACATATTTCGATAGGAGGCTTCGCTGTTGAGAGAAAGAGATACCTCTCTAAAACTTTTATTCCTCTGTTTTAAATGAAGAAGTAATTCAGTAGAGTTTCAATTCCAATAATATTCTATTTATCAGTAATTTTTTTAAAATTTAATTCTTGTTTTCACCATGCATTCATTATGTACGCTCTTATTTCTCTGGAGTGGGAGGGGGGGGGGCGGTATTGAAATATTCACTAGAAAAGGGGGCGCCAGTTCAAAAAAGGTTGGGAACCTATGCTCTACACCCTATACATTACTACCCATTTTCATGTTTGGATGATCCTATCCCGGGCTGTAACGGAAGGGGTGCCATAATCCTTTAAGATTTTAAAGGAAGGGCCGTCAAAAATGAAGGTTCTCCTGTAGTGCTGTTTTGAGGGGCCGCAAAGATTAAGTTTTGCCATTCATCACATTAAGTACGAGCCTATCTGCTAGCTAGTACAATCAATGGGGAATGTAAGCGACACTGATGATTATTTTGTATTGTTGCAGACACTGTGCTGAACTCGCTTGTTCGTACATATGTGGATTCTTGAACATTCAGCGTGTCAAGAATATTCCTGGAATCAGTGGTGTAAAATACCCGGGTATTTATTTTCAAGGGTAAATACCCAAAATGGGTATTTACCTGGGTATTTATTTTTGAATTAACACTAATGTTCAAATAAGCTTGTATTGGTGGGTAAGGATATTCACACACACACACACACACACATATATATATTAAGTATAAAGTAAAAAAGAAAAACGAGAAACTTAGGAACCCTTTACAACTTTTTAATTTCATAAAACTTAAAAATTTAATTATGAAAAGAAGCTATATGATACATGTTGAATAAAAACTGGATTAAATATAGCCTATAAATATTAACTGTTGGAATAAAATTGTAAATAGGAATAATAACAAGGAGCAGTGTGTTTCACAATTTGAAAAATAGGAGAGAAATTCGTAATTCAGATTTTAAAGACAGTAAAATCTGAATCTCAGGAAAATCAAATTTGTAATTCTGAAAAATTCGTTAAACGGAAATTTTATTATAAAAAAATTGGTATTTATGATTTTTTTAAATAGAAATATTTTGTTGATCAATCTGAAATATTCATAAAGGTTTAAATTTACCGTAAAAAATATGTTTTTAAACCTATTACTTATAGCAACTAGTTTTGTAACTAGTTGCATGTCATTTTTATTTTAGTGATCATTGAATCAATCATAAGATGCATATAATCCCCTCTCCCCTTCAATAATAAACTATCACAGTTTAAAAAATAATAAACATAAAATAAGCTCTGCGATATAATAGTGAACTTAAAATAAGCTATGAGGTATATTAATCAATGTAACACATTAAAAATATTGCCAAAGCTGTCACTTGCAAATTAAAATTAAAAACTTGTATTTAAAAAAAGGAACAGTAATAGAAACAAATCTAATTGGTATTAATCATAAATGTTCTTAAGAACAGTTATGCCATTCTAAGTTGAAAATACCCAGTTTTTGGGTATTTACCCAGGCCTTGGGTAAATACCCAAAAAATATTTACCTACCCTATGGGTATTTACGCACCCTACATCACTGCCTGGAACCAGTCCAGTTGTCAGGACGAAACACAGACTTCTAGAAACTTGTCAAACAATTTTGAATGCTCGATGGACAGAAATTGAGCACAAGCAGTGATTCAGTGGTTACCAGTAATAGAATTCTTTGAAAATTGCATGTTGTATGTCATTAATAAAAGCATTCAGATTAAAACTCAGTTTATGGGTTCATACTCGAACAGAACCCATTGAGTGCTCCATAGCATAAAATATTACACAGTACACCAGGGTGTCTACCATCATGCAAAGGTCACGAAAGTCACGGAAAAGTCAAGAATTGGAAAAAAGGTCAGGAAAGTCAAGAAATGAAGCACTAGGTCACGATTAGCGACTCAACTTCCTTTTACCATTTCATTCAAATTCTTAGTTGACAATTTTCGTAACTAAATTTCCTTTTGTGCACCGTTTTTACAGTTTTGCTAATAAACATATAGTTCACCACATAATTCTATCGATCTTTGTTGTAGAGATATTTAATTTTGAAATCGGGGCTTATTCGCTGATCACCCTGTGTATTAATAGTGTTAAATTTAAAAGTATAATTTTTCCTCATTCTATCAGTATGATGCAGGGGTGCAGAAACTGTTTTTACTCTCAACATTTCCCTCAATCCATATGCAAATTTCCCCAAGATTTTATGATATGTTTATAGACTTGCATAAGTTCTGCATTACCATAAGTGTAAAAATATTTGCCTGAACAAGCTACATACATGTTTACTAAATAGCAATTGGTCCAAATTAAGAGAAAGTAAACTGCTGATCGGTGAAAGGGTTGAAAAAAAAGCGCTTTAAAAATAGGAATGGGAAAGAATAACTCGAAGAATTTTGTAATTCACCGTTAAAATCGAAATCAGTTGTATATTTTCTGCAAAATTTCCCCCTATCCTAGATTGCTGGATCGTACATATTCTGCATCCCTGGCACGAATGTATTTTTGATATTAGTGTTTCGTATTTGTTATGGTCAAGAAAAGGTCAAGAAATCAAGCTTACTTTATGTGGTAGACAGACACCCTGTACACTCACTGCCTTTGTGTTGAACAGGGTTGCTACTGGTCAGGTGAAATATTGAAAACCTAGAGAGGCCAGAGAATTTTATTTTGACCAAAAAAAGAAGAAGACCTGGCTCAGGAATATTGCTGGAAAATCTCTTAAGTATGGCCTGGAAAATTATCTGAAGTCCACTTTTTAAACAGAGATGCCACTTTTCCGCCGATCGGCGGATTTCTGCGTTTTATATTTTATTTATTTATTTTTTAATCATTTTGCATAATCGGCAGAATTTTTCTAAAAATTTCATGGTGTTTATGTTTTTTCCCAGCAGTAATTAAATATTTATTTCCAGCACCTCTCAATTTCAATCTTTTTCCCATCTGTCTTGAAAATTAGTATTTTTCCTTTAGCATTCCTTTATTTAAACCTCCTATGCTGTAAGAATAAAAATTAACTCCTATTTCAAATTTAAATTACTGATTTCAAAGAAACCAGTAAAGGATAAACTTCGCTAAACAGAACAGGTTCAGACGTAAATTAAAATGATGTGCAATAGTTAAAGTTGAAATGAAAAATAGAATATTTATGAAAGCAAATAAAAAATGAACTAAATATGTATATTCCATTTTCTCCATACATTACATTTTTCTAAAATAAGCTCCACTTATTTGTTTTATTTGCATAGGATTTCTTCTTTTTCCACTACTTTTGTTTATTCACGCACAGTTTCTTCTTTTTTGCTATTTTATGAGTGGCATCTCTGTTTAAAGCAATTCTCCATTTGTTTATCAAACGGGAATGCTCCAAATAGGTTTCAGACATAGGTTGTTAAGTTTTAATGAGGATCTGTATTAATAAGACGTTTGTAATCATAACAACGTAGTCTGGATTTTTTTTCTAAAAAACCTTTGGAAAAGTCGGAATTCTGTTCGATCAGTTGAGTGGCAAGCCTGGTTAAAGCTTAAAGAAACGGCAGAAAACACAATGCTTATCAATGCACAACACGAATCTGTTTTAAAAAATCGTCTTATTTATTCTTAGTTTTTACTCCAAAACGTATCACTTCAAATGTTTCATCCAGCATGATCGATAACATTAAAGAGAAGACGACTCTATTCTCACTGTTCAAGAATAAAAAAAAATGATGCTGAGGAATGCGAGAGGGTGGACCGGTTATAACGTACCTAGAAGCTAGGTCTCGATTGAAATCCCATATTTATAATGTTATTGAACTACGGTTAAAACGTACGTACTTCGGCTATAACGTACTTTTTATACCAAGCCAAAAATAAAATTTTGCTTTTGTTAAGCATTTTATCTCCTTTTTCACTTAAGTTTCAGTCCGTTCAAAAACACTCGGTTGTCCCGTTTTCAGATTCTCTAGCGAGATGAATGGTGTATGAAGGAAGGGAGCCATCTTTTATCTTTTTTCCCTGCTAGATAGGGCTCAGAACAAGACCCTGTTTTTTATTGGCAATCCATCCATGTCAATGCCTCCTGAAAAGCCCCATCTATCATGATTCTGATGATAGTGAAGAAGAAACAGGAGTCTATACCCAGCCTATCCGACGCATCCCATGCTGCAAAAACAGGATCACGATTCTTTGAATGCCGGAGTGATGATGCAGAGACTCTACGAAAGTCTATGGTATTTTTAAAGTAGCTTCTGCCCATTTAAAACAAAAGAAAATGACAGATTATTGATCTCAATCAAAATTGTAAGTCATAAAGAATTTTTGCTAAATTTAAAAAAATCGGACCTGTTTAAAACACATATCACAGTGAAATGATGAGTCCACTTTCTTTTTACGTGTCCTATTGGATCTTACCGGCGATATTGCTTATAACGTGCTACTTTTTTAGGTCCCGTGAGAGTACGTTATAACCGGTGTGTACCGTATTTACATACAGTAAATTCCCGACTGTTCAGCCTAATGTGGCGGAAGGGTGCCAGAGTTCTATAAACATTGTTACGAATTTTCGGGGCAAACCCGCTGTTCGGTTTAAAATTCGTATTCTACGCTTCAAACAGTTACATTTTGCATCACTAGAAAGCGAGATATGGAGTTTTTGAGTTTCCTCATTGATTAATAGAGCGTTTTCTAAGAAATCTCGAAAAATATTGCTCGTAGGCCTTAGCTAACATCACTTTTAGGGACTTATTTTTGGCAACATTTTGGACATGGGGCGCGATTTTTCCAGTGGGGCTTGTACAGTTAGTTTTCCTGCATTAACATGCATAGCCTAATATTACTCTTTCATTACGCAATCCAAAATCGAGTTTTTTCTATAACATTCCTTGGGTAGTTATTTCTGGAAGCTTCCCCTGCGTGCGTCGTAATCTATGAAAGCAGCGCTGGTTGCCCAGATCAGTCAGTCTGTAGTGGGTCAGCTGGCGTTCGAGCTGAGAAACCTGAGCTCGGCCAGGAAGCTGTGCTTCGTTATTTTACGCGCTTTGAAGCGGTCTTTCGCTTGTGTTTAAAAGCTGGTTTTTAGGTGATGTATGTCAATTCTTCGTTGCTGAGTCTCGAGGGACTGTTTACGATTTCCCTCGAATATTTCCACTGAATTTTAGCTCCTGGAAGTGTTTTCATTTTGTGTGAGAAATACAGCATTTGTGAAACCTTATGTAGTGAGCGGACTGTTATAAGCACGTAACGAGCTGTTTGTGCTTGTGAATTTAGTACAGCTGATGGTTCTGCGAAGTTCTAGAAGACACGAAGTTCGTGTTCCCTCCTGACAACTGGATTTTTACTTTCCGAACATGTACCCTGTAAGGAAAGTATTGTCAGTATGAAAAAATTCGACTTCGAGATTGGGGTGTATGGACCCGTTTGGAGGTCTTCTGAATTCATGGATGCTGTTTTTACGAGATGTATATATGTGTGTGTATGTGAGCGAACACCATAGCTCCTCAACGGGGCATTCGATGGAGCTCCCATTGGGTATTTATGTTATAAACCACCGTCGTAAGACCGGTATGGATTTGGGTGTGTATAAGACTTATAGTTTTTCTACAGGGCTACGACCCAGATTTCTTTTACAGGATGGCCTATGGGAGGACATTCTTGAAAGTGCGCTAGCGTTTAAACGGCGCATTCGATGGAGCTTCCATTGGGTCTATATGTTTGAATGATTCATCGATTCAAATGGATTGAAATGCTGGATCCTGTTCTTAATCGTTAAGTGTTCGGAAAGTCGAGTGGAGTCACTCCAGATTTTTTTTAATCTGTTGAAGTGTTTTATTTTGTGTGAGAAATACACCCTTTGTGAAACTTTTTGTAGTGAGCGGACTGTTATAAGCTGTTTGTGCTTGTGAATTTTGTACAGCGGATGGTTCGACGAAGTATCTAGAAGCCATCACGTTCGTGTTCCATCCCGACGAGTGGTCATTTTACTAGAACTTTCTACACCTACTGGACTTTAGAACGGCGAACACAGGAAAGGGATTTTTCTGCAACAATACTTACTCACTTTCTTCCCGCTCTATTAAAAATAAATGTTGCATATTTTAAGGTAAACTAGCGGCCGAAATTTTATGCTATTTTTAAGACGGACTGACAGACAGAAGCGTACCTATTTTAATGCAGCAGATTCTATACATACAGTTTCAAAGTAAGCAAAATCCATGTCTACTCGGATTTTTCATTCATGAAAATACGTATTTCATGCGAGAAAGGCTCATTATAGTGACTATGTGCATTGCATGTGCAACATTTGAGTACACGGCACGTAGCACACCGGCGACTAACTACATTGATCATTTTTTTCAACTAGGCCGGATAGTCGGGAGTTGACTGTATTTAGTATTTAAAATATATCTGTAGCTATATGCGCCCAAAACAACTTAAGTGCATAATATACAAAGGCTCAAAAATTTGTATTGGCCCTAGGCCTAATACTGTGATGATCGGCCCCCAAGTTCAGTGTTCGTAACAAAAACCTTTCGCACTTGGCCCTTCAAAGAGCGAGCCCGAATTGAACTCTAGTAGGCTGCCATGTATGGGAAAGCCCTTTGCTAAAGGGAGGCTTGGCAAATTTCAGGAACCTACTTAGCAAACTTGGTAAAATATTTTTAAACAAAATTATGATGACCTTTTTATTTGTGATAGATTTCGCTCAATTCTAAATAGGGAATATCATTTGGCATTTTCTAAAACAAAACGGTTATTTTATTTTCTAATTGTGGTAGACTGGAAAGAATTAACGATTTTTCCAACTAGTTTCCTCTCCTTTCCTTCTATAGGAAGTAGTAGGTAAGGCAAGAATTCAAACTTATTTGCAAAATGACGGAAACCCAAATGGCAGAATTTTTAAATAAGTTTGGTCAAAACCGATACTTGACTTGCCAGTTTAGCAATAGCCTTGAATCTTGGGCTAAGATGGGATAAGGTAGGGTACTTGCGCCCTTAGATTTAGTAGATTAGGATGTAAACAAACTGCATCGCAAAGCAAAATTGGAACAGAAATTCTGACAAGTGTGATATTTGCCTACCTCTAGAGGAGAGACTGTGGCTTAGAGGTCATTCGCCTGTCCTTCTCTACGCTAATCGTTTAAGAGAAGGAAATTTCATGTAAAACATTCACATTTTTCATTTCACAAGAAAATTTCATGTAAAAATACCAAATACTTTTCGAGAAAAATGATTAGGCGTTAAGGCACTTTTCTTCATAGCAAAGCATTGGGACGTGAATCTCCGCAAGCCGAGTAGAGAGGCCTCTTAAGCGTACGGTAGTGGGTTCGATGTCCACTCATCCCCTGGTTGTCCCCATTTCCCTTCTCGTGCTAGTTAAGAACTGTCGTGTTGTCCACTTTATTCGACGAGGATTTATAAGCGGATTCTTTCACCCAAGTACACAATTCCCCTAAATAAATGTTCCAAATACAGCAACCTCCCTGTAGAATATTTTTGGATGTCTGCCAGCCTCGCCCCCGCCTCACCGTGGCACAGTGGTTATGTCCCTGGAAATAGTAGACGGGCGAAGCGTGAAGGTCCCGGGTTCGGGTCCCATCGCGGCTGTCGACCTAATCGTTGGGAGTTTTCCGTGGCTTTCTCCGAAATTAACGTCAATACGGGTTAAGACCCCCACCCCTTTGTGCTGTCCTTCTGACGTGGATTTATAAGCGGATTTCGGGCCAAGTACACAAATCCAAAATACATGTTCACAAACAAGCAAACCCCTCCCCCCTTTTAAAATTGCGTACGCGTACTCATGCACGCGTACAGCAATCGACGAAAATATAAAGTTCTTAAATGATACTCATTTAATTTTTATTAACGAAAATCCAAATGAAGGTATTTACAGTCGTTATAGGTCGAGTCCAACGTACTCCGGAGGGATGAAGAATGAAGTCTATGCAAGCACGGCACCAGGCTGTACTTTTCGTGGTGGGGGGCGCGTCGTCTAGGCTGACCTTTGCAAGTAGAACTGCAGGCCACTGTATGGGTTCGGAGAAGGTGACTGAAATCTGTAAGAAGAAGGAAAAAAAAAAATGTCAGTATACTGTCACAGATAGAGAAGGTGCGAAGACTCATCGCTCACGTTCACTTCTTAAAAAGAAAACAATCTGTCCTATCATCAAGGTAAGTGGGACTTTATTTGATTCGGTTTTCAGTGGATTGAGACAAAAACACAAAATATTAAAACGGTTTTTGAATATTAAATACTATTGTATTTCCTTATAACAACGGCTTAGAAACTCAGAATTATCGTGGGTTCTCTAGAGTCTAGAGGAACTATTTTTACGGGGATTGGGGGTAGCGTTGCCAGGCGTCCGGATAAAGCCGGACATAGTTAGGCTTTTGGATGGCGTGTCCGGCCAAACGGAACGGTGTCCGGCTTTTGTTAGGCTTTCTACTGGTGACTTTGGCTGATGAGTCATAAAGTACTTGAACTAATTGGGCATTCGATGTTATTTATATTTCATTAGAATTGAACAAGATTCATGGTAATCATCAAAAAAGCTTGATTTTACATATAATTTTTTTATTGTACCTATTAATACTGAGACAAAATCCTCAATAGTGTAGGCTGTCCGGCCTTTTGACCCAAATATCCGGCCAAACTGGCTGGTCTGTCCGGATATTGGGTTCGGCGACCTGGCAACCCTAATTGGGGGTGGAGGAACGTTTGGGCTCTTTTTTTATGAATCGAAATTCCATTAGTGGATGTTTACTCAAGCCCCTTAAATCAGTTAAATGTTAGTATAAAGTTATGAAGGAGCTCAGCAGACTTTTTTAGGGGGGGGGGGAGGAAGATGTCGATAAATTGTCAAGTGAAATATCTGTTTTTACCAACTTACTTATTTTTTTTTTTATCGACTCTATTACTAACTTTTTACTTTTGCCGACTGGATTTGAGTCATTTTGCATAGTGTACCAGAAACAGAAAGTCAATGATCGTTTTCGTTAAAATTTGTTCACCCATTTTGCCAAGTTTAATAGAATTTTGCTAGTGTTGGTGGGAGACTCCCCCCGTACCCTCATCTTCAGCAAGGGCCCTGCAGCTCAGTATCTGTCAATTCCCCCCCCCCCCCGATTGCACTAAAGTTCCAAAGCAGCCACATGCCATACCAACCAGCAGTAGATTTTAATTTAAAACAAGCTGCGTACCCGTTATCCGATCCTAAGTAGCATGGACGTGTATAAGAAAGGGGAGAGGGCGTAGTTATGCACAATGAATAAAGTGACCAGACGTCCTGTTTTTTGCGGAACAGTCCTGATTTTTACCTACATGATCTCCTGTCCCCACAGATCCCTAAAATGTCCCGCCTCAAGGCCTGCTTATGAAAAATAAACAAATAAATGTAAAATAAATTGTTTGTTTGTTTGTGAGATTACGGCCGATTAGCTACGCGGGGGCTCTAGGCCGATGGGTGGGATGCCCTCCGTGGGGGGTCTTTCTAAGGGGTCCTAACCCATATTTAAGCTAAGCTACGGAGAAAACCACGGAAAACTCCGAACGGTTAGGTCGACGGGCGCGCGATGGGATAAAATAAATTGAGAATATATTCCTATGAAAATGGCTGTGTTATTTACTTGTGTAGTTTTTTGTTACTTGTATTGATGAAAATGATTATTTTATAATATGTATTAATAGGAATCAATGGATGGCGATTCTATAGTTATTGCTAGAAAACATACTATTTTGGAAATTTATACAAAAAGTAACATTAAAATTATTTAAAACCTAAGTTTATAGAATAGGCCTATTTAATTTGTATATTCACTCTATTTTTTCAACTCATTTTTCTCATAAAAGTAGAATATCAAATTATATGTAGGAAAAAATCTTGGGGAAGGGGTCGGGATTCATTTTTACCCCTCCCGACATTGAGGCTTAGAAGTGTCCTGATTTTCGGTTCCGAAAAAATGGCCACTTTAACAATGAATCAACTCAGTGCATAATACTACTCATTAATTGAAGGGCCTGTAGTCACGCGGTTGTATGAGTCGCAATAAACATTTTTACATAAAATTTCCTATGAACACCGAATAATTAAAAAGCAACGTCACGATTTTTATCCCCAAAGATTTCAGATAACACAGCAAACTGGCTCTTGCACGCCTTTAGCACACTAGAGATGAGTTCGGGCTCATTTTTTGAAGCCCGAGCCCGAGGACTTTTAATCCGAGCCCGCCCGAGCCCGAGCCCGAAATTTCAGCTAAAGACAAATAAAATTAACTACTTCATTAATAGGATACAATAAATTTTGGAGCTTCACGTACCTTCTAGTCCCCCGTGCCGCTATTTTTTTGAAAGAAGTACGTCTATTTATCCCATGAATCACTTTTTAAAATCTGTTTCAAGGAGTATGTTCAACAAAGGAGAAATTTTTCACGAGCCCGAGCCCGAACGCAATCGTGAATGACAGAGCCCGAGCCCGAGTCGGGCCCGGGCTCGGACTCGGGCTTTCGGGCTCGGGCTGAGCCCGTCTCATCTCTAAAAGATTTCAGATAACACAGCAAACTGGCTCTTGTACGCCTTTCGCACACTACACTGGCACTGAATGGGAACCGTTGCGAGCCACACCCACGTTCCATTCAGAGTCCAAACACCAGACAAGAAATAAGCGTTATTTTTCGAATCGATAGAATCGATCTCCACCGGAAATCGAACCCTGGACCACTAGGCTGTGTTAACTCTGAAACCACTTCCGCACACAGGTAGTCGAAAAAATTCTTTAACTTTTGTTTGAAAAATGATTAGGTGGCGCCATTTCTTTGTTGCCCCGGGGCTTCCACACCTCTGAATCCGGCACTGATGGATACAGTTCTCATTTCCAGTAGACTTTCGATCTTATTCGATGATGAAATAAACTTTTGCAAACGTTTTGTGACCGCTAACTGTTTAATTGGATGCTATTTGACTCTTTTCAATTCCTCCAACATTGCTGAGCCAAGAATTTTGCAACTTTTAAATATGTTTCATCGTCATAACTATATTTTTCATGCTTGTCATTTAAAAAGTGCTTACATATCTTCTGCGTTGACTGTCTCGACCTGCATTGAATTGTAGTACTAATAGTAATGTGTTGCATCTGATTGTCGTACTCACTGCCCCACTGTGCCCCAATGTACCAACTTGAGTACGCTTTGAAAGTGAAGTTTTTTTTCAAAGAATAGAATAAGGATAAATTCTGAAAAAAACTGACAATGAAAGCTAAGAGTTGTCAAAATATTGTTCCGCTTTTAATTTTTAAGTTTTAATGAACAGAAAGGAAATTATTTTGAAACAAGTAAAAAATGTCCCACTGACACCCCCCCCCCCTCTGCCGTACTTCCGGCCTAGTAGTAGCCAATACCCATAAACAGCTACTGCCTTCCATTAGGAAGAAAAGAAAAAAAAATCAGGAACACTTTCATATTTTGAGTACGCACTCAAGTTCTATTATTAAAACCGTATCCTATTTGTACACAGTTTCTATTTGCCTTCCTTCTTCCACTCGGAGAGTGCTTCATTATTCACGAGTGTGCCGTGGTTTTTTTTCTTCCTCGTTCCATAAGACACTTTGGAATCGAAATCTATCTTAAAATCGCCTACTCTTAACTGCTTTACAATTTTCGTCAGGCATATTCTAACGACACTTCTCCTTTGACATATACTGTAGCGTTTGCCAGTTTATCGCCAAGTTACCCAGCAAACACACACAGGTTCTCTGAACGTCTATTAACGTTCAGAAGACGTCTTCTGAGCGTTAATAGACGTTCAGAGAACCTGTGTGTGTTTGCTGGGTAGGTTCAGTTTCAGGGACTTATTGTTAGGCACCGATCTGGTTGATATCCATCGTCAAAAATGGCAAAACTTGACGACTTTCAACATTTCATCCTCTCCCTGCTATAGAAATAGTACTTAAAATCAGGGCCTGATTAACACTCTCTGATACCATAGTCCTGCTGCCATGCGAGGCCCCCCTCCCACCTACTCCTATGCCATTCTACAGGTATAAATAACAAGTATTGCAGTTTGGAGGCCCCTAGATTTGTTTTACTATAGGCCCAGGCCTCATGGGCCTATTCGGTAATCAGGGCCTGCTTAAAATCTTTCCCTTTTTCCTGAGAAGTGTTTTAATGTGTCACAGTTCTTGAGGTTTGAAATGAACATCACATTAGTGTTTCGTAAATACATAAAAATGAAATCAGTTCGTAATAGAAATAAACAGTTTTTTCTCCTGTTGTGGTTTTGGATAAACAGAATAACGGATTGCGCCAGGCGCGTAGCCAGGAAAATTTTTCGGGGGGAGATATGCGCCTGGAAAATTTTTCGGGGGGGGGGATATGAACTTATATGTGTATAAATAGACGAAATTTCATCACTAATCCAAAAATTTCGGGGGGGGATATATCCCGATATCCCCCCCCTGGATTGCGCTGCCAGCAAATATTCATAGAAATATATATCACAGTGGGAGCCATTGTTTATCAGACTTATGTTTATTACAAAAATTTCCCTACCATGGCCGAGTGGATACAACAGTCGAACGGGATCGTTGGCTGAAATGGGAAGGTCCAGGGTTTCGGCCTACCGTGCGGCTATCGATGGAACGATCTATGGAGTTTTGGTCTCTTTCCTACAGCTGGAACTTGAATACGCGTTCGAACCCCTCGAAAAGTTCTCCGAAAAAGCCACCTCACTGTAGGCAGATAGATACTAGGGTGGAGCGAAAAACACTTCCATTGCCTGATTCTAGAAATAGGCAATGCTCATTTCTTGAAATTAGCATTGCCTGAGCCATTAAATTGTGCGAAAATGATAAGAACACATTGTCTCCCAATTTCAGCTCAAAATAGTGCCATCTTCAGGTTCCACACTTCAAGCGAATCTATTCCCAGTGTCTTTTTTAGTCTATTATAAATTTCTATTGAAATAATGACGTTTCATTAATGAATTGATTAATGAATACTCCGATACATGTGCTCTATCACGAACAACGGCTCGTTCGGGCATTGGGTCTGTCTTGGAGATTGAGGGAATCTCATCGTCAGTCGTTTACCGACATCTGGCTTCCTGACTCACGAAATCGTCAACCTTTTCTGCGGAATATTCCATTTCTGAATCCGATCCTAAGTTGGCGTTTGCTTCTCAATCTACGATTTCCAGCACTGACATGTGACAATAACGTATTAATAAAGCAATTGAATAATGAAAACATAACTCATTATTCAATTAATGAATTAAACATTATTATTTTAATAAAAGTAAGCTAGAAATATATTTGCTCGAGGTGTGGAACCTGAAGAGGACATTATTTTGAGCTGAAATTTGGAAACAATTTTTCTTATCCGTTTCGCACCCTTTAATGACTCAGGCAGTGTGAATTTTGAAATAAAATTTTTTCGCTCCACCCTAATAGATACTCCTCGTGTAGGTTTGCCTTAACATAACAAAAATATCTACAGGGTGCTTCAAGAGGAACTAACTTTGAAAATGAATAACTCAGAAACGAAGATAGATAGAAGCATGAAATCAGCGGTAAGTTAATTTAAAGTAAAAAAAACAACCTTAAGAATTGAATACAAAAGCCACAAAATTTTAGTTAGAAACTGGGCCGATAGATGGCGCTGTAAGTGGCAATGCGGATGGTAGAGAGAGAGCTCAGACACCGAGGACAACGGCATCCAAACTGATTTAATACGCGCATCTTCCACTCAACACGCCAGAGTCGTAGCCAGAAAAAAAAAAATCGGATTTGAGGTCGAGTGAATACATGCAGTCAGTCGACATCGTCTCTGGAAAAAGTTCCATGGCACAGCGGTTATGTCACTGGAAATCGTAGACGGGAGAAGTGTGAAGGTCATTGGTTCGGGTCCCATCGCGCGTCCGTCGACCTAACCGGTCGGAGTTTTCCGAAACTTAGCATCAATACGGGTTAGGACCCCTTAGAAAGACTACCGCGGAAGGCACCCCACCCGTAGGCCTAGATCCCTCGTGCAGATAATTGGCCTTAATCCCACAACACTACACTCGGGAAAAACTTCTAATGATTTGCAAGAGCTTACATCCCAAGCGATAAGCTTTGGGCAATGGAGCGCTCATGTGTGGGACAAATGAGAATTTTCTAAAATACGTATTGCCGCTTGTATCACATATATCTGTGCGATTTGCAACTTCTTGGCTTCTGTATCCAATTCTTACGTTTTTTTAAAAAATAAATATGTCGCAGGTTTCCGGCTTTTATCAATCGCCGTTTTTGAGTTACTTATTTTCAAAGTTCGGGGTCGTCCTTCGTGTAACATCCTGTAAATGGCTGATTCCGTAACTTAATAGATGCAATGTCATACTAACTGCGGGATCTGTTCAACCACTGTGACTGAAAACTTCGAACATTTTAACCCTTTAACGCGCGGTGTCCTCGCCGTGAGGACACAAAACTCTGACGTTTGGACGTGTTGTTAGTCACGAAGAATCCATTGGATTTCTATAACGATATACTTGAGGGTGATAGAGTTACACGAGAATCCTTTACTTTTTTGCACGTCATTTCCCGTAAAAAGGGTCCATTCTTTGTAAAATTGCCAGGATTATTTTGAACAGTACTCTGGCATCTGCCGAAAAATAGAAGAATACGATGGAAATACATTTATTAAGAACAACTGGACAGGCTGCCCGATGCCGAGAAAAAAGGTGCAGCCGTTGCCATCGCTCGATTGAACTACCCGCAAGAGGGCGGTCGATCGGATCGTTCATTGCGTGCGACAGATCTAGAGACCCTTTTTTGACACAGCCTGGCTGTGCAGCACGCGATGAACGATTCGATCGACCGCCCTCTTGCTGGTAGTTAAAATCGAGCGGTGGCAACGACTGCCCCTTTTTTCAGCACCGGGAAAGGGTTGCGGTTCGAAGGGTTTATAGAATTAGAACTTTTTTCGCGAAAAAGAACAATGTAACACGGTGTTGCTCACCTCACGGGTTGCGACCCGGCGAAGTTGAGGTCCTTGGCGAATCCGGCGCTGGAAAACCCGGGGTAGTCCTCGAGTAGTTCGGCGTGGTCGTAGCCTCCGAGCCCCCCCTCGAAGCCCCCCGCGGTGCCCAGGTCGGCCAAGAGGGAGAGCCCCGAAGACGACCCGAGGGGGTTGCTGTGGTGGTGCTGGTACAGCTGGGACAGTCCCGAAGACTCGAAAGGGTGGCTGTTGAACGTTCCGAAGCCGGACGGCGGCGAGAATCCGAGAGGGTGGCCGTTGGAGGAGGTGGAGTGCGTGGTCCCTCCGAAGCTGGCCGGCGAGAAGAGGGAGGAGGGGTAGGATCCGAACAGAGAGGGCGTCGAAGCGGCGGACTGCAGCAGGAGGCTCGACAGGGAGTTCTGATGCTGCTGGGGAGGAGAGAAGCTGAAGGAGCTCGTTGGCGACAGCAGCGACCCGTAGGGGTTGGATCCGGAAGCCGCCAGGCCGTGCCGGATGGGCCTGAAGCGTTGCAGGAAGAAAGGCAGCTGTCCGAGGGCCACGGATAGCACGGAAGACAGCAGGAAGGAACACAAGTGAACGTAATTCAGCGGCCTCATGACGGAGCTTGTTCTTTATCTGAATAAAGAGTAAAAAATAATAAGAATGAGAATCTCAAACACTTTCATATTATAAATACTCGCCGAAGTACTCCATATTAACCCTTTAACGCGCAGTGTTCCCGCTCTGGGATCACCCAACTCCGACGTTTCGACTGTTGCCAGTCACGAAGAATAGATCGGATTTCTATAAAAAATAGTGGCGGTTGACATAGGTCCACGAGAATCCTTTAATTTTTAGCACGTCATTTCCCATTAAAAAAAATTGTCACGATTATTTTTAACAGCACTGACATCTGCTGGAAAATGGAAGAATGAGAAAACAACTGGATCCATTGCCCAATGCTGGAAAAAGGCGCAGCTGTGCCCGCGCACAGCCAGCTGCGTCAAAAAAAGGGTCTCTCGATCTGTGGCCCGCGATGAACGTTTCGATCGTCCGCCCTCTTGCTGGTCGTTAAGTCGAGCGATGGCAACGGCTGCCCTTTTTTCAGCATTGGGAAAAGGTTGCGCCTCAAAGGGTTAAAACAGAATCATAATCCATGGCTCGACTCCATGTGTCTTTCTTGCTTCCTTACGTTGGAAAGCGCATCATCCTTCATGCTTCGGCCCTCATTGTTTTCCTCGTTTCATTACGTTGGAAAGTTCACCCTACTCCATGAGTGTGTGACGTGTATTTGTCTTCCTCTTTCCATAAAACACTTCTTTGGAATTCAATCTATTTTAAAATTGCCTGCTGAAATTGCATTACAATGTTTGTCAGGAATACTTTAACTACACCACCTTTATTCTGTTTAGAAAATGGATCGAAATCCATGAATGTGTCGCATTTTTCTTCCTTGTTCCATAAAACACTTCTTTGGAATTAAAATCTATATTCTGATACACTATTATGCTATACTATTCTGATGTACTATACTTATTTTAACATACGTCACGCATATTGTAACTATGGAATTTCATCTTTATTTACACCTATACGAGCCATTTTATGGACAAGCTTTCCTATTTCCGTTTACAGGGACAGTAGCCCATTTGGCAGAAATTGAAAAATGCAAACGAAAACATGTCGACACGAATCATGTCCACAAAAAAAAAAAAAAAAAAAAAAAAGAAATGAATAAAGAAATAGAAAATACCTTTCCTAACCGGTGTCTTTAAGTAACACTGTTTCATATTTTAATTCAATTCCACACGTTTTCCCCAATAACACATCATGGATCGAATAAGTATGCAAATTTCTTTTTAGTATATCGATATTTTTGTATACGTTGAATTATGTATATGAATACCATTTTGTGTACGGATTAAAATTTTCGGCTTTGTTTTGGGGAACGACAGTGTTTCAGAAGTAGTCTTTAAACGTTTCTCAGAAAAAAACAGTGGACGGGATTGGCTCCGGGCTAACCGAAAAATACTATTGCCACCCCATAAAGTTAGTATTGAAAGTTAATTGCATCGTTATACACTGATGAGGAACTTAAATAAAAAGGAAGCATTAGTCAATAAGAATACGCACCAGACTTATATGTGGTAATGCTATTGATTGCGAAGTTTGAACTGGAACCGCAGGCAATAAAAGAATTTTAATTCCACTTATAAAATATTCTGGTACTACTTGACCACATCCTTTCAAAAAATTCCATTTCCAAATGTACCTTCATCTGCGATGACAGTCAATAAATCTCGAGGGCTACTACCATTCGAAAAAATGCAAGTTTATTGAGGCATCAAGATTTATACAGGGTCAGTGGTACGCCTCCACAAGTAGAGTGCGATCATTCGACGGTTTAACATTTTATAACTCCGAACATAATGAGCCTTTAGCAGAGGGCGGCTCCAGGCCGAATTTTCGGAGGGGGGCCACTAGACTTTTTTGATGAGTCTAAATTGTTCAAAACGCAAACTGAATGTGTGACATCGTACGGGAACGTGTGAAATCCGAGGTCGGTATAGAGGGTGAGGACCCACTCGCTGGAGCTGCCTTTGCATTTAGCAAAGTGCGATAGTTTTTAGAAAAACACCGTCTTCACAGAAAAGTGTGGTGGTTGTATTGTACAAAAGTGGTCATAATAGACAGGTGGTCACTTTAGTAGGCTTCACTGTATATGGAGTCTTGAGAAATACTCTTTGACAGAAGAACTTTATTCACGCTGAAATTAAAAAATGAATGCTTTAGGGTCGAATTTCGACCACTGGCGAACAACTAGTTTATATAAAAAGCCTACTTCTATTCATATAAAAAGTCCAGTTTTATTTATATAAAAAGTCCAGTTTTATTTATATAAAAAGTCCAGTTTTATTTATATAAAAAGTCCAGTTCTATTTATATATAAAGTCTAGTTTTACTTATATAAAAAAGTCTAATTTTATTTACATAGATACAGTAAAGCGCGAAGTTTATACGTCTTTCAAGGGACCGATCTGAACAGAAAATTTTCATGGGGGGGGGGGGTTACGACTACTGCAACTCATATTTATGTATACATATGTGTGATAAGGTAGTGAAGTATATACATTTTGTATGGCAAAAAATTTCTCATGGGGGGAGGGTTATGACCCCCCTAACTCCCCCTTGGCTACGCCTCTGGAAACGACGTATTATTGAAAAGACCTATAACTGAAACATTAATTATCCAACCACTGATTTAACGCTACCCATGTCAATTTGAGTCAGTAATAATAATCTAAAGTTTTTTTTTTTGAGTTACTAGTACAATGAAAACAATAACTGTCTTGTAAAAAATAAAACACTTATCACGAAAGTGAAACAAATCCTATCTTTATTGTACTCTGTCTTGTATGCTGTACATCTTTATTATTAACATATTACGCATTGCATATTATGATTTTTGTGCTCCTATAGACATTGAATTAACAAAAAAAAAAAAAAAAAAAACTTTCCTAGTCGTCTAACGGTCTTTGATTATGAATGGCAGTGTGACGGGTTGAATGAAGTGCATAAAATGTTGTTACACGCACGTTCTGACAAACAAAACAAGCTTTTGAATACAGTCGATTGCGTGTTTAAAGGTGTATCCCTACTTGCATCCTGTATTAGAGGGTCTGTCCAGGGAAAGTTCGGTCATTAGACCGAGACAGAAAGTTTTCGCAAATCAGGAAGGTTAAAAACGACGATAGCGTGCGTCTTATAAACGAAGCGTTTTTTTTGCATTCAAATGAATAGAAACGAAACGGGGCTTTACAAAAACGACTTATAAATGTAAATAAAGGAAAAACGTATAAACTATGCTTGACTGCACGTAGAATAAGAGAGAGTTATAAGCTGGGACCTGTCCAGTTTAAATCGGGGCTCCACTGGATATACAGTCGAACCTCCAATGAACGAATGGATTGGGAGCCACCAATCGGTTCGTTCAATCGAATATCCATTTTTGTAAAGTGTAGGGTATAAAAATATCCATGCAAAATACCCTTAGACATTGATATGAAAAAAAGAATGATGATGGTTGACTGCAAGCTTAAAAATCTGGAGTGACTCCACTCGACTTTCCGAACACATACGATTAAGATCATTACCAAGAATTTAAATAAATTTTAATCGATGAATATTCAAACATATATACCAAATTGAAGCTCAATCGAATGCACCGTTTAAACGCTAGCGCACTTTCAAGAATGTCTCCCCATAGGCCATAATGTAAAAGAAATCTTTGTCGTAGCCCTGTAGAAAAACTATAAGTCCTACACACACCAAAATCAATATCGGTCTTATGATGGTGGTTTATAACATGTATACCCAATTTGAGCTCAATCGAATGTACCGTTTAAACGCTAGCGCACTTTCAAGAATTTCCCCCATAGGCCATAATGTAAAAGAAATCTTTGTCGTAGCCCTGTAGAAAAACTATAAGTCCTATACACACCCAAATCAATACCGGTCTTGCGACGGTGGTTTATAACATATATACCCAATTTGAGCTCAATCGAATGCCCCGTTCAGGAGCTATCGTGTTCACTCACTCACACACACACACACACACACACACACACACACATACATACATACATCTCGTAAAAATAGCATAAATCAATTCAGAAGACCTCAAAACGTGTCAATACACCAAAATCTCGAATTCGAATTTTTTCATGATGACAATACTTTCCTTACATGGTACATGTTCGGAAAGTAAAAATGATAAGTTTTACGTTATAAGATCCATTTTAAAATTATCTAAGTTCTTTCATGTTACTTGTTCGTAAAACTTAATACATAATGCATACATACTGATTGGCTCTTTGGAAAGAAATCCTGGATAATGCTTTTTTTTTAAACTTTCCAAAGGTCTTCGTCGATATTCATTTTGTGTGCGAAAAATTCAGTTTTAGTTTTATGCGCGAATTTTATTTCAGCGATGGTGGTTCGTTCAATCAATGCAAAAAAAAATCGTTCAATCGGAGCACTTTAGCACCCTTTTTGTCGGGTCAGAAAAAGTATTCGTTCAATCGGAGAATTCGTTCCATCAAAGTATGTTCAATCGAGGTTCGACTGTATCCAATTTGGGTCTAATCCGTCCACTCGTTTTATCTGTAGATCTATTCGACTGTAGAGTCGGAGCCCGATCAAGGCAACTGTGGGCCCGGGGCAAAGGAAAAATAGGGGGCTCCACGCGATCCCTTTCCGCCTTCTAAAAAACCCATGACGATGGGTTTATTCTGAAAAGTTTTAAATATCTTCCCCCTCCCTCCAAACACGAAATTTTATTTTAAGTAAACTGAAATCAACGAATATCATGATATCAATAAACACATAACATGACGTAACAGATAACTGCTGTACCCTAGTTGCCAAAATGTAACGGGATATAATAAACCACATTTTTTAAAATATTTTTTTTTTTTTAAAGAACAGCTAACCAACCTATTCAATTACAAAAATGTTGCTACTTACAAACTTCAAAAACACTGTTTATAAAAAGGTAGTGAATCGGATTCCACGAAGGTTGGCAGTTATGCTCTATCGACTCTAGAGCCTTCTGACGAATTGAAAAGTTTAAAATAATGGATACAGATGCAAGTTTGAATTTTCACTGTTCCTATTTTATAATTGAAAAACAATACAACATTGGGCGCTTTTTCCCTTTGTTATCTTATTGCTAAATTATAAAATATAAGATTTTTGGACCGAAACTGTGGGCCCTGGGCAGTGGCCCCGTTGGCTCTGCCGGTAATAGGGCACTGTGTATGGTTAAGAAATAATGAACGTACTGCAGTCATATGAAGTACTGTTTCGAACTAATGCGTTAAAGTTAAGAAATAATGTGTTCACTATGCCATTATAATTGTTATAGTACTCTGGATATTGGCCAGCGCGGCGAGATGATAGAAATCGTGGTGATCAATACGCCCATCTGCAAAGGATTATGTATATGAAAATAGGGATAAAGGTTTCCGGTAACCTTAAATGAGTAGTCATTATAGGTTGCGAGCCTGTGTCCATCACCGAATCATTAAAAGTCGCCATGGGTGGCAAGCTATCCTAGCTGTTCCGTAGTTTTTTATCAGAGAAAACATAGGAAGTACTGTTTCCTTAGAGCTCATTATTAACGATACATACACGCAAGTCGCCCAACTATGAAATTTCTCCATAATTGGCTAATACGCAAGGCGTACCTGGGTATCCCATCATTACAAATAGTGCGAGGTTTCAATTTTCATGTTCCAAGCAGCATGCAAGAACCCAGCAATGTGTAGCTCGGTCACATTCTATCGGATCCAACCTTTGGGTTTTGTTTGTTGAAATTCTGCCTATTTTACGAATAAGCCTCATTAGGGGCCGAATGCTTCTTTCGAAAAGCGAGCGTAGCGAGTCTAGGGGCCTTGGCCTCTAGTAAATGTAAATAAACGGGCAATTCCACAGAAATAGGGAACTGGTGACTCAATTTTTAAAATCTATTTTTTTTTTCACAAATGAGGTACTATTTTAAAGGTTATGAATTAAAGTATAAGAAAATAATAAAAATTGCCATTAAAATTTAAGTCTGGAGGAATTATAGGCCTTTAAATAAAGGCATTATTGTGATGCTTCTGACTCCTTTTTTTAAATATCATTTTGAAATTGGTATTTTGATATATAATTACAATATATTTCACGTTTAAATGAATTCAAATGGTTGCCATAACACTTTAGAAGAGCATAGTTTAACAAAATCGAACTTTTATGATATATTTTTGTCCTGAGGAGCTTTTTTTTTTATCTCAGGCACTTTGATAAATTTACGTCCGACACTCAATTGCTTTAAAGTTGTACCTGTATAAAATGGGTTGGGTTATTTTATAAAATATTTTCCTGCAAATCGGGACTTCATTTACTATTAAAAATGTCCAATCCAAATTAATTTTAAACAATTCATTTTTTGTACGTTTTACGTCCGACACCCATTTGAAAATCAATTTGCACCTTAATTCAATTTAAATAAACAAAAACAAACCATAAGTTATTGATCTTTCCTCAATGCATTTTAGCATCAAAGTAGTCAGAATTTTGCAGATCCAACCATTGACCTGAATTTTAGATGTCTCATTTTTCAGTTTTAGCCTCTTACATCCGACACCATGATTTATTAATATATTTTTTTTTTAAGTTACACATTTTTGCAGAAATTATTTTTATATTTCATAAGTCTACAAACATAGTTAAATATTAAAAAAATATTTTAATGCTTAGAAATTTTAGTTTTTATGACAAAATTCTATGCAATTTTTATGTCCGACACCGTGGAATTGCCTAAACGTAAAAAAATGAGACATTTTATAAACGGTGCTTTACTGCACGCTGAATGAGAGAGAGTTATTAAGATGGGACCTATCCCGTTTAAATCGGGGCTCCACTGGACCTATCTATCATAGTTAAGTAATAATGAACTTACTTCAGAGAGTGTGCGTGTGCCGGCTGCGAGGTGAAAACGGATGGTTTCGGGACGTCCAAGATGTCTGTTTTCTCCCGTGGCGAAAGATGTCTCCTCGGCTGACGTACTTCGAGGGTATATCATCTCAATCTGGATTATCAGGTCACCCGGTCCATTCCTCTCTGGACGGAGAGAAAGAAAAAAAAAGAGAACCACGCTCTTTCCCCAAAAACACTTTTTCCTTCAGCAACACCTTCGCTTTGACTCCCTTTTTAACCCTTTGAGGCGCAACCCTTTCCCAATGCTGAAAAAAGGGCAGCCGTGGCCATCGCTCGACTTAACTACCAGCAAGATGGCGGACGATCGAAACGTTCATCGCGTGCCACCGATCTAGAGACCCTTTTTGGACGACAGCCTGCTGTTTACTTACTTACACTTTATATATAATACTTTTTTTTTAAGTTCCCATTCCGAATCTAAAAAATATTCACTTCAACTTTTTGACATTCTGGAGCGAGACTCATGGCGTCTAGTGTGGTTAGCACATTCTACTGTCACGCCTAACGACTAGAGGCTCGAATCCTAAGCTGGTCGACAATCTTTTGGACGACAGCTGTCTGTGCTCGCGCACAGCCAGCTGCGTCAGAAAAAGGGTCTCTCGATCGGTGGCACGCGATGAACGTTTCGATCGTCCGCCATCTTGCTGGTAGTTAAGTCGAGCGATGGCAACGGCTGCCCTTTTTTCAGCATTGGGCAATCTATCCAGCTGTTCTCGCGTTCTTCCATTTTTCGGCAGATGTCAGTGGTGTTAAAAATAATCGTGACCATTTTTTTTACGGGAAAAGGACGTGCTCAAAAGTAAAGGATTCTCGTGGAGCTATGTCACCCGCAACTATTTTTATAGACATCCAATCTATTCTTCGTGACCTTCAACAGTCAAAACGTCAACAGTTGGGTGGTCTCAGAGCGAAACCACTGCGCGTTAAAGGGTTAAGAGGATGGGGTGAAGGGATCTGCTTGCGCATTTGGGGTTCCGGGGGTGTACCATTATCTTCCTCCCATCTAGCGTTGCCAGGCGTCCGGATAAAGCCGGGCCTATTGGGTTGGCAACAAAGTCATTGCGTTTTTCCATGTATCCGTATTTCGCCTGGCCAAAACTACTAAAGCTAATAATACAAAATTTGGCACGTACGTCAGTTCTAACGTAAGTGCTAGATTAGATATTATTTTCCAAAATTCAGAATCTTAAGGGTACAGGAGGCCATAAAGTTCTTTTCGCATATCGTGCGTGATCTCGAAGAAAAAAAAAAAAAAAGAGGTATCCGTGAAATTCTTGTTGTAAAATACAGCACTCGCGAATGTCTAAAAATCGATTTTAAGACATTTTGAATATCGTTCTCGAAGGAGGATAGGCGGGAAAAAAAGGGGGAGGGCATCATTCATGGATGAAAAAAATACTATCAGTAAAATTCTTGCTTTAAAATGTGATAAATATGAATCCTATGTTTAGGCACAGCTTGTTTGTAATTAAAAATCTTGTTGAAAATTTTTTCGTTTGCATTTTATCTAGCAAAACGCAATGACTTTGTTGCCAACCCAATAGTTAGGCTTTTTGATTGCGTGTCCGGCCCAACTGAACGGTGTCCGGCTTTTGTTAGGCTTTTGACGGGTGACTTTGGCTGATGAGTTATAAAGTACTTGAACTGATTGGGCATTCGATGTTATTTATATTTCATTAGAATGGAACAAGATTCATGGTAATCATCACAAAAGCCTGATTTTACGTACAATTTTTTTTTGTCGTACCTATTAATACCGAGACAAAATCCTCAATAGTGTAAGGCTGTCCGGCCTTTTGACCCAAATGTCCAGCCAAACTGGCTGGTCTGTCCGGCTATTGGGTTGGGCGACCTGGCAACCCTACTCGCGTCCCCCAACCTCCCGTCCGACTGGGCAAATAACAAAATATCTGGAGTGACTCCACTCGACTTTCCGAACACTTACGATTAAGATCATCATCAAGCATTTCAATCCATTTGAATCGATGAATCATTCAAACCTATAGACCCAATGGAAGCTCCATCGAGTACACCATTTAACCGCGAGCGCACTTTCAAGAATGTCCCCCCATAGGCCATCCTGTAAAAGATCTGGGTCGTAACCCTGTATAAAAACGATAAGTCCTATACACACCCAAATCCATACCGGTCTTGCGACGGTGGTTTATGACATATATACACAATTTGAGCTCCATTGTGAATGGGAATACGAAACACTCTTTCTGAATCAAAACTTCTGCATCTGGGCAATTCACTCATGAGTCACATTGAAAAGTAACAATTCACTGCCCCTTGTACGTCGATGGGCGATTGCCCTTAAGGGTGTATGTCGAAAAAAAAAGAACTCTGTTTTGAGTCTCGGTACACACTTTGAAATAAACGAATAGCACCAGGGTCTCCCAAACATTCCAGAGGGTTCTTCCTAAGCGGCTTGACACAGTGCCATAAGCGAAAACGCTGTGGCGTTTGTGACATTTTCAGAAAACTTCTTCAACATGGAGCTGCAAGATTTTTCGAAGAGTCGCACGTTTTTCGAAAATTTCGAATATTTAAAATTTTTTTCTAAAAGTTTTGAAACGAATACAGGTGGGTCGTTCATTTCAGTATGGAGTACATCTTGTCAAGAGACAGTTTCAAAATGAAGTGCCTGACATCATGAGATTATTTGTACTTATGTACCAAAATCACACGATTGTTTCGAACTACACCGTTAACACCAAGAGGGTAAAATTTCGTGATCACTGCGACCCCTGTCCCCTTAATTCCATTCTGTTGTTTTCTACTGTCACAGTCATTTGGATCGCTGTCGGCTGTGCGACGATCAGAGAAAAACCGGGGACCTTTTTCTGAATTTCTACAGCCCTGGTTTCTCGCTTTTGCCTTCCTCCGACTGGCAACTCGCTCTTCGCTTCTGTTTCCTGTTCAGTACTTTTTTCTGTCCCCAATCCCAGTCTGTGTTAGCATTTTCTACCGCTGCTGAAGAAGATCGAAAATTTTTTCGATCCAAACGCCTGTGTCCAGTTGGATAGGTAACTTTTTATGCGCAGACGCCGCTTAATGGGATCCCATCGGGTCGATCCGATTTTAATATCTATAACCGATTGATTCTAATAAACGAAAAATGTAAATTTAAAAGGGACCAATAGTAATGGCGCGGAGAGGACGATTTCAACAGAAAACATTTACTTTAACATAATGCACATAAATAGCTGAGGGCAAGAGGAGGTCAATAGCTTCCCTCCCCCCCTCATAAAAAAATCGAGAAAATTCAGTTTGAAAATTTTTTCTACGGTAGGAAACATTTTGACACCCCCTCCCTTTCCAATATTCTGTGCTAATTTACTCCAATGCTAATGAAATGATGATGAAATGACCTATCTGATATTATAATAAGAGTTTTCAGGAACTTCGCCTTGAATCTCAATCTCTCGAATCTCATCGAAAATGAACCCATTGGTCGACAATGGGATAACATTAAGCGATGTAGCGATCCCATTAAGTGATCACTTTTGCTTTCATTCGAATACGTCTGCCGGGAGGTAATGGATAATATATTAAAGGAATGATAACATAAACCGTGATGACATGAAGCGGCGTCTACCGTATTTTATTTTGGAACTTTTAAAGAGTTTTGGCGCCTATTCACCCATTACACCTGCAGAAAACCGTCCAGAACTCCAGATTGTTGGAGCGACAGCCTCACGGAGGTAGACCAGAACCCCCGATTTTCAGACTTCGGCCCGAGGACGAATTGAAAGGGAGGGAGCGAAAGGGTATAAAGCTCCCTCAGGAAATGGAAAGCAGTTAATAATTCATGTTTTTTAATAAACAGCTATTTTAAAACATTTATAATAATTCAAGTAACAATGTTTAAAATGTTGTCCTGACTACCCCCCCACACGCCCCCACCCCGAAATGAAAACCGGTTGTGACGTTGTCCGAATAATTTCGAACAATGAGTACTTGTATATATATAAATCTGATGTTCCCTTTGTCTTACCCCTCAGTAATCGAATATTTCCAATAATCTTCGATCTGTGCGGTATCGTAAAGTCTTCGACAAAAAGCTATAGATCTCGGATAATGTGCCGTTCTGACGTTATAGAACGCATAAATCCCCGAGTGTTTCGAGGGCTCTTCAGAATTGGACACTATAGCGACGTGAGGCATCTCATAACTTTCGAACGTCCGCCGTTGACTTGAAGCATCCCACGCGATCGAAATCCATTGGAGATTCCAGTCCAGAGCCGAGATCAGCAGCTCGAGGGCGAGGAGATCGGTTTCAGACAGTGACCTGTGCAGAGGTCACTTTCCTCTGGTGTTAGGCCGGTCCAGGCGAGTTTTTTCCGAACCCGCCATCTAACTGTGCCAATTCCAACTCGATTGATGTGTTTGTATGTGCTGTCTAACGCCTAATAAAGTGTTCTTCGTGAGCAATAGGACTCCATCTCTTTATTCATGTCGCCGCACTATGTACACTACTGCTTTAGCCATCCACTAAGCATTCAGTGTTTGAGTTATGGCAATCCTACACGAGGGCCATCCGCCTATGGGGGTACATGGTAGGAACTCTGTTTAACCCTTTAACGCGCAGTGTTCCCGCTCTGGGAATACCCAACTCTGTCGTTTTGACTGTTGCCAGTCACGAAGAATAGATTGGATTTCTATGAAAATAGTGGCGGGTGACAGAGCTCCACGAGAATCCTTCACTTTTGAGCACGTCCTTTCCCGTCAAAAGATTATTTTGAACAGCACTGACATCTGTTGGAAAATGGAAGAATTGGAGAACAGCTGGATAGATGGCCCACTGCTGAAAAAAGGGCAGCCGTTGCCATCGCTCGACTGAGCGACCCGCAAGAGGGCGGACGATCGAAACGTTCATCGCGTGCCACAGATCTAGAGACCTGTGGCGGTACAGCCAGCTGTCGTCAAAAAAGGGTCTCTGAATCTGTGGCACGCGATGAACGTTTCGATCGTCCGCCCTCTTGCGGGTCGCTCAGTCGAGCGATGGCAACGGCTGCCCTTTTTTCAGTATTGGGAACGGGTTGCGCCTCAAAGGGTTAAAGGATTCCAACGCGCATTCAATCATTACACTCGGAGAAAACCATCCAGAATTCCAGACCGTCGGGACAGCTGAACGTGGGACGTTTACGCTTCCCATGTTCAGTGTCGGCGAAAGGGCTTTATTCCAAAAAATGGATATAATAATCGAGGGTTCTCCAAATCCCGATTTTTCTAATTATCCCCAGTGACCACAAAAATTCCCTTTCATTTTTACGTCATGATTTCCACGAAGATTTCTGTTTGGGTCCAAAGTCAACTTTTTCCGCAGAAAAATCAATCGTTCCACAAAACTCATTCTAATATGGATAAATGGAATGAATTTTATAATTGCTTAAGAACCCTTTAATAACGCACATCAATACCTAATTATACAATATCTTATCATTTAGGCTAGTTTGGGGTCATAAAAAATGAATGATTCTTTTCCATCCATTCTAGCCCTTATTATTTATATTTTAATTCTCTTAACTTCACTCTTATATAACAATTTAAGAGCCCCCCCTCCCAAATGGCTAAGTGGATGAGACGCTGAACACAGGGTAGATCGCTGAAGTATGAAGGTCCCGTATTCCGGCGAATAGCGCGGCCGTCGATCCAGGGCCTTCGCAATTAGTAACGGGCCTGCGCGTGCATTTCGATGAGCCATCCAAAGAGGCCTACGGATGCTCGAGTTTTCACGTATACATCAGGCATTTCTCAAGCTTCCCTGTGCTTTCAAACGTTATTGAATGTAGTTTTAAGTAGTCATTGTGTTACTCATTCAAGTACGAACTCATGATTCATTTGTTTGCTATGATACATATTGACATAAAGAAAATAGCTGCATATAATTTGAAGGAAAAACAAAGTAGCGCTTACTCTCATGATTCACGATTGCTTATTTTAGTTTCACAACTGGATATTTAATCCTTATAAATAAAAATGAAATTCTGTTTGTTTGTTTGTTTGTTTGTGGATTTGATTCGTATACAAATCCACAAAAATGGACCTATCGGCCTGAAATTTAGCACAGATATGTAAAATAATATAGAATAAATCACAGTCCACTTTAAAACTTTGAAAGTCCACCCGTTCCCGGAATTTAAGAGATTTTTTATGCTCTTCACGCAAAAATCTTTCCGTAATGGTAACCCCTGTACTGAAAAAAGTGTGAAATAAGGATCGTGGTTGCCATGTGTGGCGATTTTGCCGAATAAAATGTTTTAAATTCTCAAAGTAAAAATAAAAGAAGAATAATGATTCTTTTTTGTTAGTTTATATTCGTAAGATTATTTTTTTTAAAATTATAATATCGTGTGCATGGGAAATCAGAGCAGGAATGTAATGCTTTACACGCAAAACAATAAGAATTGAAGATTTCCGAGGCTAATGTGTAAATTTTTTTAGTTTGGCGAAAAAATAAAATGGCTGAAATATGGATTTTGTGTAAGTGAGTTCTAGCGGTTTGCACAGTTTTCGGCTTGGCGCAATTGATTGAGAGCTTAAGGAAATAGATTTTTGAAAACAAGTGCAAAGGTTTTATTAGAATACAGCGTTAAATTTTAATGATCCGTGAAGAAATAATGCAATTGTTAAGGGATTTCAAGCGATCTAACTTCAGAGTTCTCGCCAATTGAGTACATTGATTTAAGTTGGGGGAATTCCGCCAAATTTCAGAAAATTGAAATCTTCTCATTTAGTACATCGGAGTAACGATGAATAAAACACATTATAGTTGATAATTTAAAAAAAAATCGGCTGTATTAAGGGATTCCAATTTTCAAATAAATGCGTGCTACTCTTTGGCGGTCGAACCATTTCCCATATTGATTGCTGCTAAGTCAATGCTTCGAATGATTCCCTGAAAAAACTCCTGCAAAATGGCGAATGTTGGCACTTTGGCGAGGCTTAGATTTGAAACTGGATTTTATTTGAGACTGGTATATATAATAACACTGGTTATAGATAAAAATGAATGTTAGTATGTGGAAATGAGGTTGAAAAACTCCAGCACCGTTGAGCACCGTTGCACGATGAAATTTGGTTCACCTAAGTCTTTTATGATGGAGAAGGTTTTTATGCTATCCGTTTTCCTTAACTTGCCACTTGGTGCCGCAGCACAACGTTGAATTCTATTCCGTTTAGCCGTTTGCTATGCGAATATCGTCCAACCGATTTCGATGAAATTTCGTACACGCGAATATTAGAACACGGAGAATATTTTTCACTATCCATTTTGCTGTAACTTGCCGCTAAATGGCGCTGCAAAGCATCAACTTCTATACCGTTCGATCGATCGGCATAAAATTTTTTATATTTACACATTTCAGCACGAAGAATATATTCTAACTGCGTTCCTTTTGATGTTACTCACCACTAGATGACACTGCAATGCATTATTATTTTAACTCGCCACTAGATGACGCTGCAGCAGGCCAAATTCTTGACCATTCAAACGGTCGCTATGAAAATCAGTATACATAGCTATTTGAACAATGAGAATATTTTGGCGTTATCCATTTTGCTATAACTCGCCACTTGACGGCGCTGTAGCAAATCATTACTTTAATTAACTACTAGATGGCCCTGCAGTGTATCACTTCTTGACTGTGCAAATGATCGTTATGAAAATTGGTATACATAGATAGTTGAACACGGTCGCTTTGAAAATCAGTATACATAGCTATTTGAACAATGAGAATATTTTGGCGTTATCCATTTTGCTATAACTCGCCACTTGACGGCGCTGTAGCAAATCATTACTTTATTGAACCACTAGATGGCCCTGCAGTGTATCATTTCTTGACTGTGCAAATGATCGCTATGAAAATAGGTATACATAGATATTTGAACACGGGGAAGAGTTTTGCGCTATCCATTTTCCTATAACTTGCCACTAGATGTCGCGTCAACACATGAACTTCACAGGGCTGTCCAGCCGATCGTTCTGAAAATTCGTATACATCGATATCTGAATGCGAAAAATATTTTCGCCGTATCCGTTTTGCTAAAACTCGCCACTAGATTGCGCTACGCCGCATGGCCTTCTGCACCGTACAAACGATTGCCTTGCAATTCGGTATGCATGATTATTGGACACAATATAACGCGATATCCATTTTGCTATACCTGTTTATTACAATGAATAGTAATCACCACAAATCGTAATATCAAAAAGTCCATTCATTCCCGTGCGAAGAACGGGTACTTCAGCTAGTATACTTTAAAATAACTAAATACACAAGACATTTTTATAATGAATATTTCATGAACGTAGTCGTATTTCCTACGTTATTTTAAACAATTCAAGATTACTCTTTAAAAAATGATGTATTAAAGCGCATTTCAGTGTTTTCGGGATATCCTGTATATTGGAGAAAATGGATAAAATACGCTCTATAGCGCGATCCCTGAATTAATTATTCTTTAATAAAGACATTTCATGTAGTATATATTATTCTTTCGTCGCTTTCTCAATCGAACTTGGGAACTGAGCAAGCATAATGAACGCTTGCACAAAATATTAACTACATTTGAAGTTTCTCTATAGACGGGCAAAAATCAATAATTTATAATTTACTGTATTTGTGCACTGTACCAGATGTAGGTCTTAATCACATAATCAAGGCATATATAACTGATAAATAACATTTTCAACTGGCAAAATTAAATTGTCTAAATAGTATCACAACGTCATGCTTATTTACAAGAATAAAAACTACTCAAGTAATACGATTTCTGATTAAAATAATTTATTTATAAATAACACATGAGTAATTATTCACTAAACATGATTTACATACATATTTTTAGAATTTCTAAATACATTATAAGCGTTCACTTACCTTTACATTCAGAGCAAAATGTTCGAATTTTAGGATACATTTTCATGAAAGAAAATGGCGCAAGATTCACAAAAAGATTACCTACATCTAAAATTCTTTAGTACGACAAAAGTATAAAAAATTATTTTAAAATAATAAAATAATATAGCATTTATAATAGAATAATAAAATAGAATACTGTGACTGGGGAAAACAGGCCTCAATGATAAACTCATTTTTAGGGATGGCAACTCATAAGCAGGCCCGTTGCTTAGCGATGACCCCGGTCGATCTAACGGTCTGGCGTTTGGGTCGTTTTTGTCTAGATGCCATGTCGATACGCGTTAAAACCCCTTAGAAAGTCATCCGACAAAGACATCCCCCCACCCACTCGTAGGCAGATAGCCCATGCTTAACTTTGCCATAACGACACGAACAAACAATAATTTAAAATTTAAAAAGAAATTTTTATATTCGTTCATTCAAGTTTCACTTATGGCTTTCGGTTCATTTTCTGTGCCATTTATGTAGCTTACAACTTTTCTAATTAAGATTAAGAATGAACTTTATTTTTTAACAGAATGATTGAATTCATGGCAGAGATGCATAAAAGCTTATTTTAACCCATGGATGCCTAGTGTTCCTTTTTCGGGACGGTATTTTCGCTATCAGTCGAAAACGTTTTTTTATTACTTTCCGAACATGTACCCTGTAAGGAAATTATTGTCATCCTGAAAAAATTCGACATTTTGGTGTATGGACACGTTTTGAGGTCTTCTGAATTCATGGATGCTATTTTTACGAGATGTATGTATGTGTGCGTGTGAGTGAACACGATAGCTTCTCAACGGGTCCTTCGATGGAGCTCCAATTGGGTATTTATGTTACAAACCACCGTCGCAAGACCGATATGGATTGGGGTGTGTATAGGACTTATCGTTTTTCTGCAGGGCTACGACCCAGATTTCTTTGACAGGATGGCCTATGGGAAGACATTCTTAAAAGTGTGCTCGCGTTTAAACGGTCCATTCGATGGATCTCAAATTGGGTATACATGTTATAAACCACCATCGTAAGACCGGTATTGATTGGATGTGCATAGGACTTATCGTTCTTCTACAGCGCTACGACCCAGATTTCCTTTACATAATGGCCCATGGGGGGGAATTCTTGAAAGTGTGCTAGCGTTTAAAAGGCGCATTCGATGGAGCTTCCATTGGGTATACATGTGTTTGAAGTATTCATCGATTCAAATGGATTGAAATGCTGGGTCATGATCTTCATCGTAAGTGTTCGGAAAGTCGAGTGGAGTCACTCCAGATTTTTTTCAGCTATGAATTGAGAATTTACAAATACAGTAGAACCTCGATGATCCGAAGTCATTGGGACCGAACCTACTTCGGATCATCGAGAATTCATCCATCATCATCTAGTTTAATATGTAGTATCGTCATTGAACTGTTGTTATGACTTTTTTAACTGTTCAATAAATTAAAATTATAAATGAAAATAAATTTATTTCCGAAACAAAAACTTACAATGGTTTCAATGGAAGCTTCATCGGGTGTATCTTTCCATCTTTTGCCGTGCAGATCTAATGCCGAAGTTTCCTTAAAAGCATGATTTCAGAGGAATCACACTGCTCCTGTTGTTCCAACCAAACAAGGCCTTTTTAGAAACACCCAAAAGCATCCTTGTTACTTATCTTATTGACTCCAGAATCAATTCTCATCTTCATCATCTTCTTCTTCTTTTGGAGATTTTCGGACTTCTGCTATTCATTCCTCATCATTGAGCCACTGGAAGCCTGCATCTCTTCACGCCACAATTCAACCCATCTGCGATGTCTCTGCCCGTACCATTTTCGAAACCTTTCGTTGTGCTAAAAAGGCTCGAAAACTCAGTAGCACTGTCTTTCACAATGTCTGTAGCATTTTCATCTGAGCCAGTTGAAAAATTCGGCAAAAGTTTTCGACAACTTAGTGTTGATTGCGGCGTAGATTCCCACGCGTCACCGATCGTATAAATGCAGCCTTGGATATTGACACTTTTCCCAAACTCAATTATTGAAACTGAACCAGATTCAGAATCTCGTTCAAAAAGTAATTTTCTGGTGAAAAAAAAATGAAGAAGAAAACCGACTTTGGTTAATGGAGAGTTTCGGTTAATCGAGGTTCGGATAATAGAGGTTCTACTGTAGTCGAAATCTTTTTTTTTTCTTAACTCTGCCTCTCCGTAGAAAAAAGTATGTCGACAGAGGAACGATTTCTGCAAAAGGAAGGGGTCACCAGGACGGCAGCTCGATTTTAAGGGATGACGTGGTCTGTGGCCGGGGCCAGGGGGGGGGGGGGAGGGATATCGGGATACATGCCCCCCCCGAAATTTTTGGATGAGTGACCACAAGATGAATGCCGTGCAGAAATTCCGTCTATATAGACACAGATTACTAGCTGCCTGTGCCGCACAGCCGGCTGTCGTCTAAAAAGGTTCTCTCGATCCTTGGCACGCGCTGAACGTTTCGATCGTCCGCCCTCTTGCGGGTCGTTCAGTCGAGCGATGGCCACGGCTGCCCTTTTTTTCAGCAGGGGGCCCTCTGTGCAGTTGTTCTCGCCTTCTTCCCTTTTTCGGCCGATGTCAGTGCTGTTCAAATGAATCGTGACCTTTTGTTTACGGGGCTATGGCGTGCTCAAAAGTAAAGGATTCTCGTGGAGCTAGGTCACCCGCCCCTCTTTTGATAGAAATCCAATCGATTGTTCGTGACGGGCAACCGTCCAAACGTCCGAGTTGGGTGTTCCCAGAGCGGGAACACTGCGCGTGAAAGGGTTCAGAGGCTATCCAGCGAGAAGGGGTACCTATCCATAGAAATGGGTGGATCATGATTATTAATATTATGAAAAAGTCAGGTTTTTAATTGTATTATTTTAAGTTTTCCCTGTTAAAAAAGCTTATTTCATAATGTTGATGTATCATAATGTTCGTAAACATTCTCATGGATGTAATATTAGTGTATTTCATGTTTGGACCCATTTCGATGCGAACACAGAAAAAATACATAAAGTAGTCGTCAGACACTGTCACGATATGTTGGGGGGCCCCCATTCAGACTTCAACCCCAGATCCCGGTTCGCCCTCATCGGGCCCTGGAAAGGAAGAGTTACGCTCTTAGAAAGAATAAAAGAATAGGGTATTTTTTTCTTTGTTTCTTTTTTGAACGCGCGTGATGTGTTCACCATTCATTTGAGACGCCAAAACCACTTTCTTAACGGGCGCTGGGCAGAGGTGTGCGTTTTTTCCCTTCCATTTACGGTCTACTTCGCCCATTCAACTTGATCACGGTCGCCGCCTATGAGGAAAAAATGAAGAAGCGGTCGATTGGGACTTCGCGTTTGGGTCGGAAAACCATCGGTGGCCGACGAAAACGATTTCTTCGGCCCTATTTCAATAAAGTAAAGGACGCCTGCGTGAAAAAGCCCGTTTTAACTCTGACCTCTCACTGTGACGGACCTCGTCACGTAACCAGAGGATACTAAAAAAAAAAAAAAAAAAAAAAAAACCGCGGGTCACGCGATTTCGTAATGGGCGAGCGTTTCGCTGGCCACACGAATCCTCCTCGAAAACATCGGTTCCCAACCTTTTAACTACGACAATACCCCTTCAAAGACTTTTTCCCCTATAACCCCCTCCCCCCACATGTGTTTGATAAAGTGACCATACGTCCCGTTTTGAACGGGATAGTCGCGTTTTTAGGTGGCTTGTTGTCCCCAAGCACAGCGTCGGGACACCGTCCTGTCCCGATTTTAGAAAGAGAGCAACCCACGGTCACGATTTCGATAAAGGCCGCTCAAAATCTAAAATGAGATCAAAATCAAAATCTAATCCAACGGCAGTGTCTGTAAAAAAGAAACCTGACCTCCCTCTCGAGACGCAAGGGGATGTATTGTTTTTGTATTGGTTCTTTTAATGTTCTTTTTTTTTGTCAACTATTTCAATTTATTTTTAAAGTCATGTTCCTCTTTTGCCTATTCCCCACCCCCCAATCTCCACTTTAATTTCCCCTTTCACTCTGGTTTTCTAAGAATTTGTTCCTTCCGAATCACAACTTCCTTTTTTCTGTGTATCCTTTTGTTGACATTTCTCACTTTCCTACCTTCCTGCCTTGTGTCTTTGAAGTCCAAGAAAGGCCTGCCCCTTCTACGACCTGAAACGTACGTCTTGCACTATTTTTTATAGTATATGTGTGTTTTAACAAAGGTTTTTTTTTTTTTTCATTTTGAAATTAACATTAATACAAGCATTTTTTGCACGTTTTCGTAACAACGAAAAGATACCCAGATCTGTCCATTCAGTCTCCCTACACTATGACCTTAAAAACAGTCGATGCCCCGTTTTGAGGAAGAAAATAAATACGCTATTGCCAGAAAAGTATTAGATGTCCCGTTTAGAAGGAAAAAAATAAAGGGTCACGTTAGTGTTTGACCTACCCGCGATTTCTTAAGGCTGTTCTTCGAAAAATAAATAAATAAATAAACCCTCTGTTCTGAGTCTTGGTACACACATTGAAATAAACGAATAGCACCAGGGTCTCCCGAAAATTCCAGAGGGTTCTTCCTAAGCGGCTTGACACACTGCCATAAGCGAAAAAGCGGTGCCTTTTGCGACATTTTCAGGAAAAATTCTTAAAACATGGATCGGAACTGCACGATTTTTGGAAGAGTGACACGTTTTGCGAAAATTTGCGATTTTTTTCCAAGTTTTGAAACGGATACAGGTGGATCGCTTATTTCATTATGGAGTACAGCTTGTCAAGAGACGGTTTCAAAAATTAGAAGTGCCTGACTTCATGAGTTTATTGGTACTTATGTCGCATGATTTGTTCGAACTACACCGTTCATTTGAGAAATCGGGCCAGATCTTCGAAAGTCCTCCCGAACTCTTCCCGGCTGAACACTGGACCCATAAACTTCCTTTGTTTTATTTCCAGTGAGGAAATTCCTTTATTTTTAGGCATAATGGATTCCCCCATTTTCCGATATCAGTTCAAAATATCTCATTTTTTCAATCTCACGACCCGAGACATCAGAGAGCGTGGACCTTATCCATAAATAATGACCTTATCCTCTGCAGGATCCAACTCTAGGTGTTGTGGGCCGATCATGGTAGAGGTCAGCGGGGGCTGTGTGCATTATCCACAAGACGAGGCCATCGACATCGGCTAGATATAGTTTTGTATTTTCATTAGCAAGAGTGAAATCGATGCTGAACAAAAATATGTATACATCCCAAAACGTGGGTATAACAACAGAACTGAAATAGAAAAGAAAAAATGGCGCCCTACTTTTGTAACGCTGAACTTATTTTTTTTTGTTCGTTTCCTTATCGAGTCGAGCAGAAAGTAACCTTGATCTACGTCGTATAAAAGAGGTGTGTAGGAAGGGGGAAGGGTGTGGTGGGTCGTTAGCAAGGTGTTGTGTTTTCTTTCAATTTTTCTGTTTTAAAATTGGATGGGGATAAACAGTGTTTGTTGAAAGCGTGGCAGTGCCCATTAAAGAAAAGAATGAAATAGATTCGATGCGTTTTTTCTTCCTTTGAATCGACGCGAAGGACGATCTTTTCGAAAGTTTCATTTTCGTACACTTTCGAAGAGAAAGAAAAAAAAAATATAAAACAGATCAGTGTGTTGCCAACCCTGCCGGAGAAAAAGTGGCTAGAACGAAAGCGAAATGTGGTTAGAAATGGCTAAAAAGGATGTCGAGCTGAGAGGAAAATAAATGACTCATGAATGATTCCAATAAGAAAACACGAAGTTAAAAAAATAAAATTTTGTTTTCGCCTCGTATTGGGTGGAATGTCTCTCTTAAACGGAATGACTTGTGACGTCCAGTGAAACTGCCCTATTATGTTGCCGACATTTCAGACAGTCGTCTGCGACGTTTTATTTCGCTATCACAAATCGTCTACGTTTTTCAAAATGACCCTAATGGTGAAATTTTATACCCTCAGGTTTGCGCATGCGCATTATAAAATAAATATAAACAACATTTAACAATGCAAATGGGAAAACTACAGATACGAGCAGGCCCGGATAGGGAGGGAGGGGCCCGCCCGTCTCAAGTGAAGGGGGCCCCCGGGTTATTGTGCAACCGATCCATAATAGAATGTGTTCACTTTCGGGGTATGGGGGAGGTAGGGTGTTATTATTCATTCATTATGATGGATAATGAATGCATTCATAAAATATGGATCTATTCATGAATAGGCGTCCTTCCTATTAATGAATTCCTTGTTCATTCGGGAACCCTCACTCAAAAAATTTTGAGAAGAGAACTCCATTTAAAATGAAGTGTTCTGAAGCATTCTGGGGTGCCATTGCAGCTGCAAAAAAATTTTTATGTGTCAAACTTCATTCAAGTGCTATGAGTATAGCACTTTTTTTTTTAAAATTTTCTTTCTTTTTTCTGTTTGGGGGCCCGCTCGTCTGCAGACAGTCGAGCACACTGGCCAGTCCGGGCCTGGATACGAGAGTATGCCAGTATACGAGAGCAAACGGATAGTGTGATCATCGACGTTTGAAAATGGCTAGAAATGGTCAGGAATTTCTTAAAACAGAAAGATCAAAGCGAAAAAAGTTACTAGTAGCTAGTTAGGTTTTTAAAAAGGTCAGATCTACCCACAAAGTGAATATGTTGTCAACGTGTCAAAGTGAATAAGTTGTCCACAAAGTGAATAAGTTGCGACGTTCCATACATGTTTGTAGGAAGGGAGGGGGGGCGCAGGTTAGGGTCCTGCCTAACGTGACGATTTATTTTTGTCTTTCAGAACGGGACATCTAATATTTTTTTGGTAATAGTGTATTTATATTTTCTTCCGCAAAACGGGACGAATAGTGTAGGGAAACTGAATTTACAGGTCTGAGTATCTTTTAGTTGTTAAAGAAAAACGAGCAAAAAAAAAGAATGGTGTTAATGTAAATATCCAAATAAAATGAAAAAGAAAACTGTTAAAATATACATATGCTATTAAAAATAGTGCAAGACGTACGTTTTGAGTGGTACTAGGGGCTTGCCCCTTCTTCAACTTCAAAAACACCATCCCACAAAAGGCAGGAAGGTGAGAAATGTAAACAAAAGAGCACAGAAAAAAAAGCAAGTTGTCATTCGGAAGGAAAAAAAATTCTTAGAAAACCAGAGTGAAAAGGGGGGAGGGAAGGAATAAGCAAAAGAGGAACATAAGTTAAAAAAAATTAAATAAGTTTAAATAGTTGACAAAAAAAAACATTAAAAGAAGAAACACATAAACAATACATCCCTCGCCAACCCAAAGATCATAAGGCAGTAAAGAAAAAAAGAAAGAGAAAGCGTTAGGATTTTTAGAAACAAGGATACCAAGAAAAGGTAAAGAATGGTTGCACTCTTCTTCAAAGGTAAATTGGATTGAATAGACACCAGAATTGACAATACAGAGTAAGTTCTTGATTCCTGTTGACGAGAATGAAAGAGTGGGGAAAGTGATTTCATTCCTTGTGACTTTTAGCGTTTTCTTTGTGTTTCGACGGGAGAGGCAGGGAGGTCAGTATTTTTTTCTTTCTTTTTCCCAGACGCTGCCATTCGATGGTTTTAGATTTAAGAGCAGGCCAGGTCGGCTGGTCGGCGATTGCCGGGGGCCCCGGTGAGGCATTCAAAAGTGGATATACAACTTTATAATAAGAGTCATTTGATTATTTATTTTCCAGCGATCTTACGTAGTAACGCAGCGGAGGGTCCCAGAAACCCCAAAGTCGACGCAAGGGGTCCCCCGAAAAGTCAGGGCCACCCCAAATCTCTAAAACAGTTAAATGTGATTTTTAGGCGCGTAAGTCTAATTTTCAAATATTACACATTCTTATACTCTATTCCCTCTAAATTCCTCAGTAAGAGGCAGGGCCTGATTTCCGGGGGGGGCATTCGGGGCAAGCGCCCGGGCCCCCAAATCGTTCTTTAAAAATTTGTAAATTGTGAAAAAGTTTTCGAAAGAGGGGGCTCTCAATGAAGCTTTTGCCCGGGGCTCCCAAATCGACAAATCGGCTCCTGAAGAGGCCCCTTTTAAATCTCTAGCCGAGGGCCCCCAAGTCCGGGCCTGTTTCATAGCGCCCTTCATTGAAATGGTTACCGTGGGTTGCTGTCTTTCTGAAAACGGGACACCGCGGGGGAGATTTTCTAAAAACGGGATATTACAGTGTCCCGAAGCTACGCTTGGAGACAACGGGACGTAGGGTCACCTTCGTTCTGCCTTAAAATGGTACTCTATTTTAGAGTTGAATCATTTCTATATTATACTAGTACGTCAATCATAATGATAGTATGGGAGCTGGGGGGGTCCATGGCCCCTCCCTGCTATAAGTATAGACGCCTATGGTTCGACGTCTTTATTGGAGATCTGAATAAAATGCTTTTTCTCTCTGACTCATGGGAGGCTTCAGGGGGCCATGGGCCCCTCCCGAAATTTTGTTCGATTTTCTTCCCTCACATTATAAGTGCCTCTTATGTAGGAAGAACGCATTGAATTTCAAGTGTGTTCTTCTTATGAAATTCATTTTTCCAGTTTTCAATAAAAGCTTCGTTAATATTCGAGACTAATGAATGTGATATAAAGAAAACAAATTTAAGCTTTCATAAATCCTATGCATTTTTTAGGAGGTCAAACCTTCAAGAATACTATATATTGCTGAAAAAATTTTCAGCTTGAACTGTTCACAAACACTTTAATAACACTTTAGTCCTGCAAATATATTTTCAAGTGTTACAAAAATAAAAATAACCTCTTCACTAAACCTAAGTCACTCAACAACGAACACGTTTTGGTCAATAGACATATGAATTACAAAACTGCAAAATAAATTAAATTTTCAGCATGTTTATAATATATTGCATGTTTTAATGCACAGGATGCATGAATGTGTGCATGTGAATGCGGAATGTGTATAGTGTAGAATTTACGTTAACCGGGACAAACCTTAATTTTAAGGCCCCTCTTCTTCGGAAACAGGACTGATGCGGACGCCCCTTAAACACGGCGCCCGGGGGGCTCCATTTGCTACCCCTCTAGCTGTGGCGGCCCTGTGTGTATACCATGACATTTAGTGTTGATATTGCTTAATTTTATTGCAAACCAAGGCACCCGATTTTTTCAATAAGTATTTTTAACAGAGAACCATTGAATAGCTCATGAGACTCCGCTAAAACGTATACATATTTATTTAAAACTAAAAAAAGGTTTAATAAAATTTTTTAAATAGGTATTCTGATAAATTTTATTAAATTACGTATAATTTTAATTCTTAATTGCTAATAAAAGAATCAAAGTGTTAAATACCTAATTAAATTTTAGTAAAGTTTTTGAATGGATCCTAAAAACTGTGAATAAATTGGAGTAAACATTAAAACAAGTTACTAATTTTGAATTGCATTTTTACCAAGCTGTATTTTATTTTTTAAAAATTAGTATTTAACAATATTACATAAGAACTTAAAACTCTCTTTTGAATAAATAAATAAATAAATAAATAAAATCAGAAACAATTTTTAGAAGTATATTGCATGTTTTTAAAAAATTTGTTTTGCGAACGATTAAATAATTTCTTCGTTTTATTGGACGTTTAAAGTACCCAAGGAACAAGTAGAATTCAGTTATTGTATTGCGTTTTAACTTATTGCTTTTGCGTCTCGCTCCTCTTAGACAAAACAACGCCCCATTTCAAGATACAGTCATTTTGATTCAATATAATATAGGTGGAAAAGGTAATATAAAAGTACACGGGCGCAGGCAGAATATTTCCCAAGGGGGGGCTAAGACCATTCCAGGGGGGGAGGGGCAAGACTACTCAAGGGGGGGGGGGGCAAAGACTACTTCAACGTATGGTTACCATTTTGGAAAGAGCAAAAAAGCAAGGGAAAACACTGCATACAAAAATCCAGGGGGGCATTGCCCCCATTTGCCCTATGCTGCCGGCGCCCATGTAAAAGTACATTTTAAAACTTCTAAATTCGAATAATACAGAAAATTTTTTAAACATTAATATTCGAACAACAGAAAGGAAGCCTTTTGCGTGCAGTATCCATGAGTTTGCATCACTTTTATATACAGGGTGCACTGAAGTTCTTTGCAGATCGTTCCAAAAAGTAGAAACGCACCAAGATAACTCGAAAAATACAACCTTATTCAAACGGTGCATGTTTTCACGCATCAGTACTCTTTTTTAAAAAGGCGTTGAATAAGCGACGAAATTTCCCTCTATCTTTTAGAAATTAATTTTGTTTCTGATCAAAACATTAACCTAGAAATGACAGTGAAAATGAAATCTGTTTTGTTTAATGATGCTCTTCAGGGAAACATTATGAGTACCATTAGGAAATACGACACATAATGATACAGCGTTTGAAAGCATTAACCTAGAATTGACAGAAAAAAAAAACTCATTGAAATATCCGTTTTAGGAGCAATATGTGTGACATTCTTTTTCAAGGTTACAAACCATTTATTCACAAAAGTTATTTTAACGAACGATTCTGTTCCCCCATCTTTATGCAAAGAAAAAACAATCTGGAGTGACGCCACTTGACTTTCCGAACACTAACGATTAAGATCATGACTAAGCATTTAAATAAATTTGAATCGATGAATCATTCAAACATATATACCAAAGGCCATTAGGCCATAATGTAAGCTCAATCGAATGTACCGTTAACGCTAGCGCACTTTTAAGAATTTTCTCCCATCGGCCATAATGTAAAAATCTTTGTCGTAGCCCTGTAAAAAATCTATAAGTCCTATACACACCCAAATCAATACCGGTCTTAGGATGGTGGTGTATAACATATATACACAATTTAAGCTCCATCGAATGTACCGTTAACGCTTGCGCACTTTTAAGAATATTCCTCCCATAAGCCATAATGTAAAAATCTTTGTCGTAGCCCTGTAAAAAAACTATTAGTCCAATACAAACCCAAATCCATACCGGTCTTGCGACGGTGGTTTATAATCTATACATCCAATTGGAGCTCCATTGAATGCCTCGTTTAGGAGCTATCGTGTTCACTCACATACACATACACACACATACATACATCTCGTAAAAATACCATAAATGAATTCAGAAGACCTCCAAACGTGTCCCTACACCCCAATCTCGAATTTGAATTTTTTCAGGATGACAATACTTTCCTTACAGGGTACATGTTCGGAAAGTAAAAAATCTGAAGTGGACGTCAAGCAGGTCTATTCAATCATCCATAAATATTTTCGGTGAATTGGGTTTCAACTTATTTCGTTCGAAAGTGATACGATCCTGCAATGACACTCTGGCTCAGCGATTTCTAGCCAAACATGGCAGATATCGCCCAGTTGGGTTCAGTTTGAAAGATTTGTTTTTGGCGCTTAATTGGGCGAAATTTCACCCAAAGCCGTCAAGATTGCGATAGTCTTTGGGCATAGCCGTCATAGTGATGGCCCACAGATCCAGTTCCTGATTATGACCAACAGGGCCCCCGGGCATGGATGGATTTGGGGGTCCCATCTATGAAATTGGTTCAATTTTTCATAAAATTTTCCTATAAAAAAGAATATTTCAGAACAACATTCGAACAGAGAGAGAGAGAGAGAGAGAGAGAGAGAGAGAGAGAGAGAGAGAGAGAGAGAGAGAGAGAGATGGAGAGAGAGAGAGAGAGATGGAGAGAGAGAGAGAGACAGAGAGAGAGAGAGAGAGAGAGAGAGAGAGAGAGAGAGAGAGATGGAGAGATGCACAATTATATCACAATGGTTCTAAATAGAAAATTTCAGCATTCTACGGTTAAAAGATTTAGAATTATTCCACATACACAATGACTTTTGGAGCCAAATAGGGCGATATTCAAAAGAAGTCGCCTAGGTCGATGACAGTGGACGAGATTTTGGGCACGGCCCAAACAATGACGCACTCTATAGCCATAACAAATTGAAGATGTCCATGAACTTTAATGTAATGAAATGCTTTTGGGTGGCACTGCCTATAAACTATCCGGTAGAACGAAACCAAAAAGGCAGTGGCACAACTCGATGTTACAACAATCCTAAATATAAAATTTCAACATTCTATGACTCGTAGTTTTTGATATATGCGACCCTGCATACGTTCAGTACAGACGTCAGGGGAAAAAAAGAAGTAAAAATGGACTTACGTGTGTGGTCAAGATCAGGGCGGGAAAAAACTATTGTCCGACAGGCCCGGGGCACGTAAAATTTTCAGCCCGACATGTACTTTTTTTGCCACGTGCCCGATCGGGCACGTAAGAAAACAGACCGTCAGGGATTCATGAATGACTTTCAAAAACTCAACTGACTCGGTCAATGATTGGAGGAGGATCAGCATGAATGGACCTAAAATGGAGGACTTGTATCCTAAAGTAGTGATGGATCATTAGCAATCACCAGGCATTGGCAAACAGTCTGAATCATGTCAATTTTACAGAGCCATAAAATGGAGTAGTATTGAGCGGACACGTAAATCTCTTTGGTTCGGGCAGGTGTTATTCTAGGTGAGTGGCCCGACCGGGCACAGCGCTGGGAGATTTTCGTGCCCCTGGTCAAGATGGGTCGTCAGATAAGCACATGTTGGATGGGGAGTGCCTGGGGAAAATAAACCCCACAACTCCCATTCAATAACCGATGAAAAAATTTAAACTGAGAAATTAAGCTTTTAAAAATTGATATTAAGTTAAGGAAAAAAGTAGAATTTTGAAAAAGTTAAGTGGGGGGAAAAAGACTTCATCTGTCCGGGTCCGGGTACGAACCCGGGCACCACAGGCCCGAAGCGCAACACGCTACCGACCAGACTGGCGGTGCTTAACCAGCTGAGTGTCAACAATGGATCACTCACTGCTAGCAGTGCTGTTCCCGTTGTTGACGAAACTTAGAAAATATAGCAATTTTTCCTGGGGGGAGTTAATTTGCCTTCAGATGGGTCGTCCATGAGTGTGGAACGAAAAAATCAACTTTTGATTTTTAATTTGTAATAGCGGGCAAATATTGCCTTTCAGTGCCGATGAATTAAAAATCTGAAATATTTTAGACTACGTCTTGAGGACCTTAAAGTTTTATAAAATTGAAACTTTTACTACATTTTTTTCTTTTTTCCCCCATGTCTCGATTCTGAAATAAAAGGTTCGAAAATCCTCTGCCGCTATCTAGCTAACCTATTGTTACAAATTTTCGGGGCCACCCGCTGTTCTGGGGCCTAAAATAGTTCAAAATTCGTATTCTACGCTTCCAATACCAGTTAAATTTTGCTTTTTGTTGCACCAAAATCGGTCAGCTAGAAACGGAGATACGGAGGTTTCGATTTCCTCATTGATTTCCTATGGCGGCTCTAGAAATCTCGAGAAATAGATGTCGTAGGCCTTCGGTGAGTTATTTTGGGTGCCCAATGGGGCAATATTTCGCCCAAAATCGCCAAGTTGGGCGACATTCTGGTTATTGGGCGCGATTTTCCCTATGGGGCTTGTAAAGATGCTTTTTCCGCATCAATATGCATAATAGCCTAATATTCCTCTTCTATGACGTCATCCAAATTCCCGCTTTATGTGGAATCCTCGAGAAATAGACTCTTCGGGAAGCATCTTGTATCTTCTGCGCCACCTATACATGCAAGCTTTTCCGAGGCCCTAGTTCACTGTGAGCTGAGCTCCCGTCCGGAGAGAGTGAATCCAGCGTCGGAGGTGTACGGCGCTTTGCTCTGTGATAGAAGCGGTGTTTCCGCGTGCGTTTTTGAAGCTTTGTTCTTAAGTGCTGCGTGCCAAATCTTCATTGTTGAGTCTTGAGGGAGTGTTAGTGTTATCCCTCGCTTATTTCCACTGAATTTTACCAGTGGAAGTGTTTTATTTTGTGTGAGAATGACGTCATTTTTTGAGAGCTTCGGTACTGAGTGGACTGTTATAAACGAGCTACTGGCCGTGAGTGCCTGTGAATCTTGTACAGCGGAGGGTTCGACTCAGTTCTAGAAGCCACAAAGTTTGTGTTCAACCCTGAGAAGTGACTTTTTACTAGAACTTTTTACACCCACCGGACTTTAGAACGACGAACACCGGAAAAAAGCAGAGTGTTATGCAACATTATTGAGAAATGCAGTGAAAACGTGTCGACGCCCATCATGTCCCCACATCATGAGCGCAGCAATGTCGACAGGAAATACTGTCGACAGTGAACGAAATAACTCTAGTGCGCCATAATAAATAAATAAATCACCGAACACCCATTATTGTATTGTTTTAATCATCACTAAGATACAGATATGAGAATGTTTCTCTGCCGAACAAGTAACTGTAGATTTCTTAGCTGCAGGATTTTTTTTTCTTCTATTTTTCGCCGTATCCTAAGAACTGTCTGCTGTTTCGCTTCCTCTCCCAAACCTGAAATGTAGTAGTATACAAGTAAGCATGCGTCCGTAAGTCAAAACAAAAGGGTTTCAGAGATTGCAAGAAAGGGCAGTAGACATTTATTTAACTGACGAGGGTGATAGGAGTGTCATATAATTGGCTAAATAATTAATGGCCATAATTAATGGGATCCTTTTTCGTCATTTCTGTAGCACTTTTTGAATAGAAAGAAGTTTTTTTCCCCTTTTACTTCTTTCGCTGCAAAATATTCTATATTGGAGTGTTATGGGGGGGGAGAGGTCTTTGGAATTCTTTACTTTAGTATTTTCTGTAGCCCCGGTGTGACAGAAACGACCCATAGGGTACAGAAATGACAGGGACAGTGACCGAAATGACACAGACAGCTTTTAACCCTTTTAACGCGCAGTGATCCCGCTCTGGGAACACCCAACTCGGACGTTTGGACTGTTGCCAGTCACGAAGAATAGATTGGATTTCTATCAAAAAAGTGGCGGTGACAGAGCTCCCCGAGAATCCTTTACTTTTTGGCACGTCCTTTCCCGTCAAAAAAGGGTCACGATTCTTTTGAACAGCAGTGACATCTGCTGAAAAATAGAAAATGCGAGAACAGCTGGATAGAGGGCCCCCTGCTGAAAAAAGGGCAGCCGTTGCCATCGCTCGATTGAACGACCCGCAAGAAGGCGGACGATCGAATCGTTCATCGCGTGCCACAGATCGAGAGACCCTTTTTGGACGACAGCTGTCGTCAAAAAGGGTCTCTAGATCCGGCACAGCCAGCTGTCGTCCAAAAAGGGTCTCTCGATATGTGGCAGGCGATGAACGTTTCGATCGTCCTCCCTCTTGCGGGTCGTTCAGTCGAGCGATGGCCACGGCTGCCCTTTTTTCAGCATTGGGAAAGGGTTGCCCCTCAAAGGGCTAACGGCTCTAAAAATGTAAAATCACGAGACTTTGATATATTCGTATGAGCCGGAAACTAAACAGCAATCCGTTTGGGTGTTTTCCAGATGTCAAACGAAAGTTGTTGGTTCATCAAACACTTCCAAGAAAATGCTTGCTTGTTTCTTCGGCCTATTGCAACCCTTCCTTTTAGAGGATCGAAAAAACTGTTAACGCTCAATAGTAAACAGAAATTTGTTTGCCAAAAGTCATCCACGAAATTAGGAAAAACAACGAAAATCGACGCATTATTCTTCGTCACGACAGCGCCAGCTCCCACACTGAACTTGAAACAATGGATTCTTTGAAGGATAAAAATGTCAAATGAATGTCTCATTGCCTATGTTCTCCTGATGTGTTGCCTAACGACTCTTGTTCCCTTATATCCAACAAAATATACGTGGGCAGCGATTTTCATCGCCTCAAGAAGCTGTTGATGCATGACTTCCAAAACCATGTTTCGAGATACAGTCGAACCTCGATTGAACGAATTCTCCGATTGAGCGAATATTTTTTTTGGGTCCCGACAAAAAGGGTGCTAAAATGCTCTGATGGAACGAATTTTTAGCTTTGATTGAACGAACAATAATCGCTGAAATAAAAACCGCACATAAAGCTAAAACTTAAAATTTTTCGCGCACAAAATTTTGAATCTTTCACACCCTCATCCAAGTGTGTCATACAATATTTTTTTTCCCTCCTTTCTCCAAACGAAGCAAGTGCCTAAGAAGACAGCGATACAGAAACAGTCCTTTACAAGGACGCCGTGGATAACCATGATCGAATGGCTGGATGGGAAGAGGTTCCTAGTCATGGAAATTTTACAGAATAGGTTTCTTGCGAGGCACAGCTCAGTACCTGCGATAGTGAACAGAAAGAGAATGAAGATTCTGAAAGCAGCGAAGAGGACGAAGAAAGGTCCATTGAATTTAAAAAAGTGACATTCCAAGAAGCCGTTTGCAACTTGAACGCTTTAAAAAATATTTTTGGTCTCACGAGGTGGATGATAATGTTCTTACGAAGTTAGAAAATATAGACAAAGAACTTTGGAAAGTCAAAACAAAGCACTATCGAGGATTTCTTTCCAAAGTGCCAATAAGTATTTATGTATTATGTATTAAGTTTTAAGAGCAAGTAACATGAACGAATTTAGATTCGTTTAAAGTGGATCGCCTAACGTATAAGTTATCATTTTTAAGCTCGTAGTCAACCCTAATCATTCTTTTTTCCATATCTATATTTAAGGGTACTTTGTATTGATATTTTTATACGACACTCTTCACAAAAATGGATATTGGATTGAACGAATGGCTTCGATGGAACGATCGGATGGGTGGGTCCCAATCCATTCGTTAAATCGAGGTTCGACTGTATCCATTTCAGAGTGAAAAAGCTGTCTCAAGAATTGGTTTGGACGGGTGGAAAAGTGTATAAATATTAAAGGCGAATATTTTGAAAAGCAATAGAACAGTTTGTTCCCAAAATTTCACTTTTCTTCCTACTTTTTTCAGAAACTTAAAAGTCAACCCTCTTATATATATATTTTTTTCATTGTTCCTCTAAACACTTTTTACACATTATTAGTTGGAAAATCTTAATATTGTAGAGCTTGGGGTATTAAAAGGAAACAAGAAATAAAAAAGAAATTACGTAACTGAGAACAAAATTCATTTTTAGTGCAGTTTAGCTTTTAGTGGTTTCTATACGAGTAAATGTATGTAGAATCCGAAGTTTCAATCAGAGCGCAGCTGCTTCACCCCTTCCAGTGAGGACAACCCCCCCCCCCCCGATGTGGGAGGTCACGCGATATTTTATTTTTCGTGGCTGGGAATTCGGAAGAAGCGAGGAGCCAGTTAGAGTGAGGTGGACAGAGACGATCGGAGATAGATGGAACTGTGCTTGCATGCCTGGGTGGCGTGTATTCTTGTTCTTTTTTAAGCAGTGAATCCTGTGTGAATGTTTTTTGTTTTCTTACCTAAGTGGTACCATATTTCTAGCATACCTGTGTAAATAGAAGAATTATTAAATGTGTGTGTCCAAGTAACTTAGCCTCGTCAATGTGTGCTTGACCTCTGCCTAATTAGAAGCACATAATAATGACTCGTCAATTCATAGGGTCAGTACGACCCTATAATTTTGGGGACTTTTGCCGGGATGTCGATGTCGATATCGAAAACTGTCTAGTTTTTCGGAACTTTTCGCCGGGATAGAATTAGAATTAGATTCGATAGAATTGGATAGAATCTGATTAAATTGAAAAAATTTAATTGAATAATTGTGAAGAATAATATGGAATATTGAATTGATTATTGTGTAAAGTATCTGTGCTTCAAGGAAAGTTTTGTGTGCTCACGTATCAATTGTGGATTACCAGGGCGAGTTTGATCGCCGAAGACTGCAAACTGTAAGTACTCAATTTTTGTATCAGTAAACATGTCTTACATCGGAAAACATAGAAAAGAGGATATTATTAAATTAATGTGTGAATTGGATTTAAAAATTCCCGATAACCCAACTATTGCTAAAATGAAACTGATTATTATTAGTGATGTGAAATATGATGAAGAATTTACAAAATCTGTTCTCAGCAACATTGCAGCGGACCGCGAAAACGAAGAAAAGATTGAGCGGGAAAAATTAGAACGTGAATTCCTATTGGAACAATTAAAATTAAAAAATTATGAGAAGGGGAACAGAACAGAACCTTTTGTAATCCAAAACAAAATAGATCTTACAAAAATAATCAAAAGTTTCGATTCGAAGGATTCAAAAGCAGACATTAGCACGTATCTCGCTTTATTTGAGAGGCAAGCCACAAGAGTCGAAATTAAAAAAGATGATTGGGTCACACACTTATTAGGTTTGTTACCCCTAGACAACGCGCAAATCATAACTCGAGAACCTGAAAATGTTTCAAATGATTATGATCACATAAAAGCAGTATTGCTGAAAAAATTTAAATTGACTGCAGAACAGTTTAGACAAAAGTTATTTTTTCATAAAAAAGAAAGTTTTTGTTCTTGGCGAGAGTTCGCTTTTGAACTTAACCATTATTTTGAAGAATGGATTCATGGCGTTAATGTAAAAGATTTCACTGGTCTTTTTGAACTGATAGTTTCTGACCAGGTAAAAAGAAGAGTGCCACAAGAGGTTAAAGAACATTTTATAGATAACTGGCATAAGTGAACACTAGGAAGGAAATAGTAGAAAAGTTAGAAGAATATGAATCAGCTCGTGTTTTATCTAATAAAACATTTCCTAAAAATTTGAATGAAGAAAATGACACGTTTTCTAGCCCCGTGCCAGGGAAAGAAAATAAAAATTTTGGAGCTACCAGGAAAAAATGCTATGCTTGTAATAGTTATTCAGACAAAATTGCTGAATGTAAATATAGGTTTAGGAACGATAATTTTGATCGTACAGGTGAAGGTAAACAGAAAATTGTTAATCAAATGGTTGTAGAAGAGCCAGGCAAAACCGAAAGCAAAAATAGATTCCGACGTGAAAGATATGATCGAGCAAAGTATAGTTATGGAAATAAAGCTGAATCGGTGGTAGAGAACAAAACTGTGAAATCATCTAGTAATAAAATTGAGAAATGTGTTAATATTTTTAATTTTGATGTGAAAGCAGTAATCGATACTGGTTCTGAAGTAACATTGATTGACCAGGATATTTATGAAAAGTTGGGATCTCCTGTTTTGTCCAGTACCGATATTCATCTGAGTGGTATCGATTCTGAAAGAGTTTCACCCATTGGTTTCTTTAATTCTAAAATAGTGATTGACAGTTGTACAGTATATACTAATGTTTATGTTATGCGCTTTAGTGCAGTCATTGGAATGGATGTAATATCGAAACTAGAATTTAATTTTGTGCAAGGGAATGTTAACGTAAAAAATGAAGCCATGATTGATGTAGTGTATCCTACCAAACGAGTTACTAATTTAGGTAAATACCTTTATTCAACACCTAATTCCGACCCAGACGTGCTTCCGGTTATATATAAACAACAGTCTCTCGAGTTGCGGGAAGATAAACACTGCGAATTGTTAATGAAAATGCGCAATATGAAAGAGAAATCGGAGGTACTTAAAGAAACGGCTGATGAAGCACAATCACCCCCTCAAGAGGAAGTTTGCCGTAGCGGAAAGCTTGAAAGTAAGGTAGCTGCATTGAATAGAAAAATTCAGTTGCTGGAAGACGATCTAGAAAGATCAGAAGAAAAATTAAAAATTGCTATTCAAAAGTTAGAGGAAACTTCACAAGCCACAGATGAAAATGAACGCATTCATAAATCTCTTGAAATTCGGTTAGGACAGGTTCGATCAATTGCTGAGGAATCTGACAGAAAATATGAAGAATTAGCACGTCGAATCGCCATGATAGAAGAGGACTCGAAACGCGCTGAAAAACGAGCAGCTATAGGTGAAAGTAGAACCGTAGAATTAGAAGAATTAAGAGTGGTTGGTAATAAAACGAAATCCCTTGAAGTCAGTGAAGAAAAGGCTTCGCAGAAAGGAGAAACATATGACATAACTTTGCGCCAATTATCACAGAAGCTTCGAGAAGTAGATGCTCGGGCTGAATTTGCTGAAAAATCTGTAGAAAAGCTTCAACCAGAAATGTATAAATTGGAAGTTGAAACCCTTGCAAAGAAAGAAAAAAATCATATATTATTGCAAGAAAAAAATAAGAAGAGTTATAAGAAAAGAAAGAAAGCGAGGAAAAAGTGAAGGATTCTCGAATCCTATCCCGAAAGATGTACCTTTGAGTACATATCAAATGGACTTTATTGGACTGAAAAACTTTTCATATTTCTGAATGACCTGTAAATAATGTTCTTTTCTTTTCTTTTAAGTGTTTTATTTCAGATGTCTTGTGCGGTGAGGACACCGCAGGTCAGATGGCCGAGCCTGTAGAATCCGAAGTTTCAATCAGAGCGCAGCTGCTTCACCCCTTCCAGTGAGACCCCCCCCCGACGTGGGAGGTTACGTGATGTTTTGTTTTTCGTGGCTGGGAATTCGGAAGAAGCGAGGAGGCAGTTAGAGTGAGGTGGACAGAGACGATCGGAGATAGATGGAACTGTGCTTGCATGCCTGGGTGGCGTGTATTCTTGTTCTTTTTTAAGCAGTGAATCCTGTGTGGATGTTTTTTTGTTTTCTTACCTAAGTGGTACCATATTTCTAGCATAAGTGTGTAAATAGAAGAATTATTAAATGTGTGTGTCCAAGTAACTTAGCCTCGTCAATGTGTGCTTGACCTCTGCCTAATTAGAAGCACATAATAGTGACTCGTCAATTCATAGGGTCAGTACGACCCTATATGTATGTATAAGGAGACTCACTCACCTGGTAGGACCAAATGCTTCCATGGTGTGCGCTGGATCTGGAGTGAGGTCGACACGGGACGTCGAAGACCTGTTGCGGAAGGACCACTTTTTAAATAAGATGAAGAATCAATGAAAAAAAAATAACGAAATTAAAAATCGTAACGAACTGAGAGAAGAACAGATGTTTTCGAGCGGGTGGGTGTGGGATCCAAAAGCAAGGAAAAAGCTTCTTTACTTTTAGTACAGAGCGTCTCTGCCAAAATTATGAAACTTGGTGGGTGTTTAGGTGTTGCCACGAGGTATGGATTTTTATTTTGTTGCACATTGTCCGCCCAATAGTTCGCGAGTTATAGCCATTTGAAGTTCGCCAATTTTGGTGACCTAGGTATAACTTGTTTGTACCCAAATTTTAATTATAACTGAAAGCAAATCGCGCCATATGATACTTTTTGGCACCAATAGCCCATGTACCAAGCGGCTAAGTCGTCGGGTATACAGAACTGGAGATACGGGCGGCGCCTTATATGTTGTCATTGGATAAGGCGGCAGGGGGCGCTATTTTGCGTTAACGAAACCTGGTTTAAACTATGTTCCAATTGAGCTAAAATTATGAAACTTGGTGGGTGTTTAGGTCTTGCCAAGAGGTATCTTTTGATACTTTGTTGAACATTGTCGGACTAATAGTTCGCGAGTTATAGCCATTTGAATTTCGCGAATCCTCATTTGAATCATCTGGCTGCTCTGTACATCCAGAGCAGCCAGATGATTCAGTTTCTTACCGGTTTCAAAAAAGGAGGAAGTACCATGTTCAACGCTTATCTATCTATCTATTCTAAATATATATAATGGTAGACGAACGTTATAATGCTTTTTCGTAGTCGGGCCGGTGATGTTGCGCAGAAAGACGGGTTAAGCTCAGCACCGGGGTCTCGCTGTCGGAGGACCGCCGGGCGCAGATGCAGGATGGTTTACTCGGGCTGGGGCTGTGTTGTACGGAAAAATACTCAGAGATTAAGATGACATATTTTTATTTGGTTTCACTTAGTTTTACATGGCAAGTGAAGTCACGAAGAATCTATGCTCCGAGCTGCGTTTCAACTTATATAACCTCGGATCACGTGTTCTATACAGTATCACATATGCCAAAAGAGATGCATTTATGGGTTGTTACACTGCCCGGGTCTGCTAGCCTTAGGAAATTCTTGCGAGGGGTGGCGCCAGAAGACCGTGGGAAACAGGGGTGATATATTACTTGCGTTTAAATTAAATTTAGATCCTGATACAAATACTTTGTTAAAAACGAAAGTTACTACGCCCTGAAGAATTTTGAAGCAAGCAAATAGAAATTTTGAATTTTGAGAGGATGTTTAATTATATATATATATATATATATATATATATATATATATATATATATATATATATATGTATATTTATGTAGGTACAGGATCCTTTATTAACGCTTGGACCGATTTTTATAATTCTTTTAAGGGGATAGCTCAGGGGTGGTCCCTTATTCATTGGGTCACATTCTGATTATAGTAGGATTCTAAAAATGGGGAAGAAGCGTGATTTTAAACCATTGTGTGTGCTGAAAGGGTTGCCAGTCACGGTGCTGGCCATAATGTCAAAATTCTCCAAAGTGGGCCACTTTTGGCGATGGATTGCCTAGTTTGGTACCAAAAAATAAGTTCTCAAAACTGAACTCCGCTGGGCGATATCTTTTATATTGGGCGAGAATTTTCCAAATTTTCCAATGGGAATAAGGATATAACTTTGAAAAGTTTGCCTGTACCGGCCTATGTCAAAAGTCGCGAACTGTTCGCCACTGTTGGCGATGGATTGATAAGTTTGGCCTCAAAAAGTAACTAAGACTGGACTCAACTGGGCGATATCTTCTATATCGGATGGGAATTTGTCAAACCATTTAATGAAAACTCCATCCCAACTCATTTAATGAAAATAATTTTCGTTAGGGTGAAGTCATTTGAAGTGTCGGTTTTCTTAAATTACTAGGGGCCCAAGGCACCTAGACTCAATACGCTCGCTTTCCGTATGAGGTATTCGGCCATAATAATTCTTATTCGTAAAAAAGTTAACTACAAAACCCAAAGATTGGATCAGATAGAATGTTACCGAGCTGCACATTGCTTGGTTCTTGCATATTCCTCGGATCATAAAAATTTAAACTTCGCACTATTTTGAATTAAGTAAAACCTATGGAATACCTCGCGTATTAGCCCATGGGGATTTTTTCATAATTTGGCGACTTACATATATGTATCGTTAATAGTTAGCTCTAAGAAAACGGTACTTCATATGTTTTCTTTCATAAAAACTACAGAACTGCTGTTAATGGTGACTTGCTTGCCACCCATGGCGACTCTTCATTATTGGGCGATTAACACAAAACTGATGCTCAAAACTGATAATGACTGCTCATGTAAGGTTACCGGGAAAACCGTTATCCACATATTCATATACATAATCATTTACAGATTGGCGTATTTAACACCGCAAAATACATCATCTCGTCGCGCTGGCAAATATCCAATCTATGCTATAACTGCTATAAAATGGGATAGTAAACGCCGCCCAATATGTCTACTGGTAGCCAATACTCCAGCTGGACCGAACCGGCTTTAAAATAATCTGCATTTTAATTATTTTTCATTTTCAAGATACCGGGTTCTTTCATTTTGGAACTCGCGGTTTGGATTCACCCTCCTTGGAGAGATACCATTTTGCCAGATCGTACCTAATGCCAAGATGGCGGGCGCTTTTTAAATCGGTTACCATGAGTTATTCTGTTTTGGAAAAAGTAATAATCGCTCATTCTAAAACTCCTGTTGTCTAAGAGAACTGACTATTTGAAAATTGTCAACTTTGTGTAACACACTTTGAGTTATTTACTTCACATACTTTTTAATTCAGCGTAAAATTGAATGGCACTTTCACGCGATTCTACATACTTGGAATTGCTTTGTTGCAAAAGCATGCATCATTTTATGCTGGCAAAACTTGCCACATGTGGCAACCATTATGCTTATTTTTTTCAGTTTTTCGTTACTATCTTCTAAAATACTTCGAATTTCGAAATTTAAGTCCAGTTTATCGGCTTCCCGGGAATTTTCCGAAACCGTGGACGTCTTCGTCGGAACTGAAATCCTCACGGTTCCGGAGGAGATAGCAGAACAAGCTTTTGTCAGCGGCGGCCGCCGTTGCTTTTTTTAGAATAGAGAGATATTGTTGTTGAATTTATATATTGTATAGCTGAATTCAGGGGCGCACACAGGATTTTTGGCTGGAGGGGGTCCAACTTTTACGGTGGGGGGGGGGGTTGCAACTTTTAGGGATGTTCCAGATTGTAAAAAATCAGTGATGAAAGAGCTCGTTTACATTAGATGGAATTCATCCAAACTCGTCCCATCCGTTCCCTAAGAATACACTACACAATACAATAGGAAAGAAAGTAATAGTTGTTCAGTTTTGAGAACAAGATGGTGTTTTATATTCGCTATCAGTTCTTTTTTGAAAGTTGAGGAAAACGAGAAAAAATTTCTTTTTTCATTTATTAGAACTGAAACTATTGCTACCTTTTTTAGGTATTATTTTATTTACTATAGATATAGGATAATAATCAATCGGGGAAAAAAATTATCAAAGCCGATGGGGAGGGTCCGGACCCCTGGACCCCCCCCCCTCCCCTTGTGTGCGCCACTGGCTGAATTTAAATGCTGTTGCTGTACCGCATTTGCTTTGGAAGTTCTCGTACGACTGATTAGATAACTCGAGGACAAAGCACCCTACCTTGAAGAGCTCCTTGATGGAATTGGCTTGGAAGCCTGGTGTTTCGAATCTGCCGGCAATCTGCTATCTTGGAATGCGGCTAAATCTTCTTTTTCTCTTCTGCAATAATAACAATAATATGGAAAACAGAAAAGAAAGAGAAAGAAAATCTGAAACACTTTCAGATTTTAAAAAAGCGTATCATAATTTATGCGTCTTCCCTATTTTTCTTCCTCATTCCATTCAGTTGGAAAGTGCATCACTATTCATGAGTGTGCCGTATTTTTCTCCCTTGATCCATAAAACCCATCTTTGGAATCGAAATCTATCTTCGAATCGCCTATGGATCTTTACTTTTGAGGATTAAAAAGTGAGGGGGGACAAGGCCTCTTTACATATGAGAGTGAGGGGGGCCGTTGCCCACCCTCGTATATGAGCCGCCTAAGCTTCGGAATCCGCGAAAGCAGAACAGGAGTCCGGCAACCTTTATGTAAACCTTTTTATTTACTTTTCTGTAACCTTTGAAAAATTACGGGACAAACTTTAGCGAAGTCGCGGGCCAAACTTCAGGATGATAGCGAAGTCGAGGGCCGTATAATTGGGATTTCTACAGGATTAGGAATGGTTTATATGGATTTACACGGGATGATATGTTCGGCGGGCCGGATCAAAAGTCGTGAAGGGCACATGCAGTCCGCGGGGCCGTTGTTGCCCATAGGTGCTTTGGAGGCTCCCACTTTATCCACTGGAGGGAAAATAACACTAGCAAAATGGAATCATTCCTTTTCGGTTTTCCAATTGTTGAAGACTTTCACACTAGAAAAAAAAATCACCTAAAATGACAAGCTAAGAAAGCGGAAGATTCAAAAAGGCGAAATTCATTAAAAGGCAAACCATAAAAATCTACATATAACTGCTTACTTTTAAGGCCGAATTCGTCCAATTGGGTCTTAAAAAGAAAAACCAGCCTGCCAACCCTGTACACGATACAACAACAAATAAAGAGACCCATCGACCTACCTTTCAAGATGGGACAACCTACAAAAAAGAAAATAAAACATTCTTTCAGTTTGTGTACTGGACATCTTAATGTTAAACGATATGAAACAACAAACAGGTCAGTTATGAGAGAAAAATGAAACTCTGGACGCTCTTAAGGTACATCTATAACAGTGCCTCCCCCACCCAGTGAACGAATGACCACGCTACCATCCATAATCCCAGTTCCTTGGTTAACCCTTTGAATCGCAACCCTTTCCCAATGCTGAAAAAAGGGCAGCCGTTGCCATCGCTCGACCGAACGACCCGCAAGAGGGCGGACGATCGAAACGTTCAGCGCGTGCCACAGATCGAGAGACCCTTTTTCTGACGACAGCCGGCTGTGCGGCACAGCTAGCTGTCGTCCAAAATGGGTCTCTCGATCGGTGGCATGCGATGAACGTTTCGATCGTCCGCCTCTTGCGGGTCGTTCAGTCGAGCGATGGCAACGGCCGCCCTTTTTTCAGCAGGGCGCCCTCTATCCAGCCGTTCTCGTATTCTTCCATTTTTCAACAGATGTCAGTGCTGTTCAAACGAATCGCGACCATTCTTTTTTTTTACGGGAAAGGAAGTACTCAAAAGTAAAAGATTCTCGTGGAGCTCTGTCAAACGCAACTATTTTTATAGAAATCCAATCGATTCTCCGTGACTGGCAACCGTCCAAACGTCCGAGTTGGGTGTTCCCAGAGCGGGAACATTGCGCGTTAAAGGGATAATGAATCGACAGAAGTAGCTGGTATGTTTGAAAATACTTACAGTTTCTTCGTGAACATTAGCTCGTCTTTCTGGACTTGGGATTTCGATCTCGGCGTCATCGTGTAGATATTTTTTCCTCTTTTAGACCTTAAAGCACAAAGATGTAAAAAAAAAAAAAAAAAATCAATTTCACGATAAAAGGAACAATTTTGGAAGAATGGTTTGCAAATTCGAATCAGATTTAGAATAATAACACAGGTCAACAACAACAAAAAAAAAAAAAAAAATTGGGGGTAAGGGGGTTCTGTTCTCGTGCTTATATTCTGATTCTAGACATTGAAAAGCACTTCCATTTTCATTTTGAGTTCTTAAAGTTTGCTATTGTCGGATGGACGTCGATCCGTCTATTTCAATTGATTTCATAAACGAAAGAGGGCAGCACTTGGATGAACCCGAAAGTAAACTGTATTATTATGTGTCACTCTGTAGTATTGCTTGTAGTATTATGTGTAGTATTATTTATGTGTAATATTATTATGTGTTTGTATTGTTATTGGCTCATACGAACCTAAAAGAAATACGAAAAACAGTCCTTTTTAGAGATTCATTTCTAATTATTTTACATTTAAGTGTTATTGTTTATCACACATCTTGAATGAAAAAGGCCTTTATATCCAGAAAAAAAACTTTTCTGAACCTAATTGAGAGTGGAATTATAAAAAAAAATATATAAAAATGGTGGTTTTTGCCAAAAAAGTGAAAAATGGCTTTCATTTCTACAAACTTTCATTTAAAAAAAAAATATTTTCCTTAGTATTGGCGTAGGAGAAACTAAAATTGAGCCTGTAGAAGTCAGTCCCAAAAATCGTGTTGACCGGTGTAATGATCTACCTTTGTCAGGGGCGTAGCCAAGGTGGGGGTTAGGGGGTTCATAACCCCCCCCCCCCCCATGAGGTTTTTTTTTGCCATACAAAATGTATATTCTTCACTCCTTTATCACACACGCATATGCAGTGCCGGATTAAGACAGCGCGGGGCCCGTAGCAAATGTTACCAAGGGGCCCCCTGCTCAGTGACGCACACATATATATATATATATATATATATATGTTTTTTTTTTTTTTTAGGGGGAAGAGTTCACCTTCACATTAAAGTAGTAGAGCTAAATTAAATGAGAAAATAAATAGTGCTAATTATATTACAATTTATGTTTAGTGCTAATTAATGGTGTTACAAATGCTAATTAGATGTAAAGAAAACGAAAAGGTCCCACGTGTTATATTCGCGAGAGGTTTATCCCAGTCCTTCCTCCACCTTGGGTGTGCTAATCTGTAGGTTTTGTGCGATAATAAAATAAAACAGAACTTTTACGAATTTCCTTGATTCAAAATGAACAAATTTGAGTTGGCACTAGACCAATCAATTTCTCCAAGTAAATTGGTGTGCGGAAAAAATGCCCGTCAAAATAAAGTTGGGGGGGGTGGCTAAATACATAGTGAGACTGGCGATGTTTAAAGTTATTTATTCGTACAACTCAGGTTTTTTTAATGAATGTTAATGTTCATGGATATATATTTAGAATTTCTAACACTTCCCACCTTTCCCATATGCAAACATATAACTAGACAAGTTTACACACATAAAATAATAATTGTTTCTGTAAAATTTTTAGAACCTTCGAAATCAATATGTATTTTAAACTGTGCCTTTAAACACTATTTTTTCCTCTATAAAAATGCATGCTTGTAAAATTATTTCATTATCTGGACGGTCTTTACTAATAATAGGTTACATATTTTTAACTTCTCTTAATTTATTTAATGGGTTAATTCATAAGAAATCGAACTGGGGATAGATAGATCTAGCACAATAATACCTCCGCCATTCAAAATATACTGCATGCACGGAAGGCATTTAAACTGTACATGCTTGTACAGGGGGGTGTTACTTCCACATACCACTTGAAATACTTCTAAAGGTCATTTCGTTAGTGTTCTACAAGTATATGTGCATTACTTTTCAACTTATCCTCGTTAAAATGATATAAAATATTTTGTTCAAAAAAATCTTTATAAGAGGATTGTATCTTTTCTAAATAGAATAATCTATATAATAAATAATAAAAGATTCGGATAAAACATTCATTATCGTATTACGTTCAAATGTTTTTGCAAGACATAATAATCCTAAATGTGACAAGTAATTTGTGAGTTTCTTTGTGGATCAAGAGTATCCGAAAATTCTTTTTGTTTTCAGTTTGCCTGGGGTTATGGCTTCTAGGATACCCCGACCGTCTTGTCTTTGTGCGAAGATCCTCTCGGTTCTAATTATTTTATTTGAACGAACGTACTGGCATTCGCGCTCTTGACCTGTGGTTTCGACCGGCCAAAAATCAATTCTTTTAACGTGGTTAATTTCCGAGATTAATAAGATAATTTATCGTAATAGTGGATTCCCCAACTATAAAAAAAAATGACTTACATTCTATATATTATTATTGTTTCAAAAAATAATTCGCCTTTGTTTAAATATTGTAAAATGTAAAAGAAATAATTAAGTAAAAACAAAGCAAGCCAACTACCAAAAGCCTACCCAAAGCCAAGGATGGTTTACACCCTAGTACACTTTCGAATTTCGCCAAAGCCACCCGCCTTTACTCTAAAACAAAAGAACTTTGGGGGTTTCCCAACATCCGTTTAAAATAACATCCTCATATTTACTGCAAAACAAAATAACTTTATGTGCAATATTTAAATAAAAATTATTGTTTCGTGGGGGAGTATTATTGATTATGGGGCGCGTTTTTCCTACAATCTTAATCCTATGGATCTCAGCTCTCGGGGAAATGCAGAAGGTCAACTCGCGTTCCAGAGAACATCTTCAGAAATAGCCACAAATATTTCCGTTCTATTGAGTCATTTTGAAAAGTTTGATTACAACTTCATTAAAAAAGTTATTCGACTTGTTACTGAAATGATCGGGACAGATAGACTACAGCCTAATGAATAATCCGGCCCACTGACGGATTAATACAATTTTGTGGGTGAAGGCTTGGATGGAAGATTCACATACATATATATAAATTTTATGGAAGTAAGTTGGGATTATTTACATTAATTTCATTTTTCTCAGGAGGGGCAGTCGCCTCCTCCGACCCCCTCCCTTTAATCCGCCCTTGATCAGACCCTGAGTCTGTTCTTTTGTTTCGGCACTTAGTTTTCTTTCTATATTTTGTTTATTTCTGGAATCCTTCTTCAAATAAAGAAAAAAATGTAACATTATTGGAAAGGACTCCATTTTCTAAAGGCCATAGGTGGGTGGTGCAAGGATCTGGATAACCCCTCCTCCGTTTGTCCAAGTTTCGCTTTTAGTCAACAAAAAGATAATGATACAGCCTTTCTTTCTGTCTTTCTTTTATTTCCGCCCTTTTGGATGCTCCCTGAAATTTTTTTTCTCAGAACTGTGTTTTTTGTTCCACAGTATTGTTGAATATACTCTTGTGTGTGTCCTTATTGCTGACTTTAGAATACTCATTCAGTTTCGCCTAGGTAATGAGTTAACTAAATAATGCAGGCATGCAACAGCCACATTAAATATATTAATGACTATGTCATTTTATCTCTCACCCCCTTTTGAAAATGTGACATAAAAATGAGACACGAAAATGCGTTACGAAAACGCGACATAAAAGTAAGAATAAATGTCCGCTGAAAATGTTAGTATGTGTTACGTAAACCACCGATTTCTGTAAGCTCCGTAAGGTTGCATTTATTTGATAAAATGATTGTTTAAAAATTTCATCCGTTTTTAATATATTTTCAAAGCTTACTATTGTTCATATTTCGTAAGCTTGAATACACACAGTATTTATATTTAAACTATTAGTTCACACATTATGTTACATATTACTAGCTGTAGAATGTGCATCACATGTATTTTTCTATCAATAGGTTACAATTCTAAAAATTTCAACATAGGGTTACCAGGTGAAATACACGATAGATGAGAGATAAAACGACATAGTCCATAAATATCGTTTTAATATGGCAATCATGAAACTAAAAAATTAGGGGGGTTCAGGGCTGGCGTCTCCCATTGACGAGGCTCGAACAGCCGAGTTATACATATATTCTTTCAATGAGTTGTCTACAACTGATTTACAGTTCCACTATATAGAGCTACAGAAATTGTCTTATCCAAAAAAAAAAAAAAAAAAAAAGAAAGAAAGAAAAGAACGAAAGAAAAAAAGAATTACAAGATTTATCTGTTGCCTTAAAAAATAAAGAAAGATAAATCATGCCAAGCTCAGAGATTATAAAACACTTTCCAATACAAAAAAAAAAATTTGCGACAAATCTGCGATGTATTTTAGTTAAAACTGGCGAGATTTCGTAGATAAAAAAATGTTGTATTATCACTATAAATGCAATTTTATGAGACCCTGTAAAAGACCTTTAATTATTTTTAGCGTTTAACTGAAGAATATAAAAATTTTATACTCATTGTCTTGTGCTAGAAATGTATTAGTGTCTCTCAAATGCCACAGACTGCAATGTATGGGAATTTTTTGAGTGCTCCTGTAGAACTATTAATAATACGGACGTTATTCTCAATGGAGAGCATCATTTTGAGAGCCTTGTAATATATATGCCAACTTTGTTTTCTTTCAAAAATCGAATATCTCTAAAATATGTTTTCAAGAATGACTGTTGATTCAGTCATTCCTGTATCAGTACAGACCTGACCCCTTTTTTAGCGACTGTGCTATACATTGGATTTTTTTCTCCTGTAAAAGAACTATAAATGCTACATACACCATTTTCAATATGGTACATGGTACTGTACATAGAAAAAACATAAATTTCGCACAAATCGATGTATATCCACAGCAGTTAGAACACTGGATGGGTGGACATCAGAACAGACAAATAACCGAAATCATAAGGAACTCTTAAACTTGCTGGTAGGTTAAAAATGTATAAATAATCCTTTTATACAACATAATGGTATCGGACGAGCACAGAGAGCGAGAAATTTATTCTTTTAAGGGTTAACAGTCTCAAATTAATTTTCCAAGCGCTAAAGAATCAAAGTTTGCAATTTTGTTCCGTGTAAATCCGTTAACCCGTTTCGGGTTCTAATGCATTAACAGATTTTCGTCGGTCGGAGACCCCCTCCTACTCCTAGGCAAATAGCCCTTAACAAAACACAGTACAATAAATCAGTTAATTACAGTGCGAGTAACGAATTTTCAAAATTCCCAAAGAAATCGTCATTGCTTAATATAATCACATTAGACATTTTTCGAGGTACTTACATATTATCCCGGCGATCCGCCAAGACGAGCAACTTTTTCGCCAAGATAAATGCCGGACACATGAAATTATTGATGGTTCGGAATACTATTGGCGACAGTTTGCCAGCAAATTTGAGGAAAAAATAGTTTGGCGTTAATGACCGCCGGGATAATACGTAAATACCTTTTTCGATTTATCGTAAAATAATAAAAATATCCCCGAGTTCGGTTCATTTTTCAAAGCATTTTTTTCGCACCCTATTTGGCAATTTATAGCAAAAGTCGCCAACATTGCCGGCTTTTGGCACAAATTTTGAAGGAGGCACACGATCGTCGTCGGATTATTAGCTAATCATATTGTAGGATAGTATTATATGCTTAAAATAGATGCCTGTCTCTAAACTGCCATTGACCGTATTGTATTGAAATTATTTTGAGTGCTCCCGTATAGAAAAACCTTTAACTATACAGACACTGTTTTCGATGCAAAGCTTCATTTTGTAATCCTTAATAACATCCAATTTTGTTTCATTTCAAAGAGCAGAATACCTCTAAAACTAGAAGCCTTTTGTGGAGGCAATTACAACGGGCGCGAGAAAAAACATTTTAAGGAAATTTGTCTTTCATTCAATATATTTAATTTTCATCCACCTAAAATAAATAAGCTCATATTCAATTTTTATTACATACCCAAATCGAATTTCATGCTCATCTGGAAACGCGCGGAATCTTTTCGCAGTCGAAAGCTTTCGTTTTGTATACATAAACATTCGAATATCCAGCAGACGATTTATTTGTGGGGAAAAAAATAATAATAAACTGTGTAATCGGGAGAAATTATTTTAAACGTATTGGAATCCCCCAATTGTATGACGTCATTTTCACTTAAAATAGGTCATTTTGTCACGCAAATGATTCACTTTTTTTTACTCTCGGAAACGAAATGGTGCTGAAAATAGCGAAAAATCGCTTAAAAATGAGGGAACGGGTGGATTTTCAGATTTTTAAAATTGACAGATTGTTATCTATATTTTTTTACAAAGTTGTGAAAATTTTCAAGCGGATCGTACAAACGATGTAGAAGTTGTTAGGCTTTTTGTCCTTGACATTGTAATCTTTTTGCAGTCATGGAGGAAAAAGTTTTATCTTGAAGTCAGGGTTCAGCGCAACTACAAGGGGTGATCAAATGAAAAGGTACGAAACGTCGCAACAACCTAACCGTTATCATATTTGTCCATGCAGCTATGAGAGCACGTAGCGAGACATCTAGGAATGCGATTGGAGCCTTTTGTGTGGATAGGAACATGCGGGGGCCCCGCAGGAGAGAGCAGAAGCTCTTGTAAAAAGCACCCTCCTACGTCCAATTGACGCGGCAGTGTGTGTGAGGACAGGATGGCGTTCACATTGCAAAATTCGACGATTTAGGGGCAGCGAGGCGTTATCCGATTTCTGACAGCGGAAGGTGTTAAACCGGCCACTATTCATCGCAGGATGATGACCGTATACTGGGAAGGCTGTGTGTCCCACAAGTCAATGAGAAAATGGAATGTCCGTTTTCGCCAAGGAACTGGCCAGTTCAGTGGGAGACGTTGGACCATCCGCCCTACAGTCCGGACATGTCGCCCTGCGATTTCCATGTATTGGGTCCACTGAAGAAACCACCTGAAAGGGAAGCGCTTCAACTCGGACGACGTACTGGGTCTCGTCACGGCCACAGGAATTCTGGGAACAAGGAATCCTGCGGCTTGTTCATCAGTGGGATCGTTGTGCTCAGTCCTATGGTGTATATTTTGAATAAAGTCTACATTTGTACCCACCGTGTCGTTTCGTACCTTTTCATTTGATCACCCCTTGTAGTTAGTAGGATGATACGCTTTAAAGAATAACGTCCCATAGAGCGCAATGTATTGGGACTATTTTCAGTGCTCCTGTAGAAAAAATCTATAAATGCTACATAGATCCTTTACAATAGGGTACATGGTACTGCAGAAGAATAACATATATAAATTTCGTAGAAATCTATGCCTATTGACGCGAGTTATATCAAGGACGGACAGACAGACAAATCGAAATCTTAAACACTTTTCTAACTTGTTGGAAAGTGTCAAAAACGCTAGATCTTGTAGGGGAAAGACGAAAACTTTCAAGGTAAAGGCGCGGGGCCCCCAAAAGCGCGGGGCCCGTAGCATTTGCTACATTTGCTATATTGTTAATCCGACACTGCGCATATGCATAGATGTGAATTGCAGTAGTCGTAACCTCCCCCATGAAAAATTTCTGGCTACGCCCCTGACCTTTGTAAATGTTATTGCTCACATAGAAACTACTATAAATGGACACATCGCATTGCGCCCTAAACTCGTGAGAAACGTTAAAGACGTTCATTATAAAAGAACCAATAATGAACCAATATTTGGGTTCGCTCGAATAAGATTGAAAGGGATTATTTTAAAGATTGCTCTTTTAAGAAATCGTGTAGCTTTTGAACATCTTTTCGAAGATCCAATAGACTTCAAAAATTTTAAGCGTTTCATCACGAGCTGTATCATGCACGTTTACGAAGAGTGAACCCGTGCGATTCCCCCCCCCCCCAAAAAAAAAAAAAAACCGTTCAGAAAAAAAATTCCCATGAAATCTGCGAAATGGATTAAAATAGTTTATTACACCATAGTTATCATTTATAAGAGAAACTAGCTGAAGTACCTGTCCTTGACGGGTTAGTGAATGCAAATTTCCAAAAAGCAAGATCTTCCGTCAGCATTGTAGGAGTACACAGAATGGATGGAGTATGTTGCCAAAGTAAAGAAAACGAAGTTATAATTTTTATGGATTGTTAAAATAGGACAGGTTAGAGAGTCACTAAGTAATGTCATTTCATTCGCTTGAGTCGTCATTATGGAATGCGCGAACGAATTTTTACGCATATTGAAATAATTTTCGCAAAATCTCAAAATCTAATCAACATTTTTGAAAAATTGGAAGCCTAGAATTTAAGTTGAGTGACAACCTATCCTGTCACCCAATTTCGTTTCATTCCCTGCAGTCTTTATTTCGTGAGGCTGGAACAAAATTTCAGCATTCTAAAACGATTTTTGCAGAATCTCAAAATGTAATCAAAATATTTTAAAAATTCAACGCCTATAAATTAAGATGAGCAACTACCTATCCTATCACTCAATTTCGTATCATTCGTATGAGTCGTTATTACGTGATGTTTGAGGAAATAGAAACGTATTTTGAGAGAATTTTCACAAAATCTCAAAATCTAATAAAAATGTTTAAAAAATGGGACGCCTATAGTTTATGTTGAGTAACCCTCTATCGTGTGACCCAATTTCATATCATTCGCATGAGTCGTTATTACGTAATTTTGGGAACAAAGATTCACTCAGTTTTAAACGATTTTCACAAAAATCTCGAAATCGGATCGATATTTTTTAATTAGATGCTTATAGTTTAAGGTGAGTGGCCACCTATCCTTTCACCCGATATCATTTTTTCACCTTTGCAGTTATACGGGATGTTCGAACACAAATTGACGCAGTTTGAAATGATTTTCGCAAAATCTCAAAATCCAATCAAGATTTTTTTTTAATTCGAAGCCTATGTTTTAAGTTGAGTGAGCACCTATCAGGACACCCAATTTCATATCATTCGCTTCAGTCGTTTTTACGTGATGCTTGAAGACAAATTTACGCAGATAGAAAGGATTTTCGCAAAATCTCAAAATCCAATCAAGATTTTTTAAAAATTCGACGCCTATGTTTTAAGTTGAGTGACCACGTATCATGACACCCAATTTCATATCATTCGCTTCAGTCGTTTTTACGTGATGCTTGAACACAAATTTACGCAGATTGAAAGGATTTTCGCAAAATCTCAAAATCCAATCAAGATTTTTTAAAAATTCGACGCCTATGTTTTAAGTTGAGTGACCACGTATCATGACACCCAATTTCATATCATTCGCTTCAGTCGTTTTTACGTGATGCTTAAACAAAAAAAGCGTCACGGACAGAATGACAGACAGACAAACTTTTGTTTGAGGGTCGCATCGGATTCCCGAGTGCTTGAAACGGATAGAAATCGCAAAATTTTTGAATTCCAAGAAATGTACAGACAAAAGTCTAATTTTATTTATATAGATATAAAGGTAATTTAATTTTATAGTTCCTTTTTCTTTACATCCTAAATTTGTTTCTGGAGAATTGTCTCTTTCTTCTACAGTTTAAGAAATGCAGCTGCTTTCTATACATATATGTAGTGTTGCCAGGCGCCCGGATAAAGCCGGACATAGGCTTTTGGATGGCGTGTCCAGCTTTTATTAGGCTTTTGACGGGTGACTTAGGCTGATGAGTAACAAACTACTTGAACTGGTTTGGCATTCGATGTTATTTATATTACATTAGAATGGAACAAGATTCATGGTCATAATCAAAAAAGTTTGAATTTACATACAATTTTTTGTTGTTGTACCTATTAATACAGAGACGAAATCCTCAATAGTGTAGGCTGTCCGGCCAAACTGGCTGGTCTCTCCGGCTATTGGGTTTGGCAACCTGGCAATTCTACATATATGCAGGGGTCGCGCTGACATTTTTTTAAAGTTTCGGCAATATTTTCGCCAAATCGTATTTTTTTTCGCCAAACTCATTTTATTATCGCAATTTGCGACGTTGGCGATCGACAGCGCGACCCCTGCATACATATGTGTGTGGGTTCACACATTAGAAAGATGAATTTATTCAATGCAGTGGGATATTTTCATATTTTGCGGAAATATATGTATGACTATCCGCCAATTTGGTCAGCTGTACCGCCCCACTGTTCTTGATACTCAGTGCAGTGTTGACTCCATTTCTGGAATCATTGCAACGAACATCGTGTTTCTTTGTTTGAACAGTATTTGTCATTCAGTTTATTTAGCTTAGGGTTGCTACACATTTTGGGTGTGCCATGATAAAAGCCACATGGTGGCCATGCCAAGTACTAACATTTCAAAGTGTATGAAAAGACAGAAAGGGTGACATTTCCATTCCTAAAATGGCTATGAAAATACTGTCGGAGGAACGGTACTCTCTTCTCCAAGAAAAATACTGTATTGGGTGATAACGTGTTTTACAAATAAATGCAGAAATCATAAGAGATATGAATACCAGGAGAGGAAGTGGCATTAACTATCTTCAGCATTGGACGAAATGAAGTCACAGAGTGGGTCACGGTATGGCGGAACAATTAGTTTTGAGAGTTTGGATGGGAGCGGATCCAAAAGAACCGCGTCTGAAGGAATCGGTCTTTCAGAGGACCGGATCCTCAAAAGGAATTACTTAACCCACCACTAGACTATACTTCCATTGACTTGGTACGAGGTAGTAAAAGTTGTTAAAATCAACACAATTTCAAGAAATGTTAAAATGGTTGGTACAACTGAAGGGAGACATTGGAACTATCACCATGAAATAACAATGTTTTGGTCACAGCAATAGGCCGGTTCGGTTACAGTTTCGGCTTCACTATCCGATAAGTAATGCCACCTCCTGGTATTCATATCTCCATGGCAGAAATGCTTCTGAATCGCAGCTCCTGTGGGGGTGATTGTGCCAAAATGAGCATGAGCAACCTGGTGTTTTATACAACGGTGGCGTTATTGAATACGTATCCTTGGATATACAATAATAATAATGGCACAACAGGAAAAGGCTAAAACGTGCTCTAGTCCACTGCATGGCGACTGTGCGATAAACGCGCCCAGTATTGTCCATTCGATACTTTAAAGATCTTGCATTTTCGCGTGTGCACTGTTGTTTTGTAATCTAGCTACTGCGTGATATACTGAACCAGTAACAAATAGGCTTGCTTCACTGGACGTCATTGAACTGTTAACTTGGATTTTTACGAATGTGTTATTGTTATAACGCTAATGTTAATGTAGTAATCATGGGCGCCGGTAGCATAGGCCCCAAGGGGGGCAATGACCCCTCTGGATTTTTGTATGCAGTGTTTTCCCTTGCTTTTTTGCTCTTTCCAACATGGTAACCATGCGTTGAAGTAGTCTTTGCCCCCCCTTGAGTAGTCTTTGCCCTTCCCTGGAAAATATTCTGCCGGCGCCCATGGTAGTAATGCATAACCATGGCTCACTGAGATAACTACAGGCTGTCCGAAAACCAGTTTCTCCTATGGGATTTTGCGTACTAGCAAACTCTCGCTCTTTCGCCGATTTGGCGCTGTTACCCGACTGTATCACTGTTGCCAACTCTGCCGGAGAAAAAGATATTGGCAAACTGGCAATACCGAAGTATCTTGTAAATCGGAAATGAAAGTCCAAATGACTCAAAGAGCATTAGCAGATAAGCATATTTCAGCAGTACAAGCACGTAAACGCCAATTTTTTTTTTTCTCAGCTTGAAAATATTTTTAGCCATTTGAGGATACTTTCAACTTTGATTTGAGCCACATTTTCTCCGGCTGAATTGGCAACAGTGATCCGGTCGGGTAACAGCGCCTAATCGGCGGAGAAGCGAAACTTTTCTCGTACGCAAAAACGGAGCTTTTCGGACAGCCTGTACTTATCTCAGTGAGCCATGGTATAACGTTAATGTAAACATCCAGTTGTTGCCATTCGCAGTGTAGAAATAGCGTCGATTTGGTTACCGCATACGTTAGTGTTTTATATAAGTAGATATTTTCGAGTCTTTTTAAAATTTACATTCCACGGACGTAGACCTTGACCTGAAAGGTAGCATCTCAATCACAGCTAAAAATTTAAAAATACTTAATGTACATTAAGGATTTTAAAATTTATGTAGGGTGTCCCAACACGCTTTAATTCTTTATCCATTAGAGGTCAATAGGCACTGTCCATTGAAAAAAAAAATGTTCAATATAAGGTCGAGAAATAAGTCTCCGTTAAGAAAAAATTCCTTTCGTTTATTTCCAAAAAGTAACACTTTTTAAATTTTTATGCGAACCCCGTACAAAACAAAGTCCCAGTTCGTAAAATGCCCCCCCCCCCCCTTACACTTACGAGCAGATGGAGAAAATTTCAACCTTTCATTCTAAAAAGTCATCGAAAATGGGCCATTCTATGTTTACTTTTATCTCTGACACGTTTTAGGATGTCAATCTCAAAATTTGCGCATGCCCTCATCAGTTCATGGGGGCACATTTTAGTAACCGAGAGTTTTTTTTCGTACGGGGGTCGTATACAAATTTAAAAAATGTCACGTTCTGGAAATGAACCAAAGGATTTTTTTTTTCTTTTTTGGCGCAGTCTTTTTTCCTACATTGTTATTCCCAGGTAGCACATACAAGTTGTCAGAACGTGATGATCACGTCTTACTTTCTGCAAAACGCGTTCTGGTTCAAAATGTGTGCTTCGGCTCATTGAGCTTCACGTTTTACTGTAGTACTCCGAAGTATCTACTATGAAAGAATTTCTTATTGGGACGTACAGACAACAGATTTTACAATCCGTTCTATAATCCACGTACGCTACCCCATACTAAAGAGGTTCATTGTAGTACAAAACGACGACAAAAACACCCACTAGAGGGCCACTACCGAAACGAACCCCATGGCTTAAAATAGCGAGAAGAAGTTCAAAGACACCTCGACCCAATCCGTGCCGTTGGCCACCAAAGACTTGTGGTTGGCCATTTTGCTGTTCTGTACCTTAACGAAGTAAGTGCAAGTTGCACAAACAATGTTGCAGTACATTTGTAATTCAAAATAGGATTTATAAATCGAAAATTTTAATAAGCAACATCCATCCAATGAATGAGCCGTCGATTCCAATAAACAACGAAACGGATTCAAAAAGAAGCTGTAGGATATCTTTTATTGACTTCATTTTATAGCACGTCCTGCATCATGAGCCATACGTTTTAAGTACGTGTAGAAAACACTGAACTGGACCCAGATTTGGACGAGCATTGAACGTGTTTTGTCCGGACATTCCGACGTAAAAGCGACACTATCAATCTGTACGGGATGGTAACGTGCTTGCTGAACGTGGAAATGACGGACTTTGAACAAGTGTGTGCTACCTGGGATTGAATGTTTCTTCATTTTGCCCTGCCCACTTTAATATCTGAAGAATTAAAGTGTGTTGCTACCTTTTTGGGACGCCCTGTGCACACGTACACATACACAGATGAAGTAAAACGCCCCATGGGGGGGAAAAACGAACGTACTTTGGAGATCCTGATCCATGTATGAGTGGAAGCTTAGGAACTTGAGTCATTTTCCCAGAACTGCTGGTTCCGCAACTGTAATAAACGAGAAGTCGTGACCAAAAGCAACCATCATGAAATACGCTCCTACTCCTATGTTTCAGATTTGTACTACACTAGGGGCCAAGGCCCTTGACTCACTACGCTCGCTTTTCGTATGAGGCATCTGCATTTCGTAATCTGCGTAATCTGCATTTTAATTATTTTTCATTTTCAAGATATGAGTTATTCTGTTTTGGAAAAACGAATCATCGCTCATTCTAAACTCCTGTTGTCTAAGCGAACTGACTATTTGAAAAGGGTCCACTTTGTGTAACACATTTTGAGTGACTTATTTCATATAGTTTTTATTTTGGCGTAAAATGGGCGTCATTCTAACTCATGTTTGTCAATTTCACGCGATTCTAGATACTTGGAAACGCCTTGTTGCAAAGGAATGAATGATTTTATGCCCAATCTGGCAACCATTCGGTTTATTTTTTCAGTTTTTTATGAATATCTTCTAAAATAATTCGATTTTCGAAATTTAAATCAGCTTAGCAGGTTCCTCGGAATTTTTCGAATCTGTGGGCATCATAGTCGAAACTCAAATCCCCACGGTTTAGGAGGAGATACGCTGACAAGCTTTTGACAGCGGCGGCGACAGCGGCCTTTACTTTTTTTTAGAATAGAGAGATACTTCCATGCAAGCAGGCAGACAAAAAAGTGGGAATTTCAAAATTTCTCATAGAAAGTCTTGATCGTTAACATTCTGTTAAGGAAAGTTCAAAATTTCCGGTGGTTTATGCTCTAGCTGACTTTTTGTAGTTTCATTCAAAAATTAATTGGAAACACCCGGGGGCATAATCTGAATGTGGATTTTTTTTTTTCCGGAATTGACAACACACAATTAAGTATCGTATAAACAGCAAAAGCGGGGGCCCCTTCACAAGCTGAGGCCCTGGGGATTTTTCCCCTGCTCCCCCCTCTGCTCTGCGCCACTGGGTGTAGATAGCCATGATCCTGACAGATATTTTTCATAAAACGAGTTTCCCCGACTCTTATTGTAAATTAAAATCAAAATTTGCAGGTTTTAAAACTGAATGGATCACTCGAGTCCCTCCCCCTCCCATTTTGTTGGGGGTGGCTCGGGCGTTTGCTCCGAATGCCCCGCTGTGCTCAGGCTGTCGCTCTACCGCACGGACACTGACTCGGAAGAAATAGAGGACTCACGGGTCGGAAGCTTCCGGCATGAGCTTGAGCGTGGTACACTTCTTCGTCCACTCTGCTTCTTCTGGCGAACTGAAAAGAGAACGACCGACTTAGAACTCTTGATATTGACTTGAAGAGTTAGAACCAGGCCCGTTGAGAGAAAAATTCGGGACCGGGGGTCGGAGATCTGGAGGGCCCCCCCCTCCCATAATGATCCAATTGTTCTCATTGTAAAATAGAATAAAGTGCTTTTTCATTCACTCTAGCACTTTCACTTTTCTAACTTTTATTTAAAACTTTAATGTTGGTCTTATATGCAAATAATTGCTTTTTTTTTTCTTTAGAAAAACAAAAGTACTTGCTGTTAAAAATGAGCTTCTCTTCAGGGCTTCACTACCGAAAAGGACCAGAGCCCAATGACCGTACAGGCTAACTAGGCCTGAAACTAATTTAAAGCGCCGAAAAATTATTAAAATAGTTTAAGAAAATAAAACTACGCTATAAAAATGGCGTAAAACATAAACAACACATGCCGGCGTGCAAAAACGTTTGTTTACTCTGTCTTCCGGAATAGAACAAATGTCATATCCTAGCAATCCACCATGGAGCATTCATCGACGTGGCATCATTTGAAGCATAACTTTTGTACCTTAAAAAATTATGGAATTGAATGAACAAATTTTGGACAAAGCGGGAGGGGAGTTAACATTCCCTTTACATTCGGCACTGCGAACAAATGTTTCTAACTTATGACTATATGTGTCAACAAGGAATGACCGTACAGCGTTCCCCGCAAAGTGCTAGGCTAGGCTTGGGCCTCCGAATGTCTCAATCGGGCCCTGCACTTAACAATAAAGTTGTAGCGCACTCCAGCCCCAAGCCTACCAAACATGTCTCAGCCCTCTCGAAACGGTGTCCGTGTGAAACGGATAAGATGACCACGGTATGTGACGTTAGCAATGCAGTTTCGTTTAGGGCATCCACTTTCCTTATTCGAGTGGGTGCTGGATTTCGCGTATTCTTCTTTCTATCTATGCAAAAAACGTTTTCGGAAATTACTAATCACAGGGCCCCAAGAAAATCCGGGCCCAGGGGGAATCCCCTCTTCCCCCCTCCCCTCTCGTCAGGCCTGGTTAGAACTCTTGACCTCAAGAGTTAGAACTCTTGATATTGACGAGACAGTTTCTCAATTATTTTTTTCTGTAGAATATTGGCTTCACAAAATGCCGTATTTTCAAAATATTGAACATTTATTATGTTACTCATTTTTTTCATTGAGATTCCGTGAAAAATATTCAAATGATATCTTGAGAGAATGCAGTACTGGAAATCTGGAGTCATTTTTGTGCAACAATAATTTATAAGGTAGAGTGACTAGTTCATGAATGATACGCTTTGCAGTCCATTCAATGCTACTCAATTAAAACAGAAAAAAAAAGAAAAAGTTTTAACAATCAAAACCAGGTATGAAAATTGAAAAAATGCATTTATTTTTAATTTTAACTAAATTGTTGAATCTAGTCATCTTATGACCCTTCAATCGGATGGATAGGGCAACTATCCTAACGCTGAGGCTGTTTGAATCTTCTTAAGTGTTGAAGACAATTTCCAACACTTTTGGACTGTTACCACTTGATGGGTGAGGTAAAGACATGGAGACACACAATGCTACTGAATCCCCTGTGATCCTGTTATTTTCTAAAAACATAATTGAATTCAAACTTTTACATTATCATCCTTACAGCAAAAATGTTAAGAATGTTCTCCACCCTCTTCAGTGCAAACATGAACACGTCGAGAAAGTTTTGACTCCCCCTCGAAAGGGTTGCCCTGGGAAACATATTTAAGGGTGTATGTCGAGAAAAAAGAACTCTGTTTTGAGTCTTGGTACACACATTGTAATAAACGAATAGCACCAGGGTCTCCAAAACATTCCAGAGGGTGCTTCCTAAGCTGCTTGACACACTGCCATAAGCAAAAAAAGCTGTGGCTTCTGTGACATTTTCAGAAAAAATTCTTAAACAGGGATCGGAACTGCAAGGTTTTTCGAAGAGGGACACGCTTTGCAAAAATTTCCGATTTTTAAAGAATTTTTTCTAAAAGTTTTGAGACGGATACAGGTGGATCGTTTATTTCAGTATGGAGTACAGCTTGTCAAGAGACCGTTTCAAAACGTTGAAGTGCCTGTCATAATGAGTTTATTGGTACTTATGTACCAAAATCACATGATTTTTTCGAATAACACCGAAGGAAGAGCGGCAGTTTTGTGTTCTCGGAAAAATCCAAGTTCCGGTGCTACATGCAACCAAGAACAGCAGAATAATGCTGCTACGAATTTTCGGGCAACCCGCTGTTCTGGGGCTAAAATAGCTCAAAATTCGTATTCTACGCTTCAAATAGTTAAATTTTGCTTTTTGTTGTATCCAAATGGATCCACTAGAATCAGAGATACGGAGGTTTAGGTTTCCCCATTGATTTTTCTATGTCGGTTCTAGAAATCTCGAGAAATAGGGGTCCTGGGCCTTCGGTCACTTCACTTTTGGGGACTTTTGGGGAAGCAGTATTTTGGCTTGCTTTTCGAAGCTGTTTTTAAAGTGCTGTGTGTAAGTTCTTCATTGCTGAGTCTTGGGAGACTGTAAGTGTTATCTCTCGTATATTTTCACCGAATTGTCGCCTGTGAAAGTGCTTTTAATTTTGTGTGAGAAATACAGCATTTGTGAGAGCTTCAGATTGTGAATTTTGTACAGCTGATCGTTCTACGAAGTTCTTTTAATGTTGTAAAATTGAACGATTGTTAAAAAGCATTCATTTCTAAACTTTCATATTTATCTGCACAACTTACGAAAAATTTTGAAAATCTTGGAGGGAGGGGCTGAAAGCCTGCTAGGTAGGGCTCAGCCCTCATAGCCCCCCCCCTCTGGTTACGGCCCTGCTATGAGTCCGGGAGCCAGATGTCATTTTGGGGTCATCCTTGAAAAAAAGCTGAGATTTTGTACCTCGGTTCATTGTAGAGTGTTCGTAAAGAAAATGAACGTCAGCTGATAGAGTAGCGGCGGGTTCACCCAAACATGTGAAGTAATTAAAAAATAATAATTATAATAAAAAAGTTGATATTTTGTACATGGGTTTATCACGTAGTATACGAATGAAAAAAAGAAAAAGTCAGCTGACTTTATAGCTTGTTTTCCGCGGAGTCAAAATGATCAGCTGATGCACTGAAATGCAGCAGGCGCCTGTGCGTGCGGCAATACGCTGTTTCAATCACTTTCGATCGCCAGCTGAGCACTTTTCCACCACGGAAAACTCAGCGGACTATTTTTTTCACAAAAGTGATAAAGTTAACGATCACTTCACCAAATTTCAGCTTTTTATGGTTATTTCACTTGACGGATATTCTGCACTGCAAAAAAAAAGTCTGCTAAACTGACAGAAAAGACTGTCAGCCAGGACGCCAGTTTATTTCTGTATGTTTTACTGGAGTCTTTCGTATTTTTTCCCATATACGGAAAATTTCTGTAAAATTTACTGTCAGCCAGGACGCCAGTTTATTTCCGTTTTTTTTTTACAGAAGTCTTCCGTATTTCAATTTGACAGATTTTTTTGCAGTGTGTACATGTTGATGCATAATCCACCGCTAGAAAGTGAGCTGACTACCATTCCAGACTCCCATTGGAGCATCATTAGAAAAATTAAAACTTAAAATTTGTAATTATGGATTCGTGTATTGTGAGATATGTTTCATTCCCGAGGTATGACGGTCCTAATCCCGCAGGATCGGGACTGCATACCCTAGTTGAATATTAATATTAGTGTTAGTGAGAATAGTTAAACACCTTTCCTTTTTAGTTTTATACATGCGTTGCAACTATGAACGTGTTTCACTTGAGCTAAAAACTGAAAAATTACCTCCGATAAGAGCTGCTGCTGTAAGGCAATCTGAAATGAAAGGAACGGAAAAATCATCATTAAATCATCACGTAATATTTCTTTTTTTAAATAGGTAACAGTACATTCCGGTCAATTCTTTTTAACGATAATGCTCCCGCAAAGCAATGACATCTAAAGTCATAGAATCAGGGGCGTAGCCAGGGGGCTTGGATTAGTGATGAAGTTCCGTCTATTTATGCACATATAAGTTCATATCCCCCCCCGAAAAATTTTCCTGGCTACGCGCCTGCATAGAATGTTATATTTCTGTGCAAATAGCGACAGTAACTAATCTAACAGTTCTCGAGTCTTTCTGATGATTTACTTTCAAAAAATGTAATACCGTTAGATTTGCCGTGAAATGCCCTTTTGAACGATGATATCCCTCGCTCTCCGTGTCCACTCTGTATGGGTACGTTGTATCAGAGAGGACTAGACTCGGGGCAAAGCTAACCAGATAGTGGAGGTAAAGCTACAGACCGTGCGAGTCCGCCACTCTCAAATAGTTCTTTATGTTTGGCCAGGTTATTACAGTACTAATACATTTTTCATCTATTAAGTGCTGAAATAAAGAGTTTGCTATAGAATAATTGCATATTTGTGTTACTTGAATGCAGTCATCAGAAGGATTAAGAAATTAAGTCAAAAATCAGATGGAACGCCTTCCCAGACGCTTGACCAATGAAGCGTCACCTCATTTGTGCTGGCGGGAATTGAGTCGTGCGGATTTGCCTTGCGATTGGGTTGCTTTGTGATGTCGACAGCCAGATAATGGGAAGGAGAAACGAGTGTCGGAGCGATACACGCGGTGAGTAGTGAAATGGCCCCTCTAGCCTTCCCCTCCTCTATCAGGCTAGGTTTGCCCCGAGTATAGATCTGCTCTATTTTTAGGAGCTTTGCCGCCCCATACCTTTCTGTTCTTTTCACTCAGTACACTGTTGACTAAATTTCTGGACTCATTTCAAGTTCCTACGGGTGGCATAGCTTGAATTGGGGAGACGGAAGGTACCTGGTTCGAAACCAGGTCGCGTCCGCTGACCTAACCATTCCGAGTTTTCCGTGGTTTTCTCCGAAACTTCGCGTTAATGCGGGTTAGGACCCCCTTAGAAAGTCCCCCACGAAGGGCAGTCCCGACCCCGGCCTGGATCTCTTGCACAGATAATTGGCATTAATCCCTATTTCCGTTTCTGGACTCATTTCAACATGCTACTTTGTTTTAACAGTATTTATCATTAAATGTATGTTGCTGTACAGATTTTGGGTATTATCCTAAACATAGATAAAGGAATCTTTGGATTGAGCATAACGAGAGAAAACTTGTTGCCTCCAAATGGTAGCCATGATAGTGGCATGCGCAGAATGGCAATAACTTAAGTTATAATGGTACTTTCAATCCTTTTAGAACGATCTGTATTTTAAAAAGTACTCGTATCGAAATATTTTCCCTCGAACTTATTTATTTTTCTGAAGTATTGGGACGAATGTTCTATTTTGCATCGACGGCAGCCATGATAGTGGCAGAAATGGGGTGCGTCTTTGGCACCAAAAAGCACACGTTTAGGAACATTGGATGAGCAATCTAGGTATTCCTAAATCTATGATCCTAAAAGACGATGTTGAAACAACCAGTAGCTAAAATGGGCTTTACCGGGATGCAGGGTGACATTTTTCAGATGGGCGATAAATGCGCCCAGTAGTGTCCATTCGATCTTTTAACCCTTTAACACGCAGTGTTCCCGCTCTGGCAACACACAACTTTGACGATTTGATTGTGGCCAGTCACGAAGAATAAATTGGATTTCTATCAAAATAGTGGCGGGTGACAGAGCTCTACGAGAATCCTTTACTTTTGAGTACGTCCTTTCCCGTCCAAAAAGGGTCACGATGCTTTTGAACAGCACTGACATCGGCTGAAAAATGGAAGAAGGCGAGAACAGCTGCACAGATTGCCCAATGCTGGAAAAAGGGCCCTCGTTGCCATCGCTCGACTTAACTACCCATAAGATGGCGGACGATCGAAACGTTCATCAGTGCCACAGGCGTGCCACAGATCGAGAGACCCTGTCTTGACGCAACTGGCTGCGTCTTCTTGGTGGACATATTGGTGGTAGTTAAGTCGAGCGATGGCAACGGCGGCACGTCAATGAGCGATGGCAACGGCGGCTTTTAGCACGTCATTTCCCGTCAAAAAAGGGTCCCGATTATTTTTAATGGCACTGAAATCTGCTGAAAAATGGAAGCATGCGAGAACAGCTGGATCGATGGCCCCATGCTGAAAAAAGGGCGGCTGTTGACATCGCTCGACTGAACGACCCGCAAGAGCGTGGACGATCGAAACGTTCATTGCGTGCCACAGATCGAGAGACCCTTTTTTTGACGCAGCTGGCTGTGCGGCACAGCCAGCTGCGTCCCAGCAGCATTGGGAAAGGGTTGCGCCTCAAAGGGTTAAAGCTGCGAAAAAGTCCGAAAGATCTCGCATTTTTGTGTATCTATTATTGTTGTTATTGTGTCATCTAGCAACTGCGTGACCTGTGCTTGCTCCATGGCACGTCATCGAACGGTTTATTTGGATTTTCGAGCATGCGTTATGGTTATGGCACTCATGTTTACGTCTAGCTCTTGCCGTTCGCATCGGGTAAATAGCGTCGATTTCGGTACCGCATACGTTAGCGTATTATATAGTGCTCATTCATTTCGGACAACGATTTTTGTCTGCTCAAGAGACGGCGCCTCACTTTTCAAGGGTTAACCAATAGCGCGGCGTGGGTTTGTAAAATGTCTGAAGTCGTCGAGGTGTGCCATTTTTGGTGATGGATCGGCTGGTTTGGCGGCCACAAAATAAGTCACCCAAACTGAACCCGGCACGGCGATATCTTCCGCATGGGGCGAGAAATGGCCACGCCGTGCCGTTTACTTTTAAGGTAATAGGAAGGAACGTCCGTAAAGGCAGTCTACATTAGTGTAAAGTGAGGTGTAGTTGGAATACGCGAGGCGAAAATTGTAAAGCAGTTAGTCGGCGATTTTAATAGATTTTAATTCTGAAGAAGCGTTTCCTTGAAACAAGAAAGGCAAATGCGGCGCACTCGTGAATAATGATACATTTTCCAACCTGGAAGAAGGAAGACAAATAGGGAGGACGCATGGATTATGATACGCTTTTAATATGTAACGTGCAGGTGTGTGTGGTGAGAAGCAGTCGGACCAACGCCCCTTAGAGAGGAAAGCCGTGGCTCTTACTTGTGACGTCACACCGAGTAGGTAAAGCAAAGCGTTTCCATTGGGTTTCTCCTCTCTCCCGCGGCGCGGGTGAGAGGAGAAACCCAATGGAAACGCTTTGCTTTACCTACTCGTGTGACGTCACAAGTAAGCGCCGCGGCTTTCCTCTCTAGGGGGCGTTGGCCAGACTCCAGTGCCTGGACTGCATCGTTCTGCCCCCCCCCAACCCTAGCATAAGTCCTCGCTATGCTCACGCGTGAATGACGCATTTTATGTTTCTTCGTTCTTTCTAAAGGCCTTATTACACGAAGGAATTTTCGTGCGATTTGCTTGCTGCAACCCGTTGCAGAAACCTCTTTCCTGAAAATTTCCCTTGGTTACCTAGGGAACAGTCCACTCCAACTTTTTCGTTCAGAGGCGAAAATATGGCTGGTTGCTGGAATGCCAGCTCATCGTAGTGCTTCCTATTTCGACGTCACAACACAAGATGGCGGAAGAGTCAGCGTCGGCCATACAGCTCGTAGTGAAAGGGATCAGCATGTGAGAAAACAAATATCCGTGAAATGGAATATCGACGCGGGAATTTATATGATTGACGAAAATAAAAATAAATATCAATCCGATCCAAAGATAGACACGAGGTATAAACAACCAACAACGACATGATATTTATAATGACATGCTCTAGCTACCGCCCATTCGGTGAATCTCAGGTGTTAGTGAACACAGCAGAGTTTGTTGACTATGGCAGTCCTGCGCTCTCATCTGGGCTCACTGACTTACGGGAATGAATGGCAGCAACTGATTGCTGCAACCAAAATGGCTCTAAATTTTGTCCGTGTAATAGGGTTATCACACTGAGAAAAATCCGACCCACTTTCCTTGCAAATAAAGTTTTCGGCCGGATTTTCTCCGCCGTTACCTTGACGACCGCGAATTCCAACTTTTTCCTTTCCGAAGGAAAAAATCCGAGTCGGACGAAATTTCGGCCCATCAAAGTACTTCTTCCTGCTACGTCATAAGCCATTTCGAGCCATGGCGACTATGTTCGAAGCTTGACAGCTTGGCTCGATGTCAGAATCACGTGTCCATAAAATGATGGCCGCGTTCCAGTGGACTTTGGAATGAGAGATGGCTGCCCATCCGATGCTGCCGAAATGGCGACCGATCCGATGTCAATAGACCAACGCACGATCCGTAAAATAAGAACTTGCACGCCCAATCAGCGATGCGATGACTATTGGGCGTCGGAGAGAGTTTGTTTACTTTTGAAACCCTTAAAGATAACCACGCCTTCAAGTCGGAAAGTTGGTCCAACGCGAAGTGGTTCGGATTTTCCCTTTAGTGTGATAAGGCCATGAAAAAGCCTTTATTTCATGCAACTAAGTGTACGGTGTCATTTGAGTGAGACTTACGTGAGGACGGTGTCTCGACTCTGACAATAAGGAGGTGCTTCCAGCTTGAACCTTTTGGCAGCGACGTCTTCCAAAGTTTTCTTTAAACTGAAATGAAATTTGAATGAGGTAAAAATGAATAAATAAGGTAAATGGCACTCCTAAATCACATATGGGCAACCCCCCGGCGGATGTGGCCTGACACGTCTTTTTTTCAACATTTCACAAATTCCCGCAAAAATCCCATATGAACCATCCAAAATCCCAGAGAAATAGGTATGGACGCGAGACAGCAAGACGAGAGGAGACTTCTCGCGCTTTAGTGACTGCGAGACGAGACCTCTATCTAAAAAGAGACCAGACAAGATCATAGCCATTTCTCGTCTGGCATGCTCTCGCGTCCATCACCGACTTCACTCGCGCCCTATCAGTCCAATTTATACGGCCCGCGACTTCACTAACATCCTAAAGTTTGGCCCGCAGCTTTGCAAAGGTTGCCCATGCCTGTCTTAAATGAAAAGTAAGAAATGAAAAGCGTTTTAAAAATAAAGATAGGTTGAAAAATATTTCGAAAAATGAAGGAAAATACAGTGGAATATTTGTTTAACCACGAAAATCCGTTCCAAGTATTGTGATGTTGTCATGGTTATTTAAGTTTTCAATTTTTTCGAAATGTCATGGGGCATTTTTACTTTCCGAACATGTACCCTGTAAGGAAAGTATTGTCATCCTGAAAAAATTCGACTTCGAGATTGGGGTGTAGGGACACGTTTGGAGGTCTTCTGAATTCATTGGTGCTATTTTTACGACATATATGTATGTGTGTGTGTGTATGTGTATTTGAGTGAACACGATAGCTCCTCAACGGGGCATTCGATGGAGCTCAAATTGGGTGTATAGGTTACAAACTACCGTCGCAAGACCGGTCTTGATTTGGGTGTGTATAGGACTTATAATTCTTCTACAGGGCTACGACCCAGATTTCTTTGACAGGATGGCCTATGGGAGGAAATTTTTGAATGTGCGCTAGTGTTTAAACGGTTCATTCGATTATAAACCATCATCGTAAGACCGGTATTGATTTGGATGTGTATAGGCCTCATAGTTTTTCTACAGGACTACGACCAAAATTTTTTTTTTTACATTATGGCGTATGGAGAGGAATTCTTGAAAGTGCGCTAGCGTTTAAACGGCGCATTCGATGGAGCTTCCATTGGGTCTATATGTTTGAATGATTCATCGATTCAAAAATATTTCATTGCTGGGTCATGATCTGAATCGTAAGTGCTCGGAAAGTCGAGTGGAGTTACTCCAGATTTTTATGTTCTGAAGTGATTAAAACTCATGTTCCAAATAACCCTTTTCTGGGTTGAATACAATAGTTAAGACATCAGGAGTCTGCGCAGAAAGGATGCGCAGTCGGCTGTCACTCAGATGACGTCACAGAAACGTAACGTCGAAATGTTCTATAAAGGAGCTCTTGCACGCATTCCACGGTGCAGCAGAAGTCGACGTATTGATAGAGCGGAGAGCGATGCACCTGTAGCAGTGGACCTGTACAACGCCTCCTAGATATAGAAAGCCTAACAACTCTTACGTCACCAAGCTTTGACGTCATCATTAGGCCTGAATTTAAAATTTTTATCTTCACAAAATAAAAACTATTAAAAATTTCTGGTGAATGCTATCAAATACTAAAAAAAATCTTAAATTAAACATTAAAATTAAAATACCTTTCTCATACACGATTATTCAGTATGATCCATTTCCTTATTATATTATCTAATCACTCATGATTAAAAACTGCCATTTGTCTTAAAATTATATTTTTTATCTCAAATTATTAAAATATTGTTCTTCATGGTTAAATTCACCAGGAATTTTTAATCGTTTTATATTGTGAAACTAAATCTTTTAAGTGTAGGCCTAATGATGACGGCAAAGCTTAATATCGTAGTCGTTGGAAGGCTTTCTATATCTAGGCGGTGTTGACCTGTAGCAGTGTCCTGCCAGCCGTCTATACTCGGGGCAAAGTTAACCTGATAGTGCAGGTAAAGCTATAGACCGTGTGAGTCCGCCGCTCTCAAATAGTTCTTTCCGTTTGCCCAGGTTATTACAGAACTAATACATTTTTCATCTATTAAGTGCTAAAGTAAAGTGTTTCCTATAAAATGATTGCATATTTGTCTTACTTGAATGCAGTAATTAGAAGGATTAAGAAATTAAGTCAGAAATCACACGTAACGCCTTCCCAGACACTCTACCAATGGCGTCACCTCTTTTGTGCTGGCGGGAATTGAGTAGTGTGCGTAGTATATTTACCTTGTGATTGGATCACTTTGTGATGTCGATAGCCAGATAATTGGAAGGAGAAACGAGTGTCGGAGCGTTACAGGCGGAGAGGAGTAACCGCTTCCACTCCACAATCAGGTTAGGTTTGCCTCGAGTATAGGTGAGACTTTCTCCAACTTTTACTAGGATTGAGCCCTTCGAGGGTCTTTAAATTTTGGACGCTTGCGCTTATCGAGTCCATCGAGGTACAGTGAATTTCTTTTTTAAACATTTACGATCCTGCTCTGATTGACGGATAAGAGATTAAAGATAAAATACGGAAAAGGTTCAGTGAACTTTTGTACTTCATTCAAAGAGTACTTACTTGTTTGAATCATCCTCGTCGCTCGAACTTTTATCCGTCAGGGGTCGCTTGGGACTGAAGTCACCGATTCCAAGGCACTCCCTAGAAACGCATAGCAAGAAAAATACAATGCAGTAACACCCGTCGGTCGGCCACACACTCTTGAAGGGGTCTGTCAGACTGGGCTAGTTTTATTAAGCGGGGAATGGCGATAGGACAATAAATAAATCACTGACCTGCAGTTAAAAAAGGGGGCTATTTCCACCCACCCCCCACTTGCTACGTATCACTTGTTAATACAGTAGACACCGGTTATAACCTACTCTCATGGGACCTACAAAAGTAGTAAGTTATAGCCGCAGTGGTTATGCCACTGAAAATGGTAGATGGCCGAAGTGTGAAGGTCCCGGGTTCGGGTCCCATCGCGCGGCTGTCGATCTAACGTTCTGGAGTTTGGGTAGGTTTTCTCCAGATGTAACGTGAATACGCGTTAGAACCCCTTAGAAAGTCCCCCTACCAAGGCACCCCCCCTCGGCAGATCCCCCTAGTGTAGTATTGCCGTAATCGCACACAACCAACCAACCAGCGTTATAGCCGAAGTACATTATAAGCAGTACCGCCGGTAAGATTCAATATGACACACAAAAAAAGAAAGTGGGCTCATCATTTAATTGTAATATGTGTTTTAAACAGATCTGATTTTTAAAAATTTAAATTAAGCAGAGAAAATTCTTGCAATTTTTATTGAGATAAATAGTCTGTCATTTTCTTTTGTTTTAAATGGGCAGAGGCTACTTTAAAAATACCATAGACACCCATAATAGACTTTTGTAGAGTCTCTGCATCCTCACTGCGGCATTCAAAAAATTGTGATCAGGTTTTTGCAGCGTTGAATGCGTCGGATAGGCTGCGTATAGGCTCCTCTGTTTCTTTTTCACTATCTTCAGAATCATGATAGATAGGGCTTTTCAGGAGGCATTGACATGGATGGATTGCAAATAAAAAACAGGGTCTTATTCTGAGCCCTACCTAGCAAGCGAAAAAGATAAAAGATCGCTCCCTTCATTCATACACAATTCATCTCGCTAGAGAATCTGAAAATTGACAACGAGTATTTTTGAACGTACTGAAATTTGCAAGAAAAAAGGAAATAAAATGCTTAAGAAAAGCATAATTTTATTTTTGGTTTGGTAGAAAAAGTACGTTATAGCCGAAGTACGTCCTTTTGTTAAGTACGCTTTAACCGAAGTTAAATATAACATTATAAATGTAGGACTTTAATCGAGACCTAGCTTCTAGGTACGTTATTACCGATAGTACGTTATATCCCAGGTCCGTTATAACAGGTGTGCACTGGATATGCATTTTTACCCGATTCTTCTTCCGAACGATACAATCACTTTTCTAACTCTTTAGCTGTCCTGGACATTTCACCGACATGGATTTTTCACCGATTGAGACATTTTACCGACATGGATTTTCACAGACATTGGCGAATCCGTGGGGGAGGCTTCAGGGCCTCGAACCCTCTCCCCTAGAGTGAGACGGTGTCGGCCAAATGTCCTGTCAACAATTCGTGTTTTCTGGGAGTTTCAAAACTTTATTAAATTTTTCCCGTATGGAACTTTTCTGTTTCATACAACTAAAATCCCCAATTAATGTTTTTCCGAAAGTTTAAAAGCATTAATCAAATTCCCATTTTTCCATGTTTGACTTTGAAAAATTCATGTCAGTGAAATGTCTTGTCGGTGGAAAATCCATGTTGTTGAAATGCCCAGTCGGTGAAAAATTCATGTCGGTGAAATGTCCAGTTGGTGAAAAATACGTATCCACTCGGTGTAAAATCCATGTCGGTGAATTGTCCAGTCGGTGAAACGGTGTCTTTGAAATGTCCTGTCGGTGTAGTTGTTGTTGGTAAATTGTCCCAAACCCCTCTTTAGCTCCGAGCTCTTAGCTGTTGATTCCCAGGCAAATAGCCGAAAAGTGCCTTCCCCCATTTCACGAAAGCGAGCTCTTTTATCACGAATTTTTGAAAAGTTTAGAACCTCCCTTTTTGAGTAGGAGTAGGGGTGAGAGGCTTCCTATAGTGATATAGACCGAAGATGGTCTATCACAACTGCTTTCGGAAATACATTGAGCACTGGGAAAGGACAAAATCTTTAAGTTACTTTAAGCTTCTCCCAAGCTTGACCGGCACTTAAACCGAATTTATCAAAAAATTGTCCTTCCTCATTCTTCGCGCTTGTTAATAGGACACACCTGTAAAAGAGAAGTGAAATCCTCTTCGGCTACTCTCGGCTATTACGGAAACGAAGGCACTCGGACGAGTTCGGTTATTACGGGATCCAGAGAGTCGTCTGTAGTCGGCTTGCGGAGATTCAAGTCCCAATACTTTGCTATGGGGAAAAGTGCCTTAACGCCTCGTCGTTTTTCTCAGAAAGTATTAGGTATTTTTAAATGACATTTTCCTGTGTGAAATTTGAGAACGATTCGCAAGGATTGCGCGAATCAGATTGGAGTTCATTGAGCCGAAAGAGATTTTATGGCAGTCTGAAAAGTAACATAAATTCTAGCCCTATGGCCTATGATATTCCCTATGATATTGCTATGGTTTTCGTGCCTATCATTTTTGAGAGGAGAACCGAAACCCATTCGATGCAGCTCTGAATTCGCTCATCGGGTCAGCCATGTGGCATCTTTCTGAATACTAGAAATGGCTAGAAATAGAAGTGCATCATTTTTATCGTACTTTTTGCAAAAGTTCGATGCCTTCGATCCTATACCTAAAAGATTTCCGATCGTTACTTGCGATTCGGCATAGATGACACAGCGGATGTCGAATCGTAAGGTTTGCGATAGTTATGTGTTTGCTGGGTTATTTCTATTTTTGTTTGACTTGAAAATATATCTGTCGTATACCGAAGTGTTTGTAGCTATATCTTTCTTGTTACAACACTGCTGAAACGAGAATGGCCTCTCTTCCCCAAATCAACGCCGACTGGCCATCTACCGGCAACGGAAGCAACTGCTCACTCCGTTCCTCCTCTTTCTCCTGTATTTGTTCTTTCCTGTGTTTGTGCTGCGACGCTTCACTTTTGAACCTACGTTCCCATACAAAATGGGATTGTTAGTGTCCTGTACCAAGCCCTCAGTACTTGAATGCGTATTTAAAGTAAGAAAGTGTTTATTTATTCTTTTTTGTACATAAATTTAAAAAGTTACTTTTTTGGAAAATGAGCGCGTGGAATTTTTTCTTTATAGTCTTTTTTTTCCCTATACCCTATTTTGAACACTTCTTTTTTCAACAGATATTGCCCACTTATACAGGGTGAATCTAAACTCTTGGGCAAAACTTTAAAGGGCGATAGGGCACATAATAAGGAATCAGAATCCCATAGCAATGCGGGGTCGGTGACGTCGTCTTCGTGTAGCTGTTCATTATCACTTTGGATAAAAGTTCTGAAACAACAGTGCGCTTGCCGACCCTTGTTTCGTCAGAAACTCATGTATTTTTCTCCGAAAACAGAAGACTAAAATGGATAGTTTAAAAAGTTCATTTTATTTCATGGTTGACATTTTCGGAGACGAGCCAGTTGTTTATGAAACTTGGTTAATAAATGAGACGGACACTTCCATGCCTTTCCAAAAGTGATTATGACCGGGTCAGTTAGAACTGCGTTTTTGACCCCAGATTGCTATGGGATTACGATTTCTCGTTGTGTGCCCTATCACCCCTTATAGTTTTGCCCAAGAGTTTAGATTCACCCTGTACCTGATGGACAGAGAATGAAAGCGTGATACCATCTGCTTTGAGACACCCAGTAGAATGACAGAGGGCCCGTTCGAGAATTCACCGGTGCTACCGGTTGCGGTCCTTCTTCGGTTAAGTCACGTCACGGTTGTCAACCGGTTTCGGTCATCCTCGCCACATCCGATTTCAAGCCGAAAAAACGAAAATAAACATTGGCAACACTATGCTATTAACCGGAATAACCCACCTCGCTAGCAGGGTCATTCTGGTCGCGCTGAGCAGACAACCGCTACATGACCGAAACGTTTTCGAACGCGGTTACTTCCAGAGCTCCGCCCAACGCTCCGCCTTTTCCAACATTCTGGTACGAGCGTTTGGGCGGAGCTCTGGAAGTTACCGCGTTCGAAAACGTTTCGGTCATGTAGCGGTTGTCTGCTCAGCGTGTCCAGAGCGCTGAGTCACCGGCGTTACCGGTGCACAACCGATGAATTCCCGAAAGCGCCCTTAACCCGTAATGAGGAAACCGAAGTGCCACCCCTTCGGAGTTACTTACAGGCCAGATATGCAAGCGGGTCTTCGACAGAGGATGCACCTGGAACGAAGAAGAACACGCGTCATTAAATAGTAGGAGAAAGGGTCGTTTAAATGTAGTTAGTAACACGTTAGGGTAAACTGGGTAAACGTACCTGTCGTGTCCCTTTTCTTGACAACCCACTCACCGTAAACTTGTGGTGAGGTGGTTCGAAAATAAATAATAATTTTTCTAGACTGCATTTAGTATTTTACAGTTAGTATATTCACATGGTATACTACCACTATGCCAAAGAGCATTGAAATCCGTTTCCCTGAAGCCGCCCCCCCCCCTCCTTGTAGTACCCATAAGTGAACCCATAAGTGAGCATCCGTTGGCCTCTTTCGATGACTCATCGTAGTGCACAAGCAGGCCGCTAGAATCACGATCAATCGTTAGAAAGGCTCCACTATATAGGTTAACATAGTTCGATACATTACACCTTTAGATTTTCTTATCCCCCCCCCCTTTTTTTTAAAGTGTCAACTACTGGTACGTTTACCCTCAATACTCCTTTAAAATACCAAACTGTCTCAAAAACATCCCGACAAACTTTTAAAAGGATGCAGGGCACATCATAAAGATTGAGAATTGCGTAGGAACCCAAGACCGGAAATGTCATCCTACGTCCGCTAGGTTGCGCTGTGCACGAGGTGTGTTTACTCCCTGGCCCCCGTATTCACTTGCGTTTATCCAGAGCCTTGATTTCTTTCTTTGCGGAGTGCTTCAGTAAAGCAATCCTGTGGAGTCTGCAATGGATTGGAGTGCGTAGATTAAAATGAAAGGTTCGGTTTGAGTTTTGTGGCAGATTATAGGAATCTCGCGCAGTTTTTTAATTTCGGACGTCGCGTTCTTGACTTCCGTAAACGAACGCCCCGGGCAGTTAAGGCAAGACAGTTGACCCGGTTATTTCACATACTTAGTTTAAACCTTAGTCCTAACTTGCGACGACACTGGATATTTTCTTTATTCAAATAGGATGGTTATCGGAGGACGCAATTAAGTTAAAACAATCCACCCGGTGAGCCTGGCAATTCATGCGAAGTCGGCGTCGGTCTGATCGTGCGTCGTCGTAACATTATGAACTCGAGTCATATACTACGTCAACTGTATTCATTATGTCTAACAACTCTTTCCGATGAACCACCACCCTTCAGATTTTCTACCTCTGCTACTAGTGCTCGGCGAAAGATAAAAAGGTCGGCTTTGGCGCGCTGCCAAAAAAATGGATGCTGCGATTTGTTTCAATGGGAAGTTGGGTTCAGAAGTGCAAGAAATTCTCTCTCTAGTATGTGCGGACATAGTTGCCAATTTAGCCACTTTTTGGCCAACTGGCAGTACGGAAGTATTTTGTAAATCGGAAATGAAAGCCCAAATGACTCGAAAAACACTACTACAGTATAGAATTTGAAGAGCCCTGAACATCTGAACCCATCTTCCCTGTGAAACATATCGCAGCATCCATTTTATTTTGGCAGCGCGCCAAAGCCGATCTTTTATCTTTGGTCGAGCAGTACTTGCTTGTGGCGCGTTTCCGGTCACCGGTTTCTATGCAGTTCTCTATATTTATGATTTAATCTAGAGTATCGCTGAAGCCCTCGATTGGCAGGATGCTGCCTTTATATCTGGGATGGAGTCAGCTGAAAAAGTGAGACAGCTAGTGCCTAGTAAAAGTGCAGTTACCGGGTTTCATAGAGCAGATAGGAGGGATAGAGAGCGCTTCGGTGATCCTAACTTGAAGCATTTCTCGCAGCAGCTGACTTGTGGCATAATCATTCTTAGGGAATCCATCCGTCACTTCCGATAATGAAAGCCTCCACACCAATTCAAAATGGCCGACTCCAAAGTCCAGTGATTTTTGAGCGAAATAGTGCTCAAACTTTTCTTTTTTATCTTATATTTTTCTTTGTTTATCAGAGGTGACGATCCAACTCGCCTTAGATTTTTAGGGAGCTTGAGTGGCTAGCCGGGGCCATCGTGATTCTACCAGGCCTGCTGGTGCACTTCGATGAGTCATCCAAAGAGGCCCACGGATGCTCACTTATTGGTTCCATCACTTAGATACGTTATCTAAATGCCGAATCTAGCCAATGAGGAGACGTCCGTAGGCCTCTTTCGGAGTGCACAAGCAGGTACGGTAGAATCACGATGGCCCAGGGCTAGCGCGCTGATTTCCGTTTTCATCCTTCTAACAGAAAAAAATGGGTACATAGCTGATCTGCATAGCGATGCAATTCATGATGTGTGAAAGATTCTGAATAACATTTCACAGGAGAGTGTTTTTTTACCTCTATTTAAAAAACATTTTATAAATGAAGAAAATTTCATATCCACTCAACCTCAGCAATCCATTTTTTAAACCAACAGAGTTTGTCAGGACGTAGCCAGGAAAAATTTTTCGGGGGGGGGGGATTGAATTATATGTGTATAAATAGACGAATTCATCACTAATCCAAAATTCGGGGGGGGATATATCCGATATCCCCCCCTGGCTGCGCCCCTGGAGTTTGTCATGAGTGTTGGCATTCCATTTCGCCTGTCGTTTCACGTACCCCTCGCCCAATTTGGCGATCCAGCACACGTTTAGCCTCTCTCCGCATTTCCGTGCCACAGCTCATACGGTTCATACTTGCCGCCCATTTCCAAAAGGTTTTGCACGACGATGCGAAACCTAGTACATTTTTCTGCTCTCGGATCGGTTCGCTTTTACGTTTGAAGGAACAAAAAAGGTTGATTCCTAGTTTAGGGTTGTTCTTTTTCCCAACGTGGCGATAAAAGGTTTAATGTGGTAACCTTGGCGGCTTTTATTTGTTTTCTGGCAAACCTCGTTTCAGCTCCAAGAGACAAGACGGGAAAACGCTCTAAGAAGCACCCTAAAGTAGAAATTAGCCGAACGGAACAGTTAAAAAAAAACTTAACAAGTGGATTTTTTTTTTGTTCGACAGAAAGGTGCTTGAAAGAAAAGTAAGAAATCATCACCTGGTGACTCCGCCCGCTTCCGGGTAGAGTAGGTCTTCCACGACCTTCTTCAGCTTGCGCAGCCCGAAGAGGAGGGCCGTGAGGCGGGATTCGATTTTGGCCCTGGCCGCTTCGAAGACGTCCCTCGTCATCTTGCTGTCGATGCCCCGCCACATCTCGGCGGCACGCTCCTCCCACTCGTCGTTCTGGAGGAGTCAAGAAAAGGAAATTAAAAAAAAAAAATAGTTCAAAAAATGTCCACCAGATGGCACTTTGCACGATGAAATCGGCTTTAAAATGACCCAAATAAGTTTAAAAAGGTGAAAAAAAAACTATCGAATAAATGTTGAAGAGGTCTGTACCTATCGAATGAGCCATTTCCGTTGTTAAATTGGCTGTTTTTCATACAAAGCGCCATCTCGTGGTCATGTATGAACTAATTTGTTTTTTCAAAATTCTGTGAACGGATCTCGTGTATAGCCCTTAAGCAAAATTTCGCCCCATTCCGTTGTGCTGTAGGATGTAGTTTATAGGGGCATTCTAATAGGATGGGCAGAAGTCTCAACAAACAGCATGCGCAAGATCTGTGCGCGCGTTTGAGTGGCAGAAGTTTTCCATCTGATTGGTTGAAGGCCCGACATTTTGCCACTCAGAGCTCTGCGATGTTTACGTGTGACGTCAGCTGCCCATTCCTAATACTCTGCGTTGAACCGACGCCCCCTAGAGAGCAAAGGCGCGGCGCTTACTTGTGACGTCACACCGAGTAGGTAAAGCAAAGCTTTCCATCGGGTTTTTCCTCTCTCCCGCGTCGCGGGAAAGAGGAGAAGCGTTGGTTGAACACAGTGCCTTCTCCTTCTTTGGAAATCGGTAAAAAGGATCAAGAAATCGTGCCCCACCTTTCGGGTGAACTTGAGCCCCAGCAGGCCGATGGCTTCTCCCAGCTCCTCTATGGCGGTCTCGAACTCCAGTTGATCCACTTTTGTGTTCACCAGTTCCACGTCGGCTTTCTGGAACGAAAGGAATGGGATAGGTTACACCGGTCAACAACAACAAAAAGAACTTTTTCTGTTACTGTTCTCATGCTTAAATTCTGATTCTAGACATTGGAAAACACTTCAATGTTCATTTTGAGTTCTTAAAGTTTGCTTTTGTCTGATTCTCGTCGATCAGTCTATTTTAATTGATTTCATAAACGAAAGAGGGCAGCACTTGGATGAACCCGAAAGTAAACTGTATTATTATTTGTAACTCTGTAGTATTGCTTGTAGTATTATTTGTAGTATTATTTGTTTGTATTATTATTGGCTCATACGAACATAAAAGAAATACGAAAAAGAGTCACTTTTAGACATTCATTTCTTATTATTTTACATTTATAGGTTATTGTTTATCACACATCTTGAATAAAAAAGACTTTTATATCCAGCAAAAACTTTTCTGATCCTAATTTAGAGTGGAATTATAAAAAAAATATAAAAATCAGTGATTTTTGCCAAAAATTGCTTTCATTTCTACAAAAGCAAACTTTCATTAAAAAAAAAAATTATTTTCCTTAGTTTTGGCGTAGGAGAAACTAAAATTGAACATGTAGAAGTCAAACCCAAAAATCGTGTTGACCGGTGTTATTTTCTCTTTTTCGTTCTTTGGAAAGAATTTATTTCGTGTACTTCTGAGTTATCTATACAGTATGGGCCACCAAAGAAGTGACGACTAAAGTCCCTCGCCCTGCCGCTAGGCTTACCAAAGTTTTATACGCGGATTGAAGAGACTTTTTCGATTGAAATTCGGAACATGGCTAAAAAAAATTCTTAATCCAACTTACTTATGATAGGAAGGAGAGAAGCCAATCTAAAGCCACAGTTAATTTTTACATTTTAAATAGTTTTTAATTAGAATACTATGCTCACTTCTCTGGCACAATTATACAGATGACATAGTTAACAGACTAAACCAGGGATGGGCAAACTACGGCCCGCGCGCCAAATCCGGCCCGCTGGAAGGTTTTATCCGGCCCGCGGATAGAATTTTAATTGGCCGGTCAGCCGGAAATTAAAAGAAAATATATATTTATATATTATATATCCATATTAAGAATTATGAAGATGGCTTGAAAAAAGTGCATTTTGAGTTCGAACGCAGATTTCAAGATTTCAGTGCCATTCAAACAGAACTGGATATTTTTACCATGCCTTTCAACGTAAATTGTGAAGCAGTGAGGTCCGATTTGCAGCTTGAATGAATTGAGTTGCAATCTAACAATCCTCTCAAGCAGTTGTTTCTAAATAGGCCAAAGTTAGAGTTTTACAAATCATTATCGAAAGTAAGTTTCCCAAATTGAATATCTCACGCCCAGAAAATCAGTGCTATGTTTGCTTCATCTTATATATGTGAACAAGTGTTTTCAACTATGAACCTTAGAGAGAATTCTTTCAGAAGTAGACTGACAGATGAGCATTGAGCCTCGTTCCTTAGAATCAGTGCATCTCACTTCGAACCTCACTATAAGGAACTTTTAAAAATGAAATCGCAATTTCATTCATCTCATTAACCTATTTAAATTGTAATACTTGTATATTGTTCTTGAAATTTTAGAAAAATTTATCTTGGCCCGCCAAACTTTTTTTTTTCGATTTTTGGCCCGCGACCGAAAAAGTTTGCCCATCCCTGGTCTAAACAGTCATTCAAACGAATGAAAAATGAACATTCATTCAGTCTCCCATCTCTTTTTTAGAATCAAAACAAATAGTACACTATATCATTTGCAATTCAGTTAAATACATTTTTTATTTTCCTCCACACAACATAAACAGAACCCTCTTTTCTTTAGCATTCAAAAAGAACGGTGAGTGACTCCACTATACTTTCAGAACATTTGATATTGATCAAGCGTTTCAATAAATTTCATTCGACTCGATCGGATCGAGTATTCGGGCACTCGTGCACTTCAAATGATTGGAGTGTATGGGCCGCAACGTATAAGAATACTTTTTCGTAGTCCTGTAAAAGACTTTAGGGCGTACGCTCGCTAAAACCTATGCAATATGTAAGACAGTAACCTATAATAGGCGTACCTCGTTGGATGTCAATCGGATGCACCCTTTAGACACCATCCCACTTGCAATGATTGGCGCCCTTAGACCGTCATGTATAAGAATTACTTTTTGCAAGCCTGTGAACAAACTGTCAGCTCTGCACGCACCAAAATCTAGGCAGGTCACGAGACCGTGACCTACAGTATACCTACACAATTTGAGCCCTATCGAATGCGCCATACATCCCGAGCAACCTTGTAAATCCCTTCGTTTTTCCTATCTCCGCAGTTTTTTACCAGGTGGCGCAGTAGGCGGTTTCATTCAGTAGCGCATGGCTGCTGGACATCACACTATGCACGACGTGCATTCGATGGAGCTTAAATTGAGTATGCATGTTATAGACCACGGTCTCGTAACCTGCATAGATTTTGGTGTGTGTAGAGCTGATTAGGGATGGCCGCGAGACGTGCAAGACGAGAATCAGGGCTGTCTCGTCTCGTCTCGCAGTGGTAAACCTCTGTCTCGTCTCGCGTCTTGTCTCGTCTCGCGTCTCGCAAAGAAATTGCTGTCTCGTCTCGCGCGAGACGCGAGACGTCTCGCAAAATTAAGGACTGCGATTTCGTTACCATTTTATACTAACTTATTATTGGGATTTTATTGAAAATTAATATTAATAATAACAATTACTTACATATAGCCACATTAGTAGATATATTAATAACTATATCAGCATATATCGGCATTTGAAGTAAAAGAAATTGAGATTTAATCCGTATATATAATGTCACACCGAAAATATAGTATTTATTTTTATTTACTAGCTGCGTGCCCGTTCTTCGCACTGTAGTAAACGAAAATTTGAGTAATTTCAATTAATTCCAGTGATGTGGAATCTAAAATAAAAGCAAAATTATTTGACTCTTGATGTAAAGTTTGCGTCATGAGTATTAACCTGGCATCATTGCAATATAATGACTCAAAAGACTGCGTCAGTGTCATTCGCGATCAGAAAAGTGAAAAGCTTAGCGGTTTGCAGAGAACTCCCGACTTTCAAAATGTGTTATTTCTACATCATACCGTAGTTCTACATCATACTGTTCAAGTTGTAGCATTAAATACCTCAGACACTACATGAAATGGACAACCGTTTGTTTTAAAATAGCTGCGCACCCGCTCTTCATACGAGAAGTAGCGAATATTTTACTAAAATCATATCTGCATGAGACAAAACAATTTTTTTTTTTTTTTTTTAAGTTCAAGTAATCTCCTCTGTTGAAATTACTACGGGATATATTAACACAAATTAGAATTACTTATCGTTCAGTTGGTTGTAAGATAACCCTTGAAAAATTATAAAGAACACTTTTAGTCTTTATTAAATCTCTACTATTTACTTTAACGTCAATTTCAAGTCTCTAAAATATGTGTAATTTTTATATTAATGAAAACAAGATTATATTAACGATAATTATAATTATTTGCCTAATATTTCCAATAACATTACCGTGTGTGCATTTTTAGATTTCATTATAGTATCTCAGTTGGTTAATAGACGTCTTATTTTTTGCTTATATTTTAAATTACTGAACAGTTAATGTGTTGACGACTATCCGTTTGTACTTTTCCACAATAATTTTTAGCGACAGTACTACAGTCGTTAGGGTCGCCCTGTTTACAGAAAAATTAAACCATAATCCCCCTAATGTATATCCAGTGTGGATTTTTTAACTCTTTAGATCCCATCCCCCGTGAAAATCTCTTAGCCTTTCTTTCTCAAGGAAACGGCCGAAAAATGTCTTCCCCCATCGGAAAAAAGCTGTTCCTTTATCACTGAGTTTTGACAGTTCAGAACCTCCCTTTCTTGACCAGCAGTTAGGGCGAAAGACCTCCTATTGTGCTAGTCCGTAGTGATCTATTGTAAGTGCTTTCGACAAGGTATTTGCACACTGAATAGTTACTTTCAGTGTGCTTGCTACCGCCATGATGATTGATTAGAGGTCGGATACGCGGATTACCCGTTTCCCCTCTTCCTTAAGTTCCCAAACCTCAAGGGGTGTAACCTAATCAATAACTCCCGAGTCGGGAGGGAAAGCACTCGTTCCAATACGGCTGGGCCGTTTCGAGACACATATGGGCGAGCCGACACGGCCGATACGGTCCCTAAAGAGTTAAAAAAATGAAAAGACATCTAACAGGCGAAGATAATTTTAGAATAGGAACCCAACTGCAAGATAAAATGATGGGGAGGAAAAAAAATTATAAAAGTTTTGCAAGCCGAAGGAAGGGAAAACATGATAATATAAACGAAAAGAGAAATAGTTTTTAAAAAAAATGCTTGCATTTCTTTCCGTCCGATATTAATATATAAGAATAAAAAATGTCATTTTAATCTCTTTAAAATAGACCAACAATAGGGATTTAACCGCCCCTAGAAAGTTGTTACCAGGGTCAGCGCCCCCCCCCCTACGCACGCCGCAACGTGCGGGAAAGTTTGAGGATAATATCGGTACAAGGATATTTCAACCAAGGATATTCAACCCTATTTCAGCCTACTCAGACTAAGCATCAATGCGAATGCAAGTTGCTCTACTTCTAATCTCTCTCTGATATACCCGAAACCCGATTATCACAGGGGCAAGGGGGGCGGTAGTCTGTTGCCCTGAAGAAAAAGGGGGCCCATATATATCCCGATTATCTAAATTATTAATTCATATGTACTGAAATAGTAATTGTGGGGAAAAAACTGAATTTCCTCTATAATATAGGTATTACCTAATTGTCTATCACTAGATCAAGTTAGAGATATTTTTTTGGGGTGATAAATACGATTTGATTAAAGTACAAAAACTACAGTAAACTGAAATGCAATTTTCGAGTACAACAGCGGTCAAAACTGGGTTAAAATGCTTTAAAAAGGGGGGCTCAGTAAAGGGGCTTAATGCGTAAAAAAGGGGATAGTAAGGGGGCCCCAAACTTAATGCCCCGGGCCCCGTCTAAAAGTGGTCAGATTTGAACATACCGTACCGCCTTTCCTATTTACTTATTATTTTTCTTTCAACTCTTCTCTGTTTTCTTTTTTTTTTCCGCCTCTTTCTTTATCCTCTCCTTTGTGTGTTTTGTATATCTCTCGTCTGTTCTAATTTTAAATGTTACGTGTTTGTGCGTATTGTAGAGTGCTGATAGTACACCAGGACCGAAAACGAAGGAGACGCAAGTTAAACGGTAGAGGCTTCAGGCAAATTGTCGCTTTTCAGATCGTATTTATGCGAGACGGAAAAAAATGCGAGAATTCTCGCGCGAGACAAAACTCTGTCTCGTCTTGCGTCTCGTCCCGCAAAATATTTTCTTTCTCGTCTCGCGTCTCGTCTCGCAAAAAAATGCCTGTCTCGTCACGCGAGACAATGCGAGAATTCTCGCGTCTCGCGTCCATCCCTAGAGCTGATAGTTTGTTCACACACTTGCAAGAAGTAATTCTTAAACAGTACGGCCCAAGGACGCAAATAATTTAAAATGAGCTAGTGTCTAAAGGCCTTATTACACGGACAAAATTTAGAGCAATTTTGATTGCAGCAACCCCCAGATGAGAAGGCAGGGTTGCCATAGTCAACAAACTCTGCTGTGTTCAGAATCGCCCGAGATTCGCCGAATGGGCGGTAGCTAGAGCGTGTCATTATAAATAGCATATCGTGGGTTGTTTATACCTCGTGTCTATCTTCGGATCAGATTGTTATTTATTTTTATTTTCGCCAATCCAATCCATTCCCATGTCGATATTCCATTTCACGGACATTTGTTTTCGCACACGCTCACCCCTTTCACCACGAGCAGTATGGCTGACGCTGACTCTTCCACCATCTAGTGCTGTGACGCCGAAATAGGAAGCACTACGATTGGCTGGAATTACAGCAACCAGCAATATTTTCGCCTCTCAACGAAAAAGTTAGAGTTGACTGTTCCCTAGGTAACCGAGGGAAATTTCCAGGAAAGAGGTTGCAGCAACCCAATCGCACGAAAATTCCTTAAGGCCTTTAAGGATGCATTCGCATGCAAGTTCAAATTGGGTATGTATATTATAGGTCGCCGTCACACAGCATGCATAGATTTGGCTGTGTATAGGACTTGTAGTGTTTTGACAGGGCAACCCATGAGTGTTCTTTTACATGATGGCTTGTGGTCGGAAATTCTTGAAAGTGAGCCATAGACGAGAATTTCGAAATTTTGCATTCAAATTCTCCAGGAGATCTATTCTACCTCTGTTGTGTTCGAAGCCAGGGCTTCAAACCGTAATTTTATTCGTTTAAGTTTTTGTTCCGTCAAAAATAGCGGTTTTCGGTTGAGTTCCGAATGGTTCTCTATTTTATTTTATGTATATTCTTATTTGTACTAAAAACATAATTCTATGATACACTGAATCAAATCTGCCTTCTACAAGTACTTTCATGCGAAACTGGGACAGAAAAGTAGTAATGACCCAAGTAGCAATCTTTGCTCGGGCTTTACCAGGCCTATGATCGGTGCATCGGTTATTCATCGCCTGATCGTTATTGATCAACCTTAATTTCTCGTATGTTCATCTTTTCCCGATGATCGGATCTTTGCACTGAGATCTGATGGGCGCTTTCAAGTTTGCGAGCGGTAAAGTGAGCAAACAAATTTATATCGGTCTTCCTACCAAGTTGCTGAACGTCTCGATATCTCCGTTCCTTTATTAATGTGCAAAGAAAATCATATGCACACCCTATGTTTTTTGAAGGTTGCTGATTGGCTAAGTTATTACGCGGGAAGACGGGCTACCGAAAAGCTGAATGATATTGTCCTCTTCCTGCTCTTATAGGGCTATCACACTGAGAAAAATCCGAGCCACTTTCCTTGCAAATCCAGTTTCCGGCCGATTTTCTCCGCCGTTACCTGGACGACCGCGAACTCCAACTTTTTCCTTTCCGAATGAAAAAATCCGAGTCGGACGAAATTTCGGCCAATCAGAGTACTTCTTCCTGCTACGTCATAAGCCATTTCGAGCAATGGCGACTACTACTATGTTCGAAGCTTGGCTCGATGTCAGAATCACGTGTCAATAAAATTATGGCCGCGTTCAAGTGGACTTTGGAATTAGAGATTGCTGCCATCCGATGCTGCCGAATGCTCCGATCCGATGTAAATATACCAACGCACGATAAGTAAAATAAGAGCCTGAACGCCCAATCAGCGATGCGATGACTATTTGGCGTCGGAGAGAGTTTGTTTACTTTTGAAACCCTTAAAGATAATCACGCTTTCAAGTCCGTCGGAAAAGTGGGTCCAGCGCGAAGTTGCTCGGATTTTCCCTTTAGTGTGATAAGGCCATTAGCTTTGTCGTGTTTTCGTGCATCTCTCAGTCAAAGCTCTGTCAAAGAGGGGAGACTAGGAATATTTTTAAACCAAAATTTGTCAGTGACAAAAATTCTGGAAGTTTCCTTAAAAAGTGCGAAATTAATATATTTATAAGAAATTTTCCTTTGTGTAAATTTTTAATGACATTTTATTCAAAAACTTGTATTATTCCCTAGAACAGCCTTGAAGAAAAGGATATTTAGTTATAAATTGATACAATAAAAGTAATAAACAAGCAAATATGCTGTGCAACGATTGCCAATTTTTATCGATTGCTCAGTTTAAAAGTTTCCCCAAAGGTCATCTTCACATCCTAAGTTGCAAGGTGTTTGCTCTTCCAAGATGAATATATCCAGCTAGAAAGGTCTGCACTTATTTTTGCAAAAATGTTTGCATCCAAACATTAAATCGAGAAGCAATGTATCGTCCGTTTTGCTGAAGCAAAGCGACTGGAAACAAGACGATTCCACACGGAAAAGGAGTGATGGGTTGAGATGGGTATTTTTTGAAGCTCTATTTTGGCACGCTGTCTTTTTAGGATGTTTTAGTTTTGTTTTACTTCAATTTGGAATTTCAGAAACGATTCTACTTATGGCTAGTTCAATATACCTAATACCGAACCGAATAAACCCATGTTTTTTTCCTGTTCGTTCCAGTTCCGGTTAGAGTCCCTGTTCGGAGCGAGTTGGTGGTTAGCTTTCAACATTTCCGATCGAGGGGTGGAATTCTCCCCGGTGGTTTCCGAAATCGTCGGTGGTTAGCTGTCGACTGGGCAGAACAAGTTGTTTGGTTATCGACTGCGCTAACGATTCTGGAGGACATCGGGAGGTCTTTTAGCCAATGACAAGAGCCCCTCGATGCTCCTCCTTAAAACTCTACCTCAGGGTGGGGAATAGTTAACCACGACGAAAATTTAACGACGAGCGGAGAATTCAGCTGCAGTTGTTCTGCTCTAGCAACTTTCTGACCTGTTCTCAACCCCGTTCGGCCAATCATGACTGCTCTTCAACGCTCCTCCCTGAGGTTCCCCCTCATGTCGGGGCAGAGTGAACGACTCGGCTTTTCAACCCATTCGGGGAGAATCGACTCCCAGGATGGCTACGAGTATATCTGAGGGTATTTCGATGCTATCAGAAAAATCTTTCTAAAGCCACGAGTTTTATTCTAATGGGAAAAAGAAAATAGTTTGCGTATTGTGATATTTCTTATTTGGGAGAAAATAAAATCTTTTTGATTTGTCTATGATTGAGCGCTAGTTAAAATACAGGGTGGCCATAATTAAACTGCAAGTGTTCAATGGGTGCTGTAGAGAAAACTACCGAGAATATTCCAGTGAAATTGGGTATCTACACGTCTCAGAACATGCGCAAGTCCAATATGCAAAAAAAATCGTCATTTTCACCCGATAGAGGGCGCTGTACCGTATTTCAAAGCTCACCGGTGGCCTATCCAACTCCCAAAACCGATAGACAGAGCCTAGGGACATTTTAAGAGGCGTATAAACACTATAAAACATCCTTTACAGTTAATCAAAATTCCATACAATTCGCTTCAGTCACTCAATTTTTACAGTAACACGCCATCAAAAATGAACGTCAATTATGATCTCAAATTAAACCATTCATAAAGACGCTTTGTAAAACAATTAAACCCTTATTTATTCTCATGGACACTCATTGGACCTCTTCTTTATCGTTTCATACGCCGGTATTCTTTCAGTGTAGCTGAATCATGACTACCATTTCTGATAGAATATCTTCACTCACAATGCACGTTCCTTCTTATTCAGAGTCATGATGGACCATGACTCAATGGGGTCTTGTTTTGACACTGTTGGATGGGCTTAAAATTTGCATATAGGATGTTTATAAGCATTGAAACACGATAGAGCGCCCTCTATCGGGCGAAAATGGTGTTTTTTAAATTGCATATGTTCTGAAACGTGTCGATACCCAATTTCAGTGGAATATTCTCGGTAGTTTTCTCTCCAGCACCCCTTGAACACTTGCAGTTTAATTATGGCCACCCTGTGTATTGCTCGTAACAACATCAAGACTCACCCGTTCCAGAGCTGCCAGGATCTCCTCCTCGTCGGCTTTCTTGGCTAGGTCCCGCTGCATTTGCTGTAGAAGACAATGAATTGCAGGAGAAGAGAAACATAAAAAAAGAAAAACAACTTATTAAGTATTTTAGGTTAGGAAGTAAATATGAAATCTACGCACAGCCTTTTTTAATGACTATGTCATTTTATCTCTCACCCCTTTTATTGAAAATTGTCCGAAAAATGTGTCCCAAAAATGCGACATAATTTTACATAGAGGGTGGTTATTAATGAACGTGAGGTGTTCAGAACCCTCTAGCGAGTAAAGTATTGGACGAAACCTATCCAAATTGAATGAGCATGCATAGAAGACCATGGGATTTTGATTTCCAAAAAAAAAAAAAAAAAATAAAAATAAAAAAAAGTTCCAAAATTTGCCACCGGGGCAATTTTGGCGCTGCAAAAGTGCCCCAGAGGTCGCCGATCTCAATCCTTGCGATGTGTGGTTGTGGGGATGTCTTAAAGGTGTTGTTGATCAAGGACATGTCTCCGATATCGCAACGTTAAAGGATCGAATAACGTGACGCGTGAGGCCCATCCACTCGGATAGGCTGAGAGCGGCAGTAAAAAAGGTCGTGCAACGTATGCAGTTCTTGGTATTGACCCAGGGTGCGCATATTGAAACCAATTTGTAAGTAAAATGGATGTTTGCTGCATTGTTTGTCCATGAACCATTCAATATTTACGCTAATACACTTTTGCAGCGCCAAAATTGCCCCGGTGGCAACTATTTTTTTTTTAATTTTTTTTTTGGAAATCAAAATCCCATGGTCTACTATGCATGCTCATCCAATTGGGTTAGGTTTCGTCCGATACTTGACTCGCTAGAGGGCTCTGAACACCTCACGTTCATTAATAACCACCCTGTATATTTAAGTACTATTAATTCACAACAGCTTTAATCTATCGTTACACTATTCCGTAAGCTGTAGAATAGGCATCCCATGTATTTTTTCTATAAATAGGTAACAATCCAAAAAATTTCAACATAGGGTTACCAGGCGAAATATACGCCAAGATGAGAGATAAAATGACATAGTCCATGAATATCGTTTTAATAGGGCCATCCTGAAACTCAAAAATGAGGGGGATTCAGGGGGGTTCTCCCTCTGACGAGGCTCGAACAGCAGAGTTATTTTTTTCCTTTTTAGCACTAAGGTGCTAAATCGCTCAATCCCAGAATTTTGTCTACGCGATCTTGTAGACAAGTTTTGTAGATATGAACTGTCACGGTGAAGATCTTTTCAAATGTTTTTGAAAGATAACGTGGCGGGCCTTAATAAAATGTTGAAAGTCGCACAAGGTTTGCCATTTTCGATAATGGATCGCTCAATCGGGTGCCAAAACGCGACAATTTATTTTAGATACATTCCGAATATAGTTAGAAAATGCCTGGCGAAGATTGTAAAATAGTTTTGGTAGCCGATTTTAATATAGATTTCAATTCAAGTATTTTATGGAATGGAGAAGACAAATACGGTACACTCATAGATTAGGATACACTTTCCAAATGGTATTTATAAAGGTGAAGTATAGTTCGGCTATACCTGGCGAAGATTTTAAGTAGTTTTGGTAGGCGATTTTAATATAGATTTCTATTCCGAAGAAGTGTTTATATGGAACGAGGAAGGAAAACACGGCACACTCATGAATAAGGATACACTTTCCAACTGAATGCTATGTTCAGAGTAAGAAATAGGAGGGCGTGCTATGTTCAACGCGTATATATATATATTTTCATGGATGTATAGCGATCATTTTTTCAAAAATTCTTTTTTTCGTTGGAAAAGGGATAGCTCGGAGGTGGTTTCTCATTCATTGGGTCACGTGCTGATGACTGTGTCATTCCGAAAAACGGAAAAAACCGTGTTTTTAAACCAGCGTTTTTAAGCTGAACTTTCGACAACGAAAGTTTAGCTTGCTCGCCATAACAAACATCGGAAAATTCCTCGTCAGGGACGGAATGAGCGCCTGAAAGGGACGAAAATTCATTTCTAGGACAACTTCAACAGATTCAATCAGTTATTCCTGGGGCTTATATTCGACTACAAACCTGACCTTGAGTTTTTCCCGCTGAAAATGACAGCATGGAGTGAGTAGAATTTCCCGAGTGAGATGGGCGATCCCACTCGGTGGCCCTTTAGAGGGGGTCGGGTGGCCGCTGATAGAGGTTATTTGAACATGAAGTCTATGAGCCGAAAAATCCGTGCCATGAAAAATGGACCGTTTAGAGGGGTGACCACTATACAGGGGTGGATAAAATAAAAATGAGGGAAACCGCTGCTTGCTGGACCTGAGCCTAGAGCTAGGGCAGGACAGTAGGACACTTCAGGAACTAAAACAGGCTTTAAACCAGATAGGTAGGCCGTTCCTGAAGGTAGTATCCTTATAGTATCCTATACAGGGGTGGCCGTTCGGAGAGGTTTTATTGTATATGCCAGACTTGTTTATATTACGCATTATAGCCATTATCATACAATAGTCAATAAAACCCTTGAGAGCGGCCACCCCCTCTGAGCGGCCAGCATATTCTCGGTATGGTGGGGTGACCGCTCAGAGCGGTTTCACTGTATCTAGTAATCCGTATGGGGATACCAGTAAGTGAACAGAAGCACTCACTTGTATCAACGCTGCCAGAGCCTTGATCTCTTCGAACTCGCCCATCAGTGCCTTCAGACGTTCGTCTATTTCCATGAGCAGTTCCTGTCCATAAAAAAAACGGAATGTCGGTCAATCTTAAAGTCACCAAACGTCCCTAAACTTGGGATTTTTTTTTCTTCAAAAATTTAAAACTGAAATGGTGGGAAAATTTTGAATTATTTCTTTCCAAGTTTTTAGAAAACCGATCCTGCTTCCTTCCGCCGATTATGTGGGTGCTCCGGGGGGTCGAGCACCCACAAAAAAAAAAAAAAAATAAATAAAAAAAAAAAAAAAAAAATTGCGTGGTTGCGGAGCACCCAGAAAATTTCAAGGATCAGTTTCGTTTACTTTTGCGAAAAAAAAAATCTATTTGAAATTCAGGAAAAAAATCAGTTTTCTCCAGTAAACTTCAAATCGCGGTTGGAAGAATGTTAAAACGAAATTCATTCCCATGTTTGGTTCTCACAGAAAAATTGAGTGGGGTGCTCGATGTTTATATGAATTCTAAAATAAAATTCTGCTACTGTACGGTCATGTGTGTGGGCATTTTAGAACTTGAGTGCAATCGGCAAAAAAAAAAAAAAAAAAAAAAAAAAAAAAAAAAAAAAAATATATATATATATATATATATATAGATTCTGAGCTGCTTCATAATCCTGAATTGGGATTAAACGGATCTAAAGGCTTAACTAAATCAACCAGGAAGATTTTTCTTGAAAAAAAAAATAAATAAAAAATCCGGTCGATCCTCTTCCCCCCACCCCTTAAATTAGGTCCTTAAATGACAAAAACTAACATTTTACGAGGTTTCTAGTTTTGTAGTTAAAGTATGTTCTTACAATAATTTAACAAATAAAACAATGAAGTTAAAAAAAATCTTCAATAAATAAAAAAATAATAATAAAACATAGTTATGAACCTATAGAAAACGTCCACGTGCCAAAACTTAATATCAAAATTTTCGATGAAAATATTTCTTTCGTCATTTGAGAAACTTCCACTCTTAAGGGGACAAGGGACGCTGAATATTCAAAATTTTCAATTTTGAATATTTACTTGTAATCAAATGTAAAGTTGTTTAATACAAAATTATAGTTATCTAGCATAATTGTTTGCATGTATATTGAAACTAAAAATTAAAATAATAATAATTTTTTAAATGAAAAATTGATATCTTTCTGAATAAAAATAAAAAAAAAAACGCCTTCTATTCTTTTATTTAAAATATCCCGTGCTCATTCCAAATTAATTAAAAACTATAATTTTTTGAATGTACACATTATAATATATGTATAAACATATCTGTGTATTCATTTTTATGTGTGACAAGAGTTAAGCTTTATAGAAAAAATAAATTCATGAGAGATGTAGCTTTTTTACAAATTTCCATCCTATTGTTATATTTAATTTCCTATATCTCTATTAAATAACCTCTGTTTGAAAATTCAATGCACAATTATGTTCACACATGCATTGCAAGTGTAATATAAAAAATTACAGTTTTTTTATTCATTTGGAATGCGCATGGGATATTTGGAAAAAAAATATTGAATGCGCATTTTTTTCTCAAAGATATTAATATACTTTTTAAAAAAGATTTAGTTTTTTATTTTTAGTATTAATTTAAATGTAAACCTTTGTTTTAAACAAGTTTACTCATACTTTGAGACTAAAAATTAAGAAATGATAGTTTTCATTTTTAAAGTCCATTGTCCCCTTAAATTAAAAAAAAAAAAAAGTGTGCTTCTCAAAATTCCCACGCTTGCATAAGCCTTCACAAAAGAAGAAGAAAAATAAATAAATAAAATCCTTGGTACTTTTCGATCATTAGGAGGAAAAAAAAAACCCATCGAATTTCTGTACGTTAATCGTAAGTGAGAAAATACATTTTAGGCCCAGAAACATTAAAGTTTGGAAACCGAACATCTTATAACAAGCTAAAGCATGATATACATGATATTATCAGTAGGATGTTTAGTATAACACCGAAAAAGTCTGCCCCCTGTCCATGGGCGCCGGCAGCATAGGGCAAGGGGGGCAATGCCCCCCCTGGATTTTTGTATGCAGTGTTTTCCCTTGCTTTTTTGCTCTTTCCAACATGGTAACCATACGTTGAAGTAGTCTTTGCCCCCCCCCCCCCTGGAAAATATTCTGCCGGCGCCCATGCCCCTGTCCCTCCCCGACCTGCCAGCGCTCTTCATGTGTGGCTTTACGACCTAACTGGCGTCAATGACTACAAAACTTTTGACCATCAGCTTTGTTTTGTTTGAAATAGCCGAATACCTCTGAAATACGCTATGAAGAATGACTCCCCGTGCAGCGTGTATACTGGAATTCTTTGGGGTGCTCCTGTAAAAGAACTATACACCTTTCAATACGGTAGAGGGTACAGTACATAGGAATAGCATATACAAATTTCGATATAGTAAATTTCGATTTTAGTAATGGATGCCTATTTAGAGGATGGTATTGGGGTGGGGGATTATGACCCAACAAGCGAAGGAGGGTTGAGGTGAGTTTACAGGGGATTCAACATATAATTCGGAACATGTGCACAAAACATTGGTTTCTTTTTATTACACACATATTGGAATTTTCTCAAATTCGTTATTTGAATGTTTTTACATTTTTAAAACACTTTGGTGGCACCCTCTATAAGTGATAATAGTTGTTATAATCAAAATTAACTTTAGGTTTACGTTTCTGTCACTAGATGGTAGCACCACACAAGAATAACGGTTAATAATGAATCATCACAGTTTTGATTTTCAACAGGTAGAAATGAACAAACAACGGATAATGGTATATTTTGGGGATGTTTATCATAACCATGTTATTAACAATAAACATTCAGTAACCTATAAGAATAAGATGTAAAATGTTAACATAAACATAAACTATCTTGTTTTTAAACCAGAGAAAAAATGTACTCCAGTGAAATTTAATTTTCTTATGTTATTTTCCTGACTCACTCTTTACTTTTCGAAAACACAGAATGAACCAGAAATAAGAGAAAAAATGATAGTGTACCTGGTGAACTCTTTATGACAAAAAATTAAAAAAAAAAATCAATTAAGAAATTTTGACTATACCCGAATACTTATTTGAAAGGGTGTTCGAGTCTATTGTCACAATCACAAACCAATAAATTAAAACATTAACTCAGCGGTTCTCAACCTTTTAACGTCGCCCCCTCCCTCACATTTTTCATCATGAAATCAGTTTTTTAATCTTCAACAATGAACATGGAGTCGAATTTTCTACAAAAAAATGTTATCAGTCAAGTTTGAATGAACATTTTAATCGAAAATGGATCTATTTTTGAGTCAAAATGAGAATAAATAAGAGGATTTTTTAAAAACATGCATCACTACTCGCTCTTTGGTTTTTTCTCGCGCCACCCCCCCCCTCTGCGCCCCACAGGTGTAGAAACGTTGTATTCACTCAAGTCAGATCTACCCTCTTAGATTCGGAGAGGACCTCTAGGCTTGAGATGATAGTATAATTTATAAATTAAAAATGTCACATAAAATATTTGAATTATAAATAAGTTTTAACACTTATATTATAATTTACAGGGTGAAATTCTGTAAGCTACAATTATTTTTAAAATATTAGTATTTTAAAGAGATAATTATTCATTAAAATTCAATCCTTTAACAACTCTAAATAGCGTATTTAATTCATCTCAATGGAACAGAATAACAACTTTCATTTTTGTTAGTTAAAAACGACATCCAAAACTTGATTGACTCACGTGATCAGCCATGACCTTAGCCATTGCTTCTTCGAGTTCTAGAAGCTGAAAAAAGGAATAGGAATTAAAAGCAATGAGTTAATATTTAAAAAAATGAAACACGAGTACACGAACCTGTAAACCAGGCTCCGCTCAAAACACCGACTAAGAATCGAATCGAATGAACGATACAATAACGGAGTCTTTTTCGATTCCAAAGACTCCGGCAGATTCGAAATCGTGACGAGAAACATCTGTCACCGACATTCAAAATGGCAGACAGCTGAAGTGTGAAGGTCCAGCGTTCTAGCCCGGCGCGGCTGTCTATCTAAGGGTCTAGAGTTTGGGTTGGTTTTCTCCAGATGTATGGAGAATAAGCGTTTGGAAAATCCTCCTCCCCTCCCTCCTAAGCAGATAGCCCATGCATAGCTTTGTCTTAACCAGTGGCGGCTCCTCCATTGGAGCACGTGAACCCCCAGAGGAAAAACTAAACAATAAACACATTAACAAATTAAATTAAATATTAAATACACTTCTAGATTTTTAGAAAGTGAATATATCAACCTTTCAAGTGTATTAGGCAAGTTGGAGTGTATAGGCTGATTATTTTACCAACTATGCGAAAAAACTATGCAACTATGCAACTTCGGGCCCCAGCTCAGGAATTTTTCGCATAGTTGGTAAAATAATCAGCCTATACACTCCAACTTGCCTAATACACTTCTAGATTTTTGGGGATTTAAAACGTGAGTTTTACTACCCACCCCGTCCCCCCAGTATTATTAAGCACGTTTCGTCTAGCTAACGCAGTGTATCGTAAGTGACTACGGCATAGTCTTTCGTCGCTCGCACGTGCGATCGACCCGAGTGGCCCTTTCAACCGGTCTCTGAGGAAAGACGCCGAGAGAGTGAGAGAGAGTTGCGGGGGGAAGCGAGACGCTTTCGTTCGCACCATTTTAGGGTGCTCACTGCAGATTTGTTTTACCGTTATCTCCTCTGGATTCTCTCTTGGCTTGTTGTGTTCGGTGAGTGAATCCATATTTTTCATATTCTTATTATTTTCTTAATTTTTATGATTTTTCACTACAGTATTTTTTACGAACGAGTGAAGGTAATTAAGATGGGAGTCCAATTGCGTGTTTCGGAGCTACAGCAATGACATTGGGCAATGTCATCCTTTGAAAAAAAAAAAAATTGAAAGAAAAAATCAAGACACTATTTTTGCTTACACTTATCTTGGTGACGAAATGTAAGACCCAAGATGACTTGTTTTCTTTCAGTGGCGTGCATTGTTTTCCTTTCACTGCTGGAAATGCAACTATATTTTAACTTGTAAGGTGCGCCGTATCTGTCTATTTAATTTTCAAAATTAATTTTGTGAACCTGCTTTTAACTAACCCACGAGCCGCCCAAAAGTGCCTTAACAAGCCTTAACAAGAACACAAAACCCACAGAAATACAAACGTGAATTTTCGCTTTTAAAGATTAATATTTAAGGATATCTAACGGGCTCAAAATGGATCTGCGAGCGTTACTCCTAGAAATAGGGCTTCCTAAAAATATTGCCACGCATGCGAAGGAAATAAACACTTAGATTAGCCTCGAAAATCCGGGTATTTTTAAAGCATCTCGAAGTATGTGCTCTACTTGTATCAAGCTTATATATTTTAATTTTTCGTGTCCGAGAACTCTAGAAAAGTCTTCAGTTTACGTTAGATTCTAGAATTTAAAAACCGAATTTTTTTTAACTCACACTAATGAGATCACGAGATTTGCAATCATTTACAGGGACACATCGCAGGCACCAAAACAATGTTCTCTGGACGTGCATTCCCGTTCGGAGAACACAGCTGTGCCGTGCTGCCTTTGATAGGGCTCAGTATACAGGCATTTTCAAGAAATAGGATTCGAAAAATTTCTTAACGTAAACAGTTTGAGTAAAATGCTCGTCATCACTAGGGAACTAAGACCCGGGTCCAGACCCGGGTAACGCTAAGTCTTCATTACATACATTAAACAGTTCTTCTCGTGGTTAAACATGTCGCGTAATCCTCTAGGACTTGGGAACGTTCCTCTGATGCTCACAAGGATTGCAAAGTCCGCAACGTCTTCGCTGAAGATGCTGTTGGCGCTTTGTTTCAGAGCTCTGGAGACTGTCTTAAATGGATCACAGCCAACGCCTCCTGGATATAGAAAGCCTTAGAACTCCTACGTCACCAGGCTTTGACGTCATCACTAAGAGCCTACGAAAGGGACGTCATCGCACGCGAATTCAATGTTCATCAAATCTTAAATTTTCTTGATTTTACTGTTGTTTGCATTCTCAACCCTAAATTTTTTTAGAATTCTTGTAGTTTTCCGGTTTCGGAAACGCGATTTCACGGCCATTTTCTTATTTTTCGGGCCGTCGAAAACGGCCTTTTGCGCCAAAAAAAAAAAAAAAAAAAAATCGCCAAAAATCGAAGTAGGGGTATATGGAAGGTGCGCCGAAAATATCTCAAATTAAACATTAAAATTAAAATACCTTTCTCAGACAAAATGATTCATTAAGATCTATTTCCTTATCCTATTACCTAATGAGTCATGGGGAAAACAGCCATGTGTCGTAAAATTACATTTTTTATCTCAAATTATTAAAATATGGCTATTCGTGGGTCCATTCAATCGAAACTTTTAATAGTTTTTACTTTGTGAAAATAAAACTTTTAAATGCCGACCTAATGATGACGTCAAAGCTTGGTGACGCGGGAGTGGTAAGGTTTTCAATATCTATCGGAGGCGTTGTCACAACACGCTATGTATTTATAGTTCAACCGTCACGTGTTGGCGTCCGTGACGCATGAGTCACGTGATGATTTGAGGATTTGCGTCTTCGTTTTAAATAAAGAAAAGAGAAAACAAAAAATTAATTAGGATTATCTAGATGAGTAATCCTAATGGACTTCTTAATTTCTAGTTCTGTAAGCTTAACGGTGTTGTTCGAAAAAAAATCATGCAATTTTAATAACAAATAAATAAATTAATTATTAATAACAAATAAATTAATTATGCCAGGCACTTCAAAATTTTGAAACTGTCTCTTTACAAGCTGTACTACATACTGCAATAAACGATCCATCTGTATCCGTTTCAAAACTTTCAGAAAAAATTCTTAAAAATCGGAAACGTTCGCAAAACGTGTCCCTCTTCGAAAAATCTTGCAGCTCAGTTCCACGTTTAAGAATTTTTTCTGAAAATGTCACAAACGCCACAGCATTTTCGCTTATGGCAGTGTGTCAAGCAGCTCATGAAGAACCCTCTGGAATGTTTTGAAGACTATAGTGCTATTAGTTTATTTCAATGTGTGTACCAAGACTGAAAACAGACTTTTTTTTTTCGACATACACCATTAAACCGGGGCCATCGCTAAGCAACGGGCTTGCTTATGAGTTGCCATCACTAAAAATGAGTTTATCACTGAGGCCTGTTTTCCCCAGTTACAGTATTCTATTTTATTATTCTAAGTATTATAAATGTTATACTATTTTATTATTTTAAAACAATTTTTTTATACTTTTGTCGTACTAAAGAACTTTAGATGTAGGTAATCGTTTAGTGAATCTTGCGCCATTTTCTTTCATGAAAATTTATCCTAAAATTCGAACACTTTGCTCTGAATGTAAAGGTAAGTGAAAGCTTATAATGTATTTAGAAAGTCTAAAAATATGCATGTAAATCATGTTTAGTGAATAATGACTCGTGTGTTATTTATAAATAAATTATTTTAATCAGAATTCGTATTACTTGAATAGTTTTTATTCTTGTAAATAAGCATGACGTTGTGATACTATTTAGACAATTTAATTTTGCCAGTTGAAAATGTTATTTATCAGTTATATAGGCCTTGATTATGTGATTAAGACTTACATCTGGTACAGTGCAGAAATACAGTCAATTATAAATTATTGATTTTTGCCCGTTTATACAGAAACTTCAAATGTAGTTAATATTTTGTACAAGCGTTCATTATGCTTGCTCAATTCCTAAGTTCGATTGAGAAAGCCACAAAAGAATAATATATACTACAAGAAATGTCTTTATTAAAGAATAATTAATTCGGGGATCGCGCTATAGAGCGAATTTTATCAATTTTCTCCAATATACAGGATATCCCGAAAACACTGAAATGCGCTTTAATACATCATTTGTTAAAGATTAATCTTGAATTGTTTAAAATAACGTAGGAAATACGACTACGTTCATGAAATATTCATTATAAAAATGTCTTTCTCATTTGTGTATTAAGTTATTTTAAAGTATATTAAATATCCACTTGTGAAACTAAAATAAGCAATCGTGAATCATGAGAGTAAGCGCTACTTTGTTTTTCTTCCAAATTATATGCATCTATTTTCTTTATGTCAATATGTATCGTAGCAAACAAATGAATCATGAGTTCGTACTTGAATGAGTAACACAATGACTACTTAAAACTACATTACATAACTTTTGAAAGCACTGGGAAGCTTGAGAAATGCCTGATGTATACGTGAAGACTCGAGCATCCGTAGGCCTCTTTGGATGGCTCATCAAAATACACGCGCAGGCCCGTTACTAATTGCGAAGGCCCCGATTAAACGCAAAAATAAGTCTGCGAAACACCACGTGACTGATACGTCACAGTCGGGAACTCGTGATGATTGAACAGTATCATTTAAATTTAGATTATTTGTTTTTCGTTTACACATATAAAAATAGTTTTACCCTTTCGTCGATGGCTTCCAGTTCTTCTGATTGAGGGCCACCTGATAAATAAATAAATGAATGAATTCAATATTGTTTGAGTTTGTAATTCTTCACTTTTAGTGTAGTGAAAGAAAGGTTTTACTTTACTTGTCTAGGTCAAAATACGGTGCATGAATTTATGGATTTACAATTATTTAAACTTAATGTAAACAATGTTATCTGAAAGCCTTTCACTTGCCTCCAAATAGAAAGAAATTCCCCAAAAGTAAGAAAATCGCAAAATTGAGTAAAAATTCACCAAAAGAGAACACGGGGGGGAACCGGGATTATTCCCTGAAAAGTCCCCCGAGTAGCTCTGCATTATTAGTAGGCTGTAGGATGGTTGGTTTGTGAAAACTCCAGTAGCTCGTTATATCCAGTAATGGGGATTAACCAGCGCATTTTGGATTGGCGTTTGAATTTTCTCAACATAAATAAAGTTTAAAAAAATAAAAATTCAATTTTAAAATTAGCCATATATTTGCGCTCGCTTTAAGGAAGATTTTTATGTTTCAAATTTTTTAAATCGTCTGAATATTATCTACATATTTACTGCAATAACATACGAACCGCTTATTTGAGGAACTCAAATAAGCGGTTCATACAGCACGTTGTGTTTGTAAACAAGCGATAACGATCTGAAATTTGAACGAATATTCTTACTTTGCAAATAACCGAATAATATTCCCTGAAAAATACATCTAAAAAGATGTCCGATGTGTAAGACTTAATTTTAATGGAGCAGAAAATATCTGTAAAGAAATCAAGATAAAAAATCTGGAGTGACTCCACTCGACTTTCCAAACACTTACGATTAAGATCATGACCCAGCATTTCAATCAATTTGAATCGATGAATCATTCAAACCTATAGACCCAATGGAAGCTCCATCGAATGCGCCGTTTATACGCAAGCGCACTTTTAAGAATTTACCCCCATAGGCCATTCTGTAAAATAAATCATTGTCGTAGCCCTGTAGAAAAACGATAAGTCCTATAGACACCCAAATCCATACCGGTCTTACGATGGTGGTTTATAAGCTATATACCCAATAGGAGCTCCATCGAATGCCCCGTTGAGGAGCTATCGTGTTCACTCCCATACACACACACATACATCCATACATCTCGTAAAAATAGCACCCATGAATTCAGAAGACCTCCAAACGTGTCCATACACCCCAATCTCGAAGTCGAATTTTTTCAGGATGACACTACTTTCCTTACACGGTACATATTCGGAAAGTAACAAGCGATAACGATCTGAAATTTGAACGAATATTCTTACTTTGCGAATAACCGAATAATATCCCCTGAAAAATACACCTAAAAAGATGTCCGATGAGCAAGACTTAATTTTGGTGGATGTTTTAATGGCGCAGAAAATATCTGTAAAGAAATCAAGATAGAAAATGTAATGAATAGGTATTTCGTGTTTGGATTTCATCAAATAAACGTGATACTTTTGAAAATATTTTTGCTGTGTAATTTATTCACGAGGGAGATTTAAAAGTCACTATCCACGACTTTGAAGAATGGAAAATATATGTAGACGTTAACCCTTTAACGCGCAGTGTTCCCGCTCTGGGAACACCCAACTCGAAAGTTTGGACTGTTGCCAGTCACGAAGAATAGATTGGATTTTTATAAAAATACTGGCGGGTGACCTAGCTCCACTAGAATCCTTTACTTTTTAGCAAGTCCTTTCCCGTCAAAAAAGGGTCCCGATTATTTTTAACGGCACTGAAATCGGCTGAAAAAGGGAAGAATGCCAGAACAGCTGGATAGATGGCCCAATGCTGAAAAAAAAGGCAGCCGTTGCCATCGCTCGACTGAACGACCCACAAGAGGGCGGACGATCGAAACGTTCATCGCGTGCCACACACATCTAGAGACCCTTTTTTGACGCAGCTGGCTGTGCCGTCCACCCTTAAGCCACCGTCACAAGACCGGTATTGATTTGGGTGTGTATAGGACTTATAGTTTTTCTACAGGGTTACGACAAAGATTTCTTTTACATTATGGTCTATGCGAAGAAATTCTTGAAAGTGCGCTAGCGTTTAAACGGTCCATTCGATTGAGCTCAAATTGGTATATATACTATAAACCACCATCGTAAGATCGGTATTAATTTTGATGCGGATAGGACTTATAGTTTTTCTACAGGGCTACGACCCAGATTTCTTTTAGAGGATGGTCTATGGGAGGAAATTCTTAAAAGTGCGCCAGCATTTAAACGGCGCTATCGATGGAGCTTCCATTGGGTATATATGTTTGAATGATTCATCGATTCAAATGGATTGAAATGCTGGGTCATGATCTGAATCGTAAGTGTTCGGAAAGTCGAGTGGAGTCACTCCAGATTTTTGTTTCTGTGATTATTAGACAGTTTTTTTCCACGGCTGTAGCTACATTAATTATGCAATAGCTAAGAGATCCCACGTGTAAGAAACAAAAACATTCATATTACCCTTGTTCAACCAATGAATGAAAGTGTACTTAACCTTCCCGTTTCCGTTGTTCCTGAAAAGATAAAGCGTATGTTATTCATTTTAAGCAGATAAATGATTTAAGCTAAAAAGCAAAAATGTCATTTTGCATCCTAAGTATATTTACAAATAACTGCTTTGTTAAGCAAACACAGAAGTTAAGTACAGTAAACATTCGAATGGACAGATAACATTTTTCGTACGTTGCATCTTTATAAGGAAACATAATTTACTATGAGCTGTTTTAACAACCAGTGAGCAAACCCAGTTCAATTTCTTAAGTTAAGTGAAACTAGGCAATTTTTATAGCAAAACAAAATCATTGGCATTTTGTCGCTGCCACTTATAAGAACTGAGAATAACGTTTCCTGTTTTTGTTTTTTTACATATGTTACTGCCAAATCACTAAGTTCGGCCAGTTCGCGATTGGGTTGGCCGAAGTACTTGCAATGAGTATTGTCTATTCTACTTTGGCTGGCCATTTCACGTGGCTGCGAATCCTTAGCCAAAGCCCGAGGCGATCGTGGTAGACTGAGCGGTGTCTATTTGCCTTTGCAAAAAGGTTCCTATTTTTTGAAGCGATATTGCGGGAGACAATGGGATCTGGGATCTTTAGCATTAGGTCTATGGAGCAGAAAAAGTCTAAGGATACCCCTTAAAGGTAGTTGAAAAATGGAGTACTCAATTTGCCTTTGTATTCATACAAGTGACGCAACGCATTTTCTCAAGATATAATTCGTCATTTTGAAGGGCGCGAATCCAATACTCTTCGCGCTATCTCGTTGTTTCAGCGTATACGCCCACCGAATAATTCCTATTATGGCTTTAATATGAGAACAGAATAACACGAGATCCTATTTTTATAGATTACGAGCTTATTTTTAACTCAGAGGTGTCACTTATACATTTGAACTCGTTTCTAAAACAATTGTACTTTTAAGAAAAGAAAAGAAAAAAAACGGTACACAGAAGTACTCATCTTTAAATACTTCATTTTTAACAGTGTGTCAAACAATCTGCTCTTGATTTCTTTCTTCCTCCTTTGGCCGATCGTCCCAAGCCACTTCGCGAATCGGCCGGCCAAAGCCCGAAATCAAGAAAAGATCGGACATGGACCGGTCAGTTTACAGCAACGTTGGCCAAAACGCGAATTCACCTTTGGCCGCAACCTATATATATAATCTTCAGAGTGTTCACAAAAAAAGGCATTTTGGACTATTATAATTTCTTATAGCAAGCCATTTTACGTGGTGTCCATAAAATAGCCTAACATTTTAGTCACAGGAAATTCGTAAGGGAAAAAGAATTGAAGTATAAACAAAATGAACAGTCGAAGCTTTTCACTGTGGATACCGATAAAATAAATAATTCTTGCAAAGACAGGCTAATAAGAAATGAAAGTTTTAACATTAAGAAAACTGCGGAGAAAAATACAGATATTTCAGTTTTGCAAGAGATGAACACCTTTAAATATTCACAAATTTCCGGTTTCATTGTAGGGACAACTCTATGACTTGAGTTAATATGTGAAGTGATCCCTTTGAATGATGTTTACAAGTATTTTCACTCTACAAATCTGTTTTAAAACATGAAATACTTAAATTAAATACCGTATTGACCCGCGTATAAGTCGAGACATTTCGGACAAAAAGAGGCTTTAGAGTTAGGGGTCCACTTATACGAGGGTCCTTAACTTTTAATTATTTTTTTTTAAATCAGAAGTCAAAAATGCCCTTTTATAAGACAAATGTTCTTTTCCTGCATTCCATCACACAATGCCGTCTTTTCAGGTTGATTTCCATACCAGGAAGAATGGAGCGATACAAAGATTGAAAACGTGCATCCTGTTGTCGTTCTTGTTGGATGACGGCCCATTCGCTACGCGTGGACTCTAGGCCGAAGGGTAGAGTGCTCCCCCGCCCTCCGCGGAGGTCTTTCTAAGGGATCCTAATCCAATACGTGTATAGGATTAGACGAAGGAATTTTTTAATTGTTGGATGAGTCCGATATTGAATCGGATCTTGAATCATTTTAACTTAGTATGATAGGTCCAAATACTAATATACAATCAGTAGTGTCCTATTATTATTATTCATTATTATTCATTATTATCAGTTTAATTTTGTATACTACTTTTGTTTTGTTATCATCTTTATTAATGTATATTGAGTACTTTCTTTTTTTTTACAGATGATTTCGAATCCATGTATTTAAAAAAATTAAAGTTTTTGGATCGGGAAAGGGGTGGATCGACTTAGACGCGGGATTTAAAAAAATTCAAATTTTTTTTAATCAAGAAAGTGTGTGTGTGTGGGGGGGTCGACTTATACGCGGGATCGACGTATTCTCGGGTCAATACGATATTCAAAGAAAAACTGCTTCAATATGCGAAGCACTGTTCCTATTCCAGGCTCAGGTTATGTGATTCTTTGTTACTGTTCGAACTGAATGTACAGAATGACTGGAATATCCAATTCACGGGCTAAATGTCGCCAGAGACTCGGAAAAGCTTGAAGGCAGAAAAGTGAAGTCTCAGCTGTAACGGCCTCCAATGAACAATAATATTGATCATAGGAACATCCTATTTATTGACCAGCTGAAATACCCGCCTTTGACGGGTTAGTACTAAATGTAAATTTCCAAAAAGCAAGAACTTTCGTCAGCATTGTAGGAGTACACAGAATGAATGTAGTAGGTTGCCAAAGTAAAGAGAGCGAAGTTATCATTTTTATGCATTGTTAAAATAGGATAGGTTACAGAGTCACCAAGTGATATCATTTCATTCGCTTGAGTCGTCATTATGGGATGCGCGAACGAATAGGGACGCCTATTGAAATCATTTTCGCAAAATCTCAAAATCGAATCGACATTTTAGAAAAATGGGAAGCCTAGAATTTAAGTGGAGAGGCAACCTATCCTGTCACACAATTTCGTTTCATTCCCTGCAGTCTTTATGTCGTGATCCTGGAACAAAAATTTCAGCTTTTAAAAACAATTTTCACAAAATCTCAAAATCCAATCAAGATTTTTTAAAAATTCGACGCCTATATTTTAAGTTGAGTGACCACCTATCGTGACACCCCATTTCATATCATTTGCTTCAGTCGTTCTTACGGGATGCTTGAACAAAAAAAGCGTCACGGACAGAATGACAGAACGACAGATAGACAAACTTTTTCTGGAGGGTCCCACCGGATTCCCAGGTGCTTGAAACGGATAGAAATCGCAAAATTCTTGAATTCCAAGAAATGTACAGCAAAAGTCTAATTTTATTTGTATAGATATTCATTATTGAAACTTAACTATGGATCATAGACATATACATTACAAAGTTAAAAGTTACCTACGCAAAAAAAGTTAAAATTTTTCAAGGATTCAATCTAGGTAAATGCAAAATCAAAATTTTTATACGGTCCCCGTACAAAAAAGTTATACGTTGTCGAAAATAGGCCCCATACGTGAATGAGGTGACGCGCAAAACTTGAGTATTTTATCTTAGAGTGCCGAAGATATGACAATAAATGCATGCTGATTTAAACCATTTTTCCATAGCTCTGCAAGCGAAACTGCCATAAGCGAAAAAACTGTGGCTTTTGCGACATTTTCAGAAAAAATTCTTAAACATGGATGTGAGCTGCCAGATTTTTCGAAGAGGGATACGTTTTGCGAACATTTCCGATTTTTAAGAATTTTTTCTAAAAGTTTTGAAACGGATACAGATGGATCGTTTATTGCAGTATGGAGTACAGCTTGTCAAGAGACCGTTTTAAAATGTTGAAGTGCCTGGCATCATGAGTTTTTTTGTACTTATGTACCAAAATCACACGATTTTTGCGAACAACACCGTTCAGTAATTTGGTTTGATTTGTTTTATTTTAGATACGTTAAAAGGCACCTCTTTCTAGATTGACTGATATAGAACTTGAGTTGCTTTTTTTTCTTTTACTGTTGTACAGCTGCGGAAAAAAAGACCCACTTGCTCTATGTATACCATTCGTACAGTAAAGTTATGTATACCATTCGTTTGCAAATATCGCATACTTTAATTCACTATTACTTTAATTTGCACAAGGGGCCGTCTTCCTATTGAATTCTGCATGCACTTCGTTTTCCTCAATGGCAACACTGTATTTTGACTTTATGAAACGAAAAAAAACCTTTAAATTACCCCCAAATATAAATTTTCACCCATTTTCTACGATCATTTCCGGAGATAGTGCGAATTAATTTTTGCGCGTTTTTAAGGGACTTTCTGCAAATTGAAATACGCTATAGGTAGGTTCCGAACTTTTCGCTTTTCACATTTCGCTCGCGAGAGTTAAAAGAAATAAATCTTATTTTCAAGGAAAATATTGTTTCTATCTAAAGTTTTTTTTAGATAGAATGTCTCTTCACAAGAAATAATAGATAGACTAATGACAGTCATAAAACTTCCAGAAAAATTCTCAAATAAGTAAAATTTTGCAGTGCAGTTTTATGTGTTTAAAGTTTCTTATTTATTTATTTTGTTTTTTGAGTAGTTTCAAAGTACTACAGTTGATAATTTTATTACCCCCCCCCCATATGTTAAAAAATATTTTAACCCTTTGAGGCGCAACCCTTTCCCAATGCTGAAAAAAGGGCCGCCGTTGCCATCGCTCGACTTAACTACCGGCAAGATGTCCACCAAGAAGACGTAGCCAGTTGCGTGAAAACAGGGTCTCTCGATCTGTGGAAAGCGATGAACGTTTCGATCGTCCGCCATCTTATGGGTCGTTAAGTCGAGCGATGGCAACGAGGGCCCTTTTTTCAGCATTGGGCAATCTGTGCAGCTGTTCTCGCATTCTTTCATTTTTCGGCCGATGTCATTGCTGTTAAAAATAATCGTGACAATTTTTTTTCGGGAAAGGACGTGCTCAAAAGTAAAGGATTCTCGTGGAGCTAGGTCACCCCCAACTTTTTTTATAGAAATCCAATCTATTCTTCGTGACTGGCAACAGTCAAAACGTCAGAGTTTCGTGTTCCCAGAGCGGGAGCACTGCGCGTTAAAGGTTTAACATAGGGGGAGGGGGATTTTGAAAGCTCATAACTCACCCATTTTCCGTTCAAATTTATTGAAAATCTATTGAATTGAGGATCCGGCGTTAAAATGAGCTCAATTTTTGAAATATGAAGTGAAATCTTGGAGTTGCTTTTGGAAAAAAAAATATTGGTGCGAATTTTAATACGTAGAGGGTCCCTTATGCAATTTTTATGCATAGCAAATTAAAGTGTACGTCCATCGTAAACGATTGGTATCTGTAACTTTGCTGTACGACGAACGACGGCCGAAAAAAGTACAAGTGGGCCCCTTTTTTTTCCCCGCGCTTCTGTACGTCGCCCTCTTCCGTAACCTGCCTTCCTTATGCGGAGCCTCCAGTGCTCAATATTTTACGAATTCAGAAGCTGCAGTAAAATAAATCACTTACCGCTTTTCTAATCTTGTCCACTATTATGTCGACGATGTTACTCAGCTGAAAGAATTAATAAAAAAGAGAAATAATAAGTTTCACACCATTTTTAGTAAAAGACGTAACAAAAAGCAATTCTCGTCCATAAGAGGGAAAAAAAAACCCCGCACATTATCCGTTTTCGATTTTAGAAAGATTTTTACTGCGAAATTTGACATGATTTCAGAAAGTCGAGGAGTTCTTCCTGATAAACAAGCCCCCCCTTTTTTGGTTTTCTTTCTTTTTTTTTTTTTAGTGTATTGAGCATGATTTATGGACGAGTGGCAAAATGATGTAGATACTTTTTGCGCATGCATAGCCAATATTACATTCTTTATGTTCTTATCGCATACTAATTGTAATCAGCTTGATAGCTTGATTTGTGATAACGTGGGTCCCAAGCTTGCTCATTGCGTAAGACTGAAAAATACACTGTCTACCAATAAGTAATTGTTCACCTATGCAAATGACGATATCTGCGGTCCTGAGGTACGTCACGGCTTCCGCCGGTATATATCGTGTAGGAAACAGCCTCGGCATGAGTCGCATGCAAGATGCCGAGCAGTACGGAGTTCTCTGAATTCGAGAAAGGTATAATGATCGGGTATCACAAATGGGGCCGATCCTTAAGGGACCTATCTAGCAATCTGAAGTATCCAAAATCGACAGTGGCCTATGTGAGTAAGAAGTGGAAGGTGAGCGGTGATGGTCGGAATGTGCCCCGAGTCGGCAGACCAACGAAACGGGGAAATAGAGACCGACGAGTGCTGTTCAGAGAAATTCGGAAGAACCGCACCCAACCGATGGCCTTCATCAACGCCCCCTACAGAGGAAAGCCGCGGCGCTTACTTGTGACGTCACAAGTAAGCGCCGCGGCTTTCCTCTCTAGGGGGCGTTGCCCTCCTCCACGAGGAGTTTCAACAGACATCCGGGAGTATTGTTTCAATGAATACCATCCGTAAGGAATGCTTGGTTTTCAGGGTCGTGCTTTCAATCTGCTTGGTTTCAGGGTCGTGCTGCTGCCCATAAGCCTTTGATCACAAAGTCCAACCGCGCTGCTTGGTTAATGGGGTGCAAAGCACATCGAAATTGGACCGTAGATCAGTGGAAACGGGTTCTTTGGAGTGACGCATCAAGGTTCACCCTTTACCGTTGGGGTGGCAGGGGCTGGGTCTGGCGTCTGCCTGGAGAACGTCTCCTGCCAGAATGCATTGTGCCAGGCGACAGTCAAGTTCGGCGGAGGTGGAATTAGGGTCTGGAGGTGTTTCTCCTGGTATGGACTGGGACCCTGGGTCCCCAGTCATGGTAAGCTCAACGCCGATGCCTACTGCACTCTTTTGGATGACAATGTGCTTCCTACGTTGTGGCAGTTTTACCGGTTTGGACCCCTGTTACTTTCAGGACGACAATGCCAGTTGTCATGTTTCGAGGTCGACCAAGGCTTGGTAGGGTGCCAATGGAGTTCATCGAATGGACTGGCCTGCCCAGAGCCCAGACCTGAACCCTATCGAGAACCTCTGGGACGAGTTGGATCGCCGAATGAAGGGGTGCACTACCCGTCCAAAATCGGTGAAGGAACTTTTATGTCTAGTCCAAGCCGAGTGGAAGACAATACCACTAGCTGTAATACAAAGACTTTTGGAAAGTATGCCCCGGAGGGTTTACGCTGTAATTGCCTCTCGTGGAGGCTCTACCAACTATTGATTTTGAATATAGTTTTTTCTTTTCTATCACAGGTGTCCAAATATTTATTGGTAGATAGTGTAGTGTGTCCCAGAAATACCAATATACTTGAAAATTGTATAAAAAAAAAAGAAAGAAAGCTCTAGAAATATAGATGAAAGGGAAGTTTTATGGAATATAGTCGGAAAATATGCACTATGAAGTTCCAGCTCTGTCTAGTCTTACTATATCACGTGGGAATAGCATGAACTACTCAAGAAAGACTCCCATGGTGCAGTGCAGTGACAGTTAACCACTCGCTACTGAACAAAGTGCGTTTTGTGATTTTTGAAGAGTCTTTGCAGGTAAGTTCTCAAACATTTTAACCTGCTAATAGTCCACATTTGACTTGAACACTGATATTAAGCATAATGTACACTAAAAGAATTGTAATTTCTTATGATGTGGTCATTTTTAGCTGACAAGAATTTTTGTCCATCCGTTTGAAGGTTCATTTTACCAGCTGGCGTGTCGGATATTTTGGAATTCTGAGTAATGCTGTGGTGGATTTTATGCCATCCACTGAAGAATTGGTTAAAAAAAAAGACTCTGAATGTATCTTCTGTAATGAAAAATTCTCCGAAGATCATGGAGGTGAAATTTGGATTCAGTGCTTCAGTTGAAGTCACAAGAAGTCAGAAAGGATATTATATCTCTGACTTTCCTAAATAGACTCGAGGCAGAAATGACTGGAACGCAGTCCAAAAAATATGGTTTTTATAGTTAAAAACAAGTGTCTTTTATGAGGTTTAGTGAGTTTTACATAGCTTAAACCACCCGTTCCATATTACCTCACCATTTCATATTAACCTCCATCTGTAACTTCTTTTTAACACGCTTTTATTAGCTTCACCTGTATGTATTTTTGTATGCTTGTATGTTTGTAACCGACTCCTTTGAACTCATATTTGGCACACTTTAAACGGTCAGATTTAATTTAAACTTTGTAGATATATCAAGGATCGATGACAATACAATAATTGGATAAGTTTATCCCATTATCCTGATTCTAACACGCTTTTATTTATTAGCTTCACTTGTATGTATGTTTGTAACCGACTCCTTTGAACTCATATTTGGCACATTTTAAACGGTCAGATTTAATTTAAACTTTGTACAAATATGAAGAACCGGTGACAATGCAATAATTTTATAAGTTTATCTCATTATCCCGATCAGGATAGCCAGGATTCAATAATTTCCTTATTTCTTATCCTGATTGAAAGTAGAACACTTCCAAAGATTACAATCTTAAGAAAACCTATTTTACTGTGGCCGTGATCGTATAGTGGTTAGTACATTGCGTTATGACCACAATAACTCAGTTTCGAATCCTGGGCACGGCAATATTTTTATTTTTACAAAATATCGTGATCCATCACATTATGGAAGAGTTGAGTACAAGAACATGCTAAGGCCGTTCTTTTTAACACGCTTTTATTTGTTGATTAGAGACCTATTTTTCCTTTTTAGTGAGGAAGGTAGTAGCATTTAACTGCAGGTTGATTAATACTTTGGTGCACAGCAGGGGCGTAGCAAGAGGGGGGTCTCAGGGGGCTGCTTCCCTCCCCCCGAAATGGGACCCTTTACTTAGCTTACAATTTGATATTGAGCTTACAATTGAACTTTAGCTTTAAATTGGATACCCAGCCCACCCCGAAATAAAATCCTGGCTACGCCACGGGTGCACAATGAAAATAAGTTATCTCGCAGTTTGTACTTTCCAACTTAGTTTTTCTTAGTGTCTTATGAGAGATATCGAAAATTAAAAATGAATTTTAAATACTTACAGTTTAACAAAAACTAAAAAACACGCTTTTATAGCAAATCGAACTAAAAAGGAAAAAATAAAAATATAGTTTAAAAAACCAAAAAACACGCTTTAGTGATCAATTGAACTAACTAAAAAGTGAAAAATAATTCTTAATATAGAGATAAATCAATGAACGAAAAATAGTATTATTGTGAAAAAAGCGTGGGGTGCTCCCTATATCAGTTCTTGAGAATATTCGATCGGTACGATGAGTACAAAAATGATATAAAAAATAGAGCACAAAGCGCCCCACGCATTTTTCACAATAATACTATTTTTCGTTCATTCATTTATTTCTATATTAAGAATTATTTTTCGCTTTTTAGTTAGTTCAATTTATCACTAAAGCGTGTTTTTCGGTTTTTTAAACTATATCTTTATTTGATAATTTTTTTACCCCAATTTTTACTTTCCGATCATGTACCGTGTAAGGAAAGTATTGTAATCATGAAAAATTCGACATCGAGATTTGGGTGTATGGACACACGTTTGGAGGTCTTCTGAATTCATTGATGCTATTTTTACGAGATGTATGTATGTATGTGTTTGTGTATGTGTGTGTGTGAGTGAACACGATAGCTCCTGAACGGGGCATTCGATGGAGCTCCAATTGGGTATATATGTCATAAACCACCGTCGCAAGACCGGTATTGATTCGGGTGTGTATAGGACTATAGTTTTTTTACAGGGCTACGACAAAGATTTCTTTTACATTATGGCCTATGGGGGGGAAAATTCTTGAAAGTGCGCAAGCGTTCAAACGGTCCATTCGATTGAGCTGAAATTGAAAAAAACTAAGAGTTTTTGCTGAATTATTCATCGATTAAAATTTATTTAATTGCTTGGTGATGATATTAATTGTAAGTGTTCGGAAAGTCGAGTGGAGTCACTCCAAATTTTTTATCTGAAAGTTTATTTCAATTAGTTTTAGTATGTACTCATGATGATTTGGAGGATTTTATTAAAAAACCACTAACTGCATTACTTCCTACATTTCATCAGAGAAAAAAGGGAAATTTGTCCCGCGAGCTTCAAATTTAGTTGCTAAACGACCGATAGGTGACATCGGAGATCTGTGACAGCTGCAGGGTGTGTGTGTGGAAGGGGGGTGGAGCACCAACACAACATGATGCAGTAAGTGGCATTTGGATTGTGGTCCTTGACTTGACGACGTAAGGATTTTTTGGAGAAGAGGAGGTGTTACCTGAAGGAGATCATGCGTATCACCAAAAATCCAGAAATGATTTCGAAACAAGAACAATACGCTACCAGCAAGACTATTTCAGCTGAAATGTTTACAGGGATGTTGTTTGCAAATTTTACTTTCAGACTGCTCGGTCTGCTGCTGCAAATGGCGATTATTTCAGTCCCACACCCCTCCCCCCCTTCCACCGTCGCTTTCATTTAGTAGTGCAGTCTGTTCGTGAACTTAGCAATTTTTGATAACTGATAAAATGAAATTTTTTTGGGATTTGGTAGATTGCAGCAAACAGTCAATTTATACCACTTTTAGCTTTTTTTCCAGTAATTCATTCTCCAGTTGCGTCAGTTACTTTTACGACAAACTAAAAGTACAAAATGGCTGAAGTCTTTCAAAGCTAATCTAGAAACTATTTTTTTACCTCTTGTAAACCTTCTTCGGTTGCTTCCACCCTCGTACTTAAGTTTTTGCTTTTCCAGGCATCGGACGCTATGCGTTTGGACTTTTTTGAAGGCTTTGGAAGGGCTGCCGATGGTCCAGGTGTTTCGCTAGAGGGAACCTCAGAGAAGTCATCGGTTTTATCTTTGCTATCGTCGTGTGTCGTTGTCCTTTCTGGAGAAGATGATGAAGCTGCATCTTTTTCCTCAACTCGATCGTCGTGTGTCTTTGTACTTTCTGGAGATGATGAAGCTGCATCTTTTTCCTCAACGAGATCGTCGTGTGTCGTTGTCCTTTCTGGAGATGATGCAGCTGAATCTTTTTCATCAACGCGATCGTCGTGTGTCGTTGTCCTTTCTGGAGATGATGAAGCTGCATCTTTTTCCTCAACGAGATCGTCGTGTGTCGTTGTCCTTTCTGGAGATGATGCAGTTGAATCTTTTTCCTCAACGCGATCGTCGTGTGTCGTTGTCCTTTCTGGAGAAGATGATGAAGCTGCATCTTTTCCCTCAACGCTATCGTCGTGTGTCGTTGTCCTTTCTGGAGAAGATGATGAAGCTGCATCTTTTCCCTCAACGCTATCGTCGTGTGTCGTTGTCCTTTCTGGAGAAGATGAAGCTGCATCTTTTTCCTCAACGGTATCGTCGAGTGGGGTTGTCCTTTCTGGAGAAGACGAAGCTGTATCTTTTTCCGCAACGCTATCGTCGTGTGTCGTTGTCCTTTCCTGAGAAGATGACGGAGCGCCTGTTTCTTCAATGGTATCGTCATGTGTCCTTGTCCCTTCTGAAGTAGATGAAACTGCATCTCTTTTCTCAACGCTGTCTTCACGTGCCGTTGTCTTTTCTGAAGAAGATGAAACTTCATCCGCTGTTTCCATCGGCGATGTGCCGCGCGATTCCACGTTTTCGGTTTGAATTGCAGAATCCCTTCTCTTGGTGGGAGGATCCAATTTCTTTTTGATTTCATTCGACCCTTCAGTGGACGTTTGCTCAGTACTCGAAGATATGACATTTTCAGCTGAAAATAAAAAGAAAATTAAACCTTTGTTTCACAGTGTTGAAAAATGTTAATTGTTTTTTGGAAAGTGTTCAGCAGCCGTTATTTCTTTTATTAACAGATTACCATGGTAATGCTCCTTGAAAAGTTCCTGCCCTCAAACCGTAGTTTGTTGTACTATTTTATGTGCTCTTCAAAAAATGCTATTTTATTTTCTCAGTTCTTTTTACAACAATCTTCTAAAAATTAATGATAATTTTGCTTTATTTAAAATTAAATAACGCCTTCATGTCACATTAAAAGATATTATGTTCCGCATTGTGTATTGTGCTAAGGCAAGCCTGCAAGAGGGTTATCTACGTAAGAGGCGGGTGCCTTAAAGGAAGAACTTTTTTAAGTGTTCTAACGCATCCGTTAGATCAATAGCCGCGAGGTATATCAGAACCCTGTACCTTTACACTTCAGTCATCCTATCATGTAAAGAGTCTTATCCTCTTGTCCCCATGGTAGGGGCTGTCTTCCATAGACCGTGATGTACTGGAATTGTTTTCTGTACTCCAGTCAAGCATTCATCACTTATGCTTACACCATTTTCGGCAGATCACTGCAATAAATTTCATGTTTCAAAACTGTCACCTTTGTTTGGAAGAAGAGCTTTATTTTCTAAACACACATAAAAAGTTCTCAGAAATTCAGGAAAAACAGAGGATAATTGAATTGCTGTACGGTCTCAGGGTGTGCTGATGTTTTTAAATTAGAATAGGTTGATACAAAAATAATGTGGCCCATTTCAGAGCATCAGAAATTAAGTTAGTTACAAGAAATTTTCAGTGGGGTTTCCTTTAGCACAGTAAACGTTTAGTTCAAGCCAAAAGAGCTTTAACGACCATTTTTGGGGTATTTTTCCCAACTTCCTCTTTGATTGCTTTTTTAAGTTCTTGAATTCATCTCGCTAGAGAATCTGAAAACTGACAACGAATGTTTCTGAAGGTACTGAAATTTCAGAGTAAAAGGAAATAAAATTCTTAAGGAAAGCAAAATTTTATTTTTGGCTTTGGTATAAAAAGTACGTTATAGCCGAAGTACCTACTTTTGTTAAGCACGTTTGAACCGAAGTTCAATAACATTATAAATAGAGGACTTCCATCGGAACCTAGCTTCTAGGTAAGCTATAACCGATAGTACGTTATATACCAGGTCCGTTATAACCGGTGCGCACTGTAGTATCTGTCGGTTTTTAAGAGTATTTATACTGTTGCAGAATACTTTGCCTGTTTCCTGGGTTCGTCGTTCTAAAGTCCTGTAGGTGTAGAAAGTTCTAGAAAAGAGTCCACTTGTCAGGATGGAACACACACTTTATTGCTTCTAGAACTTCGTCGAACCATCAGCTGTACAAAATTCGCGAGCACAACCAGCCAGTAATGTGCTTTTAACAGTCCGCTCAATACCGAAGCTTTCACTAATGCCGTCATTCTCACACAAAATAAAACACTTCCACAGGCAAAATTTTGTGGAAATATACAAGGGATATCGTACACAATCCCTTAACCCTTTGAGACGCAACCCTTTCCCAATGCTGAAAAAAGGGCAGCCTTTGCCATCGCTCGACTGAACGACCCGCAAGAGGGCGGACGATTGAAACGTTCATCGCGTGCCACAGATCGAGAGACCCTTTTTTGACGACAGCTGGCTGTGCCGCACAGCAGCTGTCGTGCAAAAAAGGGTCTCTAGATCTGCGGCACGCGATGAACGTTTCGATCGTACAGCCAGCTGTCTTCAAAAAAAGGGTCTCTCGATCTGTGGCACGCGATGAACGCTTCGATCGTCCGCCCTCTTGCGGGTCGTTCAGTCGAGCGATGGCAAAGGCTGCCCTTTTTTCAGCACTGGGAAAGGGTTGCGTCTCAAAGAGTTAAGAGGGTGGCAAAGGGACTTCAGTGCACATACTGTAGGTACTTCGGACAACTTTTATAAACTTCTCTATAGTCTGTTCGCGGAAACGAGAGAACGAAAGTAAACAAACGAGTTACCAAAGAATTACATTTTTTGGCACCTCTAGTTTGGCGACTTGAACCTTCTAGTTTGGCGACTTGAATCTTCTAGTTTGGCACCTCTAGTTCGCATCTCTAGTTTGGCGAATTGAACCTTTCTTAATTCCAAACAGCGTCCATGGATGAAAGCAGAAATTCGCACTGTGTTGGGCGCTTTGGCAAAATGCCAGGTGTTGATTCGTCACCAGTTTGCACGTGCAATTGTATAGTTTCGTTCTCTCGATTCGGCGAACGTACTATAAACATCCAAATCAGAAATGCTTCAGGCACTAAAAAAGAAGTCTCGAGTCGATTTCAGCTGTTCTACTCACATTCCGGCGGCGATGTCTGTCCTTCGTCCTCCGTTGTTGGGGTCCCGTGGTATTCCGCTAGCGTCACGTCCTCCTCGTTGGGATCCCTTCGCAGCTTGGCCCTGGTGAGCGCGGCCTTGGCTATCAGCGGGTTCTCTATGTGGCACCAGGGTCGAACCTCGGCAATCGAGAGCTCCCTGACCATCGACTGCAGGACCGTGTGCAGTATGTTGAAATTCACGGCCCCCGGTTCCGGAACCTTCAGAGCCAAGTCGATGAGGTCCGGCAGAGAATAGGTGTTCTGCAGCATTCCGTTCTGCGTTAGAGGCGTTTATAAAGAGAAGTGAAGAATCATTCGGAAGTATATCGTTAGGTGTCGGGATACACAGCGGTGTCCAAAATCCAAAAGGTTACACAAGCACAAAAATCTGTAGCTGAAAGAAATACTCGATTTATTGTATCGAAATCGGGTACACAAATGTATTATTATTCTGGTAGAAAGCATGTAGCACCATAACAATAATGAGGATAAAAAAGGTTAATTGTTACATAGTTAAGATAGTAAAAAGGGTTAACTTCTTTAGCACTCGGGTGCTATTTCCTTCAAGCACGGGATTTAGTCTATGCGGCGCGCCGTGGTCACTTTTCCGTTGGATTCATGTTTTCTGCAAAGGGATTGTAAATTGCTAACGGAATATTTTGGTCGAACTGGATTCAATTGGGTCGAACGGATAGACAGGGGTTTCCAAAACAGAAAGCCATCTGGAGTTGCTAACGGATCATGTTGCTAACGGAAACATGAACTCTCCCTTCAGAGGATTTTCAAATACCAGGATTCACTTGGGTCGAACGGATAGACAGTGGTTTCCAAAACAGAAAGCCATCTGGAGTTAGGATTTTTACAGAGGAAAACTTTATAAGAAGACTATGAAACACTTGACCCATGCCTACACGAGCCAGATCCAGGGTGTTCAAAGGATCATTGCGTCTATTGAAGATATGAGATTTGCTTCGACATACGCTAGTCCTCGAATTTCTGACGAAGATCTATGAGACGCTCTATTCGAAACGTTGCTGAAGGAGAATGACTGCAAGACTGCTTGAGTAGGAGATTTTAACATAGAATTCCATTCCGATCCAGGATCCGATTTCATAACTGAAAGGGGTACTTTAGATTTTCCAATATGCACTCATCCAAAACATGTCACCACTGGGCGGCGAAACAACCATGGATGCCCTTTTCAGCCACAAAAGGATGCGAACAGGAGTCTATAGGAGCACTTACAGTTATTATTTTCCTCTATAGGGCAGAATGGATTGGATAGATTTTTAAAAAAATCTGAAATTCTTCCAGCTGAGTGCGTCCATAAATTCTGGAAGAATTTTAGATATTTTTTTTTCCCTACGTCCGGGCTGCGGCCACATCGGCCATAAGCCCTCCGGCAGCCCAATAAAAACCAGCCTTGGAAACAAAGTTGCCAGCAGAAGAGTTCAAGTAAGAAAGCGCTGGGCAGCTTGTCAAGTGATTAGAATCCATAACAGTTTGAGAAGGACACAGAACACATATAGGGCTGTTCACAACGCCAATCCGGCATAGTTGTTTTTGCAGAAAGTCATGGCCAGTCACAATTCTAAAAAAATCTGGAGTGACTGCAATCGACTTTCCGAACACTTACGATTAAGATCATGACCCAGCATTGAAATCCATTTGAATCGATGAATCATTCAAACATACATACCCAATGGAAGCTCAATGGAATTCGCCGTTTCAACGCTAGCGCACTTTCAAGAATGTCTCCCATACGCCATACTGTAAAAGAAATCTTGGTCGTAGCTCTGTTGAAAAACTATAAGTCCTATACACATCCAAATCAATACCGGTCTTACGATGGTGGTTTATGACCTATATGCCCAATTGGAGCTCCATCGAATGCACCGTTTAGGAGCTATCGTGTTCACTCACACGCACACATACATACATCTCGTAAAAATAGCATAAATGAATTCAGAAGACCTCCAATCGTGTCCATACACCCCAATCTCGAAGTCGAATTTTTTCAGGATGACACTACTTTCCTTACAAGGTACATGTTCGGAAAGTAATTAGCGGTGAAGACCGAGCAAGGGAGGTTCATGGGAAGGGGAGAATCCAGCAAAGAACTCCAGACTTTACCTGCCACGGCTGCAACGTAATTATTTAGCTGCACAGTAAAAAAATTCAGAAACGTTACATACTTATAGCGGAAAGGTTTCCGAAAGTATAGCGTAACCTACCGATGCTCTACTCGAACTCACGATTTCGGAAACATAACCCATATTTCGGGGTAAAGTATTTACGGGGGAAAGGAAATCTTTATTTGGGACTTCGCGCGCATGCGCCAAGTGCCAAGAGACGGATAAGAGTGAACGCGTTTTCCCTAATAGCACAGATGGTCACAAAAGAGTCGCTGTGACGTTACAGAGGGTCACAATTGTCACAGGACTGTCACAATCTAACTTCTTGCACAGCCCGATTATGACCAACAGGGGCCCCGGGCATTGATGAATTTGGGCCTCCCCATCTATAAAATTTGTTTTCTTTTAAATATATAGAAAAAAATAAGTGTCTATAAAAGAATATTTCAGAATAACATTTGAAACTGGGGGCCCTGGGCAAAGTCCCTATTTGCCCATGCGATAATAAGGGTCTGGTAACTTGTGAGTGATGTAACTTCACTGTGTGGTCACTGTGAAGTTTATTTGTGACCAGTCACCAGGTGACGTCGCCGGACGAATACTTAAATAAAACAGCACATTATCTCCTGAAAATAATTTATGTGGAAGAAAAAAAAATTAAGATTTTTAATTTAAATTTATTAATTATGGTATTTTCTCTCCATTTACAAAATACTTCAAAAAAATTTAAGTTCCAAAACAAGCCGTACCACAACAGCAGTCAGTTTACTTTTAAAGCAAATCCTGGCAAGTGAGTCGCAGCGTCGCGGTAGGTTGCGGTCTTACGAGCCCGTCGTCTTCGGTTCGATTCTGGTCGCTGCGCTCCAACTGTTAGTTTGGTGCTGCCATCTAGTTGATGTTACTTGAAACGCTTCATCTAGTGCATGTTACTTTTTCTGAAAAACTCAGAAAGGTTACTCGTTAATTCGGAAACCTTTCCGAAATAGTCGGAAACCTTTCCGAATTCTACGGAGAGGTTACTCAATATTTTACCAAAATATACAGAAACGTTACCCATCTTTTCCAGAAACCTTACCTAAAATGCAGGAAAATAGGTAAATATGTTTCCGACATATGCAGAAACGTTTCTAAATACTTTAACCGCATGGTTCGGAAACGTTTCCGCAATTTTGAACTACAAGAGTTGCCCCATTTTTTGGGGTAACGTTTCCGAATATTTTTTACCGTGGGGTCCTTTGAATTTTTTGATGAACAGCATCACAGATTTGCTGGTAGGAAGGAGTAAAATGGGACTGCTGCAAGTTACATCCGTTTTTTGCAAGGATGTCGGCCTTTTCGTTCCCTGGAATTCCGCAATGACTAGGAATCCATTGAATTACAATTTCCAAAACAATAGTGATTGCCTGACTAAAAAGTAAATACAATCCCGATCCCGCGGGAACGGGATCCTGCGGGATCCCGCACAAATATTTGCGGGACTAGTCCTGCGGGATTAAGATCCTAATCCCGCGGGATTGATACCGAGAAATAAATTATTTTTTACTAAAATTTCACGCAGCTTTCCCAACCAATAGACCGAAAATTTTTGAATAGTCATGTCTTTCATCTAACAATAAACGAATCCATCATTACAAATTTTAATTTAAAGTTTTATTTTTTTAAATTATCTTCCAAAGGGAGTCTGGATCCAACATCTAAATCTAAATACCGTCATCTAAAGTTTTCGAAAATTTCCCAATCCCAAGTGAACTGAAATATTTCACACTCATTTATCTCTTAGCGAACAATCATGAATTCATTATAAAAAGTTTTCATTTTAGTTATTCATTTTTTTAATTCACACTTTTAATTATTTTACTAAAATTAAATCTAGGCTAGGAAATGATTCATTGGATGGGTTCGATTTGGTACGTTCTTTTTTCAGCAACTCAGAAAATAACGTAAGTATATACGAATGTATTTTTCTGTAAATTTCTCAAATTTAGATACTAACATAACTAAAACTAATATATTAAGACATAACTTACTGTATTATTCTGAAAATCATGATTATAATTTTCATATTTCTGTAAGTTATTGTATAAATTATCTCATAAGATTAATTATTATTATTAAAGTTAAGCTTCATACTGCTTAAAATCTTACTTTTTTTACTTTTCTCTGTTGAAATGAAGCCCTAGCTAAATGGAATGTCAATCCCGCGAAATTAATAAATCTCAACCCCGAAATCCCGCAAGACGAAAAACAGTGCGGGATTGCATTCCCTACTAAAAAGCATCTTAGGTTCTTCAACATGAAAGGAGTCACTTATTACATGTGAAGTAACAGCCAAAATTGCGGACTGAGAGTCTACAAAGAAAGCAACCTTCCTAAGAGGAGTACAAAGATTTAACGAATTGAGAATGGCTCGCCTTAAGACCTCGATTTCAGCGTCAAAGTTAGTGACATTGTTGCCTAGAGGTCAAAATTCACTGAAGAATCCTTTACAATATAAACCAGCCCCAGTTGCATTCTCCGTTGCAGAACCATCCACCATCCAGGGAGGCGGTGTTACTCGCGTCCGTACCAATCTTTAAGCTGCACGTGCCTCCTGGGTAAGTGCTAAACGAGTAACGACTTTCGTCAGTACAGCCCATTTGTGGGAAAGGTTAACTCTATGCAGGTTACATCATAAACGGTCTGATGTAGATGACACCTGTGGCGTCGTTCCCCGTTAGCCAAAGTTTACAAGCTTTTTCAGTTTGACAGTCTTTGTCAGGTAACTTCAGCAGTATTTAATTTGGAACAGTCATTGAAGACTCGTCCAGACTTGTACAGATTAGAGTTGTATTCAAAAATAGGTACTATTGACAGATGTACATCTTTTTGGGAAACAGCTTTTCCTAGGCTTACTAAACTCTGAGTAGCAGCCCGGACTCTTCTCCTCCTGTTTCGACCGACTATGTCTTAGTGTCCAAGATGATATGCTGAAATTTCAAAGGTCTCTTCTCCAGCTGCGACGACATTCTCCCTCCCCCTTTCGGAGGCCAGTCTCTATCGTTCACCTGAGTGGTCAGTGAGTCGTTTTCCACTCGGCACACTTCGTACGTCTTTTCGGGCTGAACCTCCTGGACGGTAAAAAATGGATCAAAAAACGACCCATACACCACGTGCGCCAGCAAAATATTTCGCAAGGAACAGCTTGGATATTTTCCATCAGTGGCGAGTTTTAATTCTTTGGCGATATGCGAATGCGCATAATCGATCATCCCGTTAAGGTTGCTGTTAAAATTGTTCGTTGTACCGGGTGATCCAAAAGTCAGGACGAACTTTAAAATTAATAATTCGAAAACGAATCGAGATACAAAGATACGGTTCGCATTCTTATAATAAAGTTTGACTAAGAGGGCTTTCTCAACTATGGGCAGCATTTCCATGCGTATAAGCTTCGACTACCATTACCATTCTATTTTTTTCCATTCGAAGGTGCTTCCCACTGTTCCTGGGCGCAAGCGCCCTCTACAGCGCTCTTAAAGGCTATATTCACAGACGGGACAATATGATTTGATAATAACTTTAGTTCCCAAGAAAAATAGAGAAAATGGGGGGGGGGGTTACACCAATGCTAACAAGTTAAATAAAGTTTGACTACTTGAGTTCATAGTACACATTATATACCCTTTAGGTAATTACACTTGAAATTAACACGCTTGAAATAGCACGGTTCTGATAGTAAAAAATACAAGTATTAAGAGAAAAACACAGTATAAATCAAATTAAAGGGTGAGCGTTACCTAAGTAGCAACTCACACTATTAAAGTCTGAGAGTCTTAAATATTTTTTTGTCTTTGATTTATTGATTTATTTATTGATTTATATTTTACACTGAAATACAAATACAGATATCTAATTATGCTGGCACTCAAAAAAACTAATTTGCTAACTGAGAAGGATTGTCTTTCTCGAAGAAAAAGTGCTCAGTTTAGAGAGGAGAGGGATTGAGACTCAGCCAATCAATGTTTACTTTGCACCCTCACAAGTGCTGACCACAGATTTTACTGCTGCACTTTTGGAGTAAAAAAACTTCTAACACATACGCCGCAGCCGAAGCTACTGCGCACTCTCACTAGTCCTGGCCACAGATTTTTCTGCTGCACTTAGGTTGTTTGCTACTACTCACAGATAAGCCGCAGCCGAAGCTGCTGCACTTTGAGGAACGGAGGACGAGGCAGGGACTCGACCCATCAGAAGCTAGGGAACCATTCGAGAGCATTTATGAACATAGACAGTATTTAAATTAAAATTAAATTAAAAACAGTTAGAAAAAATATTTTAACATAGAAACTAATGCGTTAGGCGCTTAAAACAGGTACGAAAACCTCTATGTTAAAGGGAGAATATCAAAAATTACAATGTCTTGGTTAGAAAAATCAAATATATCTAGAAATAATAGTGCCAGGGCGTGGTCTACGTCTATTGGTCAATTCATGGCCGTCGTACATTCGGAATGAGTTTAATGCTTCGTTATTTATGTTAGGAATATTGTTAAAGAAGTTATTGTTTAGGTGTTCCATAAAGTTAGCTAGGGGCGGAATATTTATTTCTCTGTAGATATGGGTGTTTCTAATATAATAAGGGACGTCCGCGATTTGCCTAATTGCTCCATTTTGAGCTTTACATAGTTTAATTAAGTTAGAATTAGCAGCACACGACCATGATTGACTACTATACGTAAGAATAGGTCTAAGGAAGGAAGTGTAAACGAGACACTTGTTTTTAAAAGACAAAGCGCTATTCCGAGCCAAGAGGGAATATAACGTATTTTTAGCCGCTCGGAATTTGTTAATTGTGTGCTGAATGTGTTCTTGAAAGGTGAGCTTGGAGTCTAAGATGAGTCCTAAGTATTTGCAAGACTCTGACCAAGGTAGAGGGGGTATTATTAAAGATGAACTACCATTACCTGCTCCAGTTGCTCCCTTTTATATTGCTTGGCGCTTTGCATAATCCTATATCAGAAATCCGACAGCGCCCTCTGTTGGACACCAAGAGAACTATTTTCGTTTCGTTGCGACACAAAACCCGGTTTCTTTTCCATCCGTTTGGTGCAAACCGTATCTTTGCATCTTGATTCGTTTTCGAATTATTAATTTTTAAAGTATGTCCTGACTTTTGGATCACCCGGTACATTCTTACTTATGCATAATCCTTGGCATATTGGCCTATTTAGTATCGCGAACTATTTCATCTCGCCGTGGTGGCAAATATCCAAGCCGTACCTTTGTCAGAGTTTGGTTAGAGCATTGCTATAGTTTCTCGGACAGGATCCGTCCGGAGTTCCGTTTTGACAGGAACCCTAAAGCAGGCCTGACGAGAGGGGAGAGGGAAGAGGGGGCATTCCCTCAGGGTCTGGGTTTTCTTGGGGCCCGTGATTATAAATTTCCGAAAACGTTTTTTTGTTCGGATATAAAGAAGAATACGTGAAATCCAGCACCGACTCGAATAAGGAAGCTGATGTACCAAACACATACCGTTGTCATACTAACCAACGCCGCCTAGAGAGGAAAGCCGCGGCGCTTACTTGTGACGTCACACCGAGTAGGTAAAGCAAAGCGTTTCCATTGGGTTTCTCCTCTCACCTGCGGCGCGGGAGAGAGGAGAAACGCAATGGAAACACTTTGTTTTACCTACTCGGTGTGACGTCACAAGTAAGCGCCGGGGCTTTCCTCTCTAGGGGGCGTTGTACTTACCCGTTTCACGCGCAACCCGTTCGGATAGGGCTGAGACTTGTTTGGCAGGCTTAGGTCGGACTGCTAAAACTACATAGTTAAATGCAGGCCCGACTGAGACATTTGGAGTCCCTAGCCTAGCCTTTTTTGGGGGCCCTGACACCAGTGGCGTTTTCTCAGAGTGTGCAAGTCGTGTGTTAACGCCCAATCAAAAACAGGAAAAAAAAATCCTGCAATTTACTTGACTTTATTGTGAGAATCCTAATGTTTTCCCTCACACCCCCCCTCCCCTCCCAGCTCCCAAATGACCAGACTACCAGCCTTCCTATGTGGCAGTAAAACATGCTTGTCCAGATAAGCAAGGCGTTGGAGACGACTCAGCTATATTCCCACCACTACTAATTGGAGCATGCGCTTTACGTCTTCTACCTCTTGCTTAAGCTAACCAAGGCGTTGAAACGAAATCCAACGCTTTCAGCTAGATAGCCAGAGGGGGTCACAAACACCCTCACTTCAGTAACACTACCCGTCCCCTTTGGGCTTCAGGTTTCACCCCCACGCATTTCCTTTCCTTTTCTCAGTTTTCTCCCTGCAAAAACATTCTTTTTTGAGAATTCGTACTGACCAGTTCTGTATCTCCTCTCCTGCGTTGATTTTCAGCTTTTAAAGATGGCTTCTAATAGTGTTATCCAAACACTATTAAAAAGTTCTTTTTCGTCACTTAGTTATGTTGAGAAAAACTAATGTGCAAAAATGTCGATATTTTGTACTGCAGTAATAAAATTACGGAATTTCAAAATCAACTCCAAAAGGAAAGAGATAATTTTGAAACAGTGTGGTCTTCTGTTAATGAAGACGAAGAGTTAGTTCAAATAAAAAAAAAAGAAGATTAAATGATGAAACACAAAAGGATTATTGTCGGAGACTCTACTTCGAAATTATCGACAACATTAAAAACCAAATGTTAATTAGATTTGCAAGTTTTGAAAAATTGCAGTATTTTGAACTTCTAAATCCATCGAAACTGGTGCACTTCAGCAAAAGAGAAAATTTCCCTCATCATATATTGAAAAAGCTGCAACAAGTCTATGGGGATATTTTTAATTTTTCTAAACTGCAGAATGAGCTGCACGTTTGGTACGCTTCCAATGAAGGACGGAATAAAACACCTATTGAAGTGATTAATCATTTGATAGAAATGAATTTAGTGAGTGGATTCACAGAAATCTATAAATTAGCCACATTGATTTCCACAATACCTGCTACAACATCGTCTGTAGAAAGATCATTCTCATCGTTGAAGAGGATCCACACATTCTGCCGCGCTACTCAGACTGAACACCGAATGACTAATTTAAGTCTTATTTCTATTGAAAAAGAACTACTTTCTCAATTACGAAGTGAAAATAAATCCAAATTTTATGAAGCAGTTATTCAGAAGTTTCTCCAGAAAGAAAGGCGGCTTGAACTAGAATTCAAATGAATACAAGTAAATATGCATTTGATTTATATGTATTGTCTTATAATAATTTTAATGAAATTATCATTTCTTACATAATAATAACCTCCCTTCTTTCATTTTTATTATTTTATTCTTAAAATGGCAAATGAGAACTTTTTTGCATTTAGATGTGCGAATTAGCCTGCTGAACAGCTGAGACATAAAACTGCTCACACCGATCTATAGTTTTAACAACAAAACACCTAGATATATTGGTAAATAAATTACATGCATCTTAAATTAACTTTCAACTTTAAAATTTTGAATCGAGCATATCGAACCGATTTTCTGTTAAATATAGATGAATATTATACAAATTTGTTTTTCTTATTATGAAAATTCTGTAAAGGGAATCTCCGTAGTATGTTCCTAAAAATGGGAATGGGCAGGTTAACCCTGAGTTCCAATTTCCCCGCAGCTGTTTGAGCACATTTCTGCCCTTTTTAAAACCGGTCGGCTAATACAGTTTCCAACGCCCTAAGTTTAAAGTCACGAGACGCCACTGCCTGACACATGTAGTCATAAAGTAGAAATATTTGTTCTCAGTGCTGTATATAAGGGGATGGTTTAACCCGCCCCCACCCCTTTGTCCAAAAGTTTTTTAGTTAAATACTATAAATTTTTAAGGCACAAAAATTATGCTTCAAATGATGTCACGTCGATGAATGCTCTCCATGTTGGAATGCTTTGATAGGACGTTTGTTCTATTCCTGAAAAGTAAACAAACATTTTTGCACGACGGGGCGGATCAGTCTGATCAAAACGTGCACTGATCATTTTCGGTCATCAGGCCCTGGAGAAAAGCTCATTTTTAACAGCAGGTACTTTTGTTTTTGTACAGAAAAAAGCAGTTATTTATATATAAGAACAACATTATTTTTTTAAATAAAATTTGGAAAAGTGAAAGTGTCAGAGGGAAAAAAAAAGCGGTACTTACGTATTGTCCCGGCGTTCATTCCCGTCAAACTATTTTTTCGTCCAATGTGCTGGCAAGCTGTTGCCAATCGTATTCCAAACCATCACTAATTTCATGCGTCCGGCATTTATTTTGGCGAAAAATCGCTCGTCTCGGCGGACTGCCGGGATAATACGTAAGTACCCGCGGTCCTTTTTGGCGACTTGTTTTGGCACGATGAATGATGTGGCAATATCTAGCCATTGCTAACCCATGGTTGATTCCTACTTTAGGACGCCACTTCGACAAGTGTGTAATCTATTATATAAATGTGAAAGTTTGTCTGTTAGTTTGTTCGTCCGGGAACTCCTCCCACACCGTTCGGCCGATCGGCTTGAAATTTTGCACATAGACGTAAAACGACATAGAATAGACCGTAGGCTGCTTTGAAATTCTGGAAATCCAACCGTTCCCTTATTTTTTACGATTTTTCGCAATTTTCAGGGTAGAAAGCTACTCAAATGTCCGATTTCAGCACATTCGTGAGCATGCGCCGAGACGGTTGGTCGCAGACCTACCGAATTTTGCATACGGCTTCACTAGGACAGATCCTAAAAGGCCTCGGAACGATTTTTTTGAAATTCGAATTAGAAAATGTTTTTATTTTATGTTTTGTCCGATTTTTAGCGATTTTTCTCGCTTGATACGTAACAACGCCGGTAATTACACTCGCAAGAAAATGATATTTACATCATCGGATAGAGGAGAAAAATTTCTTTTAAAAACAGTTTGTTCTAAATACGTAACACGATACACCGATTTTTAGGAATTCTTATACTAAGCATCTGTTTTGGGCGAATTTTTCGTAAAATAATTTTAAAGCTGTCGCATCTTGAATTCTATCCGTCATAGCTTTTTGATATTTTGACAAATCGTGAAACATTCTTTCCTCCCTCTTTCAAAATGAAAACGAAAAAATTAGATGATTTTTTACGAATTTTAATGTAAGCTAATGTTTAGAATTTAATAGCATCAACGCGGATAGCTTACGCCTACGCCATTGCATTAATAAATCATGGCACGAGATAATTTTGTTGCGTTGCCACAGAAAGGATTAGAAAAAAGGTTTACGCCTACGCCATTGCATTAATAAATCATGGCACGAGATAATTTTGTTGCGTTGCCACGGAAAGGATTAAAAAAAAGGTTTTTTTTTTCAACCTATCGATAGAGGTTTTAAATAGGTACCGGATTTTCAATTCGCAAGTGAGGATCTATGACGTCAAATGCTTTAAGATACGACACAATTTTAACGCATTTATCCCTGCTCTTTTTTTAACAGAAGGAGGCGATATTTTGATTAAAACTTTCTATAGAAATAAAATAATAAATTCACGATTATTAAGGTACAGTCGCCAAATTCCGTCCTCGAGCTTAAGTTCGTCCCCGTCGGTATATCTTTTCTAAATAATGCCATCTAGTAAATACATAAATGTGGTAAACTTGGGCGATTTTTAAAAATACATGGCAGTTCTTATGAAAGCCGCCATTTTGATCCCTGGTGCTATGATTTAACTAAAGTATGGGTACTTACGTATTATCCTGGCGGTCCGCCAAGACGAGCGATTTTTTGACAAGAGAAATGCCGGGCATATGAAATTATTAATGGTTTTGAATACGATTGGCAACAATTTGGTAGCTCATTTGACGGAAAAATAGTTTGGCGGGAATGACCGCCGGGATTACGTACTATCCCAGCAGTCATTCCCGCTAAACTATTTTTTAGACAAATGTGCTGACAAATTGTTGCCAATCGTATTCGGAACCATTCATAATTTCATGTCCGGCATTTATCTTGGCGAAAAATCGCTCGTCTTAGCGGACCACCGGGATAATACACAAGTACCGTAGGGATTAATTCTTCAGGATGCAAAACGACAAAAAAATTAGGGTTGATTCCTACTTTAACCCCCCTTTCTCGCCAAACTAAAAAAGCGCCGCAATTTGGCGGGCTTCGCAGTCATGTGTCTCTAGACGTTATGAGTAACGTTCAACGCTCTTAAAGGAACTAGGTGAGAAGAAAGTGAATATAGTAGCGATAGACGTACTAGTTAAGGAACTTCAAGACTCTTAATTATTAAAACTAGTTTAACTGGCAACTCAAATAAATAAACAAATAAGTAATGCTGTACTTATCTAAACCGCCATCCTTAAATTATGGATGCCACATAAATACAAAAAATCGTTACTGTAATTGCATTATGTATAGTTATCCCATCTTGGCGAGAGTTGGGGTTAAAGTAGAAATGAACAAAAATTATGCTTATTATTTTTATTCAATAATTGTTTAATAGGAATTTGTTGTTAGTATAATTGTATTTATTCATCAAAGAAAAGAAAACCCAGTGGTTTAGGGGGACAGAGCTCCCTTTATGAAGTAAATATAAGCTGAAAGAATAGTGAATCAAATTCCTTAACTATATAAACCAAACTTATACACCTTTGTCTAAGATAAAAACAGAATAAATGGTGACATAAATTTGTCGCCAAGCCAGACTTAAAGGGATGATATCGAATCTATTCTTAAAACTGTATAAGGATTTAACTTAAAAATATTCCATGAGACAAAAGTAAAAAATATTACGATATTTCTGAAATCCCTTTCAAAACATCTGCGATTCGGGTAAATTCAAGGTTTTTGAGAAAACTTCATTGAATTAACTTTCTATGAAAAAATCAAAAATAAAATTCTGTATGAAGAACTTGTTTATTTACACTTGCAAAATCGGATGTGTACAGATTGGCTTGTGACAGGAGAATGAATTTCAAGAAGCGACGGTTACAGGTATTAAAAAACATTTTACTTTATTCAGTTAGGATAACTTCATTTGGGTCATGGATATAATTAATCTCTCTATCTATTAAAACAATCTGTAAACTGTCCGTTAGTTTGTCTGTGTCTCGCGTAACTCCGAAACGGGTGATCGTAGACCTACCAAATTTTGTACGGTAATTCTCCAAGACGGGTCCCAACACACATCGAAGCGATTTTTTCGAAATTCGAATTATTTTAGGAGATATCGATAAAAAACGTCCCGCAAAAGGATCATTTTTGTTCTCTCCATTTCGCAATTGTAACCCTGCAGTGGAAAGAGGGGGAATTTAGCTGTCTAGGTTGCCCTTTTTGGCAAGTTTATTAAATGATTCAGACTCTTGAAGTAAAAATAAAAGAATAACGATTTTTTTTTGTTTGGATTATTTGTACGGTTATTTTTTAATTAAATTACCGCGTGCATGAGTAGCATGCGTGTAGTGGAGGAGACCGGAGGTGATTTCAAAATTCTGAAAATGTACCATATTCCTGTTTTTTGGCGCCTTTTCACAAGTTTCAGTCCAGAAAGAGGTTGATTCCTACCTTTAGGACCCCACTCCGCCAAGCTGAGGATAAATGCCTAAATGTTGTAATCTTGGTGACTTTATGGGAATGTATGGCAATCCTTGTGAAAGCCGCCATTTTGATCCCCAGTGCCATGATTTAACTAAGATATGGTTTCAGCAAAAATAAATTCAAGTTTTTAGATTTTAAAAAGTTCGTTTTTAAATTTCAAATGATTCTTTTGATTTTTTACTGACATATGAATGCGGATAAAAAAAAATCTAGTGTTTAGATTAAAAAAAAAATCGTCTTAGAAAATTCGTTCTAAAATCCAAACATATCAAAAAGGAATAGACCAAATAAATAAATAGCGAAATAACTGGAAAATAGTTTACTTAAAAAAGTGCTGTTCAACAGGTCATGTAAGTAAAATCCTCTTCTTTCTCTCTCTCTCTATATATATTTCAAAATTCGGGGATAATACCGTAAGCGGGTGCCCATCGCCAAGCTAGATACGTCGCCAAGTTTGGACTTAGTAAACAGGAAGGTAAACATAGAGATTGTTTTGGAATTCTCTTTGAAAAAAAAATTTTTCCCGTATAATTATGTGCAGAAACATATTTTGGCATTTTGCATATTTTGAAAGTTATGGCTTATTTATTTTTTAACGTCCCCACAGTCCAGATCAAGTGCTTTGTTTATGTGAATTCTGTTCAGAATTGCATTTGAAATATGCCTACAAATGTTTTTATGTGTTTAGATAAGTGTATTGTAGTTTTGGGTTCATTTTTACTTCCTTGTACGTAGTATAAGGAAGTAATGTGATCCCGAAAAATTTTGGGGGCCAAATTTCGACAAAAAAACCGATTTTGACTACCTCTAAATTGAATTTTAAAAATTTTTTCGATGCATCCTATCGTAGGCTAGCATGCACGATCATATTAACGCGTCTGCAACTCATTTTGACCAGCGGCGAGTCTGCTGTGGCCAGTTTTTCCATGCCGTCTGTACGTACGTACGTACGTACGTATGTATGTAACTCGCATATCTCAAAAACTATTGGTCGTAGAATGTTGAGATTTGATATTTAGGATTGTTCTATGATCTAGTTGTGCACCTCCCCTTTTGGTGGCAATCGAATGGATAGTTTATGTACAGGACCGCCCAAAAGATTCGAAATACATTACGCTCTATGGGCCGAAATTCATTAAACTCGCCTAACTCGAAAGCTATTAGGCGTAGAATGTCGAAACTTCATATTTTGGATAGTTGTAACATCTAGTTGTGCACCTCTCCTTTTGGTTCCATTCGACTGGATAGTTTATCTACAGGACTGCCCAAAACATTCGAAATACATTACGCTCAATGGGCCGAAACTCATTAAACTCGCATATCTCAAAAACTATTAGGCGTAGAATGTTGAAACTTTATATTTAGGATTGCTGTAACATCTAGTTGTGCACCTCCCCTTTCGATTCCACTCGACTGGATAGTTTATCTACAGAACCGCCCAAAAGATTCGAAATACATTACGCTCTATGGGCCGAAATTCATCAAAGCGTTTTTTAGAGGTATTGGGCTATTTCAAACGACTCAGAAGTGATGTATGCTGTAAAGAGTTAGAAAATGAATTTCTCCATTAAAAAAAGTGTCTTTATCATTTGTGGTTCTGCTACAGGAACACTCGAAAGATTTCCAATACATTACGGTCAATGGCAATTTTAGGGGCATTCATCCATTTCAAGCACAATACCGTCCTACCACATAAGTTAGGTAATGGTCCGACCACGGTCACGTGCCTCCCTCAAGAACTATGCCAAAAGTCGCCAAGCTTGGCGACTTTTGGTGTACGTGTGTGCATATTTTACTCTCAAATCTCAAAAACTATTATGAAATTTCATATATAAGAATGTTGTAACATCTAGTTGTGTATCTCGATTTTTGGTTCCAATCTACTGGAGAGTTTATTTACAGGACCACCGAAAAGAATTTTAGTACTTTAATGTCTATGGACATCTTCAATATAATACAACTGTAGACAGTCATTGTTTGGTACATGCCCAAAAACTCGCCGTCTGTCCTCGACCTTGGCGAGTTTTGGCGAAATATCGCCAAATTTGGCGATAGTCAATCATTTGGTCCATGCCCAAATTATCGCCATTTGTCATCGTTCTTGGCGGGTTTTGGCGAAATATCGCCAAATTTGTCGATAATCTGTCATTGTTTGGTTCATGCTTAAAATCTCGCCAAATTTCGTCGACATTGACGAGTTTCGCCGAAATATCGCCAAATTTGGCGCCGAAAATTATTTCGTATTTTGTATAACACTAAAACTTTAACCCGTAGATTTTTGAACTTTTGTATTTAGAACTATTGTAATATCTAACTGTTTTCCATATCTTTTTTGACAGCAATCGACTGAGAATTTATTTACAGGGTGAGCCAAATGACTTTAAATACATTGAGGTGTATGGATGCATTCAATTCATATAAAGTCTGTGGTCAATGACTACTTTGGCTATCCCCAAAATCTCGCAGACTATCTCAAGTTTGTCGGCTTTTGGTGAAATATCGCCAAATAAAGTGTCAGAAGGAAATATTTCAAATTGAACACAGCTTGGCGATATCGAAATATTTGTCTAGAAATCGCTAAACCTTACTATTATTGATATTTTATCTCTTTCAAACAAATAAGTTTAGAGGAAGTGCGTCGAAAATATTTTTGATCTAATGGACGTGCAAGGAAGTCATGTGTTGGACACATCAGATTTTTTTACTTATGTGTCAACGTATGTTTATGTTTTGATTGGCGCGAAAAAGAAGTCGCCAACGCAACCGACACCCGCTTACGGTATTATTCCCCAAAATTCTTTCAAATTTGTTTATTTTGTATGTTCATCGCTAATTTGTGTGCCTTTTCCCGTAGTGTCTATGGGAACGTGGCTCCTCCTGGAGACACTGGAGACGGGGAAACGCGCTAAAATGGCGTTTTTTGAAATCGCGCCAAGTGGGGTTCTAAAGTAGGAATCAACACAGAAGGCTTCTTCGAACGTAAAAGAGAGCGAACATAGTGAAAATAGTGAGAATTCTTTCCTTCCTTTTTTCCTTTCAGTTATTCAAATGAGACAAGTCGCAAGCAAGATTGACATCATTTTGATGTCACGAGTTTAAAAGGCATTAGAAACGCAGTTGCGTTCAACAGTATTGGACGTAAAACTTGCGTCACGGGCAAAATAATAAGAGTGGGGATCTTAATTTTCTCGAGTTTAATGAATGGCATTATATATCAATTTAAATTATCTGTTAGGTCACAATCACGGTGATATATTATAGGAGAGGACACTCTCAATAGCTGCTATGCTAGATTTTTGGTACCCCAAATAAGTTTCAATTATGTAAGCATTGGAAATCAAGTGACATGCAGCGATCCTAGCGGCAAAAGAATAAAGCATTTCCCCGTGCTGATTGATAACTTATTTTACTTGTTTTTAATTTTCCTACATAGCATGCGATCGAGATTATGAACGCGAGCACTCCATTTAAATTATTTTTTTTCCCCTTTTGCTTACAGGGTTGCCTTAGTAACAAATGAGTAAAAAACGAAAAAAAAGGTTCTATCTTAAGATAGTTAAAATATCAAGTTTATATTTGTTAAAGAGTGCATATATCGTGGCTCACAGAAAAGAAGTTTTCATCTGCCACGGTATATCATGACTGAGTTCTTTATGTAACATGAATTTAATACTTTAATATGAGTTTTTTAGCGGCATTTGAAAACTGTGTTAAAATGTGCTGCAGCATGAAATAAATGTAAATACTGCTTGTTTGAGTATGATAGTCATTATAAATAAACACTTTTTAAATAATGCATTCACACATACTACATTCTTCTAAATTAACTACTCTTTCTTAAAATACAACTTTTGGGCAAAATAATAACACGACATTACGTGCATAATATTACTTCGCTTCGAAATTATTACCTATAATAATTACGGAATAGTATTCTAAGACAATTATGTAATAAATACACACCTGGAGCCAGAAACTATTATATAACACGTTCGTAAGTCTATGTATTTAATTTTTTGAAGTTCTGCTCATTCGACGATCTCCATTTTCTTCGCCTCGATGGAAATATAAACAACCTGGATGCGCAGAAGCAGGAGATGCGCAGTGACCCAGTGCGCGTAGCGCCCTCTGTTTGCAACAACGGCGTTATCCAACTTTCTAAGAGAAGTGTCCACTCCTATATATTGACCTTCGTGGTCCCAATTCACAGATCTATTAACGCTGTTTCTCGTTTCTCAACTTTTGGTATTTGTTTTGGTTTACAATAAAATTTTTTTACCTTAAAATATGAATTAGGTTATTGTATGACTGTCATTTTTCATATTTATACAGATTTGTGCGTTTTTCAGAAATTAATTAAGTATTCGCAAAGCTGAAATGGGAAATTTTGCTTTTACTCGAATACTTTTTTGAGGGGATGTACACTAATCCATATATAGATTATTGATTGTCCAATTTACTATTTTATTCTAGGGAAGATAATCCCGTACTATTTTTCGTTTCACGGGATTTCGGGATTGAGATTGGTTGATCCCGCGGGATCCGGCAACCACGGGGATTGACATTTCATATATATAACTAAAAATTAATTTCAGTAGAAAAAAGTACGCCAGCAAATACACACAGGTTCTCTGAACGTCTATTAGCGTTCAGAAGACGTTTTCTGAACGTGAACGTTAATAGACGTTCAGAGAACCTATGTGTTTTTGCTGGGTACCGCTTAAAATCTTAGTTTTTCCTATCAAATTTAACTTTTATTTTAATACTTTGTCTTATTACTTTCCGAACATGTACCATGTAATTAAAGTATTGTAATCATGAAAAAATTCGACTTCGAGATTTTGGTGTTTTGACACGTTTTGAGGGCTTCTGAATCCATTGATGCTATTTTTACGAGATGTATGTGTGTGTGTGTGTATGTGTGTGTGTGTGTGTGTATGTGTGTTTGTGTGTATGCGAGTGAACACGATAGCTCCTGAACGGAGCATTCGATGGAGCTCAAATTGGATATATAGGTCATAAACCACCGTCGCAAGACCGGTATGGATTTGGGTGTGTATAGGACTTATAGTTTTTCTACAGGGCTACGACAAAGATTTCTTTTACATTATGGCCTATGGGGGGAATTTCTTGAAAGTGCACTAGCGTTTAAACGATACATTCGATGGAGCTCAAATTCGGTATACAGGTTATAAACCACCCTCCTAAGACCGGTATTGATTTGGGTGTGTATAGGACTTATAGTTCTCCTAAAGGGCTACGACAAAACTTTCTTTTATGTTATGGCATAATGGCCTATGGGGAGAAATTCTTGAAAGTGCGCAAGCGTTTAAACGGTGCATTCGATTGAGTTTTAATTTGGTATATAGGTTTGAATGATTCATCGATTGAAATTTATTTAAGTGCTTGGTCATGATCTTAATCGTAAGTGTTCGGAAAGTCGAGTGGAGTCACTCCAGATATTTTGATAATTAATACGACACCTTACATAAATATGAAAATTGTAGTCATGATATTCATACTAAATTAATAATATACTAAGCTATTTCTTTGTTAAAGAAGAAAAATGTAAAATCGAGCACGTAACTAGGCACTCGCCTTTCTAGTCTTAATCTATAATTTTGATAGAGAATACGAAAGCACTTGACAAAAGGCTTTTCTTTTCTTTTTACTTTCCGAACATGTACCCTGTCAGGAAAGTATTGCAATCATGAAAAAATTCGACTTCGAGATTCTGGTGTATGGACACGTTTTGAGGTCTTCTGAATTCATTTATGCTATTTTTACGAGATGTATGTATGTATGTGTGTGTGTATGTGTGTATGGGAGTGAACACGATAGCTCCTGAACGGGGCATGCGATGGAGCTCCAATTGGGTATATAGGTTATAAACCACCGTCGCAAGACCGGTATGGATTTGGATGTGTATAGGACTTATAGTTTTTCTACAGGGCTACGACCCAGATTTATTTTACATCATGGCGTATGGTGAGAGACATTCTTGAAAGTGCGCAAGCGTTTAAACGGCGCATTCGATTGTGCTTCAATTGGGTATATAGGTTTGAATGATTCATCGATTGAAATTGATTTAAGTGCTTGGTCATAATCTTAATCATAAGTGTTCGGAAAGTCGAGTGGAGTCACTCCAGATTTTTTTTTGGTTTTGTTCTTTGTATGAAACCCTAAAGGAGCCGTACATTTTTGCACGGTTAACTGAAGTTCACCTTTTAAAGACATTGACCTGGTGCCTCTGTGATTGTTTGTGGAGTGAGGTTGGGAGGGGAAGGCCAAGTGTCCTGTCCCAGAAGGATACAATATTTAGATTTGAAGTATTTCTACGTTATACCAGTACGTAAAACATAACAGTATGGGAGCTGGGGTGACTATGTCCCCCCCTTCCAGGTATGATCTCCGGTCTTATGTAAAAAAAAATTGGCCGCTGGATGATTTTGAAAGTGGCGTGATATTGTAACAAAAGTAATTTATTTCTCAGTTTTAATCACGCGGGATTACGGTCTTAATCCCGCCAGACTAGTCCCTCAAACTAGTCCCGCCAGTCTAGTCCCTCCTCGCGATACTTGTGCGGGACCGCGATTGCATGCCCTATTTTATTCGAAGTAGTCTTCCTACCACCAGATGTCGGAAATTTATCTTTCATTCCAGACTTTAGCAAACGTTGGAGAAGCGGTCGGTTCTGGGATAAATAGAGGTTGCTATTGTTGTTGTATCTAGCCAGAAAATTTATTTTCGAATGTCTGTGCTCGATTTAAAGAACTCCCTGATAAAGTCCCGTTGAATAAAGTGGACAACACAGAGGCCGCATTCGTAAACGCCAGACGAGTTGCACTCGTGCAACGTGTTTCCATCTAAGGTGTTCGTAAAGGAAACTGAGTGCATTCAGTTTAAAAACTCGAACGTTTGTATACAAAACTGAGTGCAATTACTAGTTTCAAACGAAGTAAACCGAGAGCGATTTAGGTTGATTGAGTTTGTTGAGGAGATGACTTGCTGCACGTTGTCGCTGTTTACACATGGCGTCTGTTGTTATGGAAAAGTATTTTACGGTTGCTGAAGCTGCCACTATTATTTTTTCGAGGAGGAAATTCATGCATGCGCTAGAAACTGCTACGAAGGTACATAATTTTTCAAAGGTAATCATTTACTTGTATTTTTAATTTTAGTCCATTCAAAAATGCGTGTTTTAGTGTTGAAATTGAAGTGGATTCAAATTTTATGAGCGAAATTTGAAATTTTTTTGCTAAATACTTTTAAAATGAAGTTGAAATTTCTAAATTTTGATCTATGCACTTCAATGATGTCCACTCTTTTAAAAATCCTGTCGATTTTATATTGAGTCTGTACTAAAAACTCTCCTCAGCAAAATGAACGCATTCGCGAATTGTACACAAACACATCTCCCAGGCGACGAAACTCAATAAACTGAAGCTGTTCGTATAGTCAAAAGAAACGGGTAACCTCTGGCAGCACTCAACACACGCACTCCAGTTTTCTTACGAAAACTCGTGCAACGAGTTTGTCGTTTACGAGTGCAGCCATTGGAGAAGCGGTCGGTTTTTGGATCGGTAGAGGTTGCTATTGTTGTTGTATCTAGATATGCCGTTTATTTTCGGATGTCTGTGCTTGGTTTAAAGAATCCACTTATAAAGTCCCGTTGAATGAAGTGGACAACACAGAGAAAGGTTTTACTTACACACAGAATGCTAATTGGAACTGCCCGAGGATTCAGTGGGAATGGAACCCACGACCGTACACTTAGACGATTAGCGTGAAGCAGGTCAGACCCCTAACCTCCACGCCACCGAGCCCTTTCTACCCTTGTCCCAGACAGAAGCTTTCTCTATTAGGAATGAGCAGAAGTGTCAACAAACAGCATGCGCAAGCTCTGTGCTCTGTGGCAGAAGTTTTCCATCGGATTGGTTGAAGGCCCGACATTTTGCCACTCAGAGCTCTGCGATATTTACGTGTGACGTCAGCTGCCCATTCCTAATTTGGACCCTTTAATATCGCACATGTTTGATTGGATTAGTTTGTAGAACCCGCTTTACCCCTCGTGGAATAAAGGGCCCGTTCCAGAACTCACCGGTCGGTTATGCACCGGTGCTACCGGTTGCGGTCATTCTTCGGTTAAGTGACGTCACGGTTGTCAACTGGTTTCGGTCATCCTCACCACATCGGATTCTAAGCCGAGAAATCAAAAATAAACATTGGCAATACTACGCTCATAACCGGAATAACCCACCTCTCTAGTAGGGCCATTCGGGTTGCGCACTGGTCACGTTGAGCAGACAACCGCTACATGACCGAAACGTTTCCGAACGCGGCTGCTTCCAGAGCTCCGCCTTTTCGAACGCTCTGGTCGTGCACCGGTGTTACCGGTGCACAATTGATGAATTCTCGAACGCGCCCAAAGTGAACAACACAATGAGAGTTTTTACTGGAACAGAGAAAATAAATGGAAACAACCAAGGGACGACCCGGGGCCATCGCTAAGCAACGGGCCTGCGTATGAGTTGCCATCCCTAAAAATGAGTTTATCATTGAGGCCTGTTTTCCCCAGTCACAATATTCTATTTTATTATTCTAAGTATTATAAATGTTACATTATTTTATTATTTTAAAACAATTTTTTTATACTTTTGTCGTACTAAAGAACTTTAGATGCAGGTAATCGTTTTGTGAAACTTGCGCCATTTGCTTTCATGAAAATTTATCCTAAAATTCGAACATTTTGCTCTGAATGTAAAGGTAAGTGAACGTTTATAATGTATTTAGAAATTCTAAAAATATGTATGTAAATCATGTTTAGTGAATAATTACTCATGTGTTATTTATAAATAAATTATTTTAATCAGAAATCGTATTACTTGAGTAGTTTTTATTCTTGTAAATAAGCATGACGTTGCGATACTATTTAGACAATTTAATTTTGCCAGTTGAAAATGTTATTTATCAGTTATATATGCCTTGATTATGTGATTCAGACTTACATCTGGTACAGTGCAGAAATACAGTAAATTATAAATTATTGATTTATACAAAACTTCAAATGTAGTTAATATTTTGTACAAGCGTTCATTATGCTTGCTCAATTCCCAAGTTCGATTGAGAAAGCGACAAAAGAATCATATATACTACATGAAATGTCTTCATTAAAGAATAATTAATTCAGGTATCGCGCTATAGAGCGTATTTTATCCATTTTCTCCAATATACAGGATATCCCGAAAACACTGAATTTAATACATCATTTGTTAAAGATTAATGTTGAATTATTTAAAATAACGTAGGAAATACGATTACGTTCATGAAATATTCACTATAAAAATGTCTTGTGTATTTAGTTTTTTTAAAGTATACTAAATATCCACTTGTGAAACTAAAATAAGCAATCGTGAATCATGAGAGTCAGCGCTACTTTGTTTTTCCTTCAAATTATATGCATCTATTTTCTTTAAGTCAATATGTATCATAGCAAACAAATGAATCATGAGTTCGTACTTGAATGAGTAACACAATGACTACTTAAAACTACATTCAATAACGTTTGAAAGCACTGGGAAGCTTGAGAAATGCCTTATGTATACGTGAAGACTCTAGCATCCGTAGGCCTCTTTGGATGGCTCATCAAAATACACGCGCAGGCCCGTTAATTGCGAAGGCCCCGGACGACCGGGAATTGAACCCACGGCTGTAGGCTTAGTCGATGAACGAAGAGGAGGCCAGTAGCCTTTCATCCACCGGTTTCCCCAGACGGCAGCTTGGTTACCACGCGTTAATGTGGATTCATACCTGCCGCGCTGCACCGCCACCATACCGTACTGTTTCGCCGTTTTGGACCGTTGGCTGTCCGCGCGGCGAGCTTGCGGTGCCGCAAGTAAATACACCAATGCTCTTCTGTAATTGGCTGTAGCTGTAAAAGCTCTTCTGTAATTGGCTGTAGCTTTGCGGTCGCTGCGGAATATCTGTTCTCGCCAGATATTGCGCAAACCCTCGGCGCTCGCCGCGCGGGAGCCGTGTTGCTCCGCCACGTGAAGTCATTGCGGCGTCTTAGCGGTGCGGTACGGCCAGTATGAATCCGGCTGAAGTCTCTGCGTGCGCTGCCGATATTCAGGAGTGACCCACGGCTCTTCTGATGCGGACGTCGAGAGTCGACGAGGACTGAATCGCGCGGATCCGATCGACGAAGGGGTCGAGCCTGACACGTGTAGGCTGGTGGTCGAAGGATGGCGACCATTTCGCCCGTGTGCTTGGGCAGTATCAATGAAATGGATGGGTATCGGCGAATGTAAGTAACTTAATCGTATAAGTGTGAATACAGTTTTTTAGTTTGTGTGAAGTTTTTGGATCTATGCATGAAGCTAGAGGTATTAATTAAGGACACCCCCCCCCCCACACACACACACACACAATAAATTTACTCGAATGAAATGAAATGCTGCCCCATTTTAATTTTCTGGATCCGCTTTCTAAGCTGAGTAGTTGGAAAACTTCGTCTTCACAGCTCACGAAGGGCAGGCAGAAAGACGCCAGATCTTTCTGTATCTGTACACTCTATTTTTAGGAATATTGTTTATGTACAGGATGATTCAAAATAGATGTTACAGGGATTATCACTTAAACCGTAAGTGAACCTATTTTCAATAAGAGTAGGTTGTCAAATTTAGAGTCATTTTCAGGTGTGGCATCTTTTTACTTTCCGAACATGTACCCTGTAAGGAAAGTAGTGTCATCATGGAAAAAGTCAACTTCGAGATAGGGGTGTATGGACACGTTTTGCAGGTCTTCTGAATTCATTTATGCTATTTTTATGAGATGTATGTATGTATGTGTCTGTGCGTATGTGTGTGCTTGTGTGTATGTGAGCATGGGCGCTGTCAGCATAGGGCAAGGGGGGCAATGCCCCCCCTGGATTTTTGTATGCAGTGTTTTTCCTTGCTTTTTTGCTCTTTCTAACATGGCAACCATACGTTGAAGTACTCTCCCCCCCCCTGGAAAATATTCTGCCGGCGTCCATGTATGTGAGTGAACACGATAGCTCCTGAACGGGGCATTCGATGGAGCTCAAATTGGGTATATATGTTATAAGCCACCGTCGCTAGACCGGTATTGATTTGGGTGTGCGGGGCCTACGGGATGAAATTCTTGAAAGTGCGCTAGCCTTTAAACGGCGCATTCGATGGAGCTTCCATTTGGTATATATGCTTGAATGATTCATCGATTCAAATTGATTGAAATGCTGGGTCATGATCTTCATCGTAAGTGTTCGGAAAGTCGAGTGGAGTCACTCCAGATTTTTTTTTAACTTATTCTTAACAAACTCCAGTCACTGCTTCAAGAGTGGCTCCAAACTGAATTATCGGAAGAAGCCATTGAAATTTTTACGTAGGCATATAAATTGTTTAAAATGCCAATTGAAATTGTGATGTATATGAATCTAATCTAGTTGCTATACAAAATTTCGGAGATCGCAGCCGCCCTTGAACTGCATTAGGACGGTCTTCGATGGTTCATTTATTAAAGTACGGACCGCTTCAGATGGTACAAAGCGGGGCTATTGCAGAGACATTTTTAGAGGGGGGGGGGTGGTCCTTAAACTGTTTGGTCGGTTTTTGCCAGATTATTTAAAAATTTTGTATACTGGGTGCGTATCATTTTTTCCAAGTCTACCAGGAATAGAAACTATATCATAGTTTTTACTTAAAAAATTTGCAACTAAGTTTGTAATATTTTCAAAGTTAAAATTTACCAAAAAAAAAATTCTTCATTAAAAAAATTAATTTATATTGCTCTTTTTATACTTCTTATTATCACCCTATAGTTGGTCATATTCTTTTACATTATTTTTTAACTTTTCTTGTAATTGAACTCTTGCATACCATCAGAGTATACACACTAGTAACAAAGAATACATTTCTATGAAAGAAATAATAAATGCACGATATCTGATTGGAACATTCCATACAGAATGTAAAATAAGTTTCAATTTTTGTTTTAAAACTATTGTTTTAATGGATAGTTGTATCTTGAAAGTTCTCTTTTCCCTATAATCTTAAAATAAAGTGATTTGTTAAGTTAATTTTTTAAAGTGATATTTAAAAGCTTTCTATTTAAATAAACTTGTTTGTTTTATTAAAAAGAAATTTCATATCTATATATTATTTTGAAACATGTTTTTCTTTCGACAATCGAATTGAGAGAACGGCTGGGTGTAAAAACTCGGTTGAGGTGTCTGAAGAAAGGTCTCGGCCCTTACATGTGCCATCAAAAGAGAAAATCAGAAAAAGTCGAACTATTTAGGCGTGGGGGAACGGCAAAGGTGCAAAATTTCGCCATAGAAATAACATTGTGGTTTATTAACGCAGACGATTGCCTTAGCTCCGCAAGGTTTGATTTATTTGGAAAAATATTTGTTAGAAATTGGATCCGTTTGTAAATGTTGTGTGGCAAATGTATGTAGTGATAATAAATGTGTTGTAAAAAATAGAATCAGATTTAATTAGTTGATTATTACAAGAAAGTGCTTTTAAAGTGGAGAAGCAAACGCCTTCTTTATTTAAGGGCTTTATCACTTATCTGTTAATTTGGAACGTGTTTTTACTGTATCCACTAATTTAGAGAACGGCTAGGTGTAAAAAAAAATAAAAAAATAAAGTTTCTAATAAAGGCCTTAGCCCGCAGATGCGTGGTCAAAAGAGAAAAATAGATAAAGTCGAAAGAAATGAAGCATGGCGGAACAGCAAATGCTCAATTTTTCGCCATAGAAACAACATTGCGGTTTATTAAATACATTTGGCAATCATAAAATTTATTTTTATTTTGGTGCTTTATCGCTTATTTCCTTAAGTTTCTCTGTATATTAATTTGAAACATATTTTTCCGGTATCAAATAATATTGAAAGAACAGCTATGTGTAAAAATTTGGTTGAGGGCTCTAAAAAAAAGGTTTTGGTCCGTAGATGTGTCATCTAAAGAGAAAAATTTTAAGTCAGAGATCAGACGCGGCGGAACTTCAAATGTGCAATTTTTCGCCATAGAAATAACATTGTGGTGTATTAAATACATTTTGCAGTCATAAAAAGCCTTTATCTTGGCGCTTTGCACTAGGGTGCTATTTCGTTCACGCCCAGACATTGTCTACTCAACTCTGTCGACATGATTTGTGGACAGGTTTTCTAGAGATGAACTACCATGGTGAAAATCTTTTTTAACGTGTTTGCCACATAACGCGAAACGGGGGGTGGGAGAATAAGTGTAACAAGGTTTGCGATTTTTGATAATGGATCGCCAAGTTTGCTGATAGAAAAAAAAAATTATAAACCGAACCATGCCTGGCAATGGTTGTGAAATAGTTTTAGTAGGCAATTTTAATATAGATTTTAGTTCCAAAGATGTGTTTAATGCAACGAGAAAGAAAAATACGGCACACTCATGGATTATGATGCCCATTCCGAACGGTATATAAAATGGTGATGTATAGTTGGAATATGCTCGACGAAGATTGTAAAACAGCTTTAATAGGCGATTTTAAGTTACATTTCGATTTCAAAGATGTGTTTTATGGAACAAGAGAGATTTGATTCCTATTTGAACGCCCCCACTTTCTCCAACCTAAATAAGAATTTAAAGACGCTTAATTATTAAAACTACTTTAATTGGCAACCCAAAATAAATAAATATGTAATGGAATGCTGTACTTACAGTTGTTCCAAATCGCTATGTTAATACTAAAATTACGGTTGCCGCGTACAAAAAATCGTCGTGGTAACTGCATAATGTTTCATTATCGCCATTTTGGTGAGAGTCGGAGCGTTAAAGTAAAAATGAACCCAAGAAAAACGAACATGGCATACTCATAGATTATGATGCACATTCCAAATAGTATTTAAAGGGCAAAAATGGAAGATGCTTGGCGAAAATTGTAAAACAGTCTTAGTAGTCATTCCGACACGATCAAACAGTCATTTCGAATGTAAAGATGTGTTTATGGAACAAGGGAGAAAAATACGCCACACTCATGAATAAGGATTCACTTTCCAACCTACAGGAATAAGCAAAGAAAATATGGAGGATGCATGGATTATGATACGCTTTTAATATGTTGTGCTTTAGGGCGTAGTTAAAATCTGAAAGTGTTTCAGATTTTCTTACTCTTTTCTTTAATTTTTCTATTTATTCTTTAATTTTTCTATATAATTTTTCTTTATATATAATAAAGTGTCCGTCGAATTCGACGGGTTTCAGCTAGTATATATTTATAAAGAAAAATATATTAGTCTCATTATTGATTTTTTAAAAAGTTGTATTCTCTTACATTTATATTACATTAGTGGATACATGAGCGGAGAATACAAATTCATATATTTTGTTTTTTATATCAAGTTGATTTAAAGTTAACGCATCCTTTAATTTAGATTTTACTAAAAAAGTGCTTTATTATTAAATTAAAAAAATAAACTCGGCTGTACGAGCCTCGTCAAGGGGAGACCTCCCCCTGAATTTTTTGGTTTCATTATTGTAATATTAAAAGGATATTAGTTGACTATGTCATTTTATCTCTCCTCTTTCGTGTTTTTCGCCTGGTTACACTACGTTGAAATTTTTAAGATTGCAACCTATTTATAGAAAAATACATGGGATGCAGCTTACGAAATATTGTAACAATAGATGAAAGCTGTTGTGAACGAATAGTATTTAAATATATGTAAAATTATGTCGCTTTTTTGAGACTCGTTTTTCGGACAATTTTCAATAAACGGGGTGAGAGATAAAATGACAGAATCATTAATAATTTTAGTAAATAAACAATTTTTACTTTTTAAAATCAAGAGCGGAGGATACACAAAGTTAATGTCCTATTTGACCAGAGAGAAAAATGTTCAAATTCTTGCGAATTAAGCTGTTTAACTTTCCTGTGAAGAACAGATATTGAAAACGGTTACCTGAGATTCTAATTTTCTGTAATGAGGTGACAGGGGTGCGATCTATGGGAAATTCTTGTACCTAACTGCCTTTTGAACGGAGGATACGAGAAAGACTGTGACAGTAATTCATAGGATAATTAAAGCTGAAATTTTTATTTCTTTTGTAACAGAATTTATGTCAACTGTAAAAAAACATCTAGTAACTGAAATGACTCTATTGAATCTGTATACCATTTTGTATTTAACAAGTAAGTGGAGGAAAATATGCTGTGACATGTAACGGAGGCATACAAGTATCCCTCCGTTCATCGGGAAAAAAAAAAATAAACACCATCAGTTTTTACTTTCCGAATGTGTACAGTGTAAGGAAAGTATTGTCATCCTGAAAAAAGTCGACTTCGAGATTTGGGTGTAGGGACACGTTTGGAGGTCTTCTGAATTAATTCATTTATGCTGTTTTTACGAGATGTATGTATGTATGTGTGTGTGTGTGTATGTGAGGGAACACGATAGTTCCTCAACGGGGCATTCGATGGAGCTCCCATTGGGTCTATAGGTTACAAACCACCGTCGCAAGACCGGTATTGATTTGGGTGTGTATAGGACTTATAGTGTTTCTACAGGCCTACGACAAAGATTTCTTTGACAGGATGGCCTATGGGGGGGAATTCTTGAAAGTGCGCCAACGTTTAAACGGCACATTCGATTGAGCTCAAATTGGGTATATAGGTCATAAACCACCGTCGCAAGACTGGTATTGATTTGGGTGTGTATAGGACTTATAGTTTTTCTAAAGGGGCTACGACCCAGATTTCTTTTACATTATGGCCTATGGGGAGACATTCTTGAAAGTGCCCAAGCGTTTAAACGGCGCATTTCATTGAGCTTCAATTTCGTATATAGGTTTGAATGATTTCACGATTAAAATTGACTTAAATGCTGGGTCAGGATCTGAATCGTAAGTATTCGGAGAGTCGAGTGGAGTCACATCGGATTTTTATTAATTATATATAAAAATCTGTCATAATATTTAAAATGCCTTTTGAAGAATATTTTAAAATAATTATTTCTATAACTACCGACCACAAACTGCAAATAGCGCGTTTTTTGTAGAGTGTGGCCCACTTATGTCCAAAGTAAACGTTGCCAATATTTATTTATTTTACGAAGTAATCTTAATAAAATTCTCCTTTAGTGATTAAAACATAGAGTGATTCCCCGCTGACTACAAAACACGCATGTGATACACAATGAATGTTGGTTTTTTCCTTTTTTTTCGCTCTAAAAAAATGCCCCAAACCTTAAAATGAACACATATAGTGTACATGCACTTATTTTTATACAACTTTCTGGAATAAAAAAAAATTTGGAGTGACTCCACTCGACTTTCCGAACACTTACGATTAAGATCATGACCAAGTATTTAAATAAATTTGAATCGAATGAATATAATTTCGAATAAAAATAATTTTAAATCGAATGAATATAATGAATAATTCAGATAAAATTCTTAGTTTTTTTTTCAATATGAGCTCAATCGAATGGACCGTTTAAATGCTAGCGCACTTTCAAGAATTTCCCCCCCCCCCATAGGCCATATGTAAAAGAAATCTTCGCCGTAGCTCCGTAGAAAAACTATAAATCCTATACACACCCAAATCAATACTGGTCTTAGGATGGTAGTTTTCATATATACCCAATTTGAGCTCAATAGAATGTACCGTTTAACCCTTTAACGCGCAGTGTTCCCGCTCTGGGAACACCCAACTCGGACGTTTGGACTGTTGCCAGTCACGAAGAATAGATTGTATTTCTATAAAAACAATTGCGGGTGACCTAGCTCCACGAGAATCCTTTACTTTTTAGCACTCATTTCCCGTCAAAAAAAGGTCACGATTCTTTTGAACAGCACTGACATCTGCTGAAAAAATGGAGGAATGCGAGAACAGCTGGATAGATGTCCCCATGTTGAATAAAGGGCAGCCGTGGCCATCGCACGACTGAACGACCCGCAAGAGGGCGGACGATCGAAACGTTCATCGCGTGACGCAGATCGAGAGACTCTTTTTGGACGCAGCTGGCGTCTTTGACGCTTTTGGCCTTTTTTTATGACGCTTTTTGGCTGTGCCGGCACAGCCAGCTGTCGTCAAAAAAAGGATCTCTCGATCTGTGTGTCACGCGATGAACGTTTCGATCGTCCGCCCTCTTGCGGGTCGTTAATTCGAGCATTGGGAATGGGTTGCGCCTCAAAGGGTTAAACTAAAAATAGGCCTACTCCGAAGTTTGAAAATGTAAAAAATTAGCATTTTTGACTGTCTTCTTCCATTTTCTGCAAAAAAAAAATGCTCTCTTATACTTTTGTTTTGTACAGAACTTACAATATCCTTTAATTGTCTTGAGCAGTTCATTTTATACCCGTATTTTTGCATTTCAGATCTATTCCATTTCATTTTCCCTTTGAAAAATTGAGAATTTATGATTTTTGTTTTTTCAAAAATGATTCATTCTAGGGGATCTGAAAGGAGCTACCCGAGAACCCTTAGATCGTGACCAGCGTCCACCGTCGTCTTTTTTTACGGCTACTGCAGACGTTAGATTCAGCATTGGCAGTAGCCCCCACCAGATGGTTCCGGCTGTTTGAGTGATAGCCCCCTCTCTCTTCTTCAGGAAGAGATGATGAACCTCAAGTGATTCTGTAAGTTTTCATCTCTTTCTTTCTATATACAGTCCCTGGTCAAACGAATGTGACCACCATACATTTTCTACTCACACTAGTGTTACCATACTAATAAAAACTAGACGGAAGGGTTGACTCTGCTGTGAATCTGCAAACCTCGATGTGATGCAGATCATCATATATCTATTTTTAATTATCAATTACTTAATTTTTAATTATTTCTAAATTTAATCTGTGTTCAAAATTTTCTTTGCACTGTAAAGTTTTATTTCTGCACCTGCCGTATTTAAAAGCAATCTTCCGTTTTCATGTATTTTTCCTTTTTATTTCACTTTTGCAGGGGTAAAGCCTAGCGGTTCAGTTTCGACGGGTTGTGTATGACCCTATAAGGCATCCAATCTATAAATACCTTTGGCTTTCTTTTGGGTTACAATTCAGCTGATAGATTTTTTGTTTTATCCTGTTGGCGCGTCGGGGATTCAAAAATAAATATATATAGAAATGTATTGAACGTCTACTGGCGTCAAGTTACTTTTGCACTTTGTTGGGCGTGCCCTGTGGCGTGTTTTGCTTCTGTACTACTTTCTTGGCTTGAATTTCTCGTCATCATTCACGCCTTAGCAGTTGTCTAGTGAGCCTGCGTTTTTGAGGGGTCTGCTCAGCCACCGTAGGACTTTATAATTTTGATGTTTATGTGTTGATATGTTTAAATAAAAATATAAAAGTTCCCACTATACGAGTTTTGCTCTTTTATCACGGCCTGGTTGTAAACTTGGGGAAAGCTCCCACACTTGACACCACTGTGAAGCAGCAATAGATTACCTTAACCTTACCTTAACAAAAAGTTTTACCTTAAAAAAGGAGGGGAAAAATTGGTGTGACTTCCACTGACTTTCCGAACATCCGATTGCTGCGCCGGGTGTGTCATGCCCTGCACGAGTACTTCTGCTATTATTTTAAGAGGATTTAGTTCTGAGTATATACCGGGTGATCCAAAAGTCAGGACAAACTTTAAAAATTCATTAAAAAAGAGCAAATAATGATAGAAAATTGCGGTTTGCACAAATAGGTTTAGGGTATGATGGGATTTTTTAAATGACAAGAAAGTTTGTATTTCCAAATGTTACCGGTAGGTGGCGCTGACATGCACAATGGGAACCCAATTTCCAATTAAAAAAAAATCCGAAATCTCTGTAATACCTTCTATGCAAACTGCAATTTTGTATCATGATTTTTACTTTTTTAATGAATTTTTAAACTTTTCACTAGCTTTTGAAGCATCCTGGGTGTACCAAAGTTTAAAAATTCATTAAAAAAAGAACAAATAATGATAAAAAATTGCAGTTTGCATAGAAAGCATTACAGAGATTTCGGATTTTTTTAAAATTTGAAATTGGGTTCCCATTGTGCAGGTCAGCGCCACCTACCGGTAACATTTGGAACTACAAACTTTTTTGTCATAATTAAAAAAACAAAACAAAACAAAAAAACCCATCACACACTAAACCTATTTGTGCAAATTGCAATTTTCTATCATTATTTGCTCTTTTTTAATGAATTTTTAAAGTTTGTCCTGACTTTTGGATCACGCGGTATATGCTGCTGTACTTAGTTGGGGGATTTCAATTACGTCGAAGGTCTACTTTTAGAAGCGATAAAGTACATTCGGAGAGCGTTGTGAAGTTGTACAAACAATCCCGGTAAACGTCACTTTGCGAAGCGATTGCAAGAGAGACAACTGTAGAAAAGCAAAACTTTCATTTGATGTCTTAGAGAAGATTACACGATGGTGGTGGCTGGGAGACCGTTAGCTATGACGGTTAAAAAGGGTCTCATTAATCGGAAGCCAAATTCAATCGAAGAATGATCAGGAGGTTGGCGAGAAAGTTAAACTTGGCATATTAAGAGAAGGCCCAAACAAGAACCAATAATATATTCATTATTAAAGACGCTGAAAAATCGCAGAATACTCCTAGTCAACAGAGAGAATGGCAAGACATAGCAAAGCGCTGAGCGCCCAATTATTGAGGATAAAGACAGCCAAAATGACAGTAAACTCGTGTGGTAGAAAATTAGTTCAGCTATATTTTAACTGATGTGAGGCCATGTCCCTATTTGGTAATGAAAGGAAATAAAGTGATGTAGGCGTATAGAAAGACGTTAGGTATAGATGCATATAAATAAAAAGTAGATGTTCTTCATGAGAAACAGATGTTTCTTGACAACTAGGAAAACTAAAGAAATGTAACGGATTTATTATTGACATGGAACAAAGGGCGATAGAATAATTTAAACACGGAAATCGGATAAATAAACAGTTAATTGAAATTAAACATGTGGAAAAAAAGCGTAATACGAAATTTCGACAGACGGTGTAGTTAAAAATGAGAAGAGAAATTAAAGTGAAAATGCTTGATTTTAAATACAGGGTGGCCATAATAAACTGCAAGTGTTCAAGGGGAGCTGGAGAGAAAACTACCGAGACTATTCCAGTGAAATTGGGTATCTGCACGTTTCAGAACATACGCAAGTCAAATATGCAAAAAAAATCGTCATTTTCACCCGATAGAGGGCGCTGTACCGTATTCCAAAGCTCCCCGGTGGCCTATACAACTTACAAAACCGATAGACAGAGCCTAGTGACATTCTAAGAGGCCTATAAACAATGTAAATCATCCTTTACAGTTTATCAAAATTCCATACAATTCGCTTCAGTCATTCAATTTTTACAGTAACATGTCATCAAACATGAACGTCAATTAAGATCACACATTAAACCATTCATAAAGACGCTTTGGAAAACAATTAAATCATTATTTATTCTCATGGACACTCCTTGGACCTCTTCTGAATCGTTTCATACGCCGGTATTCTTTCAGAGTAGCTGAATAATTAATAGAATATCTTCACTCACAATGCACGTTCCTCCTTAATCAGAGTCATGATTGAGCATTACTCAATGGGGTCTTGTTTTGACACTGTTCGATGGGCTTAAAATTTGCATATAGGATGTCCATAAGCATTGAAACTCGATACAGCGCCCTCTATCGGGTGAAAAGGGCGATTTTTTTAATTGCCTATTTGACTTGCGCATGTTCTGAAACGTGTAGATACCCAATTTCACTGGAAATTCCTGGTAGTTTTCTATCCAGCACCCCTTGAACATTTGCTGTTTAATTATGGCCACCCTGTATATTAAATTTAAGAAAGTAAACACAAATGAACATTATTACTAAATTGTGATCTCCATCACACTATAAATACGTTTTTATTATGCAATTTATATAAATGCGTGGTTACAATTGTACATTTGTATTTATTTTTCCTCTCGAATATCGATTTGACGGTAAAAAATCATTAAAAAAACAACAAAAAAAAAAAAATCTTGGGTTTGAAGTATACTGCCTGGGTAATTCCGTTCCTTTTCGACCGTGCGAGTCATTTCGGGTTAAACATTAGGACGCTTCAGGACAAAAGCTCCAAATTTCGGCATATTTGTGACCCGTACGGAATACTGAATGACTCTAGGATTGCAGACACAAATCGATTCGTGTTTTTTTGGGGTTACGTTGACAGATGGCCAAGTTTCTGTCACCGCCATTGTTTTTGCCTGACGTCTGGGATACATTCATTTCGACCATTACTGACCGCTGAAGGCAAGAGCAAAGTTGCACCCCTAATGATACACTAATTTCGTTTTATTCTCCATTCTAAAATCGAGCGATTTACATATATTGTGAAATAACATAAACTGCTCAAGAAATTATTGCGGACTAATACAGTGCGCACCGGTTATAACGGACCTGGGGTATAACGTACTATCGGTTATAACGTACCTAGAAACTAGGTCCCGATGGAAGTCCTATATTTATAATGTTATTTAACTTCGGTTAAAACGGACTTAATCCTTTGAGGCGCAACCCTTTCCCAATGCTGAAAAAGGGGCAGCCGTTGCCATCGCTCGACTGAACGACCAGCAAGAGGGCGGACGATCGAAACGTTCTCCGCGTATAAAAGATCGAGAGACCCCATTTTTGACGACAGCTGGCTGTGCGGCAATGCCAGCTGTCATCAAAAAAGGGTCTCTGGATCTGTGGCACGCGATGAACGTTTCGATCGTCCGCCCTTTTGCTGGTCGTTCAGTCGAGCGATGGCAACGGCTGCACTTATTCCAGCATTGGGCAATCTGTCCAGCTGTTTCTCGCATTCTTCCATTTTTCAGCAGATGTCAGTGCTGTTAAAAATAATCGTGTGACAATTTTGTTTACGGGAAAGGACGTGCTAAAAAGTAAAGGATTCTCGTGGAGCTAGGTCGCCCGCCACTATTTTTATAGAAATCCAATCTATTCTTCGTGACTGGCAACAGTCCAAACGTCAGAGTTGGGTGTTCCCAGAGCGGTAACACTGCGCGTTAAACGGTTTAAACGTACTTAAGAAAAGTACGCACTTCGGCTATAACGTACTTTTTATTATAAGCCAAAAATAAAATTTTACTTTTCTTAAGCATTTTATTTCCTTGTTTTCGGAAATTTCAGTACCTTCAAAAACATTCGTTGTCCGTTTTCAGATTCTCTAGCGAGATGAATAGTGTATAAATGAAGGGAGCGATCTTTTATCTTTTTCGACTGCTAGGTAGGGTTAAGAGCACGACTATGTTTTTTATTTGCAATCCATCCATGTCAGTGCCGCCTGAAAAGCTCTATCTATGAGGATTCTGATGATAGTGAAGAAGAAACAGAGGAGCCTACACCAAGCATGCCCGACGCATTCCATGCTGCAAAAACAGGATCACGATTTTTTGAATGCCGGAGTGATGATGCAGAGACTCTACGAAAGTCTATTATGGATATCCAAAACGGTATTTTTAAAGTAGCCTCTGCCCATTTAAAACAACTCAAAATTGTAAGTAATAAAGAACTTGTATGGTTTAATTTAAATTTTTTTTTAAAATCGGACTTGTTTGAAACACAGTTTACGATGAATTTATGACCCCTTTTTTCTTTTTTTTTGTGTCCTATTGAATCTTACCGGCGGTACTGCTTATAACGTAATTCGGCTATAACGTACTACTTTTTTAGGTCCCGTGTGAATATGTTATAACTGGTGTCTACTGTAGTATTTCATAGACAGAGGAATAATGAAAGTGGTTGTTTTACATACGGTACCAGGTGCCTAGTAGGGTTAACTTCGGAACGGCTTCTGCTATGTTCATTAACACTTTAACGCGCAGTGTTCCCGCTCTAGGAACACCCAACTCGGACGTTTTGACGGTTGCCATTCACGAAGAATAGATTGAATTTCTATAAAAAATAGTTGCGGGTGACAGAGCTCCAAGAAAACCCTTTACTTTTGAGCACGTCATTTCCCGTCAAAAAAGGGCCACGATTCTTTTTAACAGCACTGACATCTGGCAGCCGTTGCCATCGCTCGACTGAACGACCCGCAAGAGGGCGGACGATCGAAACGTTCATCGCGTGCCACAGATCTGGAAACCCTTTTTTGACGTAGCTGGCTGTGCCACACAACCATCTGCGTTACAAAAAAGATATCTGGATCTGTGGCACGCGATGAACGTTTCGATAGTCCGCCATCATGCTGGTCGTTCAGTCGAGTGATTTCAACGGCTGCCCTTTTTTCAGCATTAAGAAAGGGTTGCTTCTCAAAGGGTTAAGGCAAAGCTACACGAGGGCTACCTACATGGGGGATCCAGCGGTCAGAAGACTTTTAAGGGGCTCTAGCTCAAGTTTAGGTTAAATAAGAAGAACAACACCCCCCCCCCCCCACACACACACCGTACGAAAATTCCAGACCGTTATATCGACAGCCGCTTTGTTGGCCAGAACTCTATTTTTTTACACTTTAGCCATCTAAATATTCAGTGTATCTGTCCACTCGGTCAGTGGTCGACCCTTGATTATAGACGAGTGACCCAACACCCCTCCCCCCAATCTGGGGCTGCGCTTCTGTCTATTGGAGATGACAAAAATCTAGTGTAAATTCTGTTTATTATTCCATAATCTTCTACATTACGTGTTACTGTTCCCTCAGCGAAAACCAAATCCGAGCGCAACCATTGACGCAACCATAGTTTACGTCAACCGCTGCAACCTTGATGAGGGCCAACCCCCTCTCATAAACTAGACCTGATTTCGGCGCCCCCCTTTTTTACGGTGCCCGAGGCACGTGCCCAGTTTACGCCTCACTCGTTGCGACTGTGGCGGCAAAATCTATGTATATATAAATACGCTAAGCAAAACCATAGTGTCCCTTTTGCAGCGCACCGCCCGAACGGATGACCGTGAAATTCGGCACAGTTAAAGTTCGTATGGAATTGTTTGTGCGAATGTTAAAATTTTTGTGTAGTATGCTAATGCACCGTAAAAAATTAGAGAAGTCATTTGGCACGTAGTATTTCGCGCCAAGTAGGCCGATGGTTCCATTGCATGGCCTATTGTTGTGTCAATTTTGAAATAACAAGACTTAGTTTCAGCAGGACTATAGGGTTATACTATTACAACAAAATTTGCAAAAAGTAGAATTATTCCCCAGTTTGGTAATACGCCAATGACTAAAATGTGCTTTAGCAATGTTTAGCAATGTGCTTGGCGACTTTTTTTATACGGTGGCAATCATTCGAAAACAGAACAAATTTATTGGGTCAGCAAGGTTTCATACAGGGTCAGTGGTACGCCTCAGCAAGTAGAATTGAATCATTCGACTTTTTAAGACTTTATAACTCCAAACCAGGGGCGTAGCCAGAAATTTTTCATGGGGGGGTTATGACTACTACAACTCACATATATGCATACATGTGTGTGATGAGGGAGTGAAGAATATACATATTATATGGCAAAAAATTCCTCATGTGGGGTTATGACCCCCCCTAACCCCCCCCCCCCCTTGGCTACGCCTCTGCTCCAAACATAATGGGGTCTTTAGCCGAGGATAGTTCCAGGTTCAATTTTAGGAGGGGGCCACTAGATTTTTTAGATTAGCTTAAATTGTTCAAAATGCAAACTGAATGCGTGAAATCCAAGGTCGGTAGAGGGAGATGACTCTATGACCCATTCGCTGGAGCTGCCTTTGTATTTAGCAAAATGGAATAGAGTTGTTATAAAAACACCGTCTTCACAGAAAATTGTGGTGGTTGTCAAGTGAAATTGTATAAAAGTGGTCACTCAAGACAGTCTCTAAGCCAAGGAGGTCACTTTAGTAGGTTCCAGTGTATATGGAATGGTGAGACATTCTTTGACAGAAGAACTTTATTCACACTCAAATTAAAAAAAAATAATTCTTTATGGTCGAATTTCGACCACTGGGAGACAACAGGTAAGAATAATACTTCCAAAAATATAAAGTGTAAAATTAATTAAAACGTCTTTTTAATGATAAGCTTAAAATGGTACTTGCCATAAAATGGCTTGTTGCTAAGAATCATTTTATAGTATTATACAAAGTTTTTAATTAATTTTACATTCTAATACCAGCATTTCTTGACTGATCTTGTTTCCTAATATTGTGTTCTAATTATCATCTTATTTGGTAGGTGTGTGTCAGAAACCACCGAGGGAACTTCATTTGAGAGGACATCGTAAGCACGTGTAAGGGCGATCGAAGCTGCCATCTTAAACTATTTTCTGATGATTCTGATGATACTTTTCAATAGCTCAAGGTCTTTCAGACTTGGCTCATCCTAGACTTGGTAATCCGAATGAAGTAGATGCATAGAGATATGAATACCAGGAGGCGGCATTATCTGTCTTCAGCATTGGACGAAATGAAGTCACTGAGTGGGTCACAGTATGGCGGAACAATTAGTTTTGAGAGTTTGGATGGGAGCGGATCCAAAAGAACCGCGTCTGAAGGAATCGGTCTTTCAGAGGACCGGATCCTCAAAAGGACCGACTTAACCCACCACTAGACTATACTTCCATTTACTTGGTACGAGGTAGTAAAAGTTGTTAAAATGAAAGCAATTTCAAGAAATATTAAAATGGTTGGTACAACTGAAGGGTGACATTGGAACGATCACCATGAAATAACAATGTTTTGGTCACAGCAATAGGGCCGCTCGGTTACAGTTTCGGCTTCACTATCAAATAAGTAGATGGAAGACTCATTTGGAACTATTCACTGAAGAAACCATGTATAAGGGACTGTCCCTATCACATTCGTATTTTTGGTTGCTGCATTCTTGGTCGTCAACTGTGTATTTTGAAAGAAAGGTAAATCAATAAAATGAATTTTTTGTCTCCAATGTAAGTATGGCTCCTTATTTCTTTATCCTTGATCTGGATTTCACCTCGTATGCACCAGAGGGTCTGAGCATGCGCGTGGACTTAGTCTATTTACGGGCCGCGCATCGGGAAGACGTCACCGATGACGCCTTCCGCATGCCATTCAAGATGGAGGTAAGAATGGTTGGAAGGATGCAGAAATTCAAGTCGGGACTTCAAAGGCAGAGTGAGAGGGACTGGGTTGAGGTAATGAGGGCGGTCCAGTGGAATTGGTTGAGATATTCCAAGTCAAGTCTTCGCCACTGTGGAAGGAAAGATTCAAGATGGCTACCGAATAGGCTTAAGTTTCTGTAGTACCTACTGGATTTTCAATGGCAAGTCTCAAAGGCTTAACTTTGAAAATCCAGTAGATACTACAGAAACTTAAGCCTATTCGGTAGCCATCTTGAATCTTTTCTTCACCAATGACGAAGACTTGACTTGGAATATCTCAACCAACTCCACTGGACCGCTATCATTACCTCGACCAAGTCCTCAGTTTGTGTCCTCTCACTCTTCCTTTGAAGTCCCGACTTGAATATCTGCATATCGAGAACGACTTCGTCTCGAAGTCTTCTTCCGATGCCAACCGTTCCTCTCCTCCATCTTCAATGGCATGCGGAAGGCGTCATCGGTGACGTCTTCCCGATGCGCGGCCCGTAAATAGACTAAGTCCACGCGCATGCTCAGACCCTCTGGTGCATATGTTGCAAAATTCATCGGACAAGCAGCTAGGATGTTGCCACTATCAATTCTCGCCCGAATCTACCATCATCAGAAGATAGGTTTCCCCCCAACCTTCTTTCCTCCTCTAGCGATTCTGACTTCTGCCCTGGATTCTTCGCTGTCTGTAGGAGATGGCAACAGCTAGCAAGAATACCACCAGAGAAGAAAACAGAATTTCCTTCTACTCGAGATATCCCAGCTGGCCTAACACAGGAAAATGCTGCAAGGGAGAAAAAACATAGCATATCACCCCTACGCATTCAGTAGCATAATCATGAAAATATCTTAACAGGAAAGTTCACTAAGATAAATAAAAACTTTGTTTAAGAAACACACATGAATTGATACCTATAGCAAGGGAATCTAAGATCGTTTCTACTTAAAATTCGTTCAGTCTTCGTCAGTCAAAGGCCCTTCGTCTCACCACAAATTTCTTTTTTTTTTCCTTTTTTTTTTTTAATCTTTTAACACCAGTATTTTGAGTGTTTTTTTTCCGTAGGAGAGTTCGCTGTCAAAGTGCCTACCTACATTCTGGATTTTTTTTTACTTGTAAAATATCGCCTAATATAGTTACTAGCATTATACCGGATGATTCAAAATAGATGTTAAGGGGATTATTTTTTAAACCGTAAGTGGACGAAATATACTTCCAATTAGAAAAGTTCGTCCAATTAAAAGTAGCTTTCAGATAAGGCATTTTTTTACTGGGGTTTGTATACCTATTAAAATACGAAATTTAATTTTTATACGGTCCCTAATTTCCTACCCTTTATATTTAGAAGAATGTTGCTGTAGCCGCACAGCCAGCTGCCGTCAAAAAAAGGGTCTCTCGATCTGTGGCACGCGATGAACGTTTCGATCGTCCGTCCTCTTGCTGGTCGTTCAGTCGAGAGATGACAACGGCTGCCCTTTTTTCAGCATTGGGCAATCTATCCGGCTGTTCTCGCATACAGTCCCCGGGTCCTATGAGGTGTATTTAGAAAACATTTTCCTTATACAATTTCATGCAAAATTAAAATAGGATCACCCTTTTACGACCCAAACTCGCTGAATTAGGAAGCAGCAAACATTTTGACTCGAATCACTTTTCCACGTTTGAAAATGTCTCGTTACGGTAAACCGTAAAGGGACCCTATTAATATTGAAATTTTAAATCATAGGTTTTAATTTCATTGTCTAGCATAATGCGGAAAAAGAAGCAAAACTCATTTTCGCAGACTATTCCTTAAACAGAGGGTCATAGTCAGGCTCTATAAAAATATATCCGGAGTTTTTTGAATGACAGATCACAACCACATACATTCATTTTTCTCAAATTCATTCTGCATACAAACCTCTATTTCGCAGCTCGAAAAGTGCCCTCACTTTAAGTAGCTGTCACTCGATGAATTTCGATCGTAGAAGGCGAATTTTTACTTTCCGAACATGTACCGTGTAAGGAAAGTATTGTCGTCATGAAAAAATTCGACTTCGAGATTGGGGTGTATGGACACGTTTGGAGGTCTTCTGAATCCATTTATGCTATTTTTACGAGATGTATTAGGTTGTAACAAAAGTTTCCCGCCATTACAAACATCGTCAGCACACAGTTCGCGTTGGCGTATTGGCTCCTATTTTGTCAAACGATTTTTGGCATTTGAAAGAAAGAGACTTACTTTACAACATTGTGTTGTGAAATCTGTAAAAAAAACATCTTTATCATTAAGTACAAGTGTCTCAAATGGAACTATCACGGATTAGAATCATCATTTACTTCCAGTTCGTTGCAAAAAGTGATGTGCAGAATGTCAACAAATTATGTGTGTACAAATTATGTGTAATTGATGTTGATGAGGCCAGCCTGGAAGAACTTGTGGAACAGAGTTCAGTTCCACAAGTTTAGAGAATCAGTTTTCAACCACTAGACAGTTATTTAAGAGTTAGAAGTTAGTCTTTCAAGCAGAGATTTGGCAGAAAACTTTCGTTACAACCTGATATGTATGTATGTATGTATGTGTGTGTGTGAACACGATAGCTCCTCAACGGGGCATTCGATGGAGCTCAAATTGGGTCTATCTCTACTTATTATAAAAGAAGGTGTCTGTGTGTGTGTGTGTGTGTGTGGGTGGGTGTGTCTGTCTGCAGCGTTACGGACAAACGGCTACACCTAGAAACACCAAATTTGGTATTCGGGAAGATGTAAATATGTAGTTGTGCACCTCGAAGCGATTTTTTCAAAATTCGACCTAGATTTTTTTTTTATTTTATGTTTTATGCGATTTTTGGCATTTTTTCTCACCTAATTCGTAATAACGGCGGAAATTACGCTCGCAGCAAAACGGCATTTGTATCATCGGATAGAGGAGAAAATTTTCTTTTAAAAACAGTTTGTTCTGAATACTTAACCTGATTTACCGATTTTTAGGAATTTTTTTACTAAACATCTGCTTCGCGATTTTTTTTCGTAAAATAATTTTAAAACTGTCGCATCTTGAATTCTATCCGTCATAACTTTTAGATATTTTGACAAATCGTGAAACATTCTTTTCTCCCTCTTTTAAAATAAAAACGAAAAAATTATGTAAATTAGATGATTTTTTACGAATTTTAATGCAGCCTAATGTTTAGAATTTAATAGCATCAACGCGATCTTACGCCATTCATTACATTGCGATCACGGCACGAGAATTTATGTTCGGCTGTTGCCACAGAAAGGATTAGAAAAAAGGGTTTTTTCAACCAATCGAGTTTTTAAATGGGATATCAGAATTTCAATTCGCAAGTGAGGATCTATGACGTCAAATGCTTTAAGATACCTAAAAATTACGCCATAATTTTAACTCATTTATTCCAGCTCTATTTTCAACACAGGGAGACGATATTTTGATTAAAATTTACTGTAGAAATAAACTAAGAAATTCACGATTATTATTATTAGAAGTGGTATTTTAATCCGGTGCTTATTTAAAAATTGAAATGTTTTCACGGCGCTGAAAATGTAAAAGTTACAAAGTTCGTTTCAAAGCGCGATATATTAAAATTTTTCTAATTACTATTTTTATTTTTGGCATTTAATTTAGCGCAGGCGTTGCCTAACATACGCATGCAGGTTGCGAGTATAGTTTTATTTTAACGTTGAATTACGTTCCTCCATAAAGGTCACGCAAAGTTTTAATGATACCGTTTGAAAACAATTATGCGAAATATCGAAAGTAACTCCGAAATTAATCTACCGGGGTATCCTTTACGGCAGTCAAACAGTGACGTCATAAATTAAAAAAAAATTGTGAAATTTGTAAACTCTGCAACTCTAACGCCCTGTCACAATTAAAATGGGAATAAGTAGCTCCTCGAGATTACACAGTTTGATGTTTTTCAGGAGACAGGACTATGGAGGATATAAAAGATATCGCTATTGGATATTTAAAATGGCACCCCTTGGATATTTTCTCCCCACAGTAAGATGAAATGGTTTACGGCGCTAAATACGCCAATCTTATAAAACTATGTATAAATTAAATATATACGGAGAGTTTCCTTAATGGCAACCATTATGTGAAATGATTATTATTTATGCTAATGCGTAAATTGCAAAGAATCGCCACAGAATCAAAAGATCCCATTGAGGCCAAATAATCTAAGCTGTTTCTTTTAAGGGTGCCTTGAAGAGGGAGAAGCGAGTATAGATAGTATTAATGTACGTAATAGGTAGTATTATTAGATTTGTAAAGATAGTATGAATAAATCGCAATGTACCACGTTAATAAATATTTCATGAAATTAAAAGTGTTTATCCTTTTTCAACGGTTGTCTTACAACCAACTAAACGAAAAGTAATTCTAATTTGCGTTAATATATCCCGCAGTCATTTCAACAGAGGGGATTACTTGAACTTTTTTAAAAATGAAATTCTGTTTTGTCACATGCAGATATGATTTTAGTAGTAAAATATTCCCTTCTTCCCGTATGAAGAGCCGGTGCGCAGCTATTTTAAAAACATCTCTTGAAAATAGCATAAATGAATTCAGAAGACCTCAAAACGTGTAAATACACCAAAATCTCGATGTCGAATTTTTTTTTATGATTGCAATACTTTCCTTATATGGTACATTTTCGGAAAGAAATAAATGGTGCTCCATTTCATGTAGTGTCTTAGGTATTTAATGCTACAACTTGAGCCTAAAAAACAGTATGATGTAGAAATAAGACATTTTGAAAGCCAGGAGTTCTCTGCAAACCATTAAGCTTTCCACTTTTTTGATAGTGAATGACACTGACGTAGTTTTTTGAGTCATTATACTGCAATGATCAGGTTAGTACTCATGACACAAACTTTACATTAAGAGTCAAATAATTTTGCTCTTTTTTTTTTTAAATTCCACATCACGAATAATTTCGAATTACACATGTAAGGAAAATTTTCGTTTCCTACCGTGCGAAGAACGGGCACGCAGCTAGTAGGTCATAAACCACTGTCGCAGGACCGGTATTGATTTGGGTGTGTATAGGACTCATAGTTTTTCTACAGGGCTACGATAAAGATTTCTTTTACAATATGGCCTATGAGGGGACATTCTTGAAAGTGCGTTAGCGTTTAAACGGCCCATTCGATTGAGCTCAAATTGGGTATATATGTTTGAATGATTCATCGATTCCAATTGATTGAAATGCTTGGTCATGATCTTAATCGTAAGTGTTCGGAAAGTCGAGTGGAGTCACTCCAGATTTTTTTTAATTGTGCACGAAATTGTATATAGAAAATTTTTCTAAGTATTTCTGATAGGACCGTATGAAAATTAAATTCCGTCATCTTTATAGGAATAGATTGACTGACTTCGATTGTTTCTGATGAAATAGATTATGCAATTGAAAGCATTTTTGCAATGGGAACTATGTCTCTGACTAACAGTTTAGGAATCAGCCATTGGACACCGTTAGCACTGGACGCCTTGTACACTACTGGCCACAAGTATTGCAAGTTTCAAAAATCAAATCCTTTTCAAGAGGAAGCCCCCTTTCCGCCGCCAAAAAGAAAAATCAATAGAATGGATATTTTTGAATGTCAACATGTCAAATGAATGACTTCAAAGCCAAGATAATATTCAGTTAAAGAACACAAATAATTATTGAATGGATTGAAAAATAGCATAAAAAATACATAGGTTATTATAGATATCATAATCCATTTTGGCCTGCCCGAATAAAATTAGGTAAAGAATTCATTTCAAGGTCTTCTGAAAAAAGAGGATCATCCATAAATGCGATGGAACTCAAGATCCTCTATTATGGTGCCGAGCAGCCTTGACTTGGATCCCAACAGCCACTCTTTTAAGATAGGCAATCCACACTTTTTGACAACACTTCCTTCGGTGTTTCGTGGTGCCAACTTAAAGGATGGGTTCCTGAAGCTCTCACTTTGTTTTTTTGGTGATTTTTAGATGTATTCTTTCCAATGATACTACATAAATTCTCAAAGATATTGAAATCTAGCCAATTTCCTGTCCAATTTTTTCTGGGCTTATTCCTGAAACGATGGTTAGATGTCTCAAACTTGCAATACTTTTGGCCAGTAGTGAATATTAGAGAGCGATTCGCCCTTCAGTCCCTTTGGAAAGTGAGGGAAAACATGAACCGTGGAGCAAAGAAATGAAGAGGGGCTGGATTTGTGCTTTATCGCTCTATTTGGCGAGTGGTCAGTGTCCATTGCCAGACAAATTTACGGTCAACATATGGCATCGACAAACTCGCAATTTTTACTTTCCGAACATGTACCCTGTAAGGAAAGTAGTGGCATCACGAAAAAATTCGACTTCGAGATTTTGGTGCATTGACACGTTCTGAGGACTTCTGAATTCATTTATGCTATTTTTACGAGATGTATGTATGTATTGAGCTCAAATTCGGTATATATGTTAGAAACCATCGTTGCAAGATCGGTATTGATTTGGGTGTGTATAGGACTTATAGTTTTTCTACAGGGCTACGTCAAAGATTTCTTTCACATTATGGCCTATAGGGGGACATTCTTGAAAGGGCGCTTGCTTTTAAATGGTCCATTCCATTGAGCTCAAATGAAAAAGAGTTTTAAGAGTCTAAGAATTTTTGCTGAATTATTGATCGATTAAAATTTATTTAAATGCTTGGTAATTATATTCATCGTAAGTGTTTGGAAAGTCGAGTGGAGTCACTCCAGATTTTTCTTTCATAGAAAGTGCGTTTTAAAACGTGAAAAAAGAAACCCACACTTCTCACTTGTGAAAGGGGAATTCCACAACATTACACAAATCACGATTCACATCCCCGTGTAGAGCAGCTATGTACCATTTTTTTCTTAAAAATATAACGATGAAAACGGAAATGAGCCGCAACGCTACCCGCAAATGCTCCATAGAAATCTAAGGAGACTTACTCGAATGAGCAAGAATGATGCCGCCACAAGTCAACTGATGGAACAAGTGCAACTGAAGTTTGGGTTGCCAAAAGATCTCTCAATTCCTTATACACAGTATCCAGCAAATAACACCCCGATTTCAAAAATTAAAAATCTCCAAAACGAGGGTCAGTAGAGGAATGCAGCAAACGGTATTTTTATTATGCAACTTGTAGAAATGTTATACAGAAGTTTCGAAATAACAGTTACAATAAGTGTTAACAGACAATGGTGTACACAGATTTCCTTTCAAGGGAGCGGGCGTTACCCAAGTAGCACAAATTTGTTCAAAGGTCGTCATTTCCACGTTCAGATAGCACGTTACCATCCCGTACAGATTGATAGTGTCGCTTACGTCAGAATATCCGGACAAAACACGTACAGTGTTCGTCCAAATCTGGGTTCATTTCAATGTTCTCCACACGTACTTAAAAGGTTGTATGGCAAATTATGCAGGAGGTACTATAAAATTAAGTCCATAACCGATATTCTATAGCTTTTTTTGAATCCGTTTCGTTGTTTATTGGAATCGATGGCTCATTAATAGGATGGGTGTTGCTTATTAAAATTTTCGAATTATAAATCATGTTTTGAATTGCAACATAGTTTGTGTAACTTGCGCTTACTCTGAGGTACAGGACACAAGTTTGGCGGCCAACAGCACGGATTGGGTCGAGGTGTCTTTGAACTTCTCGCTGGTTTAAGCCATGGGGTTCGTTTCGGTAGTGCCCCTCTACGGGTGTTTGGGTCGTCGTTTTGTACTACAATGGACCTCTTTAGTATGGGGTATCGTACGTGGATTATAGAACGGATTTTAAAATCTCTTGTCTGTACGTTAAGCAGTCCCAATAAGAAAATCTTTCACAGTAGATACTTCAGAGTACTTCAGTAGAAAATGAAGCTCAGTCAGCCGAAGCATACATTTTGAACCAGAACGCGTTTTGCACCCTGTAAGACGTGGTGATCACATTCTGACAACTTGCATGTGCTACCTGGGTATAGACGTCATCTATTTGTTAAAAGTCGTATTCTTGAAGTTTCAAATTAAAAATTAATGGACTTTATGTTAAAAAATATTCAATAAGAGGGATTAACAACCTAAGCACCCCTCGCGTACGCCACGGTTAGCGCATGGAGCTGAACGTCAAAAATCTATCTCCACGATCATGCATAAATATAAACCCCATTCTCTGCAAGCAGTCACAACACAATCTTCTCAAAATGCCCACCGGCCGACACAGAGAGGTCTCTCGAACGAATAGTGAAATGTGTCATCACAGCCCGCAATGCCACCCCGGAAGCAGAGTCACATGGCACACAAATCGACTAGTGAAGCTTATCCAGCCTGTTAGGATGGTTCTGGTAGACAGTATCTTTAAATGTACCCAAGAGAAAGTTGGGTACATTGAAAGACTTGTGACTACAAGGAGTCAGATCGGAAGAACTTGGAAGCCAATTTATTCTGGAGACCTACACTTTTCTGGAGACTACTAAGCCATCTATGAGCGGTTTTTGTAACTACTGCTTCAGTGTCAATTTTTTACAGCTTATATAATAAACATACCGTTCGCTGCACCCTTTTATGGATCTTTGTTTGTTCTATTTTTAACTTTCAAATCACGCTGTTACTTGCTGGACAGCCTGTATCTGCTCTATGGTTACAATATATGACCTTCACTCAGGGGCCTGGCCAGAAATTTTTCATGGGGGGTTATGACCCCCTAACCCCCCCCCCCCCTCTGGCTACGCCCCTGTCTTCACTCATGGTAGGAAAGAAGGTATTTATCTTTGTAAAATAGCTAATGAGTTCTGAAATTATAATTCTAAAGAAGTTTCCCTATGAACAACAAAAGGCTTATAAAAGTGTGAAAACCCAATTTTCCACAAATGCACTAAAAGCACGTCGATACCAGACATCATTTTGTTAGAAATGCATCTTCAAAAAACATGAACAAATTTCTGTAAATTGACTTGAATGTGTTCATGGTATTGGGGTATTGGGGAAAGTATTGGGGGGCGGGGCAGACGTATTGACCAATATTTGTACCTTATGAGAAACACTAAAAATGTTAATAAATGCTTGGTATTGAAGGCTAAAAGGAGTCGAAATTGAGCTTTATTGTTAAGTAACGAGCTTTTTGTTTTAATTGGGCAATGTCTGATCCTCTCCTTAATCCTTTACTCCTCGACTCAAATCTCTGTTCTAACTGTAACGGGTCGACCGTGGCGCTGCTTGCCCACGTATTCTTTAATTCAACTTTTAGTGTTCTGTTTTCTTGGTGTTACTTGGATGCAAAATAGTTCTGCATTGCACACAAGTTTATAAAATCTGAAATTCTTCGAGATTTTATTGACGCACTCGAATGGAAGAATTTCAGTTTTTTTTTAAATCTATTCAATCCATTCTGCCATCTAGAGGAAAATGATCTCTGTAAGTGCTCCTATAGACTCCTGTTCGCTTCATTTTGTGGCCGAAAATGGCATCCATTGTTGTTTCACCCCTAGGAGTGAAATGTTTTGGATACTTTAGATTTTCCAATACGCATTCATCCATTTCATTTACGAAATCGGATCCTGGATCGGAATTGAATTCTACGTTAAAATCTGCTACTCAAACAGTCTTACAATCATCCTCCTTCAGTAACGTTTCGAATAGAGCGTCTAGTTTATCTTCAATATGTGCAATGACCCTTTGAACACCCTTGATATGGCTCGTGTAGGCACGGGTAAAGCATTTCATTAAGTTTTCCTCTCTGAAAATCATAACTCCCGATGGCTTTCTGTTTTGGAAACCACTGTCTAATCCGTTCGACCCAAGTGAATCCTGGTATTTGAAAATCATCGGAAGGGATAGTCCATATTTCTCCGTAAGCAATATCCAATCCCTCTGCAGGAAACATGAACCCAACGGAAAAGTGACTAGGGCCTCCACATAGCTAAATAGGCGGAAAGTTTTGGTCTGAAGCGTTACAAAACTTTGCGCCTCTTAACAAGTTTTTATTCTGCCAATCCAGTTTTTACACTGCCCTGAAGGTAATTAGATCGCTGTTGTAGATTTTAATGATTCCTTGTCCGCTTGTTGCATTTATCTATCCCATAAAAATTTCGAAGTTTCAATTTTTTTTCTGTTATTTGTTCAATTTTTGAAATTTTGAAAAAGTCGGAAATTGAGTGATGGTGTGCTAGAGCAATTTTTAAGAGACTGTAACCCAAGACCTATTTGACCTAGAGAGATGAAATTTATGTTATTTTGTTCATTGTTTTATGGCCTTTTATAAAATATGTAACTTGATCATGTCCATTAAAAAGCTCTTTTTTTGTCTAAAATTTAAAATATATACAATTTTTAAATTAAAAAGTATGCTACTTAACTTTTTTATCAATAGACTAGGGGCCAAGGCCCTCAGACTCGCTACGCTCGCTTTTCGTATGAGGCATTCGGCCCCTAATCAGGCTTATTCGTAAAAAAGACATAATTTCAACACACAAAACCCGAAGATTGGATCCGATAGAATGTTACTGAGCTAAGCTACACATTGCTTGGTTCTTACATCTTCATTGGTACATAAAAATTTAAACTTCACACTAGAGTAGATCCCCTACCCCTCATAACACGGAAGATATTTTGTTATGGGAATCTGTGTTGTTCGGGTCCTGAGCTATACGCCACCTGGAGTGCGGACTCCGCTTATAATCGCTGGAAAAATGATTGGCACTCCTCAGAAACACAATCATATTGAATGCTGCCATTCAAAAGTTATATTAATGAGGAGCTGAAGCGTCATAAAATCAGAACATATGTTTCAGTTGTATTTTTAATAATGTAAAACCTATTGGACACCTTGCGAATTGGACACCCATGGCGATTTTTCATTATTGGGCGACTTGCGTACATGTAAAGTTAATAAAAGCTACGGAACAGATAGAATAGCCTGCCACCCATGGCGACTTTTCATTATTTGGCGATTTACACAGGCTCACAACCTATATTGACTGTTCATTTAAGGTTACCGGAAAACCGTTATCCATATTTTCATTTACATAATCGTTTGCAGATGGGCGTACTTAGCACCACGAATTATACCATCTCGTCGCGCTAGCCAATATCCAAAATGTACTGTAACTGCTATAAGGGCATAGTGAACGCCGCCCAATATTTCTACTGGTAGCCAATAATCCAGCTGGACGAGAACCGGCTTTAAAATAATCTGCATTTTAATTATTTTTCATTTTCAAGATATGAGTTATTCTGTTTTGGAAAAACCAATAATCCCTCATTCTAAACTCCTGTTGTCTAAGCGAACTGACTATTTGAAAAGGGTCCACTTTGTGCTACGCATTTTGAGTTACTTATTTCACATAGTTTTTATTTTGGCGTAAAATGGGCGTCATTCTAACTCATGATTGTAAATTTCACGCGATTCTAGATACTTGGAAGCGCTTTGTTGCAAAGGAATGAATGATTTTATGCCCAATCTGGCAACCATTCGGTTTATTTTTTCCGTTTTTTATGAATATCTTCTAAAATAATTCGATTTTCGAAATTTAAATCAGCTTAGCAGGTTCCTCGGAATTTTTCGAATCTGTGGGCACCTTAGTCCAAACTCAAATCCCTACGGTTTAGGAGGAGATAGGTCCACAAGCTTTGACAGCGCCAGCGGCCTTTACTTTTTTTTAGAATAGAGATATATCCGAAACCTGAAGATGGGGCTTTTATTGCATCATAGTGAAAAAAAAAATGTACTTTAAACGCAATTTATTTTCTGCGGTCAGGTTTCTTTTTAATAGCATTAAAAAATAGTTTAATACAAGTGACCAATTATAGCTAAAATATTCATATTTAAAATATTTAAACTATTGATAAGGTACTTTATTGGTTGTCGAGCACCCAATATTTTTGATTACTATATAATGTAGGTTATTTAACAACCTTTTATCAGCATTTACGCTAAATTTTAGATGGAGTAGTCACTATGATTTCGTGGAAAATAATTTTCTGTATCAACGTGTAAATTATGCCTTTAATTTGATTTTAAGCAACAATTTTGTTTTCAATTTAAAAACTATATTTTTAGGTATGGTTCAAAAAATGCATTTAACTTAAAAAAAACTTTTCTACCCAATTTAATTACGGTGTTCATATAGTATTATATGTTGAGGGAGGAATTCACCATTATAGTCTCCGTCCTTTACGCTAAAGGTTTACTATCAAGATTCAGTTTATAGTTACTAAATTTAAAATAACTTGATTAATTATGAAGGAAGGGATCAATTGTACACATTTAACATTTTTTCCCACTGTCCTGTACACAACACACAATTCATGTTTAAAATAAAGATCTGGCTCAAAATGAGTTAAAATAGTAATTGTTTTTCAAATTTACTTTCAGAACACAATTTAAACTCGAAATAAAATTAATACTTAATTATTTGTATTGTAACCTGAAAAGTTTTGGTTTCAATTATAATAATGAAATGGAACCACAGAATGCTTTCAATGAATTTAAATTTAGTGTTGCATTTAAAAATGGAAAATATCAGATACAACTTTGTCAAACTTAGCAAAACCATACAGTTTTTCCATGTTTAAATGTAAAAACAGATTTCTGTAAATTACGAAGTAACTACTTCTATTAAAAGTAAAAAAAAAAAAAAAAAAATTGTGGATTTTGATAGGTTATCTTAAAAGCTTTCACAGATTTTAGGGAAAAAAAAAATTGACTGTCAGGTCTATTTTAAGTATTTTTTATCACTACTTTCTTTAATTAAATAATTTTTTACCAAACAAAATGAAATCAGTTTGCTAATAACAAAATATATAACCTAAATGATTACTTCTAAAATTCATTGTTAATGAGTCGCAAATGCTCGCAACCAAGAAAGAATAAAATATCGCTATTTTAAATAGAACTAACCACTTCTAATTGTGTAACGTAACAAAGTTCTCCCCTTCCGCACCCACAAAAATAATGTACACAGGAGTTGTTTTTTTGTTTTTTTGTTTGTTTGTTTGTCACCATAACACCACAGAAACTGCCAACTCCATCGAATGTGGCACTCATATTGATAAAAGAGAAACATTTTTTTCATACTTTCATATTATTTAGAAACTTCTTTACTAATTTACTACTTTAGAAAATAGTATATAAACAATATAAATTTCGATATTAAGCTAAAAATTTTACCTTTAAAAAATAAGTTTTTTCTATAAGTCTGAACAAAATGACATTTTACAAGTCTCTAAGTCAAAAGAGGTCTTGAGTTACAGCCTCTTAAAGATTACTATATACCAGCGTTTCTCAACCTGTGGGGCGCGACCTCCAAGGGGGGCGCAGAGCGTTTGCAGGGGGGGGGGCGCGAGAAAAACCAAAGAGCAAGTAGTGATACATGTTTTTAAAAAATTCATCTTATTTATTCTCATTTTGACTCAAAAATCTATCCATTTTCGCTTAAAATGTTCATTCAAACTTGACTGATAACATTATTTTGTAGAAAATTCGACTGAATGTTCATTGTTAAAGATTAAAAAACTGAATGTATGCTGAAAAATGTGAGGGGGTGGCGCTAGCGTAAGTTAGCCTTTGTTGGGGAGGCGTGACTAAAAGATTGAGAATCGCTGCTATATACTATGCAAAATTTGACTTCCAAGCTAATTAAAGAAAATTACAATTCAGAAATTCAAAATTTACTCTCCCCCGTAATGCTCAATGATGCTAATCATTGTTTCAACTAAATACACACTATTTCACGAAAAAAAAAGCCCCACCTTTTGAATTGGATAAATAGGATTGTAATTAATGACGCTGACAATAAATTAAACATTAACGAAATCCATGTTTCGATCGTAACGCGATTTGAACATCGTGGCTCAATAATTCCAAAAAACTATTTTTACAGCAGAGTAAATGCAGAAAAACTTAATGAAAATGCTTTAAAACGCTGAACAAATTATTGAGTGGAGATACTTACATATTATTTATTTTAGCTTCCAAATAGTATTGTTTCGATCGCTACTTTTTGACAAACGGAACTGGAAAGGGCACGTTATGCGATTCTTGTTGTAATTCTCCAATATTTTAAGCATGCTACTGCCATATGTTGACCGAAAGGTTAAAAAAATCTGGAGTGACTCCACTCGATTTTCCGAACACTTACGATTAAGATCATGACCCAGCATTTAAATATATTTTAACAGATGAATCATTCAAACATATATAGCAAACTGAAGCTCAATGCGCCGTTTAAACGCTAGCGCAATTTCTACCCATAGGCCATAATGTAAAAGGAATCCTGGTCGTAGCCCTGTAGAAAAACTATAAGTCCTATACACACCCAAATCAATACCGGTCTTGCGACGGTGGTTTATAACGTACACACAATTTGAGTTTCATCGAATGCCCCGTTTAGGAGCTACCGTGTTCACTCACATACATCCAAACACACACACACACCTCCTAAAAATAGCATAAATGAATTGAGACCTCCAAACGTGTCCATATACCCAAATCTCGAAGTCGAATGCTTTCATGATGACAATACTTTCCTTAGAGGGTCCATGTTCGGAAAGTAAAAATCATCATTTTATTGTATTCATTTAATATTTTGATTATGAAACTTCTAAAAACGTGTTAGAATTGTTTTGCTTGGTTTTGCAGAGACATCAATTAGCATAAGAGATGTCGAAAATGAACCATTTGTAGCTAAATTGTTCTAATTTATGGATATTTACAATAAAAATTTTTATAATAAATGATACCAGTTCTTATTTCTCAGCAGAACTGAAAATTAGCTGATAACAAAAATTTCAGTTATAAGATCTAATTTTTTTTTTCTGAGATAACTTTCAATGCACCTGATCGTAGTAACTTGTCAATCGGATCCTAGATTATGGAATCCTCGGCTTACTAGAATAATGTTTTGCTGCAAAATGGTTATTTCATTAAGCGGAATCGAGTGTACATTATGCCTGCACATGAGAAGACAGACTTTCATACTACAAATAAATGGTGCACTTACGTAAGACTGGGACATCCAAACAACTCGCTTGGACAAAAATAAAAACATATCTGAAGACACGTGGAATCCCCATCCTATCGTCATCTATCACCGGATAAAGTGATGGAAACACAATGAGCGCATTCGTAAACACCGAACGAGTTACACTGGTGCAACGAGTTTCTATCTAAGGTGTTCGTAAAGGAAATTGAGTGCATCCAGTTTAAAAACTAGAGCGTTCGTATACAAAACTGAGTGCGATGCGTTTCAAACGAAGTAAACTGAAAGTGCGGATCAGGTTGGTTTAGAAGATAAACTTGCTGCACGTTGTTGCTGTTTTCAAATGGCGTCCGTTGTTATGGAAAAATATGTTGTTGTGAAAAGTATTTTGCATTTGCTAAAGCTGCAAATATTATTTTTTAGAGGAGGAAATTCATGCATACGTTAGAAAATGCTACGGAGGTACATCATTTTTTAAAGGTAATCATTTTCTTGTATTTTTCATTTTAGTCCATTCAAAAATGCATGCTTTAGTGTTGAGATTGAAGTTGATTTAAACAGCTATTAGCGAAATTTGAACTTCTCTTGCTCAATACTTTTGAAAAAATGAAGTTTAAGTTGAAATTTCTAAATTTTAATCTGTGCATTTCAATGTTGGCCACTCTTTCTTTTAAAAATCCTGTTGATTTTATATTGAGTCTGTACTAAAAACTCTCCTCAGCAAAATGAACGCATTCGCGAATTGTACACAAACACGTCTCCTAGGCGACGAAACTCAATAAACTGAAGTCGTTCGTAAGTCAAAAGGAACTAAATTATCACTGACAGCACTCAATACACGCTTTCCAGTTTTCTTACGAAAACTCGTGCAACGAGTTTGTCGTTTACAAATGCACCCTTTGTCGGAGCAAAAGGTGCCGCACACCATGGAGTCTGTTCTGTCACGTTCTTTTAAGCGAACGTTCGGATTGATGAAGTATTTCGAAACGTGTGCTAATGTAAAGATTCGGTAGGAAGTATCTGCACCTAAAGCTCTACCGTACCTTGCAGAATACCAACGTACGTTATTAGGATGCGAGAAACGCTATTTTGTCATTGTCATAAATGCGAACGTGGCAGAATAGAGCCCCCATTGCCGAGGATGGAACCAAAATGTTTTCTTCACCTACTTTCACACACACCCTAACCAACCGAACTCTCGTATCCAAAGGATGCAGATTCTGCGAGCAAGATACGCAAGATAAGCCGCGACTGCGTTTTAAGACATTAAGACACTAACAGTAGACCCAAAAATAGTTCCGCTGAAGCATAACCGTCGCAGAGAACGGTACTTTTGCACCCTCCAAGTGAACATAGGGTCGTTATTTAAGTCGACGATAGTTTTGCCTAGCAAAAAATACCAGTAAACTTCAATAAGAAAATAATCTGGTTGTTTGCATTTACGTATGTTCATCGGCATACGAGTGAAAATGTAAAAAATGACGACACTAGAAAGCTACGAATTTTTTTTCCACCACACGCAAGTCTCTAAAACTGAACAAAGGCTGCATTCGTAAACGACAAACTCGTTGCACGAGTTTTCGTAAGAAAACTGGAATGCGTGTGTTGAGTGCTGTCAGTGGTTATCCGTTTCCTTTGACTTTACGAACCACTTCAGTTTATTGAGATTCGTCGCCTAGGAGACGTGCTTGTTTACAATTCGCGACATTAGTACATACTCTAATATAAAATCAACAGGATTTTTAAAAGAAAGAGTGGCCATCCTTGAAGTGCACACATCCAAATTTAGAAATTTCAACTTCACTTTTTCTAAAGTATTGAGCAAGAGAAGCTCAAATTTCGCTCATAACGGATTCAATCCACTTCAATCTCAACACTGAAACATGCCTTTTTGGATTGACTAAAATGAAAAATACAAGAAAAATGATTACCTTTGAAAAATTATGTACCTTCGTAGCATTTTCTAATGTACGCATGAATTTCCTCCTCGAAAAAATAATATTGGCAGCTTTAGAAAAAGCAAAATACTTTTACAACAACCTACTTTTCCATAACAACGGACGCCATTTGAAAACAACAACAACCTGCAGGAAGTGTATCTTCTAAACAACTCACGAAACCTTTGCAGAGATCGGTTTATTTCGTTTGACACGAATCGCACTCAGTTTTGTATATGAACGCTCTCGTTTAAAAACTGTATGCACTCAGTTTCCTTTACGAACGCCTTAGATAGAAACTCATTGCACGAGTGTAACTCGTTTGGCGTTTACGAATGCAGCCTGAATTTTTCAGATGTCCGAGTTGTCGTTTATTTGTGTGTGTAACATGCATTTCGGATTTGCGTGCTCAGTCCGATGCCCGCTTTTAAATCCACGTCAGTAGGACAATACAAGGAGGGGTGCCCCCCGTGGGGGGTTTTCTAAGAGGTCCTAACCCGTATTGACGCTAGTTTCGGAGAAAACCACGGAAAACTTCAAAGAGTTAGGTCGACAGCCGCGCACGCGATGGGACCCGAACCCGGGACCTTCACACTTCGGCCATCTACCCTTTTCAGTGGCATAACCACTGTGCCATGGTGAGGCCTCCGATGTTCGATTGAGAGGTGGTATCTCACAATGGGTGCATTCGTAAACGACAAACTCGTTGCACTAGTTTTCGTAAGAAAACTGGAATGCGTCCGTTCAGTGCTGTCAGTGGTTATCAGTTTCTTTTGACTTTACGAACCACTTCAGTTTATTGAGTTTCGTCGCCTAATAGACGCGTTTGTTTACAATTCGCGAATGCGTTCATTTTGCTGTGGAGAGTTTGTAGTACAAACTCAATATAAAATCAACAGGATTTTTAAAAGAAAGAGTGACCGTCATTAAAGTGCACAGATCAAAATTTAGAAATTTCAACTTAAGCTTTATTTTTCAGAAGTATTTAGCAAGAGAAGTTCAACTTTCGCTCATAACGGTTTAAATCACCTTCAATCTCAGCACTAAAACACGCATTTTTGAATGGACTAAAATGAAAAATACAAGAAAATGATTACCTTTGAAAAATGATGTACCTTCGTAGATTTTCTAACGTATGCATGAATTTCCTCCTCGAAAAAAATAATATTGGCAGCTCTAGCAAACGTAAAATACTTTTCACAACAACCTACTTTTCCATAACAACTGACACCATTTGATAACAGCAACAACGTGAAGCAAATGCATCTTCTAAACAACTGAACGAACCTGATCCGCTTTCAGTTTACTTCGTTCCAAACGAATCGCACTGAGCTTTGTATATGAACGCTCTAGTTTTTAAGCAGTGTTCTTGTCTATCGCCAGGCTGTCGATCTAAAGGTCTGGAGTTTTGGGCAGTTTTTTCCAGAGATAACTTGAGAATATACTTGAGAATATACGTTAGAGCCCTTACAAAATCTTCCCATCCAAAATAAAGCACTCTTACTTAGGCAGATAGCCGCCTTCGAGTAGCTTTGCTTTAATACACACAATCTAAATAAAATACTCGACTGTTCGAGCCTCGTCAGGGGGAGATCCCCCCTGATCCCCCCTAATATTTTAGCTTCATGATTGCCCAATTAAAACGATATTCAGGGACTCTGTCGTTTTATCGCTCATCTTTCGTGTATTTCGACCGGTAACCCTATGTTAAAATTTTTAGGATTGTTACTTATTGATAGAAAAATACATTGGATGCCTATTCTAGGGCTTACGAAAGAGTGTAACAATAGATTAAAGCTGTTGTGAACTTATAGTATTTAAATATATGTAAAATTATGTCGCATTTTTCATACAATTTTCAATAAAGGGGGTGAGAGATAAAATGACGTAGTCATTAATACAATACAGTACAATATCAATAATTGTTTTGGTAATGCGTTATGCTTCATAAAAAAAAAAAAACACTCTTTTCAAGGTGGTTAAGGACGTGTTTGGGACTTCTAAAATAATTCGATTTTCGAAATTTAAGTCAGCTTAGCAGGTTCCTCGGAATGTTTCGAATCTGTGGGCACCTTAATCGAAACTCAAATCCCCACGGTTTAGGAGGAGATAGGTCCACAAGCTTTGACAGCGCCAGCGGCCTTTTTTTTTAGAATAGAGATATTCCTCAACCTTTACCTAATACGTGCATCCTTTTGAATTAATTTTAGCATATCAAAAGGCTGCAGAATGCAGAAATTAATAATGAAAATTCAGAAATTAATATTAGAAAAAACGACATTAGAAAAAAAAGTATTTTTGAATGATTTATAATAGTATTTTAGATGCATTCAATGCTAGACAGATTTTCTTTCTCTGATTTTTCATAATTCGGTGACGAGAGGGTTAAATCTGCGTTGAAGAGTGATATAGAAAATTCTGTGACTGAGTACAAAACTTTGTACATGATAAAAATTCTATAAAATTACAGCTCCCCCCTCTGGCCGGTAAGGCCCGCTCACCGGGGCAACTGATATCCCCCCCCCCTCTAGGTGGGCCTGGCTGAAGCTATTTTACCCTTTGACAGCGCGGTGGTTGCGCCGTGAGACCATCTTATTTCGGCACTTTCACTGCTACTCGCCAAAAAAATGTCGTTAAGTGGTCTCAATGGTGAAAAAGTGCAGCCAGTGCCATTCTGACACAGCTGGCTGTGCAGCCGCACGTCTAGCTGTGTCAGCCAACCGGTGGCGCCAGATGGGCTATTCGTTCGACCGCCTAGTTGTTGCAGTAGCGTACCCAGAAAAAAATTTTAGGGGGGGGGTTAGGCATTGATTTCACGAATAACCTACATTATGGATCGCATTGTTCATGCCAATAATAGAACTCTGTTAAATTTTAGGGAGGGGGGTTCTGACACCCTCCCCCCTCGCTACGCCACTGAGTTGTTGGTAGCTAAATGGATCGGTGGCAACTTCTGCACTTTTTCAGTGGTGGACAGTCTGTCCAGTTTGTCTTCTATATACATGTGAAAATACTTGCGTTTCAAACGGCGGAAGGAAAATTGTACTCCTGTAAGTCCCAGTATTTGTATAAAAACAAATTCTTATTCCGTTATTCCTTTTTGTTTGTTTGTTTGCTTACATGTTGATGATAAGAATGAGTTACGCCAACGACAAAAATGACACAATTCGAATTGCTTCCAAACATTTTATTTCAAACCACTTGCTAAAGAAAAAAGATCTATACAAGAGCGAACACAAAACTCAGAACAATACTCCATTTCGCCACTTTAGTTGTTGTTTTTTTTTTTACAGAAAGTTTTGCGAAACTTGGTTTTGTTGGTTTTATTTCAAATCTTTGAAAGATATACAAAATGGCATCACACATGTATAGATCACCAAGTATTTGTGAGTGCGTCGACATCTAGACTGGAATGTCGGTAACAGATTTTTTTTTGGTCTCGAAAATATAACGTTTCCTATCATTCTGAATGCAAGATACATTTGGTCTGGAAATATATTTCCGAACAGTATAGAGGATAACAGATTCATCGGCAAAGTACATTCAGCTTGTTTTTTAAGACATTCCTTTATGACTTTCGAAAATGATTAACAACTTATCCAACCCAATAATCAGAAAAAAATGTCCATACTTTTTGCAAAAGGATTAACAGTAGAATTAACTTTTAATTGCGTTGCGCAGTCAGTATGACAGTAGATCATTATTCCCCAAAAATACTCCGAAAAGAAGTACTTTTCAGTACAGACTTAGATTGTCCAAAGACGTAAGGATTTTTGGCGAAACACATTCAACTTTTATGTGGACGAAGTGTTATTTAGTTAAATAATAATTAGTAAAGTAAAAAGCTTATAGAAAGTAAAAAGATTAAAATGATAAACAACTTATCCAACCCAATAATCAGAAAAAATGTCGATGCTTTTTTGCGAAAGGATTAACAGTACAATTAACTTTTAATTGCGTTGCGCAATCAGTATGACAGTAGATCATTATGATCATGATTCCCCAAAAATACTCCGAAAGAAGTACTTTTCAGTACAGACTTAGATTGTCCAAAGACGTAAGGATTTTTGGCGAAAAACTTTCAACTTTTAATGAGGACAAAGTGTTATTTTTTTTTCTTTTGACTTAGTTAAATAATAATTAGTGAAGTAAAACGCTTATAAATTGGAATGCCTGCTGACAGTACTCAATGTACTCAAGTACAGTACTCAATGTACTTTTTACGGTATTCAGATGCTGCACTCACAAATACATGTCCATTAGAATCACAGAATTTTAGAAGACAAATGTTGCCATCTCACTCTCCATGAAAACTAAAATAATAATAAATAATAATAAAGATAATTAGCTCATAGTTATTTAAAAGAAAATCTCTTACATTGTTCGCACCTTTGACTCATGGAGCGTGAAATGGAACAGCTGGCTTCCTCAAATCTCATATATGACTATATAATTATATAATATAACAAAAATATAATGCCACACAATGCGTCATCACATCGACAATAACTTTACACGGGGAGCAGGATTAAAAATGACTTGAGTAGTATATATATATATCATTCAGCAAATAGAATCACTTTTATTTAAATTCAGATTTCAATGACATTTTTTTTAAAAACTACAAAGACACACACATATACACACTGATTTGCATATCGAAAAAATCTTTTTTAACTTCATCATCTTTTTCTCCTGAAATATCTTTGGTCATCAGAGAACTAGATTTCAAAACAATAACAAAATAAACAAAAAAAAAGAAATCGTATAGATATATTTTTTACATCTCTGAATTCAATGCGATATATTTTAACCCTCGAAAAGCTAGCGATCTTGACATTCAAAGAAAAGACCGAACGAACTAAAAAAAGAAGTTCTCTACTACAAAAAACGCAAGGAACCATACAATCATATGAATTAGCAGAGCAATCATCATTATTTCTCCATACATGTATCGGTAATTATAAGCACATAATCACACTATCTACTTAACTTGTTACTAGCATAACAACCTACAATGTTTACGATATATATATATTATATATGTATGTATATATATTTATATAAGTCTACAATATGAATAGACTAAATAAATTACGACCTAAGTGGCCTAATATTTAGACCTAGGTCTCACAGTGAAATACAGAATACGGACGGAGTTTTTAAGTGTTTCAATTTAACACCAAAAGTATCTTTTTCTTTTTTATTTCATTATAATAAGGCAATATTAGGCATATGCGACGCCGTAATAAAACAATCAATAAACCGTAAAAAAGCAATAAACGGGATGTAAGAAATATATATGTATATATAGTCTATATAGTTATCCACACTTTATCTTTTAAACAAATAAAAAATAAATAAACAAGTAATAGAATCATTGGAATGTTCATCAATTAATTCACTGGAGCTTTAAGACTGCCTTTCTTTTCAGGGGGTGGGGGGCTCTTTCTGATAAAACACGATGCTGTCTTCGTCTATAACATTTCATAAAATTTGATTTTTTCTTTTTTTAACGGTACTTCATCATTAAAAGTGTTTTATCTGTTTTAGAATGATCGATGTAGCGTTCATCCAAAACTTTCGTCTCGCGAAAAGGCAGTACTGAAATCTCCGTTACAAATCACAGAAATGAAAGAAATATATAAAAATGACCTTGCATATCTGATACAAATGGAAAAAAAAAATTCTCTCTGAATTTTCATTAATTATTTATTTATTTTAAATAGCCCGTGAGGTTTTAACAAGTGCATTTAATTTACATGACTCTTCCTACGGTTCCTGTGTCTGGTTTACAAAATTCTTCACCTTATTTTTTTTTCTTTGGTCCTCGATACCTGAGCGTTAAAACAATATTGTCAGAAAATCAATATTGTTATTAAGTTCTTTCATTGTCCGCAAAGTCAGTCAACGTGCACAATAGTTAGTTGGTTATTTTACTTAACACTTTACTTAACTTTACTTAAACAACTTCCATTGTTTATGAAAAAAACAAACATTTAATAAATTTAAATATTAAATAAACAACTAAATAAAATCAAGATTATGTTAATCATATGCTTCAAGTAATTAGTGTATTAATTATTAAGGGTTATTTTTCTTCTTTACTAATAATGCAAAAATTTGAAATCCGTAACTGAAATTCAGTCATTAAATCCTTATTTATTTTCATAGCCAAATTTTTTATTGAAAATGAACACACTAACTTTAAAACATGCAATAGTTTCTATTATTCAGTTTAGGGTGCTATTAAAGTCACAATCAATCTAAAGTTCAAATTTGAAATGTAACAATGTCCGAACTTATTTGCGATATGAATACTTTCAATAAAAGTTTGCACAGATAATAATATTTATAATTAATAATGTATTCGATAATTAATAATTCTATTCATTCTTTTAAGATTTTGTGTGGATGTTTAGTCTGAAACCCAGAAAAAACAACAGAATACATTTATTTTCTTTTACTTAGGTGTTTTTTTAAATCTCCATGCATGATTTGAAATACAGTGATCCATCTATACAAATAAGTGCATATCAGGATTTTGTACACCTGTCAAATAAGGTCCATTTTATCTAAGTTGAGGTTTTTCTTTAACAGACTCCTAAAATCAATCCCGACTTTCTTTTCATTACTGATGATAAATTTATTTTACTTCTAATGCCCGTCTGAGATCCACTTTAGTAAAAACAGATAGGCTAGGCTATAATTAAACTTATTTAACATAGATGGCACTACTATGCAGTATTTTCCACATGTTCACCACGTGGTGCATTTTGATAATACCTATATATTCATTTTCTATTAAAAAAATTACCAGTTAAAAAAAAACATGCTTTAAGGGGTTAAAACAGGTATGGGACACTTTTGAAAAGTTGCGGGCCAAAATTTAGGATGTTAGCGAAGTCGCGGACGGTAATTGGGATTTATATGGGATTTTCATTTGGATTCTATGGATTCTCTATGGAAATTTGAAATGTTTCGCGGGCCGGATCAAAAGCCGTGGCGAGCCGCATCCAGCCCGCGGGTTGTCCATATGGGGTTAAAATATAGGTAATCGTTTTAAGTATTCGAGGCGTAAGTATACTATCATGCACACTGACTAACTCTTCGGTCTTAGCTTGCCGTCCACGTATAAAAACGCTGAGCAGTATCTGTAGTGTCTAATTTGATCACTATGCGGTTAAGTTTTTATTTTCTATATGCACCAAATCCTGCGAGATAGTGTTGGGGGGATGTGAGCAAATGGATCCCTTCTTTATTCACTTTTATTTTTCTCGTTACAAAAAAGTTCCTTGAACATTAAAACCGCTATGAAATGCATCTCCATAATTTCTCGTGTACGAGGTAAGAAAATAAATATTTGATCAAGTGAAATATTTGATATTACATGTGCCACATGTTTAATAAAGTGAGATATTTATTTTTCTTGATCACACGTTTCTTTTTAAAATACAGTCAGTTATATAAGACGACACTAAAATAGGCAAATGTAATGAAAAAATCAATCTTTTTCAAAGCTAGAAGCGTTAAGATTAATTACGTTAAATGAATCGAGTTGTTTGGCTATTTTTTTTTTTTTTTTTGGATGGAAAAAACGCAGTTTTGTCCTTTCATACACTTGCTTTATAGGAACACATATGACGAGGAAAGTAGTTAATTAAACGCGGTGACTTTACATACTAACAACGATATTTAAAAAATGAGCAAGTTATACGACGAAGTCAGACCTATACCGTATTTAAAAACCTCTGAAGCGAACAAAAGTTTGATATTTATTCCGTGCTTTAAAACAATCGTAAAGGCGTATTAACCCTTCCGCTACCACCGGTATACATATGTCGCGCAGGTAGTTTCCAAATGACCCGATAGGATAAATGTGTTTTGTATTAATACGAAATCATGTCCCACTGGTATCCCTCGATATAACATAACAAACAATTCAGTGTAATCTCACCCCCAAAAGATGGCAGTACAGTAATTTGCATTGCCAATCATTATTTCAGTACCACTGGGACATATGTGTCCCACGAAAAAATACAACTGGGACATATGTGTCCCACGAAAAATACCACTGGGACATATTTATCCCAGATTAATATGTCCCAGCTCATCCCTCCTCTTTGGTGAGCAATTTTTAGTTTTTTTTAAAATCGATTTTTGTATTGTAATGGATGTATTAAAGTACTCATTTAATTTTTTTTCTCAGAAAAAAATGGTAGTGAAAGGGTTAAGAAAAGAAAAGATTTTTTTTTTTTTGAAACTTTCTCATAAGCTACAATGCTCGACAAAGACCATAATGCACTGCATTGACAACATAACACATGTTAACATACAGGGTATTTAACACTATGATATGTCGCGTCTTGGTTTATTCTACATTTTAAAATCCTGTTTCGCCGTCACTGGACGCAGCAGCGCCCTCTGCACAAGGCGTGTCCAGCGAAGCATTGATATGTAATTCCATGTTCACTTGTTACAACTTAACACGAGAGTGATACGCTTTTAACACGAATTGTGATATGTTGTGGGTCCTGTTTCCGCACATTATTGTCAGTTAAATTGAGTTCAATCTCCCTTGCATGGATGCAATAACAAAATTTATTTATTTTACTTTTCAAATTTTAGCGTTTAATGAACTGTTGGTTTTATAAAAGAATGTTATTTACTTCCCTATCTGTTTCTATTCGTTCATTTTGCCATGTAGTCGTCATGTCCAAACCAAGCAAACAAGTAAGTTTAAAAAAAAAAAAATTCTTTTAAGAAAACCGTCTCCAAATTAGATTTAATTTTGAGATTCAACTGAGCGCCAAACTTGGCGATCAATCACAAGAAAGTAGCCAACCTAGGCGTCTTTTGACTTAAAACTACCACCTGGCAATGATTCAAAATTATGGCTTTTTTCAATTTTTTGAATGAAAATATTAGAACTTCACCAAATGAATAGGGGACCACATATAAAACCCCTTTCGGAAAAAAGGGAGCTATGTAAACAAAGCAAGATACTTACGTAATTTTTGAAAACTTTTGTATCTGTAGAAATGGATTAAGTTGGTGTATGTTTTCAAAGCTTGATAATCTTTCACTATTCTTGATAAAGGTCATTACCATCATTCAACATGCTCATAGAAAACGCAATTAACAACTTTAATTATAATCTAATAAAAAATGTAAAGGGGGATTGAAAATGAAACATACTGAAATAAGCTATAGACAACATATAGAAAAACATATAGATGAACAAGGACATACAAAAAAGGAAAACTATCAGTACATGAGCACGTCTTAATCTATAAATATGCTTTGCGCTTTGTTCTCAAATTCTCAATAGTTAGTTTAAAAACATCACTGAATGTTAGTCATGGGTAGCGTTTTTAATAATCTTTGAAGTATATATAAATGCTTTCAATTTTTACACGATATGTCGGTTAATTTACAAGCTCTTATCCGATATAAAACTGAAAATTTCAACACGTTATTATTATTTTTCATAAACCATTATTTATAATCACGATCTATCTAAAAGGGGAAAATGCAAACCTATTAAATATAACACTGTTGTTAAATCAAATATACAATGCACAAGTATACGACATGTATTGTAAAATTATAAACACAAAAGAAAGCCGTTGTTTGAATCTCATACTTATTTGTACTTATAAAAACGTAAACTTGGTGCTTTACATGGCAAAATGTAGTCTATGTATAACCAAAATTTGTACAAAATATACACAGATATAAAAACAACATTCAGTTTATATAAACCTGCAGATTTTTTATTACAAGTTTTCAATTCTTTATTATAATTGCGTAAAGTATTTATACACAGTCCCCTCTCTGATAAAACTGTTCAATTTGCAAGATCAATATACAATAAGTAAACTAACAATACAAATACAGTTGGATAATTATACTATCATGATGAAACAAGGGGATGCTTAAACTAAAAGATCAATGCTTTGAGAATAGATACTCCAGACTTGGAGTTAATTTTTCACATAAATTACGAAGATTTTTCAATTAACACTGAAAGGCTTTTTCGGATTGTCTTTGTATTCTTTACATAAATAGATAGCCATCTGTAAAAGCTTATAGAAGGAATTAAGGGGAAAATAACACCAAGCATATCGCAATCATTTATAACGTAAGGTGAGAGTAATGCAAGTTTTACTTGAGATTCATTAAATTCAAATAGAGCCGTGAATTAAAACAAGTTTCTCGGTAATTGCTACTTAATGCTATTAAAAATATTGTGTAAATTCCTCTCGTTTCTTAAAAGAACTCTCATTAATCCTTAACTGATAAAATCTGTAGAAATAGCAAATGAAAATACTTATTTATTTTCGTTAGCAGGGCTCGAACTCTTGAAGAAAATGCAGAAGCATATGGCATTCAAATGACTGCAAACACTGAATTTGCGTTTGGAATTTTGATTGTACTTTGCAAGTGGGGTCTTATCTGAATTTTAATATTTCACAAATTGAATGCATTTCAATTGCAGTCACTTAAAATCATTGATTTCTAATGTTTTGAGAACCCTTAACTGCCACACAATCATATATTCGAAGTACACGTTTCGTATTATTTTTAAAAATCGTCAAAAATGCATTTTAAAATTTTTATAGTGAGTTTATGCCAAAGGGAATTCGTGTCATTAAAACTTTATTTTCTAAAAAAAGGGAAGCAAGTGAAAAATTATGTACAAAATGTAGATTTTTTTGAGCTTGAAAATTTTGATAGCTACTTATTCACAAAACTTTATAATTATATTTAACAAAAATGATGTTTCACAAATTCTTTTCAGGCCAATTAATTTTATGACTTAATGTGAAATTTTACGCTCAGTAATAGGATATTCGAAAAAGTAAGTTTAATTTATTTTAGTCGTATTTTCTTTTCGAAGCAAGGACGAATTTAGTACGTGACACGAAACAAGGTCCTAAAACGGATTTTCGAAATTTCCCCTTGTATTAGCCATACTCGAATTGCTAGGAAGAAAATAGCTAAATATCGTGTGATTTTAGATTGTAGATTAAAAATAATAACTGTAAACCATCAAAATGTTAAAATTATACTTTAAAAGGCAAAGGATTACACCGGTCAACACGATTTTTGGGTCTGACTTCTACAGGTTCAATTTTAGTTTCTCCTACGCCAAAACTAAGGAAAATAACTTTTTTTCTTATGAAAGTTTGCTTTTGTAGAAATGAAAGCAATTTTTGGCAAAAATCACTGATTTATATATATATATTTTTTTTATATAATTCCACTCTAAATTAGGATCAGAAAAGTTTTTGCTGGATATAAAAGTGTTTTTTATTTAAGATTTGTGATAAACAATAACATATAAATGCAAAATAATTATTTGATTGAGTATTCTTGTTACGTAAATCAGATTTTTGTTCAGACGCAATCCATTACAGTTTTTAGCATATTATGCATCATTGTGTTGATAAAATAAAAATATTACATACTAAATATTACATACAATTTTATTATAATAATACAGTTTACTTTCGGGTTCATCCAAGTGCTGCCATCTTTCGTTTATGAAATCAATTAAAATAGACTGATCGACGTCCATCAGACAAAAGCAAACTTTAAGAACTCAAAATGAAAATTGAAGTGTTTTTCAATGTCTAGAATTAGAATTTAAGCATGAGAACAGAACCCCTCCCCCCCAATTTTTTTTTTTGTTGACCGGTGTTATGCATTTTATTTATCTTTAAAAGGTATATAAACAAAACTTCTTCATTTTTCTTCAAGAGTGAATTTCGGGGATATTACAGTTATACTGAAGTAGTAACGGGATGATTGTTTTCAGCTGAAAGAACAGTCTTGACATTGCATTATTTTTACAGTCACCGAAATTAATAATCACAAAAAAAATTCCATCACTTCTTTTTTTTCTTTCTTTTTTATGTGTGTGGTCCAGTGTGAACGATTGCATGGCAATAGGCACTCAATAATATTGGTCTTGCATAGATACATATCTGATTATCATATTCGAGAATTATGAAACCGATGATTTTTGTTATGTTTAATATTGCAAATGAAATTTTAAAATGTTTCGCTATGCTAAATATTTAAAACATCGATACAGTAACATAGAATTTACATTGCAATTTCTTACTGGTATGAAATCAGTTTCCCAGGCATGTGTAAGAGTTCAGAAAAAAAAACATATTAATGTAATTACATTAAAAATAAGTTATTACATAAAATTTTCAGTTTCATTTTATACACATTCAGGCGTAATCCATTATTATAAATACTCAGTTAATCTACGTTATACCCGAAAGAAAAATGTTGCGAAATGTACTCTTTCAATTGAATTTTGCTTAACAAGCGATTTAATGTTTCAAGAATTGAATTATTATTTTCTCTAAAATTTTAGGTTTAAATGACTGACATTTATTAATGCACATTGCGTGCAAATCTTACTTCAGGGTTTCTACAGATTTCACAGGTTTTGCTTCCCTGACTTTTCCCTGACATCTATCACACGCTTCCCTGACTTTATCGAGCATGCTTTCCCGAATTTTGTGTTTCTATTTTTAACATTACATCCTTTAATTAATAAATTTTTATATATTTTCTGGATTCCAACAAAAACCATGTTTGATAAAAATTTAGGATAAAATTAAGCATATTTCAATTGCACAACATAGGCTTATAAAGAACACATTTTAAAATTATTTATACGGTTGAATGAGAAAATGAAATTAAAACAATTTCTATACTTAGGTTCAAACAGCCATTATTTTCTTGATTTTAGCGCAAAATTAAATTTTTCTTGCATTTCCCTGACCGTTCTTCCATTTCTGCTAATTTCTCTGACTTTTTTCCCAAATCCCTGACTTTCCCTGACCAAAACTCCTTTCCCTGACTTTCCAAGTCTGTAGAAACCCTGTACTTAAACGTATTCTCAAAGACTAAAATGTTAAATGATACTGTGTTTGAATATTTCGCATTTTTTAAAGTTAAATCAATTCGGATACATATTTTCCGCAGTCATTTGAATCAGATCTTCAACAATAAGTTTTGCAACCTACACTTGAGTTGTATTATTGTCAATCAGTTATTTGAATCCTAAATGTCACTGCCGCTATTTTCTCAGTCCCCTAAAGCAAATGGTTCAAAATTGAAAAACAAATCGAACATTGTAGAACGTCTGAAGCCTTTTTCTTGAACTATTGGATGATACGATGATTGGGACATTAACTAGATGAAATTTAAGACACGCAGCTTTTAAACATACAGACCTACTTAAAAGGCAATTACATCTAATAATAAATTTACAAAAGTACGAAAAGAGATAGCGGGGTATTTTAAGATAAGCTGATAAGTTGATTTATTTTCGGCTTAATGTCATCCGATAGGGGCAGTAGTCTGGGTGCCTAAAAGCCTTCGTTCCGAGATTTTATCAGTTCGCTTTCGTCGTTTCAAAGAAGCAACGGCCGAGATCTCTCTTCTGTGCGCTGACTGACTGACCTACGTTCACAGTCTAATGCAGTGCTGGTGTCAAGACGGTAGAGCCAATCTAGACACAGAGGATTGTGGGAACATCCACCGTTGCGTTTTTTGCACGACAAGAACCAATACAGAATCAGAGTTTAATGGGCGGGAGTCAACTGCATCATCCCACTTCTGACACCACCATTGAAATAACTTATTTCAAATAGCCATGTATAACGATATACTATCATAATTTAAGCGTTAGAGTACGAGAATAGGACACATTCCGTATGTATTAATAGTATATATATATATTTTGTTTCACACACATGCCTAAAAAACTGTTAAGTCAAGCATGATATCAGTAAATCGCTATAATACATATTAATCTTAAATTGACACATACACCATAATTTATAGGCATCATGCAGCAATAGAAAAACGATCAGCAAATCACATCTTATATGAAACTGTAAGAATCACAGAACAGCGTTAACCAACCCCTTTTACAAAGTTCACATGAAATGCAAAATGAAAAATGAGAGACATCATTTTGAAGCTATGTACACTTTCCCGGAAAAAAACTTTTTCCTTGCTCCCAGACAGGAGTTGGAAAAAAGTTCCAGTTTTGTCAACGCCCCCTAGAGAGGAAAGCCGCGACGCTTACTTGTGACGTCACACCGAGTAGGTAAAGCAAAGCGTTTCCATTGGGATTCTTTTCTCTCCCGCGGCACCGGAGAGAGGAGAAACCCAATGGAAACGCTTTGCTTTACCTACTCGGTGTGACGTCACAAGTAAGCGCCGCGGTTTTCTTCTCTAGGAGGCGTTGGTTTTGTTCGGCCATCAGAAGAAGGCAAAAATTAAACAGAAACCGAATGATGTTTTTTTTGTACCATAAGCGTACGCATACCAATGAGGAGCTATATAGAAATATTTTAAATACTCAATAATCACCAACACTTCGAAACACTCATTGAATAATGAGAATACACAACATACAGTTATAGAATTTTTTTTTTCAATAATATTCACAATATAGATTCGTTTTTAAAAAGGAAAACAATAATTTAAGCGAAGTACAATAGAGTAGCATCTACACATAATTATATGTATATATATATAATAAATATAAAGAATGTTTTTAACAATGGATTCAGTCAGCCAGATAAGTCTAATTTTTGTAACGAATGCCAGTGAAAGTTTCTATTAAGGGGGGAGATCACCTTGAAGATTCGAAAAACTGCACTTGATACACTCCTATAAAAGCCTCTGTATTTTGAGAAATAATAAGTGGAATACAATAATTTTTTATACCTGTATTCTTATACATTTTTATACTTCAGAAAAATATTTAAAAAAAATATACTTGAATATTAATTATTTAAATAATAATTTAAAAAGTAGACTTTTTAAAAATAGTAATACTCATATATACACATTGCGTGCAGGATTCTGAAAAATATATTGCTCATACAAACTTGATATTTTGTATATTTTTACTTAATTACCTATTCTTTATACTGAACCTCAATTTAAAAGCATATTTTATATTTTTACCCTAATTAATGCCATTTATAAATTTATGCACATAAAATTTCAAATTCTTTTTTTTTTTTAATATATAATTTTTTTGAATAAAAAGCTGGATAAATTGAGGTTCAGTCTGAAGCTATATATTAATACTATAATAATGTAAAATTTCAAGTACCTATTATAAATAGTTTTTAAGTTAGAGTGTGCGCAATATGAAAAAACATGCTTTTGAGAAAGAGAGCTTTAAAGTTATTTTTTTTTTGTTCAGATTTTCGCTCTTGATATCAAACTCTTTTCGCGATAACTTCTGTTCTAATTGAAAAATTTTTAAAAATTCTTTTTGCATTAGATTTGTAATACTTCAGATTACCTATACTGAAATTTTTGAAAAATCGATTTTTTGGACCACTCAAGGTGATCTCTCCCTTAAGAGTTAGTGTAAGTGATATCGACTGTAAACTGCAGAAGAGTTTTTTTTTTTATGGGCAACCCCTTTCATTCGAAACCGTAAACTGAACTTTCCAATATCATGAAAAAAAATTTCCATTCCTAAATTTGTTACGATTACAAAGCATTGCAAATGAATGTATTTTGTCGTTTCAATGAAAGTTCTAGAGTTTTCACGTTGTGAGACAATGCAGTTTTTTAAATGGAATTTTACCGTGTTAAGAAAATCAGGGATTATAATGATTCGTCTGATTCAATAACTGAAAATATAGTACATTATGGGAAATGTTATTTCACATTATGACAACCTATTTCATATCACAACATTTTCATATAATATTATTTCATTCAATCTTAATGAAATGTAATAGTAATGCAGTTTAATTTCATTAAATTATGTAATTCTATAAATTATTGTAAATAATGAAATAATCATTGAAATATAAAATATAATTATAAATTAATTAAACAATTATAATTATTATACACTGTTGTAATTTAATTACTTTAAGTAACATAAATGTTAAGATGGACACGCTCTTGACATATTTCTAGTATTCGATTCCTTTTTTTTTATACAGAATGAATCTGTTTTTTTTTAATATTTTGGTTAATTATCTGCAAATCCTCATCACCATTATTTCTTCCAACTTCAATAATATTAGAGATTCCTTATTGATGTTTACTCAAAATGTTTATTTAACGGTAATTTATGCATTATCCCCCAGCAATCTATTTTTCAAAATAGTTATAAGCGAAAACTTGAATGTCATTTTACAGATAGACAACGCTTTTAAATCTTTGAGGCGCAACCCTTTCCCAATGCTGAAAAAAGGGCAGCCGTGGCTATCGCTCGACTGAACGACCCGCAAGAGGGCAGACGATCGAAACGTTCATTGCATGACACAGATCGAGAGACCGTTTTTGGACGACAGCTGGCTGTGCCGCACAGCCACCTGTCGTCAAAAAAAGGGTCCCTCGATGAACGTTTCGATCGTCCGCCCTCTTGCGGGTCGTTCAGTCGAGCGATGGCATCGGCTGCTCTTTTTTCAGCAGATGTCAGCGCTGTTCAAAAGAATCGTGACCCTTTTTTGACGTAAAGGATTCTCGTGGAGCTCTGTCACCCGCAACTATTATTATAGAAATCCAATCTATTCTTCGTGACTGGCAACAGTCCAAACGGCAGAGTTGGGTGTTCCCAGAGCGGGAACACTGCGCGTTAAAGGGTTAAAGCTGCAGCTGTTTAAAAAAAGTTAAGGAACAGACAAAAAATTAAAGGAACGGAAATGTCACAGAGGATAACGGCCACTTGTCCAATCCGACATTTTCTAATCAGTCGGACTGATATGTCTGTTGATTGAACGTAAGACTTGATTGTCTGGCAATTGATCATTGCATCGAGCAGTTACGAACAACTTTGGTCATCTTTTCACACTGATTTATCAAGAAACAAGTTCATTGTTCCTCAGAATGTATACCCCAAAGCTACACTGTTAGGGTATCCTCTGTCGAAAATGTCATTTTAGAATACTCGCTGAAAATCTACTGGAGTTTATTTTTCTTTTTCATCCAGCTTAATAAATTCACGTTCCAAGCAAACAAACGAACGATCGGTTTGATTGGAATTTAACAAACAAAAATGCCGAAACTCAACCCATCAACCCAGTTTATATATATAATATCGGCGTTTTTATTCTACGTGGTCATGAATGTTTCAAACATTATTATTTTTACACGATATTTATGAAATAATAATCTTAATATTTATGAAAATGGATATCGTAGAAGCAGGCCCGCACTGGGAGGGTAGGAGCCCGCCCGTCTCAAGAGAAGGGGGGGTGTTATTGTGTAACCGATCCATAATAGGATGTGTTAACATTCGGGTTATGGGGGAGGTAGGGTGTTATTATTAACTAATTATGATGGATAATGAATGTCTTCATAAAAGATGGATCTATTCATTAATAGGCGTCATTCCTATTTATGAATCCCTTGTTCATTCGGGAATCCTCTCTCAAAAAAGTTTGAGAACTTCATTTAAAATGAAGTGTTTTGAAGCCTTCTGGGGCGCCATTGCAGCTGCAAAAAATTTTGTATGTGTCAAACTTCCTTCAAGTCTATCAGTATAAAGCTTTGTTTTAATTCTTTTCTGTTAGGGGGCCCGCCGAGGGTGGGGCCCACCCGTCTGCAGACAGTCGGACACCCTGGCCAGCGTAGAAGAAAGTTAAGTAGATGTAAGAGAATTCACGGTTGCTTGGCAAAAATAATATGAAAGGCTGTGGAATAACACGCAAGTATACTCGCCGAAATTTCTTTTTAAATTTTATTTAAAACAACACAGTTATTTATCTTGAAATGAGCGTATCCGTCAAACCTATAATTTTAGTGGAAAGACTTTATTTTTTCCAAAGACTGACCACAATGAAAGCTGAAAGCTAACATCATCTTATTAACTGAAAAAGCTGTTAATGGTAACGTTTCTGATTTTTATTCAGAGCGTGATTTCTTTGCTGAAGTTATGGATATGAACGAATGAATGAATAAACAAGTAAATAAATGAAGAATAGAACTGAAAGTAGATAAAGAATCCAATAATTTACCATTTGCGTTGAATTTGTCTTAATTCAATGGATACCAAAACAGTAGTTTAGAGACTGTCATTAGGTGTCTATATTTTTGAAATATTTAACTGATATTTCGATTTTTTTTTCGGGTTGTGATATGCGACACTGATATTGCTTTATGAATTTTTTCAAAAAGGAAGTTTTTTGTAACTACATATTCATTTACAAAGGTATTTTTAATATTTTGGCTCAATTTTCTGGGCGACAATTATATATTTGTTTATCTGTAGATTCGGATTGTATACTGCAGTACTTTGATATTTAGGTATTTGCAATGGTAATTTCGCCGCAAATTTTAAACAAAACTAATAAAAATAATATAAGTGCACATTCTTTTCATAGGTTTAGAAGGAAATTATGTATTTATTTAAGATATGCAAATTAAGATCGCATTTGTTCATTGTAGGATGCTTTCTGAGAACGCTTTTAATTGTTTAAAAAAAGCGAAGAACACATTGTTTTTGATTCTATCAGTGTGAAAAGATGCAAAACCCATTTATATATATATGTATTTACAAATACATCTGACATGCATAACACATATATAGTTCCGTGCCGAAATAGCTTGACTCATGCACGCGCAATGAAACATCCGATTAAAACACCAAAGAAAATGTTTAAAAGACTCATGTACATACAAGTAAATGAAATATTTCTAGTAACAAAAATTTTATTAAACTATCATTTTCTTAAAAAAGTAAAAAATGAAATGAATTACACGATATTTTTGTTTTTAGATCTAAGCAAATATGATTTTATTTTTTTTTTCTGATGACACTTAATATTATTTCCGTGTCCAAGAAATAAGTTAAATCATAACTTGTGGATATTTATATCCAAAATGTCCTTGTTATTCGCTTTCTAGAGAAATTATAATTCTTTGTTCATTTAATTATTTTTTTCATCCAACGCGAATTGAATGGCAGCTCATATTTTATTGTTTGTTTGTTTGCCAGGAGAGGACAGCACGCGTCACTGAACGTGTCGCTTAGAGCTACCTATACGTCCTTCCCGGAAATTCCCGCCACAATTTGGAACCTCATCAGAAAGTGGGGGACTTCTGAATAGGGACACCCCTCGAAAACGGCTAGCGACCGCCGAGAGGACTTTCGGAACCACGGATTGAACGTGCACGTACACCGCATGTACACGGTGGTCTTGAGTGGTAAGTCGGTATCGAACCCGCAACCTTCCAGTTACGAGTCTAACGCCTTAACCACTGGGCTACCACGGCCCGCTCATATTTTATTAAACATGCAGTTCACAGCATGACGTCAAGTTTACGTAAGAGATCGAAGCGCTGCCTCGGTTAGACCAGACAATGTACAGGGTGGGCCAAAAGTCATGAAATGGATCATTTGATATTTCAGACTTTGAAATCAAGAGTGAGAGACTCTTTGTAATTCGTGATAATGGGTTCGGTGATCCATTATTCCTTTCTGACTCCTTTTGAGTTTCCATGAGGAAGATAGTGACGGTCATAAAAGCCAAACTAATGGGACTACTGTTCTCTAATGGGCGCAACAGCCCACTTGAAGATAACCCTACTAGCAATTTTGCTCGGGCCATCATTTGCTGGCTACGTGGCCGGTGGTCGCCCGAGCAAAATTGCTAGTAGGGAAGGTTGTGATGGAGATCACATATTTAATTTTAATAATCATTTACCTTGGCTTTCTTTAATGTAATCGATCCAAAATCAAGAATTCTATATCTTTCCTGTTCTCAATTTTCGGCCACTTCGGCTTTTCAATCTGTATATTCGCTTTTCCCTGTATGTGCTATTCTTAATTGTTTTTGTGTCTCTCCAGACCTGGGGGCGTCATTCTGAGCTAAAAATAGATGACATGACGTCCGTTTGCAACCGCAACGAACTTTTTGCTTCCCCTGTTTGGCATCCTGCTGGCGTTGGTTTTTTCTGTTGCCCTGCCTCATCTTTAAAATGATGGGCTCGCGATTATGTTATTTTAGATTTATTGGATTAAGTTTTAGGGTTGCTCTGGAATCGGCGTGATGGATCTCAGCCAAGTTGTTGTTCTCGCCCATGTGTCATTCTCTGCTGGCGTCATTTTTAATTCCATTCCATATTAATTTCACGGTCCGTATAGGACATTTTTTTTAGTTCGCCGAGCCACCACCACCACATTCCGTTGTAATAAGTTTATGTTTCAATAATATCTTTTACATAAATAGTTTTAAGCATTCAATGTCTTTTTCTCACTGCAACTAAGTGCATCGAACCTGGAATTTTAACCGTCAGAACGCAATTTAATAATTTAAAATACCTTAAGCAATAACATCGTTATAAAGGTCAGCGCTACCTATCCCCGCTTTCGCAACTATTGGGCTTCTGGGTGTGGAATCCTATGTCCCGGCCAGGTGGTCGGCTTGACACGGAGCCCCCAGTGTTGAGTTCCCAAGCAAACTGGGTCTTCATCTCCTCAACGGCCCGCTGAAAGGATGAAAGGTCGAGACGATCTTCCCCAGCCCGGGAATCGAGCCCCCGGATCTGTGGCACGGCAACACACATGGGCTAACGATTATGCCACTGGGCTTCTGTGACGGACCTATATTCCATACAGAAATGTAAAATATCTCCGATTTCTGCTGTCGGCAAAATATCAGAGGAAACTAACGATCCATGCGTGGATTTCTCCCCCGGTGGTTTCCGAAATCGTCGGCGGTAAGCTGTCGACTGGGCAGAACCAGTTGTTTAGTTATCGACTGCATTAACGATTCCGGAGGCCATCGGGAGGTCTTTTAGCCAATCACAAGAACTCCTTGACGCTTCTCCTCAAAACTCCACCTCAAGGAGGGGAAAAGTTAACGACGGCTAAAATTAGAGACGAGGGGAGAATCCAGCTCCATGAAACTCACAGTTAACGAGTGATTCAGGGCTTTTGGCCTACCATGCATTACAGTAGGTTAAAACTGTAACATTTGATTGATTTGAAAATAAGCTTATACAAAAATATTGAAAAATTTCCAATTCAAGAACATTTATTGAGAGTGATTTTTTTTTTTTTTTTTAAAGATTCAAAAACCAAATCATCTGGGAAAAACTTGAAATCCAATTTCACTCGCTCTAGCAAAGTTTAATTTGAAATAAATCGAAACGTAAGACTTGAATGAATATATTTAACGGCATATACAGAATTTTAAAGTCTCTTAGACGAAGAGTATTACCGTTATCAAAGCGTTTACAAGTTAAAACTAGGGAATGAAATTAAACTAAATGCATTGGGTCTGACTATATTAAATTTATTATGCACGACATGTACACTACTGGCCAAAAGTATTGCAAGTTTGAGAAATTTAACCATCGTTTCAAGAATAAGCCCAGAAGAAATGGACAGGAAATTGGCCCGATTTAAATACTTTTCAGAATGTATGTAGTATAATTGGAAAGAAGACATCTGAAAATCACCTGAGACAAAATGAGAGCTTCAGAAACCCATAATTTAAGTTGACACCACGAAACACCGAAGGAAGTGTTGTAAAACAGCATGGATTCCATATCTAAAAGAGTGGCTGTTGGGATCCAAGTCAAGGCTGCTCAGCGACATAATAAAGGATCTTTAGTTCAATTAATCGCATTTATTTATGATCCTCTTTTTGCAGAATCACTTGAAATCCATTCTTTATTTAATTTCATTCCGGCTAGCCAAAATGGATTATGATTTCTATAATAGCCTATCTATTTTATGCTATTTTTTTTTCAATCAATTAAATAATTACTTTTGTTCTTTAAGTTGATGCTATCTTGTCTTTGAAGTCATAAATTTAACATGCTGAGATTAAAAATTATTAACTATATTGATTTTTAATTTTGACGGGGGAGAGGGGGCTTCATCTTGAAAAAGTTTCGATTTCTGAAACTTGCAATATTTTTGGTCAGTAGTGTATTTATCAAAATTTTATGTTCTTTAATTTATCTCTTGGACATGAATAATATCTTTCTTTTAAATAAAATCAGCAGTGAAATAATAAAAATTCATGACATAGTACGAAACAATGATTTTTAAAAACTTTTTAATGATAATTATAGGATAGCTTTCCCTTAAGTAGAACGGAAAATCAAGAATACTAATGCGTATAAAAAATACAAAAATAAATACAATAAATAAATAAAAATAACACACGAAACACCGAGAATGTACCGAGTGCAGACACTGATATGTGTTCTTTTGTGGTTTGTTTGAAGTGTGAGTGGACATTCATGTTAAACACTCAGATAGACACAGAAATTGCATAGATAAAAATGATCACTGCATATATAAAAAAGACGTCTATCAAAATATGTACTAGATGCTGAAGTATAACATGAAACTACAAAGGTCGCGGCAAATGATTTTTTAAAATAGATTTAACAATGCATTTTGGTCAAGAAATCTGATATTTTGATTGATTCTTTTGCAAATAAATACTGAAGAATTTAAAACATAATTTTTGTCGTGCAAAATGGATGATCGCGTTAAAAAAAAAAAAAAAAAAAAAAAAAATCGTTATGCCAGAAAACTTTGTTCATATTTATTTAAAGCTCAATTTGCATGAAAAATAAAAGAAAACTATGTTCCGCTAACCGTTTAAGTAAGTGTACGATTGAAAAAAAAGTATCTGTAATAAAGGAAATATTAGACGTGCAAAATGTTTTTGTTTAATATTTTAATAACACCGGTCAACACGATTTTGGGGTCTGACTTCTACATGTTCAATTTTAGTTTCTCTTACGCCGAAGCTAGGGAAAATATTTTTTTTAAAGGAAGTTTGCTTTTGTAGAAATTAAAGAAATTTTTCAATATGTTGGCAAAAATCACCGACTTTTATATATATATATATATATATATATAATTCCACTCTAAATTAGGACCAGACAAGTTTTTGCTGGATATAAAAGTCTTTCTGATTCCAGATTTATGATAAACAATAATATATAAATGCAAAATAATAAGAAATCAATGTCTAAAAGTGACTCTTTTTCGTATTTCTTTTAGGTTCGTATGAGCCAATAATAATACAAATAAATAAAAATATTAGAAATAATACTACAAATAATACTATAAGCAATACTACAGAGTGACCCATAATAATACAGTTTACTTTCGGGTTCATCCAAGGGCTGCACTCTGTCGTTTATGAAATAAATTAAAATAGACTCATCGACGTCCATCAGACAAAAGCAAACTTTAAGAACTCAAAATGAAAATTTTAAGTGTTTTTCAATGTCTAGAATCAGAAATTAAGCATAAGAACAGAACCACCCCCCCCGAAAAAAAAATGTTGACCGATGTAATTTATTCTTTTAAATATATAGGTTATATGTATTAGAAATCCCACGTCAGCTAACATTTTTAAAATTAAAAGCGTGTCATAAAACGCCTAAATATTACGTTAAAGCAATTCTTAGAATGAGAGAGTGTATTTCAAACTACATGTTATCAGCTGTACGCGAATTATTTATGTAACTCATTGACACAACAGACCAACATGTAATTCAAAAGTAATGGCAAGGAATTTTGAAGCTCTCTTATGTCATTCAGTTTATCAATAAATATGTTACAAATAATAACAGATATATAATGTGTCAGTACTTCTACATTAAAAAGTATAGGCATCGAGAATGGAAACATTAATAACTATAGTATATAACATGGTTTGTTGTGGAAGTCAAACATTATTTATCTAATCAAGCTTAGTAGACGGGCTATCGTGGAAAATTTATACAACGGTTGAGAAAGCAATAGAGGATTAGTCATAACCAAAACAGCTGAGGGTCAAGAATTTTAATTATTGAAACTATACAATATATGAAACATGGAATTTAGTAGCATGAACATATGCTTTCTGAGAGAGTGAGTGTAAATGATTGAAGCTATTTGTTTTTTAATTAAACTTTCAAAAAATGTTGTCTAGTCAATATCACAATCAGCGTCGATGAGACTGATGAAAGTTTAAGAACAACATCAAAGGAGGGAGGGGGGGAAACGGAAATCCGCCCCCCAAACACTAAAGTGCAATGCAAAACGACATCACACGCTAAGGCACTCTGCGTGCTAATAGTTATGTCACATCTCGTGTGGTTAAAAACAAAACTAAAACATGCGTTTAATGGTTTATTTAAAATTAAAAAAAAGCGCTACCCCATTTTCAGTTGATAAATTAGATACCTAGGTCATGTACCGAATGTTATAAAAATGTCATTTTTAACGTAGGATTGTCATGGGAAAATGGGCCTATTTACAATTTTTTTCAATACTGTTGTCCATTTTATAGGGTTACCTCAAAAAATGTTTCAGCGCGATTGACTACGAACCGTACTCTATGCAAACCCATGATCACGGACGTACATAAAGGGGGTTGGGGGTTGGGGGGGGGTCTAGATACCCCCTCCCCTCCTAGTCTACCCTCAAACGTTTATTAAAGCCAAATATTTACCTTTTGAATTCATCGCTCAAAACAGTATACGGTAAAAAGAATTAAATTTTGAAAATTTCGCATTAAAATTTAAAATATATACAGTCGAACCTCGATTGAACGTACTTTGATTGAACGAATTCTCCGATTGAACGAATATTTTCTCTGTCCCGTCAGAAAGGGGTGCTAAAATGCTCTGATTGAACGAATTTTTAGCTTTGATTGAATGAACAACCATCGCTGAAATAAAATTAGCACACAAAAATAAAACTTTGAATTTTTCGCGCACAAAATGAATATCGACAAAAAGCTTTGGAAAGTCAAAACAAAGCCACAAAAACAAAGCACCTTCTAAGATTTCTTTCCAAAGTGCCGATAAATATGTATGTATTATGTATTAAGTTTTAAGAACAAGTAGCATTGAAGAATTTAGATAATTTTAAAGTGGATCTCCTAACGTATAACTTATCATTTTTAAGCTCTCCGTCAACCATAATCATTCTTTTTTTCATATCCATATCTAAGGGTATTTTGCATTGATATTTTTATACCCTACTCTTTACAAAAATGGATATTCGATTGAACGAACGGAATGGTGGGTCCCAATCCATTCGTTCATTCGAGGTTCGACTGTATATATATATATATATCAGTTTTGTAATTCAGTGCGCAACAAACACAATTAATTATAAATAATTTAAAAATTTTGAGAGCACGTGTCAGTATATATTAAAATAATAATAAATAAATAAAATAAAATAAAATCTGGAAAATTTCAGGGATGCAAGACAGCTTATTTAATTTTCGAAATTCGAATTATTCTAGAAGATATTAACAAAATACTGAGTTGAGGGGCTTTGAGCATTCCGTTAAAAGAGGGAAGCAACGATTAAGTCATTCTACGTTTAATGAATCCCGCGGCAGTTTCAACAGAGAAGATTACCCGAACATTCTTTTGCATCCGATTTCCTCGTAATTCGAAACAAAAAGCGCGTTTCCATCAGGTTTGTTGTGTTTGTGTTAAAAATGACATCCCCCCCCCCAGGGATTTTGGGGATATTACGAAATCAGTCAGAACGCGCATTTGAAACGCCATTCAGTGAGTTTGTTTAAGGACGAAAACGTTTTACATTTATACACAATCAAAGGCTGTTTTTTTTTTACGGTGTGAGTATATAAATTTCGTAACAACCGGATAAGGGGCAGCTAGACAATACATATTTCAAACAGTATTCAATAAACAGCTGCAGCTACATTATCAGAAATATTTTCCCCCAGTTTCCAGTGCTTGCTTTTCTAATTGACATTTTAATTCGGTGACCATCATTGCTTCAAACAAAAATGTCGGCGAGAATTATCCGATTTTAAATGCATCATTGCATTTGTCTGGAAATACATATTTCGATTCCCATTGTGGAAAATAGTAGTAGTGCTAAAATGCAAGACCAAAATACCCATAGACAGATTCATTCATTTAAATAAGGAGTACGAGGAAATATGTTTCAGAAAAACGTGTTCGAGTTTTTCGATAACAGAAATTTACATTAAAAATATTAAAAATACAATTCATCCTATCAGTATAGCACATTAAAAATTTGCATTTATAGCGTTCATAAAATTTTAAGTATGTATTTTAAGTATGTATAGGCTGTAAGGTTTATAGATGAAAATAGATTTTTAAACTATTTTTGAAATATCACTTCCTTTATGCGTTCATAACTTGTGCAATTTATTGTTTGCAAATCTTTATGAATATTGGACTTTTTTTTTTTTTAAATATAGAAAAAATATTCCATTCGTAGATATATATATATATATGCTTCATTTTGATGGTACTCTGGATATTATCCGCCGAACTTAGCTGGCTGATTAAATGCCTGATAGCACAGAAGAGATTCTTATTGCTCTTGATACGATGCGTCCAAAATGAAAATGATCTTAAAGTAGCCTATTCAAACCAATCTTTCGTAGCTCATTTCCATTTTTACCCTTTGGGTGGAATTTCTTTTTACGTACAATAAGAGAAAATAAATAAATAGTAATTTAAGTTCAACATAATTCATCTATTCATCCTCAGTTCGTCAGAAGCTAGTCAGTGGTAAGCTTTCGATTCTGCTTACTCGGTCAATGGTTAATGACTGCTCTAACCACTTTTTGAACCGGGCCAATCACACGAACCCCTTTAACTCTAGACCAAAGCGAGGCAAACGATTTAGCTTTTCCACCGACTCTATTTCACCGAGTACTTGACATACATGTTAACTCCATCAGACATTCCATTCGACATCGCTTTGGTGGGTTAACACGGGTGTCAAGTACTGGGTGAGAATGGATCCCCTGGTACATGTCATGAGTCATATACAGCCTATCGAATGTTTTTTTAAAACTATTAAAATAAAAGAATGATGAATCATGAAAATGCATCTTAAACGAATCTTCAGTTACGTCACTTCTATAAATGAAGAATGCCTCAGGATATAAACAAGTGCATTTTTTCCATCGTCAATAAGAAGCTCTTCTGTAAAATTTGAAAAATTTAACTTTTTATTTTTGATATGTCATAATTAATTATTTCATTCGTAAAACTCTCGATTACACGTTAATAATAGTTAAAAATTGAACTAAAATATATCACAATAAATAGAATATGAGAACAGTTGACAATAAACTTGAATAATATAATTAGATATCAAGATACAAACTGCAGATTTTTTTAACAGTAAGGAAACAAACTCGAGTTTTAATTCTTACACAAAATAACATTTTTTTTTTTTTTCACACAGGCAATGGGGGGGTCTTGCGTTACACAGTAAGCAGTATTGTTTATACAGAAATGTTCAACGGTGATCAACTTAACAAATGCCTCGTAAAATGATTATTACTCTTATGAACAAACCAGCAACGATGAAAAAACTTTGTTTGAATGGCTTTTTCAAATTTCAAAATGAAGAAAAAAACAATGCCAAAAAACATAAAATGTTACTTAAGATAAAAAGGACTGAAACTTATATTTGGTATGTAAATATATATATTCTTTTTTTTTTTTTGTTTGTTTTTAGTCTTCAACCCGGAATCAAACGAATCCAGGAAAATAATTTTTATTCTTTTTTTGGTTTACATTCACCTGGAAATAAAAGAAGATTCAAATTAGTTGAAAAGTAACATAAAAACTTTTTGTCTTTGAATGCAGATAGACAGAAAATTAAATGCATGTTTTTATAATACATCTGCGATTCAAAATGTCAGAGATACATATTTTTTTTTAAATTACATATTGAATCTCCATTATCAAAAAGATAACCATGAAAGGTATTATTTTTGTTGGGCGAGCGTGTGGCGAGAGCTGGGTTTGAACTCTAGGACTCTGGGTCCAGCTTGGCCAATCCAGCTTGGCCAAAAGGTGCCTTCCATTACCGGGTGTTGCGTGCACGGGAGTGATCTTCGTGCCGCCCCATTTTCAAGAAAACGGGCATAAAAATGCCTATCTTTTAATTCCAGAAAATTGTATAAGATAAGTGCATGTACTCTATATGGATTCATTTTAAGGTTTTAGTTTTTTTTTTTCTTAGCGCGAAAGTAAAGAAAAAGTTAAATTTCTAGGAAAAAATAACATTAAGGGTTATTGCGACTGAATGCGTGTTTTCTGCAGGAAATCATTAAAAACATGATTTAAACACCAAAGGGAAAACTATGTTAAACTTACTTAATCAATATTTGTAAAGTTTTCATTGAACAAATGTAAAAAAGGGAGCCGAGATTGCCACATCCCAGATGCCTATCACAAGTACACGTGTTTGAGTGCTGTTACTCTCTATTTAAAAATAAACTATCACCCAAGTAGGTTAAAAATAGTCAGGTACTGTCGTCTGTTGTGTAAAATGAGATAGAAAAACAAACCCATGCCTAAGAATGGAAATGCTCTTATCTTTCCAGTTCATAACATTTGAATACGTATTGCCCGGAAATATCACGGGCACGAGATTCGTGATTTTGACGGGAGCGAAGCTTAAGGGGTTAGTGAGGTCTAATGGCCTTATCACACTAAAGGGAAAATCCGAGCCACTTCGCGCTGGACCCACTTTGCCGACGGACTTGAAGGCGTGGTTATCTTTAAGGGTTGCAAAAGTAAACAAACTCTCTCCGACGCCCAATAGTCATCGCATCGCCGATTGGGCGTGCAGGTTCTTATTTTACGGATCGTACGTTGGTCTATTGACATCGGATCGGCCGCCATTTCGGCAGCATCGGATGGGCAGCCATCTCTCATTCCAAAGTCCACTGGAACGCGGCCATCATTTTATGGACACGTGATTCTGACATCGAGCCAAGCTTCGAACATAGTAGTAGTCGCCATGGCTCGAAATGGCTTATGACGTAGCAGGAAGAAGTACTCCGATTGGCCGAAATTTCGTCCGACTCGGATTTTTTCCTTCGGAAAGGAAAAAGTTGGAGTTCGCGGTCGTCAAGGTAACGGCGGAGAAAATCGGCCGGAAACTTGATTGGCAAGGAAAGTGGGTCGGATTTTTCTCAGTGTGATAGCCCTATAAAAGGGTTAAAAAAGAGTGAAATGATTCTGACAACGGAGGGAAGGGTGGAATAGAAAGCAAAGCGCAACAACAAACAACCTACCTCATCAGTTGACCCCGTTCTGCTGTATGCAGGTTCCATTCTGGGCGAGAATCGAGTTGACCATCTGGCAATTGACCTCCCCCATCTTGTTCTTGGCGTACTCGATCCTGATACCCCCCCGGTCAGAGGAGAAGAGGACGTAGCCCTGCAGGGACTGGAGTGCGTGCGTCGCCAGCCTTATGTCCTGGTGGGAGGGAGAAAACACAGGACTATCATTAGTACTAAAGCCCGGGTTTGGTTAACCTTCAGAATCTCTAAAAAATGCCCTTAAAAATACCAACATGTCCTTAAAAATGCCAAAATGCCCTTAAGAACATCAAGAAGTGCTCTTAAAATAAAAAATGCCCTAGTAATTAAACAAAAATTTCAGTCTAAATGAATAATTCTTTACTAAAAATACATTTCGTTACATTAAAACAATTTTATTTAAAGAAGGTAAGATGTAAAGTATTCATATTTAAAATAAATACGCTAAAATAATGGAAAGATATAGAAAAAAGAAATTTATGCCTGACTTGACCTCTAACTAAAATCTATTAAAAGAGACTGAGATAAATGTTCACTAAAATTTTAAAACGGAAAATAAACTAAAAACTTAAATGCAGTTTCAATGAAATTGAGTAACTTTAAAATATTATCCATTTTAAATGAAATTTCGTTAAAAAAATTGCACACGTCCTGTAAACACGAATATTTAAAAATAATATTTATACAGTACGTGACTAACCTATTTATCTGCGTTATGAACCAAAAGATTTGCAAAAGTTCAAATTGTTATGAAAATGTTTCAATTTTACATGAAAACTCAGTATTTTTTCTAAAAAAAAAAAAAAGTATTTTTTGAAGAAAAAAAATGGTCATAAAATCAATAAGTAAACATATAATTTATAAAACAACCAGTCAAGGTAAAATATCCTGGCAATATCTTAAAAACGTCACGAGAAATGACATGGACTGTAAAGAAAATTTACGAAAAATACACTTTTCTGAAAACGCATTTTAAGATTTTAATGCTGTAAAAAATACTATCCTTCCAATTCATTATTTCGTGTATAACTTAGCTTCTAGTGATCATAGAAACAAAAGTAAAACGGTTTTGGAATCCGAATCGCATGACCTATAAAGTAAGAAAATTAATTTTTCGAAAATTTTCATGGAACAAGGATTTTTTGGGTAGTGTCATATCTTAACTCACTTTCAATGTGAATGATTGGGATTCACTAGAGAAAGTCAACTGACATTTTTTTACGTCGCACAATGTTTACAGTTCTTTCAAGCAAGCTCACGAAAAAATGATCGAGTTAACAAAAAATGGACGATTATTGAATAAAGTACTTTAGCGACATTCTTTTAGTATAATAGGAAAAACTAAAGAATAAACAAATTAAATTTGAAACAAATGTTAAGCACACTTATAGATTTATGTGAATTTAAAACGTAAGTTTTACTCTCCCCCCGCACTATCATTAAATAGTCTTATTATAGCTAACGCGCTGTAGTGTAGGTTACTACAGCACAGTCTTGAATCCATCGCACGTGCGAACGGAAAATTTTCCCTCTCAACCGCTCTCTGGGATCTGAAACCGAGACAGCCGGGTTGAACTACGGCACTGGGGGAAACATTCCGTTCGCACAATTTCATTGTGCACACAGAGCCAATTTTGGGCGGTATCACTTCCGGATTGTTACGTTCGGTTAGTTCATTCATTTTTATTTCATTTTCTTAATATTTTCTTTATTTTTATTCTTTTTCACTACATTATTTTTTTACAAACTACAAAATAATAAAGATGGGGTTAAAAGACGTGTTTCGGAGCTCAAGCAATTGCATTTTTCAATAGTATCCTTCGAAAAAAAAATTGAAATAAAATGTATCAAGACAGCACCTTTGCTAAAACTTATCTTGGTGACGAAATGCAAGACCCAAGATGACTTGTTTTCGCTCAGTTGCGTGCATTTTTTTGAATTAACTGCTGGAAAATCAAATCTATTTTAACTTGTAAGGTGCGTCGTATCTGCCTATTTAATTTTCGAAATTTGTTTTGTGAACCTCCTTTTAAGTAACCCATGAGCCGCCACTGGGTATAACTAAGCTTCGCTAACATCTTTAAAAGAAGTAAGACATTTGCGTTGAATCAGTGGCGGCTTGTGACTTGTTTCAGTAGTGGGGCCCGAAAAAAAAAAAAATAGTGCCCATTAAAATCGCGAAAATATATATACATATAGAACAACCTATCCCCAAGTGCACACAGCGTAAGTATTTAAAATTTCTCAAATGACAAATGATTATCCAAATGACTATACAACTTTTGCTATTTTTTAACTAACTATGTTAAATTAAAAAATTTACTTTATGACTAAACAAAAAGCCACATTTAATTATTTAATATTTATGTTCTTTATAGCTGCCAGTTCATAATTTTTAAGATGATTTATTTATTTTAAAATCAATATCAACCTATATAAAAAAGAAATTTGTACATCGCTTTTCGCAAATCAAGAAAACCGAACAGAAAAATATCTGACTTCACTGCAAAAATAGATCACGCACATAAAAAATGATTTCCTCCTAAGCGGAAAATTTCGCCAATAGCTACCGATGGCCGAAATTTCCCCGTACGGTCGTGCAGATCACCATGCGAGGGCCCGAAGATCTGGGCCCAGAAGACAGGGCCCAATAAACCGCTTGGAAGCCAAGTTCATTCCGCGTCCATATGGCTTTTGTGTTCAATGCCAAATAGGTCAACCCGGCGAACGGAGAAGAGACGCCCCATTCAGGGCAAGCCAGCCCATGGCCCATGCCTGGCTTAGATAGGGGGAAAATCGTATAACTATCGGTTTTTTAAATGCTTTTTTTTAATGGATAGTATTAAAATAGAGTAAAATGCGTGCATTTTCTTAATGAAGGTAAATTATTGAAATAACTGTCTGACATAATAGGAAGGTTCATTGGTTTAGACGGTGGTTAGTTGGTGGGGCCAGGCCCCTCTGGCCCCTAATGACGAGCCGCCACTGCGTTGAATGGTGTTTCATAATTTACGTGTTTGCATGATTTATCTGTCTGGTGTAGAAATAAAATAATTCGGAATGCTTTTCCATACCTGGTATTCAACAAATGCAACAGGAGCACCACCTTTATTATGCATTCGCAGACGACAGAAACCAGGGAAGCTAGAAAATAAATAAATGCATTCATTTTTAACAGAAACTACGAAACTGTCAGTCAAGCATAAAAACTTTCAAGGAAATACCATTAAGATTGCTGAGTGGCACACTTGTACACAGACCTCATGACACTCGGACGTAATATCTACACTACTGGCCAAAAGTATTGCAAGTTTCAGAAATCGAATCCTTTTCGAGATGAAGCCCTCTCTCCCTCCGTCAAAATTAAAAATCCATATAATTAATATTTTTGATTGTCAACATGTTAAATGAGTGACTTCAAAGACAAGATAGCATTCAGTTAAAGAACGCAAATAATTATTGAATGGACTGAAAAAATAGCATAAAAAATAGATAGGTTATTATAGAAATCATAATCCATTTTGGCTCGCCGGAATAAAATGAAATAAAGAATTCATTTCAAGTGATTCTGCAAAAAGAGGATCATTCATAAATGCAATGGAACTAAAAATCATGTATTAGGTTGCTGAGCAGCCTTGACTTGGATCCCAACAGCCACTCTTTTAGATAGGGAATCCAGAATGTTTTACGACACTTCCTTCGGTGTTTCAGGGTGCCCACTTAAAGGATGGATTCCTGATACCCTCATTCTGTTTTTGGGTGATCTGTTTTTCAGATGTAATCGTTCCAGTTATACCACATACATTCTCGAAAATATTAAATCTGGGCAATTTCCTGTCTATTTTTTCGGGGTTTATTACTCGAAACGATAGTTAGATGTCTCAAACTTGCAATACTTTTGGCCAGTAGTGTATAATAAGAACGCACACACCAAATCTGATATTTGAAGGTTAGAGTCAATGCAGAACTTTGAAAACAATATGCATAACAGTGTGCCCGCTAATGTCCGTCGTTGCACCGACAATTTCTGAACGGCAAGAGGTACAGCCATAAAAGTGGAGTCTAGGTATAGTAAAATTGCCATGCGCTACGCAAGGAAAACGCTTACAGCGCCACCTGATGACTGAATTTGGAGTGAGTGTTCTTATCAGAGAAACGTTACGAGATGCGGAAGAAAAGTCAATTACAAAGTTGTTCAAGATAACCGATTTCTTAAGAAAAGACATCTTGAGCACACTAATGTTAGAAACTGAAGGCGTAAAAACGTATGACTGATACTTTTGCTAGACGGCTATCAGCCTTACTGTACAACTTCGAGCGGGAAATTGCAGACCAGTGTCCCGATGTGTATTGATGCTGACGGAAAACACTTTTAACATGAAGAATGAATCAGCTTAATGTGCATTTTATGCCATCTATACATTGCATCGTGGTGCACACCTTAATGTGCATCCTGTGCACATTCAGGGGTCTTTTCTTACTTAATCGGTGATGCTGAATAACGTTGTAATTGACTTTTTTCCTCTATCTCGTACCGTTTTTGAGATAAGGAAGCTATCTCCGAATTTATCCGCCAGGTGGCACTGTAAGCGGTTTCCTTGCGTAGCGCATGGACACTTTACTATACGCAGATCCTACTTTTATGTCTAGCTCTTGTCGTTCATAAATTATTGGGGTGACAACGGACTTTAGCCAGCACACTGTGTAAGTAATAGAATTGCAATCATTAAATCCTGTGTATTAAAATTAAAATCAAATACCTCGTTCTTTTAGTCACTTTCAGATACACGGATACATCACGTTTTATTTCCTCATTACCATTTTAAAGAGTGCATGTCTTTTAATAACTTAATTCCGTGCTGATATCAAGGCGACAAAAACATTGAGTAAACAAGCTAATGATCAAATCCTGTTTGGCGGGGGAACCCTTCTATAGTCGGTTCGCGGAAACGCGAGAACGAAACTAAACAAACGGGTTACCAAAGAATGACATTTTTGGCACGAATCCCTAGTTTGGCGAATTGAACCTTTTTTAATTCCAAACAGCGTCAATGGAAGAATGCAGAAATTCACACTGTGTTGGGTGCTTTGTCAAAATGCCAGGTGTTGACTCATCGCCAATTTGCAAGTGCAATTGTTTAGTTTCGTTCTCTCGACTCGGCGACTTCACTACAGAATTATCTCTGTTCTAAGATTTTAATCATGACACCGAAGTCAACACAACCCATCCAGTCTTTGAGTCGCATATCCCTTCTCCAATCACAATATTGTAAGATACGTCATTTTGAATACGGTCCAATGTTAGAACTCGAACAACCTAATTCTGACCCATTAAAGTCTAAGCTGGGACCTTTTTGATTTGATAATAGACACTGTACTGTGGGTTCCCGAGATTTCCTCAGATATTTCTCCTCCCCATCTTCATAGCTGTTTTGGAACTGCACTGTTGCTCTGCTGTACATGACTGTGTAACCTAAGGCGACCCTATTTCTAAACAGTATTTTGGGGACAAATCAAGCATTGCCCTCGAATCCAAGGAAAACTTGGGGACACTAGAAAAAAATTTTGAGGGACTTATTCGGGGACACAACCTATGACCAATGTATGTACCAGTATACCCATACTTTAAATCTTGACTGACTTGGATACTTAAAAAGGAACTCTAATAGTTTTTTATATCCATTGTGTATTCTTATTTCTAATCAATGAATGGAAGTGTTTCATTCATTTATAAATATTCATTTAAACCAGAAATAGGAAAGGAACATCCTGTTGAAATATTATAATTTATTTAAAATTTAACTGTTGGCATGGTATTTGTATTTTTCAGAAGACATTGCTTTTTACATTGGCCAATTTTGTGATCATTTTTCATGAAACTTTGTACACCCTCTCAAAAAAGTATTCCAGTGCAAGAAAAATTTCGTATATCCATTTCATATTTAAAACATGATTCTCCATGAAAAGTGATGAATCATTATCAAAACTGGAATGGGAAATTTAGCTCATACTCGAATACTTTATTGAAAGTATATACACGCTACACACACAATGACAACAAACGTTTTCAGTGAACGAATTTCATTATTTCTCTGAGTAGACGGCTCTTTTAGTAGTTTTATTTATTTTATTTCTTCAGTTCTTTCTGAAAGAAATAAACTAAACGGAAACTTTCAAGGAAAAAGTACAAATCTTTAAATGTGGGGACTTTTCGCGTCCCCAAGAAATCAAAGTATTTTTGAGGACGAAATGAAAAAAAGATCTATATTTGTAGACTGTGCTCGAATTTCGAGGACGTATGGTCACCCTAGTGTTACCTGGAATAAAAGTTTTCGACCACTGCGACGACAAACAGAGGTTATGAAATTTGTCACCACAACCTGTAGTGTCTCTCAAAGGGAATGGATTCACACCGCCACACTCATCAACGACTCAAGCTCGTCCACTATGTTGGGACAGACGAAGCAGTCACAAGGAGTCAGATCGAGAGAATAGGGAGGTCAATACATTACAGAGGCCTGTGATAACCAGGCCCTGATTATCGGCCGTGGCCTGGGTACACGTACACGGATAGGCCGAAAAATCGACTTTATAGGTACACTACTGGCCAAAAGTATTGCAAGTTTGAGAAATCCAACTATCGTTTCAAGAAGAAGCCCAGAAAAAATTGGACAGGATATATTTTTGAGAATTTATGTAGTATCATTGGACATATGAACAGAATACATCTGAAAATCACCGAAAAGCAAAATGAGAGCTTCAGGAACCAGTAATTTAAGTTGGCACCCTGAAACACCATAAGGAAGTGTTGTAAAACATTCTGTATTCCCTATCTAAAAGAATGGCTGTTGGGATCCAAGTCAAGGCTGCTCAGCAACATATTAAATGATCTTGAGTTCAATGGCATTTATTGATGATCCTCTCTTTGCAGAAATTGGAAAGAATACACCTGAAAATAACCCAAAAACAAAAGGAGAGCTTCAGGAACCCATCCTTTAAGTTGTCACCCTGAAACACCGAAGGAAGTGTCGTAAAACAGGGTGGATTCCCTATCTAAAAGAGCGGCTGTTGGGATCCAAGTCAAGGCTGCTCAGCAACCTAATAAAGAATCTTTAGTTCAATTGCATTTATTTATGATACTCTTTTTGCAGAATCACTTGAAATTCATTCTTTATTTCATTTTATTCCTTCGAGCCAAAATGTATTATGATTTCTATAACGGTGTATGTATTTTTTTAATGCTATTTTTTTAATCCATTCAATAACTACTTTTGTTCTTTAACTGAATGCTATCTTGTATAAAGTCATTCATTTAACATGCTGACATTCAAAAATATCAATCCTATTGATTTTTAATATTGACGGGGGAGAGGGGGCTTCATCTTGAAAAGGGATAGAGTTCTGAAATTTGCAATACTTTGGGCCAGTGGTGTATGTACAGAAGCACAAAAATTGAGCCAGTTCTATACAGGGGCATAAAATCTGAAAGCTGTCCTGGATACAGAAATGTTATAGTCAGGCCCTGGCGATTTCAGCGACGGTTTTTGTAGCCACTATTTCGAAATTTCCGAGTAAAACTTTTACAACTCATTTAACCCTTTAACGCGCAGTGATCCCGCTCTGGGAACATCCAATTCTGACGTGTTGACTGTTTCCGGTCACGAAGAATCGATTGGACTTCTATCAAAATAGTGGCGGGTGACAGAGCTCCACGAGAATCCTTTACTTTTGAGCACGTCCTTTCCCGTAAAAAATGGTCACGATTCTTTTGAACAGCACTGACATCTGCTGAAAAATGGAAGCATGGGAGAACGGCTGGATAGATTGCCCCATGCTGAAAAAAAGGAAGTCGTTGCCATCGCTCGACTAAACTACCAGCAAGATCACGAGCATCGCTCGACTACCTTACCAGCATCGCTCCTACCACCATCGCTCGACTTAACTACCAGCTGGCTGTGCTGCACAGCCAGCTGCCGTCAATAAAGGGGTCTCTCGATCTGTGGCACGCGATGAATGTTTCGATCCTCCGCCATCTTGCTGGTAGTTAACTCGAGCGATGGCAACGGCTGCCCTTTTTCAGCATTGGGAAAGGGTTGCGCCTCAAAGGGTTAATAAACATACAGTTTGTTCTATCGATTGAGTTCTTCTGTTTTTGTGAGATTTTCACCCTTTGAAATCGGGGTGCCCTATCTTGGACGCCCTTTGCATCAAAATTATCAGATAAGCTAAGGGGGGGGGGACGATCCATTTTCTGTGCATGGCTCGAATCTAATTTATTCCGAATTTCTCGTTCGAACTGGCTTCCGAATGCATTTCTCTCTCGCACAAGTCCACGAACGATAATAAGCGCATATTGCATTTGAAGTCCGGAGACAAACTAAACTAGTTTTGTGGAAACTCCTGGCACAGTAAGGAGCGTGTGAAATCCGTTAGAGACGGTCAGGTGCAAGAGAGCGGGGATGGGGCCCCAAGTCACGTGAACGGCTGCCTCGCTCATTACCGACGTTTCTCTCGTGACAATCGGGGGCCCGCAGTTAAGTCAGGCAGGCAGACAGACAAACCCGAAGCCCAATAACAAATACGGTGAAAGGGATTTTCGCCAAGTTGTTGCAAAGTTTGACGAGAGTGCGTGCAGCGAATTCCCCCACAAACCTCGATAGGATTCGAGGAACGCAAATAAAAGGGTGGAGGAAATTATGTTTCCCTAACCTGTAGGAGGGATGCGAATTTCTCAAGAAATGCATGCACAACGTAACTTGGCTGAATAAGTCAGTTTAACTGATGCCTGAAAACTTTTTAATAGTTTTATACCGACTTTCATAGAAAGAAGGAAGGTACTTTGCTCAACGCGGATATACTACAGAGGGTGTTCACACATTTTTATAACGATTTTGCAAATATATATATAGAAATAAATGTAAGAATTTTATTTTCTAACGTGTTCAATCTGATAGCCCTTTCTTTGAACTATCATCTTGATTTCCAAGATAAAAGTCCTTTTCTTAAAACATCAAGGCTGATAGTGTTCCACTCCTCCTTCACAATCTTCCAGAGTCCACCCATTGTTTCGGGATGCCGCTGATAAAGAGCTTGTTTCAAAAGTCCAAATGCACAGTCATCCATAGTGAGACACGTCAGGGGACTTGGGCGGGATGCATTCAAAGGAAATAGCTTCCATTCCAGTTTCATTTCTCATTTTATAATAAAAATAGAGCGGTACATTTAGAGGTAGGGCTTGGAGCTTTATCCTGATGGAACTGAATACAGTGAAGATTGTTTGGATAAAGGGATGGAATTTCTTCTTTAAAAATGGGTGTTAGAACATACTTCTATCTATGTTTTAACACCCATTATCCCCATTATCACCCAAATCCGAATGAATTTTGAGATTTTTTTCTACTTTCCTTATTGAAATTCCAGTAATAACCATAAAACCTTTAGAAAAGCTTTCCTTGTTTTCTCTAAACCAACTTGTTAAGTCTTTTTCTCCTCTTTTGTGGTAGTCAATCGATCTTTTTCTATTGCAATCGGATAAATGTACCCAAGCTTCATCCATTGTAACTATCTATTTCCATTTTTCCCCCGCCAAATAAATTTCATGCAACAATCTACACATAGTCTTACGCTGAGAAACATGTGTCGGCGTTAGGCTATGAACATCGTGTTTTCTTGCTTTGATTAACTTTAAATCGGATTTTATAATTTTGTTCACAGTTCCTTTTGTTCAGAGGGATCATTTTTTACCGCGCGAACCGATTTCAAAACTTCTTTTTATTCGAAAGGGGGATGACTCAGGGCTGGCCCCCTATGACGTGTGTCACGTTCTAATGATAGTATCTTTCCGAAAATCGGAAAAAAACCATGTTTTTCAACTATTACTTAAAAGGTTGCCAGTCACGGCGCTAGTCTTCATGTTTAAAGTTGCCAAGGTTGGCCACTTTGGTCGATGGATCGCCCAGTTTGGCGTCCAAAAATAAGTTACCAAAGCTGAACTCTACTCGGCAATACCACCTATTAATGGCAAGAATTTGCCGAACCCTACTATTTTCAATGGGAGTAATGGTATAGCTTAGATAGAAAGTTTGGCTGGTACCAGCCAAGGTGAAAACTCGAAAAATTTAGCCACTTTCAGCGATGGATCGCCCATTTTGGCGTCAAAAATCAGTTCCCAAGACTGAACTCAACTGTGCTGTATTTGGCGAGAATTGGCGAAGTCCTACACATTTTGAATGGGAATAATTTTTCTGTATGGTGAAGTCATTTGAAGTCGGTCTTCTTTTTAAAAAAAAATTCATACTTCTTCTGCGACACCATCGAAATTTACATACACTTATGTCAACGCCCCCTAGAGAGGAAAGCCGCGGCGCTTACTTGTGACGTCACACCGAGTAGGTAAAGCAAAGCGTTTCCATTGGATTTCTCCTCTCTCCCGCGGCGCGGGAGAGGGAAACGCTTTGCTTTACTTACTTACGCGGGGAAACACTTTGCTTTACCTACTCGGTGTGACGTCACAAGTAAGCGCCGCGGCTTTCCTCTCTAGGGGGCGTTGCTTACGTACGTACTATGACGGATGCTTAAATTTTGCACTTACCTCCCAAAGAGATCCTTCAGTTCCTGTTCGGAGACTAGTTGGCCCAGGTTGGCGACGAACAGGGTCGAGCAAGGCAGTGTGCCCGACGCCGAGGAGGTGGAACCCACCGGCGAGGCCAAGGCCGGACTGGCCACGAGGTGCGGGGGTGGGAGGGTGGCGTGGATCGCGGCACTGCCCGCCAGGGCGGCGTGGGACAGGGGGTGGGGCATCGTCAACGGAGGCTGGAAGAAAAAAGATCTAAACACAAACCGCTTCGATTATAAAACACTTTTACAACGCAACAGTCTTGGGAACAGCTTTAGCATGGGTCCTTTTGGCGATTTTTTGAGTTGGCGACAAAATTTTGGCACCCATCCGATCAATGCTCATTGTAAAAAAATGGCACTGGTTTCCGACAGGTTTGACGATTGAAAACAACAGAATTGCATGAAAATACAAAGGACATTCCATAAAAACTGAGAGTTATTTTTTTACGTAGTGGCAACACCGCGAAACTAAAAAATAGAAGTGCAGGCGATTTTTTCAAACTGTTAACTATACGTTTATACAAATTTCTAAAAAGCAGACAATTTTATTTTTTCCTAGTTCCGTGCTTGTTTAAAGAACTGTTTTATTTGCCCTACAGAACTGGTAGGGAATTGGACATTACATCACGATAATGCTCACCCGCATGTCGCTACTTCTGTTCGGCAATATCTTAGTCAATGCAATATTGAAATCATGCCACATCCCTCTTACAGTCCAGATCTCGCGCCATGCGATTTCTGGCTGTTTCCGACGTTGAAGGAGAAGCTCCGTGGCAGGAAATGGAACACAGATTCTGAGGTTATTTCAGCAGTGGAGGGCTCTTTGAAGCAGCTTCCATAAAAGGGCTTCTCTACTTGTTTTGAAAAGTGGGTTGAACGATGGGACCGTTGCCTATCATCTAACGGACGCCATTTTGAAAAAGAATGATGTATTTTGTGCAGTAATTATATTTCTTGATTTTTTTATGATTTTACTCTCATTTTTTAAAACAGATTTTAAGCTTATGTATAAAGCTTCGTTTTAATAAATTTGAATTAATTTTTAAAAGGGGGGAGGGTCACCCGCATTCACTCCCCCGTGTTTGTTGTCTAAAAATAAATTTAATAATGCAAACGAGTACTATTCTAAAGACGTAATTCCTCAAAAAAAGGACATTATAAAATTAAAATATATTTTAACACTCTGACAAAAACGTAAGTATACAAATGCAATGGCGCACCCAGAATTTTAGTTTAGGGGGGTTGGGCTACAAATACTGCTGAACTGGGTTATAGTGACCTCAATTATAGTTATAACTCTCTTACAACGTCAAACTATTCTGTGCCAGTCGACTTGCCCATAGAACACAACCCCACGAGCCATGTAACTCATTTTAGAATCAAATAACTATATGATCTTTTCAGTGATGTTGTAACCAAGTTTAACCGTGTTTCATGCTCTAACTGTAAGTTTTTATTTAAAAACTAACATCTTTTTTTGGTAAAAAGTATTTTAGAAATAATTTGAAGACAATTTTTAAAAAGAAAACATTTAGAAATAATTTGAAGACAATTTTTAAAAAGAAAACATTTAACTCATTAGTTTCAATTTTCAATATTTTTCGCTTCTAATTTCCCACCTTTAGGGGGGGCTTCAGCCCCCATAGCCCCCTCCGTGGGTGCGCCTATGTACAAATGTAAAGAGCATGTTTAAATCATAGCAAATAATAACAAACAATTCCTATACAATACCTCGATGGAAGTCGCAAAAATTATGGCAATATTCAAATAATAAATTCAAAATGTCTCAAATTATCTCCCCGTACGAAATGTTAATAACCTAATCATTTTTTGTTTGTAACTTTACAAATAAATAAAGGAATACGAAAATGTTCACCAAATACTGTCAAGAGAATGCTAATTCATACAAAACCATAAATAAACAGTCAATATGCACCTAAACTTGCCCCTAGTAGCACAATTAGTCCAAAAGACCTTTAAAACACGTTTTTTGACGTCAAAAAACGTGTTTCCAACGTAATTTCAACGTTTTTTGAACTAGTTGTGCTACTAGGGGCATGTTTAGTTTAAAAAAATTAGTTAAATAAGGAAATTTAATTTAAAATAAAGACATTCCAATAAGACCAAGGAGCACGTCGCCGAACGAGAAGAAGCGTTTGCCAGAAACAAAAGGGGTCTCGAATGTAAGAACACGGGCTGGATCTCCGTCTTTAAGGTTACCGTACTGAATCTCCCGATCGGCCAAACGCCAGGGTTACCACAATGTTTCATTTATCGCGCCAAGGAAAAGTCGGGGGGAAAAAGCGCGCAAAAAAAGGTCCAATACTAAAGCTGTACCCAGTTTTTTTAAATTCGAATCCAAGTATCATAAAAAGAAAACGTGGTCCCGAGCAAGAAGTGTGATACTTACAGGCAGCTGTGCGTGCAGTGCCGGGTGCATGAGGGCCGCCGTGTGCAGGGCGGTGGACACCGGCACTTCCGCGTACGAGAGGGAGAGGTGGGGCCAACCCTCGTGTGTTGCCGGCAGGAGGGCGGCTCCGATTTCTGCTGAAAAAGACAAACATAAATGAACGGTCGGCTGATGGCACAAAAAGTGACACACACACACACATTTTAATGCACTCACATTCATTCACTCGGAAGTTGTGTAAAAAGCGACCTTGAATTGAAACAACGCTCTCGCATTTTAACCCTTTGAGGCCCAACCCTTTCCCCATGCTGAAAAAAGTGCAGCCGTTGCCATCGCTCGACTGAACGACCCGCAAGAGGGCGGACGATCGACGCCACAGATCGAGAGACTCGGATCGATCGAGAGATTCGCATTTTAATGAATCTAATTTTTTAAAGTAAATACAGGGTGGCCATAATTAAACTGCAAGCGTTTAAAGGGGTGCTGCAGAGAAAACTACCAGGAATATTCCAGTGAAACTGGGTATCTGCACGTTTCAGAACATGCCGCAAGTCAAATAGGCAATTTAAAAAAAAAATCGCCATTTTCACCCGATAGAGGGTTCGTGTTTCAATGTTTCTATCGTGTTTCAATGCTTATGGACGACATACATGCAAATTTTAAGTCCATCGAACAGTGTAAAAACAACATGGAGTAGTGGTCCATCATGACTCTGAATAAGAAGAAACGTGCATTGTGGGTGAAGATATTCTATCGGAAGGGTAGCCATGATTCAGCTACTCTGAAAGAATACCGGCGTATGCAACGATTCAGAAGAGGTCCAATGATGAATAAATAAGGTTTCAATTATTTTCCAAAGCGCCTTGATGAATTGTTTAATTTGGGATCTTAATTGACGTTAGTTTTTGATTAGATGTTACTGTAAAAATTGAATGACTGAAGCGAATTGTACGGAATTTTGATAAACTGTAAAGGATGCTTTATAGTGTTTATACGCCTCTTAGAATGTCACTAGGCTCTGTCTATCGGTTTTGGAAGTTGCATAGGCCATCGGTGAGCTTTGAAATATGGTATAGCGCCCTCTATCGGATGAAAATGACGATTTTTTTTTGCATATTGGACGTGTGCATGTTCTGAAACGTGTCGATACCCAATTACACTGGAATATTCTCGGTAGTTTTCTCTCCAGCACCCCTTGAACACTTGCAGTTTAATTATGGCCACCCTGTACATTTTATAAACACACATTATGCAGAAATAATGACGGTACGTCCGTTTCGGATAATAGGAAGGGTCCACTCTTCTTCAACAGGTAAAAAAAAAAAAAAACCCAAAACTTAGATCCAAATCAAGGCATAAAATTCAGGGCCAATCTGGACTTTGCCCAGGGCTCCGAAGGGCCCCCAATTTCAAATAGTGTTCTGAAATATTTCTTTATACCAACATTTTATGAAAAATGAAACAAATTTCATAGATGGGGGGCCCCCCCAATTCATCCATGCCCGGGGCCCTCGTTGGTCATAATCAGGCTCCGATAAAAGTGACTAATAATCGTTATTTAGAATAATGAGGTTCTTTTAGTAGTTGGCATGTTTCTAATTAATTTGCACGCTCGAGGCTATAACCAATTTCCCGGCATGCAACCCAACAGGATGATGGAAATGACGTTCGATCAAGCTTCAAGCGGGGAATATAAGACTTTAAAACTAAAAGATAACGGGGATGCAGGTTTCTCTTCTAATTTCTTTTTAATCTATAAATAAGGGTAAAAAATTCTTCGATGTCACTTGATTGAAGCGAAAATAGCTATAAAATCTTTAAAAACAGAATTTTTTAAAATTTTAATCTTAGATACAGCACTCTTCGAATACTCGGGGTTCGTTTACTTGCAAATCTATTTTTTTCAGGTAAAACATGTACTAGAGCAGCTTACTGCAAGAGCATTCATAAATAATCGCGCTTATTAACATCATTCTTTTGCGTAGATCATACGAATATACACAATAATTGGGGAAAAAAATTCAAGGAAATTGTTTAAAACACAAAATATCATTTTGGGCGTAGTATTTCCAAAAACTGGAGTTTCTTGTCAATCCTCCGAATGCATGCATCTAGGAACAAGAGTCTGGAGAGAGGGGAATGAAGATGTTATAATCTTCTTTTCAATTTTCTTTTCCCGCTCTCGTCGTTTCTTCTTCCCTTTATTTATTTTTACGTTTCTTTCTTCTTTGAAACCCGGAGTACGAATAAAAGAAGAAAAGAAAAACAGGGGAAAAGGTCTCCGGATAATAAATGAAGTTGGTAGAGACTCCTTCGCGAAATCAAAAAAAAAAAAAAAAAAAAAAAAAAAAAAAAAAAAAAGAAAAAAAAAAAAAGAAAATTCCGCAGATTCAAAATTTTGAGCTAGCTGCTACTTCACTACTTTCATGTTGGGCATGGGGGTGTCACTTGTTCATTTAACCCTTTGAGGCGCAACCCTTTCCCAATGCTGGAAAAAGGGCAGCCGTGGCCATCGCTCGACTGACCGACCCGCAAGAGGGCGGACGATCGAAACGTTCATCGCGTGCCACAGATCCAGAGACCCTTTTTTGCACGACAGCTGCTGTACGACAGAGCCAGCTGTCGTCAAAAAAGGGGTCTCTCGATCTGTGGCACGCGATGAACGTTTCGATCGTCCGCCCTCTTGCAGGCCGTTAGGTCGAGCGATGGCAACGGCTGCCCTTTTATCAGAATGGGGCCATCTATCCAGCTGTTCTCGCATTCTTCCATTTTTCAGCCGATGCCAGTGCTGCTCAAAAGAACCGTGATAATTTTTTGACGGGAAGCTACGAGCTAAAACAGTAAAGGATTATCGTGGAGCTCTGTTACCCGCAACTCTTTTTATAGAAATCCAATCTATTCTTCGTGACTGTCAACAGTCATAAACGTCCGAGTTGGGTGTTCCAAGAGCGGGAACACTGCGCGTTAAAGGGTTAAAGCAGCGCAGAGTTTTTTCCATATTTATTCGTATATATGGGCACATTTTCAAGCCGATCGACAAAACGGTATGAATTTGTACACGGTACGAACGAATTTCCTGCTTCATTTACAATATCGACCTCCCTAAAAAAAACAGTCTATGGCCGTTATTCTTCCTGGAGATGCTCCCTTTTAATTGTGACGCAACGCAGCCTGGCCCATTTTCGGGATGTTAATTAAAATATTAAATTATCATTATGTTATTTTTCTTAGTTAATTTGTTAATTAATTTTCCGCCGCTGAGTTTCCTTCCATTATGTAAAGTGACAGATTTTAAATTTATTAGACACTCTTAAATTAGCTTTTTATTTTTGATATCGACGCAATTGTTACTAAAGTGTAACCAGCGCAATATTTTTAAGTATTAGTGCGTTTATTATTTATTTATATTTTTATTTATTGATTCTTACTGATATTTTCTTTTCACCCTATGAAATGTTTTAACTCTTTATAGGGCCGTGGGAAGTATACTTCCCTCCAACTTCATTCATTTTAAATTCTAGGTGGGAAAATATTTTCTCACCTATGATCTATACTGCTGATAACTCCAGAAAACGCAAGAAACTGTGAAGGGCTTTATTTACATAAATGAGGGTAACGGTCAAGGTTAGAGTCCGAGTGCCACGAAATGAGACTTGACTCATTCAGGGGGGGTTCCCTGGGCTCATCTCCCAGGGAAGAGTCCATTTTACAGCAGGGTCCGTAGAGTGGACAAAAACCATCAAGGGTTACATGGGGACCGGGAAAGAATATTTTATAAATGTAATGTAATGAGGAATAAAAAGAAATGCAAACCCTAAGATTTCCTACCTTTTGAATAGTTCCCTGCATAAGATGGGAAAACATACTTCCCACAAAAAAAAATCTTAAAATATCAAATTAATTTTAAGTAATAAGCTAAATGAATTTCATTTTATGAATCAATCTCAGTTCCTGAAGCACTTTGACATGACATTATTAGAAAAAAATAGTCCTATAAAGGGTTAAACATACAGATATTTTTTTCTTAGAAACGAAATCAAAATAAAAAATGTGTAAGTAGTTTTCGAAACGTCTACAATAATGAGCAGGCTGCATTTTGAACTTTGACAATATTTATCCGAAAATTTCTTGGTTAGTCCATTTAAAACTGTTAACTGACAGATCGATGCGTATGTGATTGCTGAATAAAATAAACAAATCCAGTTCAAAAACTCAATATTCAGATTGTTTCTTCCTTTGATTTAAAATTCGCTACTTACGTTATTATACCGTAGGCCATTTACTAAAAATCTTTTTTTTTTTCACCAAACGGTGCGATTTTGTGCTAACTCTAAAATTGTTAATTTATTGTTAATTTATTATAACTTTAATTTATTATAAATTGTTAATTTTTATAACTTTAAAACTTCAAAACTCAAACTGAAATCTTTTTTGAAAGCTGTAAACGTGTACAAATTCTAATTTTTTTGCACTATTAACAATAAAAGAAATATAAATTTAAACCTCATCTGTTTGTATTTTTAAATCTAGAACGGATCTATTTCTTGTGAAATACCAACATAAACGTACAGCCCCTCGCATCACAAAAATTCAGGGGTCGATGCTCACAAAAATTAGATCCGTCCTCCGACCCTTTCACAAAATTGAAATCGGTTCAAGCGGCCCTTCATTGGCATTTTCCCCTACATTTTAATCTATTTAATGAATCCTTTTAATAAAGAAAAGCAAGTTTTATTAAAAATGGGTATGAAAATTCGCAAAAATCAGTGTCGAAAATCACAAAGTTAAGTATTGAAATTCACAAAAAAAAAACCTCCGCTGTTCGAGCCTCGTCAGGGGGAGATCCCCCTGAACCCCCCTATTTTTTGAGTTTCAGGATGGCCCTATTAAAACGATATTCATAGACTTCGTCATTGGATCGCTCCTCTTTCGCGTATTTCGCCTGGTCACCCTATGTTGAAATTTTTAGGAGTGTCACCTATTGATAGAAAAATACATGGGATGCCTATTCTGCAGCTTACGAAAGAGTGTCACATCAATAGATGAAAGCTATTGTGAACGAATAGTATTTAAATATAGGTAAAAAATACATGGGAAGCCTATTCTACAGCTTACGAAAGAGTGTCACACTAGATAAAAGCTGTTGTGAACGAATAGTATTTAAATGTATGTCAAAAATACACGGGATGCCTATTCTACAGCTTACGAAATAGTGTAACAATAGATTGAAGCTGTTGTGAACGAATAGTATTTAAATACAGGTAAAATTCGGTCGCATACTTTTAGGTCGCATTTTTCAATAAAGGGTGTTGAGAGATAAAATGACCTAGTCATTAATAAGCAATTCTCACAAAAATGAAAACCTGGAAAAAACAAAATTCTTGGACCGTCCTCCGAAATGTAACTGCTTTTCACAGTTTAATCAAACGGGAGACTCGGGCTGCCTCATTACACATAGTTACACAATGATGAGGCACCCCGCGCGGCTTGAAATAACGAGATTTTAAACTAGTATCTCAGTATCAACAACAGAGAGAAAGAAAAGTTAAAAAATAATAGAATGAGATTACTTCTTAATCTTTTTTTCTTTCTTCCCTCTTTACTTCGCTAAACACCGTAGAAATCCCTTCGAGTCTGATTAAATATTTAATTATGAGACGAGTATTTCCCTCTCGCGAGGAAAAATACATTCTTACGGAGATGGGGTGGGGGGGACGAAAAGGGATTGAATCCCGGGGAAAATTTTCTTTGACTCGAAAAGCTTTTTTCCAGATTCATTTCTTATTCAAATGAACTTGCTGTTTCCTCGACGGTAAAGTTTGTTATTTAGACGCAAGGAAAATAGAACACTGTGACGAGAGGAAGCTTCAAAAAATGTTCAGAATAAATATAGCCTACACCTGCAACAAAAATAGGGCACTTTTGGATGGAGACCACTGTTCTTTTTAATACTTAAAGAATTTTTTGTAACCGTGTACGCATGAACCATGGCCAAAGGCCAGGTTGGGTCGTGACCTTCCCAACTAAGGCCCGCTATCTTAACGAATACGTCATCCTAAGTAGGCCGAATGAGGTATAAAATGAAAATGTGTAAAATACAATTCGGGTGGCTCATCCTCCTTTTATCCAATGGATCAGTGCTTAAAAAACATATCTTCAGAACAAAAGTTAAAATTATATATGTATCAGTATCAAACAGTGGAGCTGCCATCCCCATGTCTAAATGCATTTTGAGTGTCCTGTTGAATCCGTCATCCATAGTCAATCAAGATCAATGTAAGAAATGATCCATTTTATAAACGGATGATAAGCAACCCCCATCCTAATATGGCTCTACCACTTTTAATTGGACGTCTCCATTCGGCCTACATAGGATGACTCACTATTGGAGCCAGCAGGCCTTGTTTGCAAAATTGACGGTTTGGTCGGGCCAGAAAGCCCCTAAAAGTTAAAAAAAAAGCATTTTTAATGCAAAGAATAGATAATTCGATTTAGATTGTTATAACGGCCCTATATTCTAATGGGTCATCAACAGAGTATTAGAAATTCTATAATGGACGATACCGTATGGATAACGATGTGATTTAAAGTTCAGAAAACGAACGAATTCCACAACCGATACAATCTAAAAACTCGTTGAGTGTCCCTCCCACGAACTTCTATTAAACCTTTCGGATGATTTTCATAATCCATTTGATTACCACTATTCGAATGGTATCAATATTCGATCGATCGAATAGTGAGTCCTCGCGATTTTTACTATTCGAATACTGTTTGCGATTTCGATTCCAGATTTCGAATGCTTTGTGCCGAGTGCTCAAATATATTTTTCAAAATCGATTCTCTCGAATGCGTTTAATAAACGATCCATTCGAATATTTCATTTTCATTCATGCCCATCACTACGTCTACTTATCCCATTGACGAAGTGCGTCTATATCGGACACGATTGAACTTTTAACCCTTTAAGGCGCAGTGTTCCCGCTCTGGGAACACCCAACTCGGACGTTTTGACTGTGTCCAGTCACGAAGAATAGATTGGATGTCTATAAAAAGAGTGGCGGGTGACAGAGCTCCACGAGAATGCTTTACTTTTTTAGCATGCTATTTCTCGTCAAAAAATGGGTCACGATTCTTTTGAACAGCACCGACATCTACTGAAAAATGGAAGAATGCGAGAACAGCTGGACAACTGGCTGTGACGACAGTTGACGACTGGACGACACTTGACAACTTGACGACAACTGGCTGTGCCGCACAGCCAGTTGTCGTCAAAAATGGGGTCTCTCGATCTGTAGCACGCGATGAACGTTTCGATCGTCCGCCCTCTTGCGAGTCGTTCAGTCGAGCGATGGCAACGGCTGCCCTTTTTTTCAGCATTGGGAAAGGGTTGCGCCTCAAAGTGTTAAGATGCAATTTAATAGAGGATTCATGAAACAAAAAAAGTTGCTTCTTAAACTATTTTTTCTTCTTTTATAACTGAAAATGAAATAAGATGCATAAATACATACATATATGTGTATGTGCGAGGCGGGGACCTGTATAGCTAACTGTGCATTGCTCATTTCTAAGCCCTACGTTGGCAACAGTCTAACCCCAGCATTGCCAGTTAAGTGCAGAAGTTGGAACAGAGGCATGCGATGAAAAATCGGAAGAATTGTGACGCATTCATCTTTATTTTTTAGTTTCAGCAAGCATAAAACTAAAGAAGAGGCATTTCAAATAATGAATCATCTTGAAATCATTTTTTAATTTCCTTAATTATCGGGAAAGCTCTCTAAACATTTAATTGATAAAATATATTATAAAATAAATTAATGAATGTTTTTTTTTTTTTTTTTAATCTCCGAATTTTGCACGTTTCGTGAATTTTCAAAAGAATCATTAACACTTCTTTTTTTGGCAGTATAACTTTTAAATATTCCGGTTTTTCGAAGCTTAAAAATTAATATTGATAGCGAGAACGATTTCATAATTCAGCTACCAATAAAATATATCGTAGCCATTTCATACATTAAAGAAGGATTTTTTTTAAAAAAAGAGAAGCTCTATGTCATTAAAAATACAAGATTAAAAGCTCTTCATTCATTATTTACAATTACTATTACGATTCATGATATTTGATATGTAAAATGATAGATTAAAAGGAATGATTCTATACTTTAATGGTTTCACGTGACTTCCTAGTACGCCCATTAAATTAATTATAAACATTTTAATACTATATTTTAAGATGTGCATTCCTTTTCAAACGTTAGTACCATACTGTATCCTCCCTACTAACCATGTTAGCTCGGGTTACCAATGGCCATTGAGCTTATCGCCAATGAATAACATAGAATAATACCTTCAGGAACGAACTACCAAAGTGGCGTAGCCAAGGGGGGGATAGGGGGTCAAAATCCCCCCCCCTCCGGATGAGGAATTTTTGGCCATTCCAAATGTATATTCTTCACTCCCTTATCACACACACGTTTACATATATGCGAGTTGTAGTAATCGTAACCCCCCCCCAACCATGAAAACTTTCTGGCTACGCCACTTGCCTACCTATTTGGTTGGATGCCTCTGTTACAGTTCCTGAAGTGTTTTGCTGAACCCCAGGGCCAGCAGAGCAGCGGCTTCCGTGCATTTTTACAGAAATTTACATCACAGTTTTTGAATGTACTATGGGTAATACGCATGAAATCAATACAATATGAAAACAGTTAGCTTGAAATAGTATTGTAATTTTGTAACAAATTGCTGTGAAGAAAGAGAGGTAAATCCCGGGTTAGTTTCAACCAAGCGGTAGAAATAGAGTAGAGAGCCATTCGAATCCAGTTTTGAATAGGAGACAAAGATAAACCACGTGGCATGTGGCACGGACATGCGCAGAGAAGCTGGGCTTGTACTTTATCGACCCACCCCATTGGACGAGTGGCCAGTGGCCACTACAAGCGAAACTGACTGCTGACAATATGCGCATGACTGACCCCTTGACAAAAAAAAAAAAATTGCCAAGGATGAGTAGATGCGGATACATGGAGATATTTTTCATTTATAAAAAGTATGTTTTAACACTAGAACCGCGGTGTTTCAGATATACCTAAAACCGCGGGATGGGTCAAATGGACACAACTTGCAGAATTCACGTTGCAACGCAACAATAATGTTATTTTTCAACGATAATGATATTAGTTCAATCTTAACATTCGTATTAAGTTTTATTACATTAAAAGTACAAAAATATCGTTGCTATAATTCTTATTAGAACCGCGTCGCTCGAGTTAGGTATACCTAAAACCGCGGTATTTGTCCAATTAACCCGACTTGTAAAATTAACGTTTCAATGAAACTGACATAATGGTATGCTATTATACCATTTACTATGTTATTACCGTTCATTTTATGAATGATAACGAATTTATTTAATTTGTTGAATATTGGCGTGGCATGTTATTTAATTTGTTATTTAATTTGAACTTCGGATTCTAGACTCGTGGGAAATTTTTGGGTCCAAATGACCCATTCCGCGATATCAGGTATACATATTGAAAACAAAAAAACAGATCAAAGTTACGAGCTTCCATTTTTTACAGATAATTAATAACACAAATTTAGGAAAAGTCACGATTTTTTAAAAATTTCAGTTCGTAACTTTTTGAAAAAAGCGGAATCCAATCTGGTTTTGGGTCAAAATGACCCATCCCGCGGTTCTAGTGTTAAAAATATCCGAAAAAAAAAATGACACTCCTCTGTGAACTGTTATTCAAGAAACTCTCACGCATCAAGAATTGCATTTCCATGTAGAGAAGCTATCTACTCCTCTTTTATTAAAAGTAGAAACGATGAAAGCGGACACGAGCGAACTGTCCAATCACGCTCCCTAGAAAACTAAGGCGAGATGGATGCTCGAGAACGATGCGCGCGACTTCTTGCCACACGTCAGCCGTTGGGAAAAGTCAGGATGACCCGATCGCTCTCTATCCTATTTCTCCTCTGTGGTGTCAGTGGAAGATGTTTGCCACACCGGAGTAGAGAAGCGAAGAGAAAAGCTGATATTTTCGTTGGGGGACGACGCTGCTGGCCAGACTTCGTTCCGATTGCAGTCGACTGTAATCGATTACTACAATAATATTACAAATTTTTGCAGAATCGCTACGATAAAGTTACATTATTCTCTTATTCTTTTCATGTTGGATTCCATTAACGATGTGATTTTTGGCACACAAGTACCCATAAACTAATGATGCCAGGCACTTCGACATTTCGAAACTGTCTCTTTACGAGCTGTACTCCATACTGCAATAAACGATCCACTCTGTATCCGTTTCAAAACTTTTAGAAAAAATTCTTAAAAATCGAACATGTTCGCAAAGCGTGCTACTCTTCGAAAAATCTTGCGGCTCCGATCCCTGTTTAAAGATTTTTTTTCTGTAAATGTCCCAAAAGCCACAGCTTTTTCGCTTATGGCAATGTGTCGAGCCGCTTAGGAAGAACCCTCTGGAATTTTTTTGGAGACCCTGGTGCTGTTCGTTTATTTCAATGTGTGTACCAAGACTCAAAGCAGAGTTTTTTTTTTCTCCGACTATACACCCTAGTGCTAGTTTTTATTAAATTACTTCATCATCTGCTGATCATCGTAATCCACATCCTTCGTCACGAAGTCTGCTGCGGCAGACTCGTGCGATTACATCGACTGTAATCGATGCTAAACTAATATTACAATTCTAAGTACATAATTGCATTTCCTAGTCTTTGATACTTGATTCTTTCATCAGATGACGTATTTTACTAATTACTTCATGTCTAATCTTTGATGTGTTCGCATCGTATCCTGCATCGATTGCCGATGACATCGAACGAAGTCTGGCTGCGGGTCGCCGAACGAAGAAAAAGAAACGAAGAACCATCGGCAGCTCGTGTGTGTGTGATCAAAGGGTGGTTCAGAGAGGAGGGAAAGAAGAAAAAGAAGTGGAGGGGGGGGGCGGTGGGTGGTACGTGGGTGTACTTACGTCCGGCCAGTGGGTGCAGGAGAGTGGGGTGCGTGGCTGCGGCGGGGGGTGACTGCTGTTTCGGTTTGCTAACCTTTGTGTTGCTCTTGGCGAACTCCAGCCGGATCGTCTGGGGCAGGTCGGGATCGAAACGAACTCCTTGCTGCAAAAGAAGAAAAAGAAGAAGGCGTCAGTCATTTCCAAAAAGCACGACATCCAAGACTGTTCAATGATTTCTGGTCATTTAAAGAGAAAACGGCGGCTTCCAACCACTTCACCCTAACGAAAAATGATTCCCGTCCAAAATGTGTAAAGGTTGGCAAAATCTTGCCCAATAGCGCTGACATCGCCCACTCGAGTTCAGTCACGATCCGTTTTCTAGGGACGCCGAAGTGGGCGATCCATTGCCAAACGGGACCCACTTGGGCGACTTTCGATCTGTAGTCTGTTCGCGGAAACGAGAGCACGAAAGTAAACAAACGGGTTACCAAAGAATGACATTTTTGGCACCTCATTCCTAGTTTGGCGAATTGAACCTTTTTAAATTTTAAACTGCGTCAATGGAAGAAAGCGGAAATTCACACTAGGTTGGGCGCTTTGGCAAAATGCCAGGTGTTTACTTATGCAAGTGCGATTGTTTAGTTTCGTTCTCTCGACCCGGCGAACGCACAATAGGTCGGTACCGACAAACCTCTCTAAGCCAAACCACTCTTCCCATTGAAAATAGTAGGGTTTGACACATTCTGTCACTGTGTGTGTGTGTGTGTGTGTGTTTGTTATGTGTGTATGTGCGTGAACACGATAGCTCCTCAACGGGGCATTCGATGGAGCTCCCATTGGGTCTATAGGTTATAAACCACCGTCGCAAGACCGATATGGATTTGGGTGTGTATAGGACTTATCGTTTTTCTACAGGGCTACGACCCAGATTTCTTTTATATTATGGCTTATGCGGGGGGGGGGGGATTCTTGAAAGTGCGCTCGCGTTGAAACGGTGCATTCGATGGAGCTTCCATTGGGTATCTATGTTTGAATGATTCATCGATTCAAATTGATTTAACCCTTTAACGCGCAGTGGTTTCGCTCTGAGACCACCAAACTGTTGACGTTTTGACTGTTGAAGGTCACGAAGAATAGATTGGATTTCTATAAAAATAGTTGCGGGTGACCTAGCTCCACGAGAATCCTTTACTTTTTAGCACGTCATTTCCCGTCAAAAAATTGTCACGATTATTTTTAACACCACTGACATCTGCCGAAAAATGGAAGAACGCGAGAACAGCTGGATAGATTGCCCAACAGCCAGCTGTCGTCAGAAAAGGGTCTCCAGATCTGTGGCACGCGATGAACGTTTCGATCGTCCGCCATCTTGCTGGTAGTTAAGTCGAGCGATGGCAACGGCTGCCATTTTTTCAGCATTGGGAAAGGGTTGCGCCTGAAAGGGTTAAATGCTGGGTCATGATCTTAATCGTAAGTGTTCGGAAAATCGAGTGGAATCACCCCAGATTTTTTTTTGTCATCGCTGAATGACTCTTCTTTCTCAAACTATGAACGAATGTTTTGTCTTCAAAACATTCATTTTTGAAAGATAAAAATTATACATAAAGAAAACAGTGTTTCGGTCTGTCGAAACACTACGTCACTTCTCGCAGTTCCGAATAGAAATAGGAAGCGGATTAAGTGACTTTCCTTTTTTTCTTCTGTCACATGACAGATGAAAGTCGCTCGGCAAAAATTCTCCGGACCCTCCAACAGCCTATTGACAACAAAGCCCATCCCCGACGACACAAAATAGATATTACGACAATAAACGTCATCCGTTTCGACAACGAAGTGACGTTTTATTTATTTTTTTTTGTTGTTTATCACGCGCAAGTCATCATTTCGTGTGTGATTGTGTAGTTTAGACAATGTCGGCTGGCAACGGGTAAATCACAGGTCCAAATGACGGCCGAACCTCATTCTGATGGAGTGGCAGGAGAAAATTATTTTGACAGGGCGAATCTGGAGTGAGAGATAAACAAACAAACAAACAAACAAACAATCATCTTTCCGAGATTTTATTGGACGACCCTTGGAGGGACACTCGTGAGGTTTATAAAGGTTTTCATCAAAAGCGGTCTCTGAGCGTTTGTCCGTTTAAAAGAACGTTCCAATACGGCAGAAGCGAAAAAGAAAATCAATCAAAAATGCGATGGTCCACTCATTAATAATAATACCCAATTTTACTAATCTATATAAATAAAATTAGACTTTTGTCTGTACATTTCTCGGAATTCAAAAATTTTGAGATTTCTATCCGTTTCAAGCACCTGGGGATCCGGCGCGACCCTCAAAAGAAAGTGGGTCAGTCTGTCGTTCTGTCATTCTGTCCGTGACGCTTTTTTTTGTTCCAGCATCCCGTAAAAACGACGGAAGCGAATGATATGAAATGGGGTGTCGTGATAGGTGCTCACTCAACTTAAAACATAGGCGTCCAATTTTAAAAAAATCTTGGTTGGATTTTGAGATTTTGCGTCAATGCTTTCAAATCAATACTGCGTCCATTTGTGTTCACACATCAAGTAATAACTGAGGTGAAAACATGATATTGGGTGAAAGATAGGGGGTCACTTTCCTTAAACTATAAGCATCTAATTAAAAAAAAATCGATCCGATGTCGAGATTTTCCGAAAATCGTTTCAAACTGAGTGAATCCTTGTTCACGCATTACGTCATAACGACTCAAGCGAATGATATGAAATTGGGTCACCCTTCTTCGGGACTGGCAACAGTCAAAACCTCAGAGTCGGGTGTTCCCAGAGCGGGAACACTGCGCGTCAAAGGATTAAAAGTGCGAATCCAGTGAAACATCGACATAGATTTTTCGTTCGAAAACGGAACTCTTTCCGTTATTAGATAAAATACACACGCACGATATGTAAAAAGGCTTTTTTTTTTTTTAAAAAATTAGTTGTATTTCTTTCTTTGGAATCATTCATAAAATTAAATGTGACACATTCAGCTTTATTTCCTCAAGAACACCGAATTATTAGTTTTTTCGATGAGGAAAATTAACCCAAACCAATCCCCATTCATAAAAGAAAGAAAAAGTAGATTTTTTTTCTTTCTCTTTCCCTCACTCTACCTCCAAAACCACCCCCCAATCTCCCATTTATCAATTAAGGCGATCTGTCGAAAAGTTCTTCGCGAGTGGCAATTAATCGCAATTAATTCGGGCGAGATTATGAGGCGTGTGGTTTGGTTCCTGCGCGGAGGCATCGTCGGGCCTACCGGTTTTCTATTTTTATGGCCTCGGCAGATCGAAGTGCAGTTTTAAAACTCGTGTGATGAATGGTTTCTGTTAAGGGAGAACACTTTCAGCTAACACCGCGGGATGAAAATGGAGGAGAAAAGCAGAGAGCATTTCATTGGCAGAAGGATGAAAAAGTTGCATTCGGAAGGAAAATCCATCGCATGCAGCTTTTAAATCTTTGTTATTGCTCACAATAATTATGTTCAAGAATAATATAGATAAGAATCTTCAGTATAGAATAAGTTTATAGGTATTAAAACCCACGAAGCGCCAAAGCTCCCGTTACGGGAACATCTATTACATGTATTTTTTCTTAAAATATTTTAACACAATTTACGAAATACACATTTTATATAAACATTTACACCATAGGGTGTGTTATATAGTGTCCATGTTTATATAAAATGTGTATTTCGTAAATTGCGTTAAAATATTTTAAGAAAAAAAACATATAATAGATGTTCCCGTAAGCTTTGGCGCTTAATATCAGATAAGAATAAGTTTTCAGAGCATTAACCCTTTAATGCGCAGTGTTCCCGCTCTGGGAACACCCAACTCTGATGTTTTAACGGTTGCCAGTCACAGAGAATCGATTTGATTTCTATAAAAATAGAGCCGGGTGACACAGCTCCGCGAGAATCCTTTGCTTTTGAGCACGTCCTTTCCCGTCCAAAAAGGGTCGCGATTTTTTTAAACAGCCCTGACATCTGCTGAAAAATGGAAGAATGAGAGAACGGCTGGATAGAGGGCCCCATGCTGAAAAAAAGGGCAGCCGTTGCCATCGCTCGACTGAACGGCCCGCAAGAGGGCGGACGATCGAAAAGTTCATCGCGTGCCACAGATCGAGAGACCCTTTTTTGACGACAGCTGGCTGTACGGCTGCCCTTCTTTCCAGCATTGGGGAAGGGTTGCGCCTCAAAGGGTTCAGTGAACAAGTGACAGCCCCATGCCCAACATGAAAGCAGTGAAAACGCCTGAGTGTAGACTGAGAATAGACTGAGTGTAGACCTATTTTTGTCAAGTGTTTTTATTTTCCAGCGCCCATTATAATTCCCCCCACGACGGGCTTTATCCTCTACTATAGAATGCCAATGCTGTCGCGTAAATATTGAAACAATCCTGCCGACTTAAAAAGACATGTCCTACTTCATTCGTGAGTCGGACTTTATTTCTGACGAATCTGATACGCACCTAAGTTGAAAAATTTTGTCAAATTATTTACAATGCATCTCCAGTCATAAAGGAAGGGACCTAAGAAAATTGGAAGCAGGCTTATTAGCGAAGAATGTAACAAAAAATTCATTTATTCTCCAAGCAAAGATGAAAAAAAAAAAGACACAAGAAAAAGAAACCAAATTATTCAAATTTCACCATTGTAGCAAATTACACTTACTTCATAAGCTCATTAAAATTCCGATGTGCTCGAGTTTATTGCAATTAGCATAATATTCCCTCTTTTCTTTTTTGGGTTGTTGCTGTATAATTATTCTTTTCCAGGAGTTCTCCCCCCATCAGAATTTGATATTGAAAGTGCCTGCTCTCCCAGGCTTAAAAACGCTTTCGAAAACGAAGTGGGGGGGGGGGGGAAGGGGTTAGCAACTGCCGATGTTGTTAACTTTTAAAAATATCCCTGTTGGTGAGGGTGAACTGATTAAAACGCCTTTGATCTCGGAGTTCCGAAAGATAATTTCGTTTATATGGCAACCCGATTTTTCTTTGAAGTTCCTGGCAGCTAGCTGCGCCGCATATACTTTTGATAAAATTATTTCTGAATATTCAGATAGTTATAATGAAGTTGTGTGTGTGGGGGGGAGACTTTTGCTCTTTCCAGGAATACGACCTCGGGGAGAATTTTATATATTCTTTCCGGCTGTAGTATAGGATGTATTCTCTTTTATTTAAAACGTGAAATGTTTTAAAACTTGGAAATATTTTTGAATATTCATAATATTAAAATCGAGCGGTGCACAACTTCCAAAATTTCGTTTTAAAAGTTCGTCAGATGAATCATTATTTTGCAAAATCTTGCGCACGGAATTGGATCACGCTGCCTTCTTGCGTGATCTATAGATGCAACTTCTAAAAGGATTTTGAATTTGTAATGGACCGGCTGGTTCTACAGGTGGATTCGGATGAGTTCGATAAAATTCATTAGAGCTCGAAATGAATTACTCTCGCTTGTTGTTCAACTTTTTTTTTACTTTCCGAACATGTACCCTGTAAGGAAAGTATTGCAATCATGAAAGAATTCGACTTCGAGATTGGGGTGTAGGGACACGTTTCGAGGTCTTCTGAGTTCATGGATGCTATTTTTACGAGATGTATGTATGTGTGTGTGTGTGTGTGTGTATGTATGGGAGTGAACACGATAGCTCCTAAACGGGGCATTCGATGGAGCTCCAATTGGGTCTATAGGTTACAAACCACCGTCGCAAGACCGGTATGGATTGGGGTGTGTATAGGACTTATCGTTTTTCTACAGGGCTACGACCCAGATTTCTTTGACAGGATGGCCTATGGGAAGACATTCTTGAAAGTGCGTTAGCGTTTAAACGGTCCATTCGATGGAGCTCCAATTGGGTATATATGTTTGAATGATTCATCGATTCAAATTCATTTAAATACTTGGTAATCATCTTAATCGTAAGTGTTCGGAAAGTCGAGTGGAGTCACTCCAGATTTTTTTAATTCAGCCTCACGTTTGGTTGTGATGGTACTCGAACATTGCACAACTAAAACAATGACAAGCTGTAAAGAGCATTCTGATTGAGAGATATCAATGATAGGACTCCGATTTCGTGCAGGGCCTGGCTATGGTATTTTCGTGCCCAGCCGCCCAGGTAGTGTAGAGGCTTGAGAACCGTTCTATCACAGCCTTGTATCCGGGTTCGAATCCCGGATGTGACGTCACACAGAATAGGACATTCTTTTTTCTAGGCTTTTCTAGAAATTTCTCTCCTAATTGAGATAGTGCCAAACTTTCACCCCTTTCGAGAACTTTCTTTTTGTCGCCAAAAGGGTCGCCAAGTTTGTCACCGAGGTCAAGGGGTTACCTACTCGTTTATTTTGCAACAACTCCTGTGCAACGCGCAATACATATTGGCGCGGGAAAGCAACATTACAATTTCGTAACTCTATAATATACAAAAGTTTGGTCTGCGCATTAGTAGTTTTTTTATTAGCTTTCATTCTGGAAATCAATTACAAAGGTGAAAAAATTTTAGTGATACATACGCCCCCCCCCCAACACACACACACACACACAAATTTATTTTCTGGCTACTGCCTCGTGCGAAACGAAACTTCAAACACAGATTTGCCGACATTTTTTTTTTTTAGTAGACACCGGCTATAACGGACTCTCACGGGACCTAAAAATGTAGTACGTTATAGCCGAAGTACCTTATAAGCACTACCACCGGTAGGATTCAATATTACAGAAAAAAAAAAGTAGGCTCATCATTTCACTGTAGTGTGTGTTTCAAACAGGTCTGATTTTTTAAAATTTAAATTAAACAGAGAACATTCTTTACATGACATACAATTTTTATTGAGATCAATAATCTGTCATTTTCTTTTGTTTTAAATGGGCCGATGCTATTTTAAAAATACCGTTTTGGATATCCATAATAGACTTTCGTAGAGTCTCTGCATCATCACTCCGGCATTCAAAGAATCGTGATCCTGTTTTTGCAGCATGGAATGCGTCGGGTATACTTGTTGTAGGCTCCTCTGTTTCTTCTTCACTATCCTCAGAACCATGATAGATAGGGCTTTTCAGGAGATATTTACATGGATGACAAATTAACAGATTGACAAATAAAAAACAGGATCTTGTTCTTAGCCCTACCTAGCCAGCGAAAAAAGATAAAAGATCGCTCCCTTCCTTCATACACCCTTCATCTCGATAGAGAATCCATAAACGGGCAACGAGTGTTCTTGAACGTACTGAAATTTCCGAGAACAAGGAAATAAAATGCTTAAAAAAAGCAAAATTTCATTTTTAGCTTTGGAATAAAAAGTACGTTATAGCCGAAGTACGTACTTTTGTTAAGTATGTTTAAACCGAAGTTCCATAACATTATCAATAGAGGACTTCCATCGGGACCTAGTTTCTAGGTACGCTATAACCGATAGTACGTTATACCCCAGGTCCGTTATAACCGGTGTGCACTGTATTTCTACAGATTGAATTCCTTTGAATCGTTCTTGTTTTTTTAGAGCTCCTGCGTCGGTCAATCTATTGCCTCCTCTTCAAGGAACTGATTAAATTGAACAGTTTCCAATAAATTTTCCTAGAAAACTGCTTGACGCCAAGCCTTCAGTCAAAATAACGTGTCGAGAGATATCCCATTGTCAGAAGTTATTACTGCAACAAATTAATAAGAAAGCACTTCACTGTCGTAAAATGAAAGACTTACCACAACGTCATTTTTATGAGTTCATGTTTTAGAGACGTGTTTCCGACTAACATTCTTCGATCGCAGACTCTCTTCGTAGAATCATGCTATGAATTGTTTATTAACGACCAAGAGGGGATTAAACAAGTAAAACATCGATGGCACCCACTCTGGAGGCAAAGTAATTTATAGGTGTATTAATTAGGTTATTGTTCTGAAACACGAGAGTCGCCTGGCGCATCCATTTTCAAGCGCAAGTTTGTTTTGGAACTGGCGAAAGTTTTTAAACCTGCAAGTTTTTTTTAGTAACTCTTTAGTAACGAGCTTCAGAACAAAATGGGTGGAAATGTGTCGTCCATTTATTTTCAGACGTCGGTTTACAAATGTATTCCTACAAACATTTTTCTTTCCTAGTTAAAAAAAAAAATCTGGAGTGACTTCACTCGACTTTCCGAACACTTACGATTAAGATCATTCCCAAGCATTTAAATAAATTTCAATCGATGAATCATTCAGCAAAAATTCTAAGTTTTTCCAATTTGAGCTCAATCGAATGTACCGTTTAAACGCTAACTTGAACGCCCCCCCCCCCCCCATCGGCCATGATGTAAAAGAAACCTTGGTCCTAGCCCTGTAGAAAAACTATAAGTCCTATACACACCAAAATTAATATCGGTCTTAGAATGGTGGTTTATAACATATATACCCAATTGGAGCTCCATCGAATGGACCGTTCAAACGCTAGCGCACTTTCAAGAATTTTCTCCCATAGGCCATCCTGTAAAAGAAATTTTTATTGTAGCCCTGTAGAAGAACTATTAGTCCTATATACACTCAAATCAATACCGGTCTTATGATGACGGTTTATAACATATATACGCAATTGGAGCTCCATCGAATGTACCTTTTAAACGGTAGCGCACTTTCGAGAATTTTCTCCCATAGGCCATCCTGTAAAAGAAATTTTTGTCGTTGCCCTTTAGGAAAACGATAAGTGCTATACACATCCAAATCAATACCGCTCTTTCGACGGTGGTTTATGACATATATACCCAATTTGAACTCCATCGAATGCCCCATCTCCTAAAAATAGCATACATGAGTTCAGAAGACCTCAAAACTTGTCAAAATCTCGAAGTCGAATTTTTTCATGATGACAATACTTTCCTTACAGGGTACATATTCGGAAAGTAAAAATTAAGAACAATCCATGAATCAGTAGCAAAAAGAACCGCAGGAATATGTGGAATTGCATGCCAGCCAATTTCCTTGCTTTAATGGATTGTAGTTACAAATGAGTGATTCGTCCACTTACAATTTAAAACAACTTTGAATGATACTACACGTCTAAATATACATTGCTTGTTTGACAACAGCCGGCTGTGCCGCACAGCCAGCTGCGTCCAAAAAGCGTCTCTCGATCTGTGGCACGCGATGAACGTTTCGATCGTCGGCCCTCTTGCGGGTCGTTCAGTCGAGCGATGGCCACGGGTGCCCCTTTTCCAGCAAGGGCGCCATCTATCCAACTGTTCTCGCATTCTTCCGTTTTTTCAGCAGATGTCACTGCTCTTAAAAAGAATCGGGACCCTTTTTTGACGGGAAAGGACGTGCTAGAATGTAAAGGATTCTCGTGGAGCTACATCACCCGCCATTCTTTTGATAGAAATCCAATCTATTCTTCCGTGACTGGCAACAGTCAAAACGTCAGAGTTCAGAGTTGGGTGTTCCCAGATCGGGAACACTGCGTGTTAAAGGGTTCATGGATAGGTTGCTCATCTGAAACCCGATGATACAAAGGGTTAACATATTTAACAATTATACGTTACTTCTGCTCTTTTAATAAAAATTACGCGTTACTTTATGCTTCTCATTTTCTTAAGTTCAAGAATAAAAATTTTCCTACTCAGTAAAAAAACAACAATAACAACAACAACAAGTAAAGCCATTCTTTGAATAAAAAACAGTTTTGGGAGAGATTTCTTTTTGTTACTCTAGAAGGGAAAACAAAAATTGTATTTCACGGCAGCCCGTCGCTTCCGACAAACAATTTTCTCATTTCAGCGTAACGCATTGGCCAGACGAGGGTGGTAAACAAACACAAAACTCCTAACACGTTTATAATCCTATTTAATGGCCAGAAACGCAGAGGCAAACTTTCACACGATGCAGTGGTTCTTCTTTCTTGCTTCAAAGCAGAGAACGCAAGTAGTTTACACTTTATTGCAATGATTCGTACAGGCAAAAAAGATTATTATTTCTTCTGAGGCTGCATCTATTTTAGAATGCTCTCACAAGAGTCACAAAAGGCGTATTTTATGGGCGCTCTTGTAGATTTTGTTAAGAAAAATGATACTAAAGTAAAGAAAAATAATAATAAGGGAGGGACTTAAAAAATAAAAATCTGGAGTGACTCCACTCGACTTTCCGAACACTTACGATTAGGATCATGACCCAGCACTTAAATAAATTTGAATCGATGAATCATTCAAACATATATACCCAATTTGAACTCCATCGAATGCACCGTTTAAACGCTTGCGCACTTTCAAGAATGTCTCTCCATAGGCCATTATGCCATAACATAGAAGAAAGTTTTGTCGTAGCCCTTTAGGAGAACTCTAAGTCCTATACACACCCAAATCAATACCGGTCTTAGGATGGTGGTTTATAACATGTATACCGAATTGGAGCTCCATCGAATGTATCGTTTCAACGCTAGTTCACTTTCAAGAAATTCCCCCCCCATAGGCCATCCTGTAAAAGAAATCTTTGTCGTAGCCCTGTGGAAAAACTATAAGTCCTATACACTTCCAAATCAATACCGGTCTTGCGACGGTGGTTTATGACATATATATCCAATTGGAGCTCCATCGAATGCTCCGTTCAGGAGCTATCGTGTTCACTCACATACACACAAACACACATACACACACACACACACACACACACACACACACACACACACACATACATACATACATCTCGTAAAAATAGCATCCATGGATTCAGAAGCCCTCAAAACGTGTCAAAACACCCAAATCTCGAATTCGAATTTTTTCAGGATGACAATACTTTCCTGACAGGGTACATGTTCGGAAAGTAAAAAGGATAGGAATACTTTTTTTCCCCCTTCAATATGTCTCTGTTTAAAAATGGCCGAACGGCACGTGTCTGTTTTCATCCAATCGAAATGACGTAGGGAATGGATTCGTAACGCCGTTAGAAGTGACCCTGTTTATAGAGGGTTAACGCATTTCGTTGAAGCTGGATCCATAAGTTTGAGGGAATACACGAAAGAGGAGCGATCCAATGACATAGTCCACGAATATCGTTTTAAGAGGGCCATCATGAAACTCAAAAAGGAGGGGGATCAGGGGGGGGGTCTCCCCCTGACGAAGCTCGAACAGCCGAGTTTTATATATAGAGAGTACTTATATAGACTCCCTCACTGTTTTGTGAACAGGGAAATGACAGAAATCCTTTTGCGGTTTTTCATGGGCTTCTTGACGAATATCACCGCGCAAATGTCTCAGCATCCTTTTCTGAAGCAGGCTGTCCACTTCTTGGCCCCCCAGTCATTAAGCATAAACGCCTCGCGTATAGTAACGCGTCACCCTGGTTTACTTTCCGATGAGTTGCACGGTTTCCTTCCACACCACCATGGCCGGAGTGGATAAGACAGGGGTGTAGATGGCCGAAGTGCGAGGGTGCGGGAGTTCTGGCCTACCGTGAGGGAGTCGATCGAACGGTCTAGAATTTCGGACGGTTTTCTCCAGATGGGACGGGATGACGCGTTAGAGCTTCCATTTCGGACTTCGTTCGTCCGTTGTTTGCACTGCTGTTTTCGGAACAGTCTCGCTTTCTCCAATCTTATACTCATTTCTATCTATCATCAGCGTAATGGATTGGGTGCACGTCCCGAATGAACCGTAACCCGGATAATCCAATCCCGGCTAATAGAAAGTCTACTGCAGAGCCTGATTATCACGCGGGCATGCGGGGCAGTAGCCCGGGACCCGGAAAAATACGGGCCCCCCATTTATTGTAATCATAATTTATTACATATTCGTATATACTGTAATAATTTTTTTTTCAACTCAATTTCCTTCGTAATATTATAGCATCCTTTTTAACAATCAACGGACTGACAGATTTATTTTCTGTTCTTCTAATTCAAGGGTCTTTAAGACTCATGGATCCATCCACAAGAAGTGAGGAGTTTTTGAAAACGTAGGGTATGGCCCTATATATATATATATATATATATATATATATATATATATGTGCTTATTGCAAAATATCCATTCATTAACATTTTTTATTTCGTGATGAAGGAATGAAACTTTCGAACTTTTGGGTGTATCCAGAAAATTTTGGGGCGTGAGAAACTTGGCTCCCGTGCCTCGTCATGGTCATTCCTGGAATGGGCGCACCCATGCGCTCATAACACAAACGGACTCAAAAAATATTAAAATCACTTTTGAATGCATAGTCTTGTTCTCAATAAATATCCATAAATAGGTAATTCATTTTTAATTCAATTTTAGTATTCTTTAAAAGTGTTTTATTTTTAGGTCGGGAAAATGCAACAACCCACAAAAATAAGTTAAAATGCTTGTGATAGTAATGAGGCCCCAAAATGACCTCTTGCCCCGGGCCCCGACCCCCTAGGATCAGGCTCTGGTCTACTGTACTAAAATTCGTTCTATTCTCCCTAGCCGTTTTTGAGGAAGAACGAACAAAGCGAGCACAAACATTTTCACAAAATCTCAAAATTTAGGATAGATTTAGAGCCATTTCGGTATGTATCTAGTTAAAATTCCACTGCCGTGTGTATGTCCGTATGCATACACACACGCGCGCGCGCAGTCATTGATTTTTCAGCGTGTGTGTGTTTGTGCGTAAAGAAACTGAATATCCAGATATTTTCACTGGTTTTCGAGTAGGCGTTCTGAAAACACCATTAACCATTTTCATCGCCTCGACACTCGCCTTTAAGCGTAACAACTTAAACCGATCTGAATTCCGACATTAAAATTCCTACACCCCTTTCGGTCTGTTCCAAACAAGTCGCATTTCTGGGTAAAACACAAATTCAATCAAAAATACCGACTTGCACCATTTTTGCTGCTTGGAGACAGCGGCTTCCCCCCCCGTCCCCCTAATTCTCGAAAATCGACAGCTGCAAGGGCTTTAGAGAGAGGCACAGTCACGTGGTTACGTCATACCTGTTGCTGTGTTGCCATGGAGACGCGCTTCTCTCCGTTGGAAGTCTGTTCCAAAACAAGGGAATGCATTTTAAAAGGGGGAGCATTTTTATTGCAGCTAAATTATCTTTTGAAAGGATTTGGAGACATTTTTGGGTTTTTATTTTATTTTTCATTTCGTTTTTATTCTTTCTTTCTTTCTTTTCCACACATCGAATTTTTGGCGACTCTTTTTCCCGTCCATCGAACTGTTCGTAAGTTAACGCAATTACACGTCTACGTTTTGAGGAGACGGGGGCGTCTAGATTGGGCGATCTTGCATTGGTTTGAAGTTTTCATGGTGCTGTAAGTTGTGAAGAGAGAAAGACTGTGTGATGCAGATCACATATTTAATTTTATTAATCATTTAATTTGGCTTTCTTTAATGTAATCTATCCAAAATCATGTATTCCAAATCACTTCTGTTTTCATTTTTCTGCCATTTCAGCTTTTAAATCTGTATTTTCGCTTTTCCCGTATGCATTATTCTTTTTGCTTATTTCTCTCTTCATTCTAGCGTCTAAAAATAGATTCTATTACGTTCGTGTGCTATCGCAACGACTTTTTGATCCCCAATTGGCATCAGGCTGGCGTAAGTTATATTTTTGATGCCCTGCGACATCTTTAAAATTATTGGCTCGCGATTACGTCTTGTTAATGTTATTGGATTCACTTTTAGGGTTGCTCTGGAATGGGCGTTATGGATCTCAGTCAGGTGTTTGTTCTCGCCCATGTATCATTCTGTGCTGGCGTCATTTTTAATTCATTTCACCTTAATTTCACTGTCTATATAGGACGTATTTTTTATTTCGCTGAGCCACCACCATCCCGTTGTAATAAGTTTATATGTCAATAGTATCTTTTTAATAAAATAGTTTCTAGTATTTAACGTCTTTTTAGTATATTGCAACTAAGTGTATCGAACCCAAATTTTCATGTGTCACAACGCAACTTAATAATTTAAAACAGCCTAACTAATTAACTTCTTTACAGACTGGCTTTGGGGTTCAGAGAGAATCTTAACGGATCAAAATTATATTTGTGTATACAGTGGTGGCCAAAATTGTGGACACTTTTGGAAATGTTCAGGTTTTCTAACTTTGTGTGCTTATAGGAAGTGCAACGTTTCACAAAATGCAAACTCATATACCATTTTAAAGAGAATTGAATACTGATTTCAATACACAAAACTAAATTTAAATGTGTGCAATAGAATAAGAGTTATCATTACTTAAATCTGAAAAACAAATACAGTGATGAAGAGGATTGTCCTTTTTAACTTTCCAGGTCCATCACAGTTCTTTTTCTGAGCTTAAAACTCTCGTCAGCTCCATGAAGCATCGATGTGAAGCTGTCATAACAAATTAAGGCTACCCTAAAAACTGCTGATCACTCACTGCAATCTTCAATAGCTAATGTATCTCGATAATTATGGTCTTTTTACATTTTTTTGTATTGCGAATATTTTAATTTTGTTTTTTGTATTGAAATCAGTATTCAATAAACTTTAAAATGATCTAAAAGAGTTTGCATTTTGTGAAACATGACTCTTTTTTATACGTATACGAACTTAGGAAAAAAAAAAAAAATTCCAAAATTTACAGTGGTGGCCAAAAATGTCCACAATTTTGGCCACCACTGTAGTGCCTCAAACGTTGTTTTCTGGTGCTTATTTATAACCTTCTGCACCAAGGTACGCTTTTGCACTTATTACTAGAAAAAAATTTCAAACTTAAGTGGAGGTTGTGTACGAACTATGATTAACCCTTAAACGCGCAGTGTTCCCGCTCTGTACGTTTTGACTGTTGCCAGTCACGAAGAATAGATTGGATTTCAATAAAAATAGTGGCGGGGGACCTAGCTCCACGAGAATCCTTTACTTTTTAAGCACGTCCTTTCCCGTCCAAAAAGGGTCACGATTCTTTTTAACAGCACTGACATCTGCTGAAAAATGGAAGCATGCGAGAAAAGCTGGATCGATGGCCCCATGCTGGAAAAAGGGCAGCCGTTGCCATCGCACGACTTAACGACCCGCAATATGGCTGATGATCGAAACGTTCATCGCCTGCCACAGATCGAGAGACCCCTTTTTTGACAACAGCCGGCTGTGTCGTGCCACAGATCGAGAGACCCTTTTTTGGACGACAGCTGGCTGTGTGCAGACACAGACGGCTGTCGTCTTAAAAGGGTCTAGATCTGTGGTACGCGATGAACGTTTCGATCGTCCGCCCTCTTGCGGGTCGTTCAGTCGAACGATGGCGCAACGGCTGCCCTTTTTCCAGCATTGGGAAAGAGTTGCGCCTCAAAGGGTTCAACACAGAATTTTGTGCCTAGAATGATCGCACAGATCGCTGCCAATCTGGACCGTTTTCATGTTCGACAAAAGGTTTTCCCCGGAGTTTTGCGCGAATTAAAGCATCCCGTGATGTAAAAGGTTCCTCCTTCTCCAGGGGCGTCTATGTGCGCCCCATTTGCATTCCTTCAAAGCGTGGCGAAAATCGGATCCATAACGTCCGATCGAACACCCCGGACAATGAATGCAAATGAAATCGTGCCCGAAATCTGCTTTTTGGAAAGAGAGCCTCTCTCCGGAAAGTGGGAGATGGATATATGAATATTCAGAAGATGTAAAATCCCCCTCCCCCCCTCCACACACTCTCCCTTATTCTCAGGCTTTCCCTCAAACAAACTCAAGTGACACAGAGCATGTAATGTAACCTCACTTGCGTTTGGAATACGGACAGAATGACACAACAGCGTCTCACGGCATATGCAATTATGTATTATGGAACAGAGGTTTTCGACGCTAAAAATGCAAAACAGTTATTTGCTTATTAACATCATAATTGAAACTTTTGTCTTCGAAGAGTCGGGGAACTAAATGAATTTTAATCGAAAAATTAGGAACGGGGTGGTGGGGCAAGCTGAACTGAAGCGCGAAAAATTCCCAGCACACTCGGCTGATTCCTTGAAAAATTAAGTTAGAACAACGGCGTGAATTCCGTAAAAATGTGTTAAGCGTCCTTTCTTAAAAACTGAAGCTGTATTTGAGTATGTATGCAAATAAACGACGGTTTCTCTGTCTTTTTTACTTTCCGAACAGGTACCCTGTAAGGAAAGTATTGTCGTTGTAGAGTATTGGATATATATAAAGATGATCCAATTTCCAATTTTTAAAAAGTTTTAAGTAAGCACCCCTATTCTGCGACCTCTCCTCGGAACGACCCCTTTCCTTGAAGAACCGACGGTGGCCGCTTTAGAGAAGTTTCACTATTTATATATTGAGAGTTGTGATTACTCCACATTTCTCGAAATATCAGCCAATCACGTGCCGATCACGGAACTTAAACTAAGGCGACCCTATATCTAAACAGTATTTTGGGGACACATCAAGCATTGTCCTCGAATCCAACGAAAACTTGGGGACACTCGAAAATATTTTTGGGGACTTATTCGAGGACACAACCTATTACCATGTAAAGTAAATAAAAAACTTTGTAAAAAACACACATAAGAAGTTATAGGTAAGAAGATCTTCTTACCTAGAATCTTCTTACCTATAACTTCTTATGTGTATTTTTTACAAAGTTTTTTATTTCCTTTATCGTTTAACACCAGTCATTTGAGTGTTTTTTACCCTATTACCATGTATACAAGTATACCCATACTTTCAAATTTGACTGACTTGGATACTTAAAAATGAACTCTAATAGCTCTTTATATCCATTGTGTATTCTTATTTCTAATCAATGAATGGAAATATTTCATTCATTTATAAATATTTATTGAAACCAGAAATAGGAAAGGAACATCCTGTTGAAATATGACCATTGATTCAAAATGGAACTCTTGGAATAGTATTTGTATTTTTCAGAAGACATTGACATTGGATCCTTTTGTGATCCTTTTTCATGAAACTTTGTAACACCCTCTCAAAAAAGTATTCGAGTACAAGAAAATTTTCGCGCGTCCATTTCATATTGAAAGCGTGGCTCTTTATGAAAAGTGATTCATCATTAACAAAACTGAAATGGGAAATTCGGCTCATAGTCTGATACTTTATTGAAAGTATATACACGCTACACACACAATGACAACAAACGTTTTCAGGGATCGAATTTCATTGTTTCTTTGAGTAGATGGCGCTTTTAGTTGGTTTATTTTTCTTATATCTTCAGTTTTTTTCTGAAAGAAATAAACTAAACGGAAACTTTCAGGGGAAAAAAGTACAAATCTTTAAATTTGGGGACATTTGGGGACAAAATGAAAAAAAGATCTATATTTGGGGACTGTCCTCGAATTTCGAGGACGTAGGGTCACCTTAACTTAAACACATGCAGAAATGAAATGTGAAAACAGCAATCAAAGCATCTCATTTACGTATTTTACGTAAAAAAAAAAAAAAAAGACTTAGCTGGGAGATCTAGTTATTTTATAAAATCCCGAATATTATAAATTAGCACCTTTCAGAAAATGAACAGCTTCAATCTACACTCGAAAATTTATCCGATACAGATTTCATTTAAGCGTCAAAATATCTTCCCCCCCCCCCCCCAAGTCCCCTAATGTGTCAATATATCGGCTTCACGGGAATAGAATGGATGCTATGGCTGGTAAGTTAACGGGTTACAAATGGAGTGCGAAATCTATTTGCGCATCCAGAGATCAATAATCATTATGAGCTGCGCGCACCGTGCACACTGGAGGGGATCCGACACCTTTTAGAGTTTGGGAAGATAGAAGAAAAATTAATATGCCTGCATATTTTTTTTTCTGTCTGCAAATTATGGATCTGAGTTCTTTTGAACAGTTGTTAACAAGACCCGCTTTTTACTTTCCTAACATGTACCCTGTAAGAAAAGTATCGTCATCCTGGAAAAATTCGACTTCGAGATTGGGATGTAGGGACACGTTTCGAAGTCTTCTGAATTCATTTATGCTGTTTTTACGAGATGTATGTATGTATGTGTGTGTGTGTGTGTGTGTGTGTGAACACGATAGCTCATAAACGAAGCATTCGATGGAGCTCCCATTGGGTATATAGGTCATAAACCACCGTCGCACGACCAGTATGGATTTGGGTGTGTATCGGACTTATAGCTTTTCTACAGTGCACAAAGATTTCTTTGACAGGATGGCCTATGGGAGGACATTCTTGAAAGTGCGCTCGCGTTTAGACGGGCCATTCGATGGAGCTCCAATGGGGTATACAGGTCATAAACCATCATCGTAAAATCGGTATTGATTTGGATGTGCATAGGACTTATAGTTTTTCTACAGGGCTACGACCCAGATTGCTTTGACAGGATGGCCTAGGGGGAGACATTCTTGGAAGTGCGCTAGCGTTGAAACGGCGCATTCGATTGCGCTTCCATTGGGTATATATGTTTGAATGATTCATCGATTCAAATGGATTTAAATGCTTGGTAAGGATCTTAATCGTCAGTGTTCGGAAAGTCGAGTGGAGTCACTCCAGATTTTTTTAAATTAATAAAAATATGTTTCGATTTTTACTTCTCTCCATCGAGAGGGGGAAAAAAAAACATTATTTCGACTTTAAGGGAGAAAAAAAAAATGTTTTTATGGCGTTCCTGCATTCTTGCAAACTCATTACTTTTAAATCAAAGTTTGGCAACAAACTTTTCGCTGTTTAATGCGCCCCCAAATCGAAAACTAAAGAGGATTTTCACCCAATTTCAGCTACTAAAAAGACTTTTATAAATACAAAAAAGAAGAGAAAAGCGAAGAAAAGATGGGGCTGGAACATTATCACCCCGTTTATTCCTTCCCTCTTTTCTTTCCACCCACAACACAAAAGCTTCCCCTTCCCACACCCCCCGAGGAACTCTAGTTTGCTTCGCTTCACTTCATCCCCATTGCACGTTTAAAATTCAATTAGGGGCCAGACTTTGCGTGCCCCAAGGCAGAAGATTTAATTACAGCACTAATTAGCTGAATCAAGAAGATATGTCACCGTATTTTTTTCTTTTCCCCTGACGAGCTTGTAATATGTAAAAGTGCACGGTGAGGCGACGAGGCAATTTTGGACTTTGATGCGCTTATGAAATATCAGTGATTATCTTTTTGGACTCAGCAGAATTCGTTCCAAGTGAACACGGAGATATAGTATAGGAGTGGACCCTCTCCATAGCCGCCATACTGGATTTTGGGTACCCCAAATAAGTTTCCATTATGTAAACATTGGAAATCGAGTGACGTGCAGCGATCCTAGCGGCAAAAGAATAAAGCATTTCCCGTGCTGATGGATCACTCATTTTACTTGTTTTTAATTTTCCGACCTAGCATGTGAACGAGATTATGAACGCGAGCACTCCATTTTAATTATTTTTTCTTAATTTTGCTTACAGGGTTGCCTTAGTAACAAATGAGTAAAAAAAGATGTTCTATCATAAGATTATTAAACTATTGAGTTTATATGGGTGAACGAGTGCGTCTATCGTGGCTCACAGAAAAGAAGTTTTCACCTGCCACGGTCTATAGTATTTAGATTAGAATATGGCTTAGAATTCATGACTGAGTTCTTTATGTAACATGAATTTAATATTTTAATATGAGTTTTTGAGCGGCCATTGAAAGCTGTGTTAAAATCTGTCGCAACATGAAATAAATTTAAATACTGCTTGTTTGAGTGGGATCGTCATTATAAATAAAACACTTTAAATCTTGCATTCACACAAACTGCATTTTTCTAAATTGACTACTATTTCTTAAAATACAGCTTTTGGGCAAAATAATAACAGACATGACATACATAATATCACGTCGCTTCGAAACTATTGCCTATATTCATTACGAAATAGTATTGTAAGATAATTATGGAATTAAAACGCATCTGAAACCCATAATTATTATATCCGACGTACATAAGTCTATCTATTTAATGTTTTGAAGTTCTGCTCATTCGACGATCTCCATTGACTTCGCCTCGATGGAAATATAAACAACTGAGATGCGCAGAAGCAGAAGATGCGCAGTGACACAGTGTGCGTAGCGCCCTCTGTTTGCAACAACGGCGTTATCCAACTTTCTAAGAGAAGTGTCCACTCCTATGAATTGACCTTCGTGCAAGTGAATTAACTGCGATACAGTCACTAGTCAGTGACCGGTCACTCGGCCATAAACCGTAAGTGACGTGGTGTGGTGTCACTTTTTTGCAAGAGACGGTGAATGTTATGTAAATTAGAGCTAAATGACTCTTCTCTGATGAGAATGAAACTGTAAAAGACAGATCCGGAAATAAGTAATTGGGGGGTGGGGTTCTCTGGAGAGCTGAGAAGCATTCTTGTAGCACCGCAGATCAGCACTCCATAAAGCAATTAATTCTCTTCCTACTTATATTCCTTGTTGAATAGCGATTTACACCGGTCAACACAATTTTTGGTCTGACTTCTACATGTTACATTTTAGTTTCTCCTACGCCAAAACTAAGGAAAATAATTCTTTTTTTTTAAATGAAAGTTTGCTTTTGTAGAAATGAATGCCATTTTTCAATTTTTTGGAAAAAATCACCGATTTATATATATATATATATATATATATATATATATATATATATATATATTTATAATTCCACTCACAATTAGGATCAGAAATGTTTTTGCTAGATATAAAAGTCTTTTTTTCTTCAAGATGTGTGATCAACAATAACACATAAATGTAAAATAATTAGAAATGAATCTCTAAAAGTGAATGTTTTTCGTATTTCTTTTAGGTTCGTATGAGCCAATAACAATACAAACACATAATAATATTACACATAAATAATACTACAAATAAGACTACAAGCCATACTACAGAGTAACACATAATAATACAGTTTACTTTCGGGTGAATCCAAGGGCTGCCCTCTTTCGTTTATGAAATCAATTAAAATAGACGGATCGACGTCCATCAGACAGAAGCAAACTTTAAGAACTCAAAATGAAAATTGAAGTATTTTTCAATGTCTAGAATCAGAATCTAAGCAGGAGAACAGAACCCCCCCACCCCACCCCAAATTTTTTTGTTGTTGTTGACCGGTGTTATTTTCGTAATCGCTGACATTTTAAGATCTGATTTTGTCCGGATTATAGACATTCCGGAATCCGGAAGTACAGATTTGAGAAGTTCTACTGTACTCACTTTAAAAGAAATGAAGACACGTTTCTAGTCTTAATAATAAAAAGAAGGTCTTGGAACATTCAAAGATAAATTATTTCAGAATTTTTTTTAAAGAATAAAGCTATTCCGTAAAAGTTTGCTTCTAGTTCTGCAGATAGAAAACATGTTGTAAGACATTTTAATAAGCAATCCAATACGTAGATAATAATGTTAATATCTTCCAGATTTTATTGTTTATATTTATCCAAAACTAAAATTCCATCTTTAGTCAACCTCCAAAATAGTCATTCTAGCGGCACACAGTGACTTTTGAGAGCGAGAAAAAGAGAATTTAGCGTTCAATGTAGCATTTATTTAAAATTTCTTTCCTTATTTATTTAAAATTTCTTGCCACAGATCTTAGAGACCCTGTGCAGCACAGCGGTCTCTCGATCTGTGGATCGCGATGAACGTTTCGATCATCCGCCCTTTTGCGGGTCGTTCAGTCGAGCGATGGCAACGGCTGCCCTTTTTTCAGCATTGGGAAAGGGTTGCGCCTGAAAGGGTTAAAGCTGTGAAAAAAGTCTTTGCTTTTTGTGTATCCATTATTGTTGTTTTGTAATCTAGCGACTGCGTGACATGCGCTTGCTCTATTGGACGTCATTGAACTGCTAACTTGGATTTTCGCACATGCCTTATTGTTAAGGCACTCATGTTTATATCTAGCTGTTGTCGTTCTCAGCGTGGACATAGGGTCGATTTGGGTACCGCATACTTTAGTGCATTCTATAAGTACGTTAGTACGTAGTTAAAACAGTCATTGTTTAGAAAAAGTTGTAATTATCATTTTTCCAGTAATATACTTTGTGTTTTACTTATTAATTATACAATATGCCCACTGAAGTCCCTTTTCACCCTTTTAATTTCGGGACCGCTGCTGCTATTTTTATAAACGTGGTGTCTAGGCATAGTGGAATTGGATATGCGCTACCGAATGAGACTGCTCACAGCGCCACCTGGTGGAAAACTGCGGAGCTAGCTTTCGTATCTCGAAAACGGTAAAAATTTTACATTACACGCGTTGGAGGATATAGGGTGACACGCTGGCACAAGCGTTCGTAATGCGTCGCTTAAGGTCCTGCAATGTTTATGGATAGGTTGCATATACCTCTTGTTTTAAGGATCCCCCACAGAAAAAAGTCCAGTGGAGTCAGATCGGGCGAACGTGGAGGCCATTCTTCGAAACAGCCAAACACAATTATTTGGTTTCCGAATTCCGTGACGAGGTACTGCTTCCCTGGAGATATCACTGGGATGTGCTACCTAGCGGCGTTGTGTTTAACCCGAAAGATAATATATTCTCCTTCTGTTCGCATTTCGTGACGCCACAGTGTAGGAAATCACGAAAATACAAATGCACGTTTTAACCGTTCTGTTCTTCACATCCATGTCAATGAGGTGTGTTTTCGTACTCAATCGATAACGCTCTACAACTTTGAGATTTACTTTTTTCCTGTATCTCTTACCGTTTTCGAGATACGAAAGCTAACACCGCAGTTTTCCACCAGATGGCGCTGTGAGTAGTCTCATTCGGTATCGCACATCCAATGGACTATACTCTTGTGGCCGTAAGTTGATGAAATAACTAAAAGTGCAACTTAATTCCTTTCATTAAAATCTTAATGAATGACACTGAAGAATGAGCTACTAGCTTCGTAGCTACCTTATAACTGAATGAATAGATCGAGCGCGCTGCAGCATCCTAAGAAAGTTCAGAAGTAGCAGTATAAAATGTGCCTGGTACTTTGTGACAGCTTGACGTACTTCGTCGCGGGAGTTTACGAACACAACATATACCTAGACACCACGTTTATAAAAATAGCAGCAGCCGTTCCGAAATTAAGAGGGTGACAAGGGACTTTATCGGGCATACTGTATATGTATATGTAAGAATGTTTGTCAGAAAAGTTATACACGTTTAGAAATAAGAAAAACGTACAGTTATTAAAAATACGTGCATTTGTGGAAAACTGAAACAGATCGGTGCATCCATGTTTGCTAACATTTTTTTTTCCCTTCCTCTTTCAGGAAAATGCTGCCTTAACACCTAATGCACGTGGGCAACGAAGCCAGTGCATAAACAAACAAGACAAAAATGGAACTTTTTTAAAGTGAAACAAAATGGCGAATTTCATTTACTTTATTCCCCCCTCCCCCCTTGCCCCTGAATGGCTGCTTTAATACTGACGGCTCGAGTGCTCCTGGGTCCTCGAGTAAATGATATGCAAAAGTATCGTCAGGTGTTTCCCCCCTCACCGACCCCTCGGAAGAGGGGGGGGGGGATTGAGACGGCTGACTCTGGCAAATAATGATCTGAATATTCATGTTTACATCTTCTAGAACAAGATAACCAAGTTCTCACTTCTTCGCCTTACCTTTTCATTCATATCGTTAATATGCGAAGGGTAGAGCGTCAAAAGGTAGAATTGTGTATTAACGTACTTCTTTTTTTCTGCAACACTGAATTTCGTCTTGATTTTTTTTTTTTTTTTTTTTACTAGAAGTCAAACCCCGTCGGGGAGTCCGTGACAACGGGTGCAAGAAAAAACATTGGACAAAATTTGGTCTACACTGGCTGCATTCGTAAACGACCAACTCGCTTGGACAAAAACAAAAACATACCTGAAGACACGTGCAATCCACATCCTATCGTCTCAACGTGTTATCTATCGTCATCTATCACCGGATAAAGTGACGGATACATTCTTAAACGACAAACTCGTTGCACGAGTTTTCGTAAGAAAACTGGAAAGGGTGTGCTGAGTGCTGTCAGTGGTTACCGGTTTGTTTTGACTTTACGAACACCTTCAGTTTATTGAGTTTCGTCGCCTACGAGACGTGTCTGTTTACAATTCGCGAATGCGTTCAATTTTGCAGAGGACAGTTTTTAGTACCTACTCAATATAAAATCAACAGGATTTTTAAAAGAAAGAGTTCCCATACTAGAAGTGCATATCTCAAAATTTAGAAATTTCAACTTCATTTTCCAAAAGTATTGAGCGAGAGAAGTTGAAATTTCGCTCATAACGGTTTCAGTCCACTTCCATCTCAACACTCAAACATGCATTTTTGAATGGACTCAAATGAAAAATAGAAGAAAATGATTACCTTTGAAAACGGATGTACCTTCGTAGCATTTTCTAACGTAGGCATGAGTTTCATCCTCGAAAAAATAAAATTGGCAGCTTTAGGAAACGTAAAATACTTTTCCATAACAACGGACGCCATTTAAAAACAGCTACAACGTGAAGCCAATGCATCTTCTAAACAACGGAACGAACTGGATCTGCTTTCAGTTTACTTCGTTTGAAACGAATCGCACTCAGTTTTGTATAAACGCTCGAGCTTTTAAACTGAATGCACTTAGTTTCCTTTACGAACACATTAGATCGAAACTCGTTTGGACTTTACGAATGCGGCCACTCTATAGATTGAATATGCGTCCAATTAAAATAAATAATTTATTATTCAGTTTTTTTATATAGACCGAAATTGAAATGACATTTTCTTTCTAAAGATGTGCGGAAACGTTTTGAAAGATTTTGTTTCGCGCTCGATGTTTTACGCAGAGGAAATCATTTTATTCGTGAAGAAAAAAGATCCGGTCCTGTAGAAAAACTACTTTCGACGAAAGGGTATCGCCCTTTTCCCTTCAAAGCCTAATGACTCTATGATTTCAGTAGGACTGCCGTACGCAGAAAAAAATTGTATCCTTTGTACATACAGATTGTAAATTAGATAACAATAACGGGTGTTTGAAGACTGAAAAGTTTTCATAATAAAAAATCTGCACCGCATCCTTTCGGTGCAAAGTCAGTAAGAACGCTCCTAACGGAATCGACCTGTGTTCAGAAACACCTTAAAATTTCGTAGCCTTACGAGGTACCTTTAAAAAAAAAAAAAAAAACGATGCCGCCGCACGAGCCCCCCTCCAGCCCCAACGTCACGTCACGTGGTATAAAATTAAAACAACGCCCGGAGAGCCGGAGGCTCTGTTTTAATTAAAATACTAATAAGCTGGCTTTTACAGTAAAGGGGGTGGGGGGACGGGGGCGCATTTTTCGCATCGGGGCTCGGAAAAGAGAATCGAGCCCCCCCTTATTGTGAGGGACGCGAAAAGTTTTAATCCGCTCTGTTGCGTACCCGGGTTCCGGGGCAAATGATCAGAAATAAGTCATTTTATATTCCGTTGTTGTGTGTGTGTGTGTGGGGGGGGGGTGTAACATTCGATGAGGGGGGAGGGAAGGGCGCTGTTTCTTCTTCTGGGGCAAGTGAAGACAGGATGTCGGCGGGAATATTGGATTAAAGGCGCCCGTCGCGCAGTTTTATGCTTCCGTGCGTCGATGCGTTCGCGCTTCCCTTAAAAATAACGCGAACGAGCTCTTGTTCGCGAACCACTTTAGCGAGAAAGTGGGATGCTTTTTGGATGGAATGCATCTCGCGCGATGTTCTTAGGCGTATATTACATCCTGTTAATGAGGAGTGTTACGATGCAATCTGTTACACAATTACGAGACGACTGCATCATTTTTAACTTTCCGAACAGGTACCCTGTCAGGAAAGTAGTGTCATCCTGAAAAAATTCGACTTCGAGATTGGGGTGTAGGGACACGTTTCGAGGTCTTCCGAATTCATTTATGCTATTTTTACGAGATGTATGTATGTATGTGCAAGTGTGTGTGTGTATGGGAGTGAACACGATAGTTCCTAAACGAAGTATTCGATGGAACTTCAATTGGGTATATAAGTCATAATCCATCGTTGCAAGACCGGTATGGATTGGGGTGTGTATAGGACTTATTGTTTTTCGACAGGGCTACGACCCAGATTTCTTTGACAGGATGGCCTATGGGGGGGGGCATTCTTGAAAGTGCGCTAACGTTTAAGCGACGCATTCGATGGAGCTTCCATTGGGTATATATATTTGAATGATTCATTGATTCAAATTCATTTAAATGCTGGGTTATGATCTTAATCGAAAGTGTTCGGAAAGTCGAGAGGAGTCACTCCAGATTTTTTTTTTTTTTTTTCATTCAGAGGATCCCGGGTGCGTTTTTAAATTCAATCAAAACCGACGTCGTGCCCGTACGTCTTTATATGAGATTGAAAAACTCATAAAATTCTTGCTTTAGAATGCAACAAGCGTGGATTCTATGTTCAGACACAGCTTTTTCGCGATTAAAAATTTATTAAGAATTTATGGGTTGGAATTTTATGCAAAAATACGACTTCACATAGCTCTCCCGCTAATCATTATACTTTCTTTTATAATGTACCTTTCCTATACGGGGTGCCCCAAAACACCGACTTAGGATTTTGTTACTGTAATAGGGATCCTAGGCAAATACAATGAATTCAAAAGTTATGTCAAAGTAGGTACAGAACTGCAGGGTGTGGATTCATTCCTCCTTTCAATGTCGTATTTAGATTTAATCTGGATAAATTTTGTATTTACTTAGATTAAATCTAAATAAATACTTTTGAAGAAATACTCTGCTTGTTTCCGGGGTTCGTCGTTCTAAAGTCCAGGGGATGTAGAAAGTTCTAGTAAAAAGTCCACTGGTCAGGTTGGAACACACATTTTTTTTGCTTTTAGAACTTCGTAGAACCACCCTCTGTACACAATTCACAAGCACAGCACAATCTAACAGTAACGTGCTTTTAACAGTCCGCTAAGATCAGAAGCTTTCACAAATCTCACATAAAATAAAACACATCCACAGGGATAAAACTTCAGTGGAACTATTCGAGGGATAACACTAACAGTCCCTCAAGACTCAGCCATCGAGAATGGACACACATCCCTTAAATTCAAAGCTTCAAAAACGCAGGCGGAAACACCGCTGGATCACACTGAACGGGGCTACTCTACACTGCTGATGCTCCTCCGTCACTGAACTATCGGGGCAGCGCGCGCTTCTATATAGAGCCGAGGCAGAAGCTGCGAGAAGCTTCCAGAAAAGTCTATTTCTCGAAGAATCTAAGTAAAGCGGGAATTTCGATGCCGTCATAGAAGAGAAATGTTAGGTTATTATGCGTTTTTAATACAGGAAAACCAACTTCCAGGCCCCATTGGGAAAACCGCGCCCCATGACCCAAATGTCGCCCAGCGTGGTGACTTTTGGCGAACTATCGCCCCCTTGGGCGCCCAAAATAAATCCCCAAAAGTAAAGTTCTATATAAGGTCTAGGACCCCTATTTTTCGAGATTTCTAGAACCTTCATAGAAAAACAATGGGAAACCGAAACCTCCGTCTCTCAGGTTCTAGTACATAGATTTGGATGCAACCAAAAGCAAAATGGAACAATTGGAAACATAAAATACGAATTTTAAACTATTTTAAGCCCCAGAACAGCGGGTTGCCCCCAAAATTCGTAACCATACGAAACTTAAATTTTGATACGGCCCCCGTACAAACAAAATTTCCAACGAGTAAAATGGACTCTATACGTATTACGCCTGGTCACCCTATGTTGAAATTTTCAGGAGTGTCACCTATGGATAGATAAATACATATGGGATGCCTATTCTGTTGTTGTGTGTGATTATGGCAACGCTCCACTAGGGCGATCTGCCAAGGGGGGTGTGCCTTGGTTCGAGGGCTTTCTAAGGGGTTCTAACGCGTATTTACGTTACATCTGGAGGAAACTGACCCAAACTCTAGACCGTTCGATCGACAGCCGCGCGATGGGACCCGAACCCGGGATCTCCACACTTCGACCCTCTACCCTTTTCAGTGGCATCACCACTGTGCCATGGTGTAAAGTGGCTTGAATCAACTTACATTTATTTTCATATCTCCGTCACATTTTAGGTTGAAACGCTCCAAATTTTGCATAGGACCTCAGACAAGTGTCCACTTTTGGGTCAAAATGACCCATTCCGCAATATCATTTATGCATATGAAAAAACAAAAAACGGATAAAAGTTACGAGCTTCCATTTTTTACAGATAATTAATAACATTAAGTTAGGAAAAGTTACGATTTTTTAAAAATTTCAGTTCGTAACTTTTTGAAAAAAAAAGGAATCCAATCTGTTTTTGTGTCAAAATGACGCATTCCGCTGTTCTAGTGTTTAAATAAAGGCCGATCTATTCTAAAGTTCTAGAAGCAGACTCCGATATGGATCCCGTTCGAACGGGGAATTCTTCGCACTCGAAAATGCCCTGGGAGGATCTTTTTAAACCGCCCCCCCCCCAGTTCAAAGAATGCTTAAAATTCAATTAACACTTACAGAACATTCCCGGGGTGTAAACTTTTAATTAGTATGATAATCATATGCGAGGAAAGTGTTTCCTCTGTTACCCGCTCGCTTGTCAAGAGCAGAACTGCACCCACACACCCAGTCCTGCAACAATAATTAAACAGGGGGGGGATTCATCCGGAACTTAGGATTGTGGAATAATTTGTGGAGGCGAAAGCGAAGACCCCCGATTTGAAATCCTCCAGGTGGTGTGCATTCGTAATTGGAAGAAGAATTTATACTTTGAAGGTTTTCGGCCGAGTGGAAAGAAATTCAGGATCCCGAAAACTGTTTTAGGATGACCCGCATCCTTCGGTAGGATTCAGTAGGATTCGGTAGGTTTGAACAACGTTGGTTTTGTATACAGCAGTGTTTCCCAACGTGGGGCCATTGGATGGTGAAGGGGGGCAATTTAAAAATGGACTCGACACGAGTTGAATCCTTTTGCTCCGGGCCATTTTAATGCAATGCTAGATTTCGGTAGGATGAGTGCGGCTGACAGAGCTCCGCGAGAATCCTTTACTTTTGATTTAGCACGTCATTTCCCGTCAAAAAATGCGGTCACGATTCTTTTGAACGGCACCAAGGACATACCCAGAAAAAAGGAGGGGGTCCAAACGGTGAAAAAGGCAGAATTTTTCACAAAAAGACTTCATCATTCTTATTTTGTTAACAAAAATTGAAATTTTGGGGGGGGGGGGTCCGGACCCTCTGGACCACCCCCCTCGGTACGTCTTTGAACGGCACTGACATCTGCTGAAAAATGGAAGAAGGCGAGAACAGCCGGATAGAGGGCCCCATGCTGAAAAAAGGGCAGCCGTGGCCATCGCTCGACTTCACGACCCGCAAGAGGGCGGAGGATCGAAACGTTCATCGCGTGCCACAGATCGAGAGACCCTTTGTAGGGGTGTTTTTGACAACAGCTAGCTGTCGTTAGATCTGTGTCACGCGATCAACGTTTCGATCGTCCGCCCTCTTGCGGGTCGTGAAGTCGAGCGATGGCCATTTTATTACTACCCGCCAGCCTAGCAGCCCTCTACCCTACTATTCTTTATGACGAGTGCAGTGTTGGACAAAGGATTGGACTCATGACAACGATCATCCAGTTTCTTTGTTTTAAACGGCACTTTTCATTCCATTCATTGAGGTCAGGGTTGCCATACACGTTTCGGGTGCCCTCCTAAAAGCGGACGGTGACCCAACCCAAGTACTCCCATTGGAAAATGTACAAAAGGACAGAGTGGGTGAGGTGACATTTCCATTCATAAAAGGATTAATGAAAAGACTGTGTTGTGCCGTACGTTGTGGAACATGTTGTACAGAATTCCTACAGAAATACTTCTTCCTTGCAGCCACTGCGGGCTTCCCCAAATGAGTATCGAGTGGGGGTGCCTTTCATTCATGGCTTCGCTCTATAAGGGCTTTTCCCTTCGAATAACGCCCGTGTCGTGCCAAAGTGAGCAGCCTGATGTTTTTGTTTCTAGAGTAGGGTTCCATGATTGAATACCTATCCCTAGTTGCAATAACATGAAAGCAACAGGAAATGGCTAAAATGAGCATGAGTCCACTGCAGGGTGACATTTTTTAGAGGAGCGATCCATGAGCCAAGTATTGCCAATTAGATATTTTAAAGCTGCGATGGGTCTTGCATTTTCACGTAACCATTATTGCTATTTTGTAATCGAGCGACTGCGTGACATACGTAAGTAACGAATGTGCTTCGCAACTAAAGCCTGTTGGCTTAAGGATTGCGTCATCCTAAGTAGGCCGATTTAAGTATAAAATGAAAATTTGTAAAATAAAATTCGGGTGGCTCATCCTCCTTTTATCCAATGGATCCGTGCTTCAAAACATAGCTTCAGAACAAAAGTTAAAATTATATATATATATATAAGTATTCAACATTGGAGCTGCCATCACAGTTTTTAAATGCTTTTTGAGTGTCCTATTGAATCTGTCATCCATAAGAAATGAAGATCCATGTAAGAAATAATCCATTTTATAAACGGATGATAAGCCACCACAAATCATACTATTGCTCTACAACTTTTAATTGGACGTCTCCATTCGGCCTACATAGGATGACTCACTATTGGAGCCAGCAGGCCTTGTTTGCGAAAGTCACGGCTTGCTCCATTGGACGTCATGGAACTTTTCATTTGGATTTTTGCACACGCGTTATTGTTATGACGCTCGTGTTTATATCAAGTGGTTACCCTTCCCAGCGAAGAAATAGCATCGATTTTCGTACCGCATACGTTAGCGTATTATATAAGTAGATACATAGGGCACAAAAATGGAGCCTGCTATGCATATATATATATATATATATACATAGTGGGACAAAATTTAAAAAGGGCCCTGGCCACAAAAATATTAAAATCAGGACCTCGTGTTGATCATTCACACTATGCCAATGCCAATGCACGAAATGAAAGCTCGATGATGGCTTTCAAATCCTTTCGATCTTTCGGGTTTTTCCATAACTGCAATCCAATGCATTTATGGCTACACTCGAAAATAGGAAACCAAGATAACTGCTTCCGCGTTCATCTCCCCGAAATAAATCTTTCTAATCCATTAGTTTATTTATTTCGATTGACCATAAAACTCCTCTTCGAGCGTTTTCGCCGGTTGGTTTTTAATCAAAGCCTCTTGCCGGGGGAAAAAAACTTTCTTTTTGTATAATGTTTACTTTAGATAGAAAAGCCGAGGCGAATTTTACAGTTATTTCCGGATCGACAGATGGCCGAGGAGTAAAAGAAGGGAAAGAATGAATTTCTCTCTCTTGCTGTTATTATTATTATTTTAAATTCTTCTTCTTTTGTGCAACAGCTCGCTGATCGCTCCGTTTACCGAGTGTTTAAAACTCAATCAAGCCACAAACAACTTCCCCAAGCAATAACTCTTTTAATTACAGTGGTGGCCAAAATTGTGAACACTTTCGGAAACATTTTTTTTATTGTCTAAGTTCGTATACGTATAAAAAATGTTACGTTTCACAAAATGCAAACTCTTTCACATCATTTTAAAGGTAATTTTTAATACTGATTTCAATACAAAAAGCAAAATTAAAATATTTACAATATAAAAAATATTAAACGGCCATCATTATCGAGATGCATTAGTTATTGAAAATTGCAGTGAGTGATCACTTGTTTGTAGGGTAGCCTTCAATTTTTATGACAGCTTCACATCGATGTTTCATGGAGCTGACGAGAGTTTTAAGCTCGGAAAAATAACAGAGATTGACTTGGAAAGTTAGAAATGACAATCCCCTACAACAATGTTTTTTTTTAAAATCAGAATTAAAGTAATTTTAACTTTTATTCTATTGTACACATTTAAATTTAGTTTTGTGTATTGAAATCAGCATTCAATTATCTTTAAAGTGATATATGAGTTTGCATTTTGTGAAACGTAGCACTTCCTATAAGCATACAAAGTTAGAAAACCTAAACATTTCTAAAAGTGTCCACAATTTTGCCCACCACTTGCATAGTATTCATTGACTAAGGACAGAAAAAAAATTTCATCTATTTGTGTACCACAGATTTAAAAGACAAATTTGGATTTTCGAGTAGTTCATTTTAGAAATTTCAAATTAAAAGATGAGGTGAAAGTTCGTATGTTATACAGTGTCGCATTCTGCAAAAATTCTCGATTTTTAAGAAGTTTCCATTACATGTCCCGTGTGGCACATCGATTTTACCCGTGCTTGATATGTTTTGAGTTTTCCCCAACACGTTATAAGCTGTTTTAGCTAAATCTAAAATGCTCGAGTTAAGATTTTTAAACTAGGGGCATTTATATAAGCGTCTCGTGTGGTACAGTATCTCTGTCTGGCACGTGACACTTGTATAAATCCTCCTAGCTACAATCTAGTGAACCTATAAAATATGAACTATATATTAAAATTAAGATAAATCCCTATATTTTTGACTAAGCATATCAGATTTAGCTAAATAAAAATACTGCTACAGTATGTTTAACAAATGATAATATATGTTTACATTTCTGTCCCACATGTGACATAGAATGACCCAGTGGATACAAAGTTATTGTTTATTTCCGAGCATAACACAGCTCGTAAAGAGACATTTAAAAATTTTTGAAAGTGCTCGGTGTAATTAGATTATTAGTACTGATGTACAAAAATTACACGTTTTCGAACCTCGATTGAATGCACTTTGATGGAACGAATTCTCCGATTGAACGAATATTTTTTCCGTCCCGACAAAAAGGGTGCTAAAATGCTCTGATTGAACGAATTTTCAGCTTTGATTTAAAGAAGCACTCATCGCTGAAATCAAATTCGCACATAAAACTAAAACTTTGCACAAAATGAATATCGACAAAGGGCTTTAGAAAGTCAAAACAAAGCCACAAAACAAAGCACTACCCAATGACTTCTTTCTAAAGTGGCAATAAGAATGCATGTACAGTGGAACCCCGATCTATCGTTCCCGCATTCATCGTTTTCCCGTATGGATCGTTTTATTTCTAGGGTCCCTGCACAAGTTGTATTTAAATAACGTCCACGAAACTCGCATTCATCGTTCGTCAAAAAATCCTTTTCCCGTTTTCATTGTTGTAAAATATTTCTCCTGACCGAAGTGAAATCGAAATTCAGATGGATCCATATGGCATATAAACTTAAATATTTTCTGGTATGATTTCTTGGGTTGAGGATGGTGTAGATGAAGAGTTGTTACATGAAGCAGAGCATGTGGTGTGAAATTGAGTGATTCTATTTCCTTCAATATAGACGTAGATCTTAAGAATGGAAGAAATGTGTGGTGACGCAAAAAATAAAATAATGGCGAAGAAGCGGAGAATAATGTTCATGCCGATGAGACTGAGCCTACACTAGTGCCAAGTTTATCGGACGCAATGACAGTATTTGAAATTGTATGAACTTTTGTGTACAAACATGAAAACACGGAAATTTTAAAGATTTACAAGAAAAATATTGTCAATCTTTAAAGTTTTCGTTTAATAAAAAAAAAAAAAAAAATTAAGGAGAAACCCAGTGTAAAATGACTGATTTTTTAGAAATAAATATTACTTAATTTTCTACAACCCCAATTTGTTTCTTTTTCGGTTTGGATACAAATTGAGTGTTTTTGGTAAACTGTATACATCGTGTGCGTTCATAAACATTATTTTCTTCGTATTTTGACTTGAACCCGCATTCGTCGTTTTCCCGCATGCATCGTTTTTTTCTACGCACCCCTTGAAAAACGATAGATCGAGGTTCTACTGTATTATGTATTAATTTTTAAGAACAAGTAACATTAAAGAATTTAGATAATTTAAAAATGGATCTCCTAACGTATAACTTATAATGCATAAGCTCGCAGTCAACCATCATCATTCTTTTTTTCATATCTATATCTAAGGATATTTTGCATGGATATTTTTATACCATACTCTTCACAAAAATGGATATTCGATTGAACGAACGGATTTGCGGGTCCCAATCCATTCGTTAAATCGAGGTTCGACTGTATACCGTTAAGTAAAGTTACGCATATGTCAGAAAGGGTAGTAGGCAAGCGAAAGCAAGAAAAGAATAGAAAAAAAAAAATCTTTCGCTATTTCGAAAATAAAACGAGAAAAATAAATTTTTAAAATGCCATATTTTACAGAGTTTCATGGTACGTTACGATTTTACAACCTGCATATTCCATTTTGCAGTCGGGCCAAAATCCGAAACATTATTTCGACCGACAGTAAAAATGCCGACTGCGAGCCCATTCGAAGGATTTCGACATTCGATTTCAAGCTGCGGAGTGATACAGACCGTTTCCGGAGACAAAAATGTATACATGTTTTCTCTTTTATGATTATTGATTCAAAACTTCATCTTCTAATAGATTCGCTTTCATTTCAAAAATGTACAAATTTACAAAATTTCGCCAGGGGGGGGGGGGCTCACTTTACTGTTCTTATCACGGATTCGTTATTATTTTACCGTTCTATGATAAAGAGGCTCAGAGATATGTTTAAAAAAAGGTGGATAATATCTATACAATACCCGTAATATCTAAATGTAGTAGTATTATGTATTTATACAACCATTGTTTACTTTTGTAGTCATTTGTGTACATCCCCTAAAACGCGATCTTTTGGTGTTTTTTTTTCCCCCTTTAAGAGTCATTTTGAAGTGGTTTAAGTCAACCTTTATTAATTTTTATATCTTCGAGAGGCTGAAATTCTTTTACATCCCCTACTTAACGTATGGGGCACATTTTACTAACTGGGTTTTTTTTTTTTGCACAAAACTTAAATTTTGTATTTATTCAGATATAATCTCCTGAAAATTTTAATCCATACCTTGAAACTGCGTACCTTTTTATGTGTGTTTTTTACACGAAGTTTTTATTTATTTTATCTTTTAACACCCGTATTTTGAGTGTTTTTACTTTCCGAACATGTACCCTGTAAGGAAAAGTGTCATCATGAAAAAATTTGACTTCGAGATTTGGGTGTATTTACACGTTTGGAGGTCTTTCGAATTCATTTATGTTATTTTTACGAGATGTATGTATGTATGTGTGTGTGTGTGTGTGTGAGAGAGAGAGAATACGAAAACTCCTAAACGAAGCATTCGATGGAGCTCCCATTGGGTCTATAGGCTATAAACCACCGTCGCAAGACCGGTATTGATTGGGGTGTGTATAGGACTGATAGTTTTTCTACAGGGCTACGACCCAGATTTCTTTGACAGGATGGCCTATGGAAGAAATTCTTGAAAGTGCACTAGCTTTTAAACGGTACATTGGATTGAGCTCCAATTGGGTATATATGTTATAAACCATCATCTTAAGACCGGTATTGATTTTCATGTGTATAGGATTTATAGTTTTTCTACAGGGCTACGACCCAGATTTGTTTTACATTATGGCCTATGGGGGGACATTCTTGTAAGTGCGCTAGCGTTTAAATGGCGCATTCGATGGAGCTTCAGTTTGGTATATATGTTTGAATGATTCATCGATTCCAATTGATTTAAATGCTGGGTCATGATCTTAATCGTAAGTGTTCGGAAAGTCGAGTGTAAATATAGAAATTTAGGTTCAATCCGGTGCTAGCTCCTTTAATAGAATTAATTGTCACTCCAGATTTTTTTTATAGATCAGTGTTCTTAGGACATCCTGTATATGAGGGATGAAAGATAATGTGCTTGCGATGAACTCCTTGCAAACCAGGCTCATTAACCCATGAAAGGATCGTAACACCAGATTATTAAGTTCCGTTTAACTCAATGACTACTAATACCATCTAGCGAGTGAAAATGAAGGCTGAACATATCGAGATGTGAAAGAATACTGCTTAGAATACTAGATAACAAATTATTAACTATTTAGAAAACACTATGACTGTTATATATAAACTATTAAACAAAGAACATGATAATATATTATACTGTGTTCAAGAATATCAGATAGAAAAAAGTTAAGGGTGTATGTCGAAAAAAAAGAACTCTGCTTTGAGTCTTGGTACACACATTGAAATAAACTAATAGCACCAGGGTCTCCCAAAAATTCCAGAGGGTTCTTCCTAAGCTGCCTGACACATTGCCATAAGCGAAAACGCCGTGGCTTTTGTGACATTTTCGGAAAAAATTTTAAACATGGATCGGAGCTGCAAGATGTTTCGAAGAGGGACACTGCTTTGCACAAATTTCCGATTTTTAAAAATTTTTTCTAAAAGTTTTGAAACGGATACAGTGTGATCGTTTATTGCAGTATGGAGTACAGCTTGTCAAGAAACAGTTTCGAAATTCTGAACTGCCTGGCATCATGAGTTTATGGGTACTTATATACCAAAATCACATGATTTTTTCGAATAACACCGTTCAGTTTATGCAATAATACCAAAAACTTACGAAGGTACCTCCATGGTATTCATGTGTGACGTTATAAAAACGTACGCACGCACGTCCCTGGTGGGCAAAGGATTGTTAACATTTTAATGGAATACTAACACGTCATCATGCAACAGAAGGGAATCGGCCTTTAGAAAAATGTCTATTCCCATTCAAATGACCCTACATCCTTCGAACGAGTGCGCCCTTCCTGGATAACAGTCTAGGAATTTCACGCGAACGTCTCCTCCCGCCCCTCATTAGCGAAGTATTAATCCGATGCCTGCTGCACGTTCATCGGATTTCCTCGGCCAGAAGTTTTCTCCGGGAATTGTGAACTCAAAACAACTCTACTTAATGTCATCAGAGAGAGAGAGGCAGTCAGCAGAACCCGGAGAAAGCTCCGTTATGTTGACTGGAGGACATAAATTAAGACTCGCCGCAAGAGATTCCAATGCGCTGTAAATTCTTGCACACCCAAATGCACGTCAACGGCATATTTAACAAGGATACATCATCGCGAAGTTTTAGCTAGGAGTCTGGCAGAACGCTCTAGAACTTTCCCAGGAATGTATAATTCTTTAGAGCCTGTTGACGGTGGCTGTGTTCGTACCAGGACCACTGCTGAAATTTTTTTTAGAGTGTGTGTGTGTGTGTGGGGGGGGGAGAGATACCGGTTTTTGCCAACTTATTACTTTCCAAACGTGTATCCTGTAAGGAAAGTAGTGTCATCCTGAAAAAATTCGAAATCGAGATTGGGGTGTTTGGAGGTCTTCTGAATTCATGGATGCTACTCTTATGAGATGTATGTATATGTGTGTGTATGTGTGTGAACACGATAGCTCCTCAACGGGGCATTCGGTGGAGCTCCAATTGGGTATAAATGTTATAAACCACTGTCGCAAGACACGTATGCATTTGGATGTGCGTACCACTTATAGTTTTTCTACAGGGCTACGACCCAGATTTCTTTTACAGGATGGCGTATGGGGGGGAAATTCTTGAAAGTGCGCTAGCGTTTAAACGGTGCATTCGATGGAGCTTCCATTGGGTATATAGGTTTAAATGATTCATCTATTCAAATTCATTGAAATGCTGGGTCATGATCTTAATCGTAAGTGTTCGGAATGTCGAGTGGAGTCACTCCAGATTTTTTTAAATTTTTATTTTAGGTTAAAATTATTTTTATGAAGCTGTAATCTTTACAACTGGTCATCGACTCAAATACGTGTATTGCGAGTTTAGCTATTGTACTTAGCATACAAACACGAAGGGGTAGTAGAGGGTGTACGGGGGGGTAGTAGTCCATTTCGACCCTCATTCGTCACAGAAAGTAACGGATTTTTCACAGAAAACACTCGACTCAAATTGCTTATTAACCCTTTAACGCGCAGTGTTCCCTCTCTGGGAACACCCAACTCGGACATTTTGACTCTTGTCAGCCACGAAAAATAGATTGGATTTCTATAAAAAGAGTGGCGGGTGACCTAGCTCCACGAGAATCCTTTACTTTTAAGCACGTCCTTTACCGTCCAAAAAGGGTCACGATTCTTTTGAACAGCACCGACATCTGCTGAAAAATGGAAGCATGCGAGAATAGCTGGATAGAGGGCTGCATGCTAAAAAAAGGGCAGCCGTTGCCATCGCTCGACTGAACGACCCGCAAGAGGGCGGACGATCGAAACGTTCATCGCGTGCCACAGGTCGAGAGACCCCTTTTTTGGAGGACAGCTGGCTGTGCGGGGTCTCTCGATCTGTGGCACACGCGATGAACGTTTCGATCGTCCGCCCTCTTGCGGGTCGTTCAGTCGAGCGATGGCAATGGCTGCCCTTTCTTCAGCATCGGGAAAGGGTTGCGCCTCAAAGGGTTAAAGTAGAGATTATATGTTGATTACAGGATGGATTCGACAGGTCAATGAAAACAACGTTTCAGACCCCTATTGCTGTGGGATATCTGAACAGCTTGGATTCCCCCTCTACCTCCCTTTACATGTTTTTTTTTTTTACGACAGTTACGAGTGACCCTGTACATGCCGCACCTTCACAAACCTATAATAACACCGGTCAACAACAAAAAAAAAAAAAAAAAAAAAAAAAAAAAAAAAAAAATTGTGGGGTTTCTGTTCGCATGTTTAAATTCTGATTTTAGACATTGAAAAACACGTACATTTTCATTTTGAGTTCTTAAAGTTTGCTTTTGTCTGACAGACGTCGATCAGTCTATTTTAATTTATTTCATAAACGAAAGAGGGCAGCACTTGGATGAACTCGAAAGTAAACTGTATTATTATTTGCAACTCTGTAGTATTGCTAGTAGTATTATTTGTAGTATTATTTGTAGTATTATTTATACTATTATTATTTGTTTGTATTATTATTGGCTCATACGAACCTAAAAGAAATACGAAAAAGAGTCACTTTTAGACATTCATTTCTTATTATTTTACATTTATACGTTATTGTTGATCACACATCTTGAATAAAAAAAGACTTTTCTGTCCAGCAAAAACTTTTCGGATCCTAATTGAGGGTGGAATTATAATAAAAATATAAAAATGAGTGATTTTTGCCAAAACATTGCTTTTATTTCTACAAAAGCGAACTTCATTAAAAAAAAAAAAAAAAAAAAATATTTTCCTTAGTTTTGGCTCAGGAGAAATAAAATTGAGCATGTAGAAGTCAGACCCTAAAATCGTGTTGACCGGTGTAATGAAACAGAAAAATACTTCTTATACTTCAAGAAAACAAATAAAGGACTCAGAACTATAAAAATGGACGCGTGACTATCGCTCCAAGAATCGTTATGACGTCACGCAGAAGGACGGATTCAAAGTACACACAGTTTACACTTTTACATTTTCCTCGTTATGCAAATATATCGTACACTTTGTTTCTGCTCTGAGTTTTTCTAATCCTTTAGATGGGGTGCCACTTTTTAAAATGAACTCCCAGCTGAAAAGACATTCATTAAAAAGGTATTAGAAAACTTTAACTTATGAGAAATTGATTTTTGGGTATCCATAACGTTGTGGGATAGTTATTAGGGGAAGATAGAAACTATTTTGTCGAACTATAATGTCGATGTGGTCAACTTATTTTGCCCGTACAGAAGTGACAGCAACCCAAGTGAATCATTTGCAGCACTATTTAATATACGTAAGAGTAAAAAACTGAAAAAAGTAGTTGGATCCGTGTTTCCAAACTATCTTTAACACGTGTACAAAAATAGTTACGGATGTTCTATTTAAGAGAGAAAAATTTGAAGGTGATTTACGAATCTGCTCCATGTTTTATTTATTTATTTTTGAGTTCAAAGGGAAGTTGTTTGCAGAAAGAAAAAATAATCGCATAAAGAAAGCATTCAAGTTGTATTACAAGTGTGTAAAGCTTATTTCATGATGTTGATGCTTCATATGTTTATAATATTGCTAAACATTCTCACTGATCTAATTATTAGTGTATTTCATGTTGGATACATTTCATCGTGACAAAGATTTGTATGCGAAAGCAGAAAAAATAAATAAAGTAGTTGTCAGACACAATCAGACTATGTAGGGGGGGGGGGCATTCAGACGTCTGCCCCAGGCCCCGGTTTATCATAATCCGGCTTTTGCTGAAGAGTTTACATGGGGAGGATTTAATTACTATCGAAGGTTGACTCTTAGAAGCGTTGAGGTATATTGGAAAGCGTTGTGTAGTCGTATAAATAATCCAGGTAAACGTCACTTTGCGAAGCAGTTAGAAGAGAGACCAATTGTAGAAGAACCAAACTTTTATTGGATGTCTTGGAAAAGATTACAGGATGGTGGTGGCTGGGAGACCATTAGCTATGACGGTTGAAAAGGATCTGATGAATCGGAAGGCAAATTCAATCGAGGAATGATCAGGAGGTTGGCGAGAAATTTAAACTTGGTATATTAAAAGAAGGCCCAAAGAAGAGCCAATAATATATTCATTATTACAGACGCCGAAAAACTGCAGAATATTCCTAGTCAACAGAGAGAAAGGCAAGACATAACAATGTGCTGGGCACCCAATTATTGAGGATAAAGATTGCCAAAATGACAATAAACCCGTGTGATAGAAAATTATTTCAGCTGTATTTTAACTGATGTGTCCATGTCCCTATTTGGTAATGAAAGGAAATAAAGTAGGTACGTGTATAGAAAGACGCTAGGCATGATGCATATTAATAAAAAGTAATTGTGCTTCATGAGAAACAGATGTTTCTTAACAGCTAGGAAAGCTAAAGAAATGTAACGGACTTATTATGGACATGGAACAAAGGACGATAGAATAATTTAAGCACGGAAAACGGATAAATAAGCAGTTCATTGAAATTAAATATATGGGAAAAAAAGCGTAATACAAAATTTTGAAAGACGCTGTAGTTAACCATCGGAAGAGCATTTAAAAGTTAAAATGCTTCATTTTAAATATATTAAATTTAAGAAAGTATACACAAATGAAAATTATTATTTAATATGTGATCTTCATCACAGGGCTCTGCTTCTAGTAGTCCATAAAATGAACAGATATTCACTGTCAGTAAGAAAGGCAATGCGGAAACAGATAGATCTCGTGTCCCTAACAACGCGTCGCGTATTCATTCTTCGACCCATTTCTGGCGACCCTGTTCCGATTTCACCCCTTCAGGCCTTTGAAACCTTGTCCAGACTCCGACGTGCCTTCAAAATGGGGCGGCATCGCGCGCCCCGTCGCACACAAGGCGCCTGTCGGAACCTTGACAAGACGTGTCGAGTACCCTTTTAACGGCGGACCATGGTCACGAACGCCGCTCGCTAATGAGCTATCCGATGGACAAGGGGGTTCAACGTGCGCGGACGCGTATAATGGGCCCTTTCGAAGACTGAGACAGGCGCAGATGGCCGAGAACTTACTCATTTAGATTGTCCAGTCTTATAATGCCACTTAAATGTCTCCTCTTTAGGCTGAGCCAAGCACATTCTCATAACCCGCTCACTATCCGAATACAATTGGCTCGAAGCATAGGCGCACCCACAGAAGGGGCCGTGGGCAGAGCCTGATTATCACACGGTCATGCGGGGGAATAGCTCGGGGCCCCTGAAAAATAAGTGCCCCCCAATCTCTCGAAGGACTGTTATCATGATTTATTACATAGGTTCCCAACGTGGGCGATAACGCCCCCTAGTGGGCGTTTGAGGCTTTCAGGGGGGCGGTAAAAGCCCCAGAAAAAATTTGGAGGCGTTGATAGGGCACGGAGGGGCGTGGGAAGACTAACCCAATAGAGTCTAAAAAAGACTTAAAAATCACTCTGATCATTCATTTCTATCACGTGTGCGAAAATTCACCTATTTCGATAGGAGACTTCGCCGTTGACAGAAAGAGATACCTCTCTAATAGACCTCTCCAAAACTTTTATTCCTCTTTTTTAAATGAAGAAGAAATTCAGTAGAGTTTCAATCCCAACAATATTCTCTCTATTAGTCATTTTTTTTTATTTAATTCTTGTTTTCACCATGCATTCTGTCTGCTCTTATTTCTATTGAGTGGGGGGGGGGGGCGATATTGCAATATTCCCTAGAAAGGGGGCACCAGCTCAAAAAAGGTTGGGAACCTATGACTTATTACATATTCATATACACTGCAATAATAAATTTTTTTGCAACTCAATTTCCTTTGTAATATCTATCGCATACTTTTTAACAATAAATGGACTTAGAGATTTATTTTGTGTACTTCTAATTGAAGGGTCTTTAAGACTCGTGGATCCATCAACAAGAAGTTAGGAGTGTTTGGAAACGTAGGGTATGGCCCTCTATAGGCTCATCACACAATATCCATTCGTTCACATTTTTTATTTCGTGATGAAGGAATGAAACTTTCGAACTTTTTGGTGTATCAAGAAAATTTTTTGGCGTGAGAAACTTGGACAACTGATTACACTATAGGTGCCCAATTTTTTAAACATTTTTATTAGAGTTTGAGATTTTGTGAAAATTCTCTCAAAATACGTTTCTATTTCTTCAAGCATCCCGTAATAACGACTCATACGAATGATACGAAATTGGGTAATAGGATAGGTAGTTGCTAATCTTAATTTATAGGCGTTGAATTTTTAAAATATTTCGATTCCATTTTGAGATTTTGTGAAAATCGTTTTCAAATGCTGAAATTTTGTTCCAGCATCACGACATAAAGACTGCAGGGAATGAAACGAAATTGGGTGACAGGATAGGTTGTCACTCCACTTAAATTCTAGGCTTCCAATTTTTCAAAAATATGGATTAGATTTTGAGATTTTGTGAAAATTATTTCAATATGCGTCAATATTCGTTCGTGCATCCCATAATTACGAATGAAATGATATTACATAGTGACTCTCTAACCTGTCCTATTTTAACAATCCATAAAAATGATAACTTCGCTTGCTTTACTTTGGCAACATACTACATCCATTCTGTGTACTCCTACAATGCTGACAAAAGTTCTTGCTTTTTGGAAATTTGCATTCGATACTAACCCGTCAAAGACGGGTACTTAAACTAGTGTCTCTATAAAGAGTGGAGCTTGTTTTTTTTTTGGTTTTTTTTAAATTCCAACTCTGATTTGTCAATTTTTACAACTTATCTCTTTCCGTATGTGTGCGCATGCGACTGCGTGTTTACAAGCTTTCCAGGAATATCTAAACGATGCTTGTTCGTGACTTACGGGTATGACATCCTTTATTGTCACAAAAAAGACGAGTTAATACGCCCAAAAAACTAACACATTTTTTCAAAGAGTTACAGCACTCATTACTTTTGTCTCAGCTCGGAAAATCGTCAATGTTGTTTTTCAAATTCCTTCACCGACTAGACGCACGACTAACACTGGATTAAACAGCAGTACTTATTTAATATTGACTAAGAACACAATGCAAGTTTGAGGAGGGAAAAATAAAGATGTCACGGGGAGAAAATAAATAAATACTAAATTAAAAAAATAAGGCATACACCAAAACTCCTTCCATTGTTTCGATTTGTGATTCACTCTCTAATTAAATTCTAATTAAGACGTTCCAATTCGCCCCTCGTTTAAAACAACTTCTCGGAAAATGGAATTACTCACGCCAGAACTCTTTCCACAAACGCTAAAATGATTCTAAGCACTCCTCTTCAAAAACCAAACATCTATATACAAACAAGTCTTTACATACTTGCACACGCGACTGGTATTTTATTTGGAGAAACAAACTACTGTAAGATTTTTGACAAAACAAATATTTAGTCATAGGAAAGGGGAAAAAGAATTTATTTACCCAAGTCTTCCCCGGAATTCATTTGTATATACTTTGCACAAATGCTGACGCACAAAAGTAAAAAAAAAGGAAAATGGCGGAACAAAAAAATTAAAAATTAATTAAGTGCCATTTACCTGCAGATCTTGCTTCGCTGCCTCAGCGCCAGCTCTTGTCGTAAATGTTACAAAACCAACGGGCTGCAAACGAAAAAAGTAAAAATGAACACTAAAATGGCAAAAATATAATTCCAGAGATTTACAAAAAAAAAAAAGAGATCTCTGAGACAAGACAAACAACACAAAAGAGAATATAATGGCAAAATTTTCATTAGCAGCGATGATAAGTTATTTCTTTTTTTCATTGCTTCAGCTCTTAATTGCAATTAAGTAATTTAAGTACCAAATATTTACACGGAGAGCAAGATTGTCTTGCCGAGATCTTGAATTAATTTAGCATATTGCAGCAGGCGAATATACCAGTGCGAGAGGTTTTTATTAATTAATTAATTAATTTTGAAATGCTATGTTGTATTGACCGATTCGAGAGCCAATTAGGAGCCATTTACTAATTAAAGCCGGATGATTTTGCGAGGGGTGGGGACAAGGTATATTTCCGTACTTACCGACGATGTTTTTCCGTTTTTGCTCGTGACCTTCAGTAGAGAACCTTCATAACCCTGGCAAAGAAAAAAAATTAATTAATTAACATACGATTTCTGTTTATTTGCGTGAAAAAAATGTACAGTAGACACCGGCTATAACGTACTCTCACGGTACCTAAAAAAGTAGTACGTTATAACCGAAGTACGTTATAAGCAATACCGCCTCTAAGATTCAATAGGACACAAAAAAAAGAAAGTGTTCACTGTAATATGTGTTTTAAACAGGTCTAATTTTTTAAAATTTAAATTAAACAGAGAAAATTCTTTATGACTTACAATTTTTATTGAGACAAATATTCTGTCATTTTCTTTCGTTTTAAATGGGCAGAGGCTATTTTAAAAATACCGTTTTGGATATCCATAATAGACATTTATAGAGTCTCTGCATCATCACTCAGGCATTCAAAGAATCGTCGAATTTTTTTGCAGCATGGAATGCGTCGGGTATACTTGTTGTAGGCTCCTCTGTTTCTTCTTCACATCATCAGAATCATTATAGATAGGACTTTTCAGAAGGCATTTACATGGTGAATGTCAAAGAAAAATCTTGGCCTTGTTCTTAGCCTTGCCTAGCAGGGGAAAAAGATAAAAGATCGCTCCCTTCCTTCATACACAATTCATCTCGCTAGAGAATCGGAAAACTGGCAACGAGTGTTTTTGAACGTACTGAAATTTATGAGAAAAAGGAGATAAAATGCTTAAGAAAAGCAAAATTTTATTCTTGGATTGGGTATAAAAAGTACGTTATAGCCGAAGTACGTACTTTCGTTAAGTACGTTTTAACCATAGTTAAATAACAACATAAATATAGGACGTCAATCGAGACCTAGCTTCTAGGTACGTTATAAGCGATAGTACGTTCTATCCCAGGTCCGTTATAACCGGTGCGTATTGTACTTAAAAATCACAGGTGCATTAGCGGATCTAGAAAAGAAATTCTGGGTGGAGGCACAAAATAGTTTTTGTCCCATTTTTCTTATAAATGCCTTTAAAATTACAAAATAAGACAATCTTGAATAGTCTGAACTTGGTTCATCTAGTGGGGAGGGAGCGACATATACCCCCCCTTATGTACGCCACTGCGGCGAAATACCTGTACCCTTCGACTATAAGTGGTATGACTAAGAAGGTGCGACAGTATAGGGGCCCTCAAAAAGTGCCAGAGGTCTGGGGGGAGGCCTCCGAATGTCTTAGTCGGGCTCTGTTGAAAGGGGAGACAATTTACTACTTGTGTTTAAAAAAAGTAGATTGTTCTGGGATGAAAACTTACGATATGAGCGAATATTCGAGTTACGACCTTTTGACTTATCGCGATTCACTGTATTGAACGTATCTAGTTCAGACTATCTACAGACTCGACTATCGCGAGTTCACTGTATTGAACGTATCTATAGTTCATAAGGTATCATAGAACTCGATATCGCGAGTTCCTGATGAGTATCTTAGTTCATGACGTATCTATGGAACGACTTATCGCGAGTTCACTGTATTGAAAGTATCTATAGTTCATAGACGTATCTATGAACCGACTTATCGCGAGTCACGTATGACGTATCTATAGTTCTCACCTATCTATAGAACGCGACTTATCGCGAGTTTACTGTATTGAACGTATCTGTAGTTCATAGAACTATCTATAGAACGGACTATCGCGATCACTGTATTGACGATCTAGTCTAGAACGTATCATGAACGCGACTATCGCGAGTTCACTGTATTGAACGTATCTATAGTTCATAGAACGTATCTATAGAACGCGACTTATCGCGAGTTCACTGTATTGAACGTATCTATAGTTCATAGAACGTATCTATAGAACGCGACTTATCGCGAGTCACTGTATTGTACGTATTTATAGCTATAGAACGTATCTGTAGAACGTATCTATAGTTCCTATTGAACGTATCTTACATTTTGTCTGCGCAAACTCGTGCGACGTTCGATCTTCATCGGCTAAAAGACGAGCAACATAAAACAGATCAAGACACTTATTCACCACCAACCCCAGAATCTTTCGTTATCCATAAGCTGAACGAGTCTCTCTCTCTATAATGCATATATATCCCACCACCTCCCGGCGGTTTACGGGGAAAAGAGTCCTATACCGAGAGTTAAAATGAATGAAGGGTCGATTGGCAACATTGAAAAGCAATTATGTCTCGTTTTCTGCTAATGCGACATGTGCCGGGCTGCGCCCATGATTCTATTAGAAAAGGAAAATTGAATTGTATGCAAATGAGAGCCTCTGGTGGAGAGAGACGAAGGCTCAATGTCTCGCGAAACTTGATTTAGTTCTTGTCAGGCTGCTGGAAAGTGCATTTGGAAGTTTTAACGAGCGATTGTACCGCATTAGTTCGTATCCGGTGGCATCCGCTTTATTCTGAATTCAATAATGGAGTACGATCATTAAAAGTGTGCATTTTAGGTGTCACGTATACGCTGGTGTCCAAAATTAAAATTAAAAATACACACAAAAAAAGAGATTTCTTTCTATTCTAAAAAAAAGTAAAGGCCGCTGTCAAGACCTTGTTGGCCTATCTTTTCCTAAACCGCGGAGATTTGAATTTCGAGAAACATGTCCACGGATTTGGAAAATTCTGAGGAACCTGGCAAGCTGACTTAAATTTCGAAAATCGAATTATTTTAGAAGATATGAATAGAAAAACTGAAAAAATAAAACAGAATGGTTGCCATATTGGGCATAAAATCGTTCATTCCTTTGCAGCAAAGCCATTCCAAGTAGGTAGAATCACGGGAGATTCACAAACATGACGTCGAAGTACACCCATATTACGCCCAATTAAAAAGTATATGAAATAAATAACTCAAAGTGCGTTACACAGACAATTTTCAAATAGTCAGTTCGCTTAGAACACAGGAGTTTAGAATGAGCGATCATTTGTTTTTCCAAAACAGAATAACTCATGGTAACCGATTTTAAAAGCGCCCTCTTGGCATTCGGTACGATCTGACAAAAGGGTATCATTCCAGGCAGGATGAAGCTAAACTTCGTGTTCCAGAATGTTAGAAACCAGTATCTTGAAAATGAAAAATAAATTCAGATTATTTTAAAGCCGGTTCGGTCCAGCTGGAGTATTTGTTACCAGTCTACACTGCAAATTCCCAGCACACATTGGGAACACATTTGGAACACATTTATTGGAAAAAAGTGTTCCAGTTACCTAAAAGTGTTCTGAAATGCGTTCCGAATGTGATTCTTTATAAAGGAAGTGTTCCGAAAGTGTTCTGAAAATGTTCTGAAAGTGTTATGCTTAGGATATTTGTTAATCTAAACTTAGGAACACATTTGAGAACAGATTGGGAACACCTTAAGAATAGATTGGGAACACATATTAGGAGCACATTTGAGTACAGATTGGGAACACTGGTGAAATCATTGCTTTCTTTGTTACAACGATATTGCTATGAGCGAGTAGCCTGAACGGTATAGCATTGGCCTCGAGATCGGGAGGTCCGGGGTTCGAATGCCGCTAAGTGAGAAAAAATAAAATCCAAGTCCACAAATTAATTCTAAAATTCAATAACAAATGACAGCACTAAATTATAGGAATTCAATAATTCATTAAAATCAGTTTCAAACTCTAAAAAGTTCTAAGTCCAATTACAAAACTAAAAAGTAGTTCCTAAACATAACACCAGATTGCAGCACTAAAAATGCAATAACAAATGGCAGCATTAAAATTAATTAATTAATAATTAAATAAAATAACTAAAATGTCCCAATTGAAACATAGCAGGCTCCAAATCCAGAAAAAATACAACTCAACCATCCAGGATGAAAACAACTTTACTCAACCCCTTACGCCAATTGCGGCCGCGCCCCTTGATGACGTCACTTCCGCCGCACCTGCTCTTACTTTTTAGAAAGTGTTCTCAAATCTAATCCTAAAAGCATTCTTTAAAGTGTGCTAAAAAGGATGACAAAATAAGTGTCCTAAAAAGTATTCTGAAATGGGTTCCAAACAGTGTTCTCAAATGTGTTCCAAAAAGTGTTCTCAAAAAGGGGACAAAATAAGTGTTCCAAAAAGTGCTCTGAAATGGGTTCCAAAAAGTGTTCTACAATGTGTTCCCAAAAAGTGTTCTCAAAAAGGGGACAAATAAGTGTTCCGAAGTGTGTTCCAAAAAGTGTTCTGAAATGAGTTCCAAAAAGTGCTCTGAAATGTGCTTTTAAAAGTGTTCTCAAAAAGGGGACAAAATAAGTGTTCCAAAAAGTGTTCTAAAATGTGTTCAAAGATTTGCAGTGTATATATTGGGCGGCGTTCATTATGCCATTATAGCAGTTATAGTACACTTTGGATATTGGCCAGAGCGGCCAGATGATATCATTCGTGGTGCTCAATACGCCCATCTGCAAAGGATTATGTATATGAAAATATGGATAACGGTTTTCCGGAAACATTAAATGAGCATCAAAGAAGACATACTAAGTATTGTTTTCTTACAGTTAAATATTAACTACTATACATTAACATCGCCAAATTATGAAAATTCGCCAATAGTTGGCTCATACGCAAGTTGTTCCATGGGTTTCACTTCATTCAAAATAGTGCGAAGTTTCAATTTTTATGTTCCAAGCAACATGCAGGAACCAAGGAATGTGTAGCTCGGTAACATTCTATCGGATCCAACCTCTGGGTTTTGTTTGTTGAAATGATGTCTTTTTTACGAATAAGCCTTATTAGGGGCCGAATGCCTCACACGAAAAGCGAGTCTAGGGGACTTGGCCCCTAGTTTCTACAAAAAATGGGTTTAATGCTTGGGAATTAGGAGACATTCTGGAAAGTGCGCTAGCGTTTAAACGGCGCGTTCAATTCAGCTTCAGTTTGGTATATGTGTTTGAATGATTCATCGATTAAACTTTGTTTAAATGCTTGGTCATGATCTGAATCGTAAGTGTTCAGAGAGTAGAGTGGAGTCACTCCAGATTTTTTACTCTGAAAAATCAATGCCCATTTTTTAATTGAATTGAAAGTCTATGGCAGTATAGCTTACGTTTTCCTACTGATAACTTTAATGACTATTGGACGGAAGCTGTCTTCGACATTTCACAAACCAAATCGCGGAAAAAATGGCCCAGACAGCACATAAGCTTAAATCAAGCTTGACATTTCTTTGAATTGGACGTATTCATACAAGCTTGACAGTTCCATTCATTTTAAGCTTGCAGCAAGCTTGGAGAAGTCATTGGAACTGTCAAGCTTGAATGCAGCTTGATTTGGAAAGCCACATCCACATAACCAATAATTTATCATCCGTCATCCATGTACTTGACCCTAGAATTAAAAAAAATAGGATTCTATATTTCCAAATATGGAAATTCTTCAAAATAAAATACAATTAGACTACGAAATGGATTTCAAAATCAGTCGTTTGTCTAGATTTTGGCCAGTATGGCCCAACACGAGTGTCGCGATATTGAAAGTTTTAAAACGTGTGCTGCTTTTAAGTTTATAGTATGCTTATTTCCCTATGAGTAGAGTCAAAAAATCACGCACAACATTATTTTAATTTGGATTCATCCCATGGAAAAATAAAAGAAACAGATCGGCATCGGCCACTGATCGATCTCCCAGAAAAAGGCGTGACAACCCTAACAGTCACTTCTAACTTGAGTCATGCCAGCGCGAGGCAGATTGGCTAAAGGGTTAGGACGCTGGCTTCCCAACCCTTAGGGACCGAGTTCGATCCGAGCGGTGGACGCTTGATGGAAACAGATTAAATTAACTTGAAATTCCAGCATAGAGGGGAAAATGAATGGAAAAATGAAATATGTGGGGCGAGTTCGCCGACGGGTGTATTTAAGAAATTTTTTTTAAAGAAAATTTTTTCAAGCTTGAAATTAAGCTTGCTATGTCAAGCTTGATTCAAGCTTGCTATGTCAAGCTTAAAGCAAGTTGGGCAAGTGTCAACTTGAATACTGGATTCAAGCTTGCATTAAGCTTACACGCTTGAAATTTTCAAGCTTAATTCAATTTTATTGACTTGATAAATCAAGCTTGCTGCTAGTTGGATGCAAGTTTGCTGTGCTGACTGGGTGACGCTTCAAATAACAAATCGTAATGAAAACTCATTCATATTTTGACATTGAAATATACCAGAAAAGTGGCCGATATTCGCTGGGATTAACTTGAAAATCTGTTCGAACAGCAGATCATTTCCACAGCGAAGAGATAACCGTTCATCCGACTACAGAGTACAGGTTGAAGTTTTAATTTCCCGATTTCGCCCAGCAAGGAAATGATCCATTCGCTTATCTCGCGTCGAGAACACTCATTTCGAATATCTTAATCGAGACGTTATCTTGTCTGTACAAAATAATCTAGATCTTCAACTGTTTGAAATTGCGATTTTATTCAATTATCTTTTAAAATTGTATTGGTTCTGGTTATTTTTTATGACCTTCTTTTAAAAACCCATTTATGCCTAGCGTTCCTTATCACTTTCCGAACATGTACCCTGTAAGGAAAGTATTGTCATCCTGAAACAATTCGACTTCGAGATTTTGGGTGTAGGGACACGTTTGGAGGTCTCCTGAATTCATTTATGCTATTTTTACGAGATGTATGTATGTATGTATGTGTGTGTGTATTTGTGTTTGTGTATATGTGAGTGAGTGAATACGATAGCTCCTCAACGGGGCATTCGATCGAGCTCAAATTGGGTATATATTATAAACTAACGTCGCAAGACCGGTATTGATTTTGGTGTGTATAGGACCACAAAATTCCACAAAGTTTTTCTACAGGGCTACGACAAAGATTTCTTTTACAGGATGGCCTATGGGGGGACATTCTTGAAAGTGCGCCAGCGTTTAAACGGCGCATTCGATTGAGTTTCAGTTTGGTATATATATTTGAATAATTCATCGATTCAAATTGATTTAAATGCTTGTTAAGGATCTTAATCGTAAGTGGTCGGAAAGTCGAGTGGAGTCACTCCAGATTTTTTTAGCATTTTTGCCGTCGGTCGCAAAAATTATTAAACGTTTTTCGAATTTCCTTGCCTCGATTCGTGAGTATTAAATCTTAATTCCACAAAATATAGCCAAGTAAGTGTTGGGCACATTACAAAATTAAATTTAATGAAAACTATAAGTGCAATCGTGGCATTGGATCGTATGTAAATAGAGTTGTGCTGGAAAGTTTTTTAAAGTCGATGCGTATGGCACGATTTATCTTTCTTGTTTAATATTTGTATTCTTCATTTTGAACACCCGATTCAAAATCTGGAGTGACTCCACTCGACTTTCCGAACACTTACGATTCAGATCATGACCCAGCATTTACATTCATTTGAATCGATCCATCATTCAAACCTATAGACCCAATGGAAGCTCCATCGAATGCACCGTTTAAACGCTAGCGCACCTTCAAGAATGTCTCTCCATAGGCCATTATGTAAAAGAAGTCTTTGTCGTAGCCCTGTCGAAAAACTATAAGTCCTATATACATCCCAATCAATACCGGTCTTGCGACGGTGGTTTATAACGTATAGACCCAATTGGAGCTCCATCGAATGCCCCGTTTAGGCGCTATCGTGTTCACTCTCTCACACACACATACATACATACATCTCGTAAAAACAGCATCCATGCATTCAGAAGCCCACCCAACGCGTCCCTACACCCCAATCTCGAAGTCCAATTTTTTCATAATGACACTACTTTCCTTGCAGGGTGCATGTTCGGAAAGTAAAAAGCAATGTACCGCATGCACAAAATCTGACAGACATATTGCGTTTATTTTATAGTAAACATGAAACACACTTAAAAAATGGAAAAGAGTCTATTCTTTTTTAGCGAAGTTGTTAAAAAATAAAGACCCATTCTGCGACATTTATAGAGCCAGCCCGTTTTATCATAAAATCCCATTCTCCATGGCGCGTGAAATACTCGCAGAACGGATAAATATGGCTTCTGATTTAAAATGAATGGACGCTCGAACAGAAACGCGGCTAAGTAGTCATCATCCATTATCTCGGTTTGCACACAAGCCACATGTCACGTTTTGTAATTCAATTATTGGGCCAAAATTGAATTTGCTTTTCAAAAATCTTGGCTTTTATGCCATTCTGCGGGATGGATTGAAACGCTCTGCTGCGAGGCAAAACATACGGAGCGATAGTGAGCCGGCGGAGTGTAGTTCATTTTAACCCTTTGAGGCGCAACCCTTTCCCAATGCTGAAAAAAGGGCAGCCGTTGCCATCGCTCGACTGGACGACCCGCAAGAGGGCGGACGAGAGGGCCACAGATCGAGAGACCCTTTTTCTGACGACAGCTGGCTGTGCTGCACAGCCAACTGCGTCAAAAAAGGGTCTCTCGATCTGTGGCACGCGATGAACGTTTTGACGCAGCCAGCTGTCGCCAAAAATGGGTCTCTCGATCTGTGGCACGTGATGAACGTTTCGATCGTCCGCCCTCTTGCGGGTCGTTCAGTCGAGCGATGGCAACGGCTGCCCTTTTTTCAGCATTGGGAAAGGGTTGCGCCTCAAAGGGTTAACCTTCAGTCAAAATGAGAGGACATATGCCTATTGCAGTGGCGTCTCCCTCGTAATATAGTTGAATGACGTAAGGGTGTCTCTGTAGGGCAACTGTCGAATAAGGGAAAGACTGTTTACGATTGGCTCATAGCACGTCTCTTGATCTTTTGGGACTTGGTTTAGGTGCCTAAACAAAAGGGATAACCAACAAAAACTGCATTTTCCCAATAAAATTTTTGGTTATGAGATTGTTAGTGTAAAACATATTAATGTGTATAGAAAGGATCAGGGGCGTAGCCAGAAATATTTCATGGGGGGGGGGGTTACGACTACTACAACTCATATATATGTATACGTGTGTGTGATAATGTAGTGAAGACCATTCATTTTGTAGGGCAAAAAATTCCTCATGGGGGGGTTATGACCCCCCTAACCCCCCCCCCCCCTTGGCTACGTCCCTGGAAAGGATACATAGTCTCCTGCGCTGTCTGTGCCTCCGCGGAAAAAAATATACTTTGTTGAATTGAGGGGGAAAAAAAATGGGATTCGACAAAAATTGGGTTGGCGCTATTTCAACTGAATAATTTTGTTGTTTTTAACAAAATTTTTGTTAAATTAACACAATAATAATATTTCATTGATTCAACAAAAATATTTCTTTAAAATAGAGCCAACCCAGATTTTGGTGAATCAACGAAGCAATTTTTTTTTTTTTTAAGTGTACATTCATGGAGAAAACGATTAATACAATCTAAATACAATTAATACAATCACTTTGCCACATTTCAAAATCAAAAAATTTTGAAAGCAGTTAAAAATCACAGTAAGCAAAATAAACAAGAAATCAGTGGCAAACATCTATCCATAAATAAATGTCAATTGAGCTGAATTTAGAATGCTATTCGCAAAATGTCCTCTCTTACACAAATGCACCTGCAACAGGCTATTTCTACAGTTATCCGAACGATCATTCATATTGAACTTTTCTCAAAACAGGGTTTCTACAGATTTCACAGCTTTTGCTTCCCTGACTTTCCCTGACATCTATCATGCTCTTCCTTGACTTGATCGAGCGTGCTTTCCCGAATTTTGCATTTCTGTTTTTAACATGACATCCTTTAATGAATCATTTTTTCTATATTTTGCCTCTTTTGTTCACAAATAATAATAATATTAAATTAATATATACAAGAATCTTATTGGACATCACTGGATTCCGACAAAAACCATGTTGGATTATAATTTAAGATAAAAATTAAGCCTAAAAATTAATTAAGCCTTAAAATTAATTTCAACTGCACAAGATAGGCTCATAGAGAACCCATTTTAAAATTATTTATAAGGTTGAATGAGAAAATAAAAATAAGACAACTTCTATACTTAGGTTCAAACAGACAATATTTTCTTGATTTTGCAACAAAAATTGAATTTTGTTGCATTTCCCTGACTTTTTCCCCCAAATCCCTGACTTTCCAGGTCTGTAGAAACCCTGCAAAATTATTATTCAGCTTCTGTCATTGCCCAGCTAACAGCTAAACATGTCCAAAATAAATAAATAAATAAATAAAGTGTTCTCCTGAGACTGTTTTAACTTCGAATTACCTTTCTTAGAATATACATGTTGTTGTTTTTTTCTCCTTTTTGTGTTTGCCTGCTTTCGCTTATTTCTTCCCCCAACAGAGAAACGAGATATTAAGGGCTTTTAATTACGTAAGACTTAACGGGTCGATGCTATCACGTTGCGCGTTGTCCTACTCCAATCTGTGACCAAGTTTCAAAAGGAGGAAAAAAAGTTTTACTCTTATATTATTTATTATTATGATTTATTTATCCATTTTTTTTTTTACGAGACAAATAAATCTTTAGGGAAGGGATGCCCCTTTCTCTCTTCAAGAGGAAAATTAATTAAAATGCTTTTAATATAGAACGTTGTGCCAATGAACATTTTTTTGAGTGCATTTTTTCAAAACCGCATTTTTTTTTAGAAAATAACTACAAAGATTTCTTTTTTGATACCAAATTTTTTTTAATTAAAAGTTAAAGTTCGTATAAATAAATGATATGTTTTATAACTATGATATATTTCATATTTATAATACATGATAAAGGGTCTCTCGATGTGTGGCACGCGATGAATGTTTCGATCGTCCGCCCTCTTGCGGGTCGTTCAGTCGATCGATGGCAACGGCTGCCCTTTTTCCAGCATTGGGAAAGGGTTGCGCCTCAAAGGGTTAACAATAATATTTAAGATAGCACCGATTCTCGCAAGCATTTCAAACCGTTTCAAGCGGGTTTTCATTTCATTTTAATAAACCGGAGTTTTCATCCAAAAGTGCTGCGAGCGAACGTATTCTGCCTGCCCGGGGAGTTCTGTTGACACATCCGAATGACAAACCTTGAGTCAATACGAAAACAGAAAAGGTCCTCATTATATTTGCATATCGGAAAGAGAGCGAAGGAAAGAAAGAGGGTGGGGGGTTACAAAACATACCGATTTCGAACGACTGTCAATAAACAAGCCACGAGCCAATATTGGATAGCGTACCGTGATAGTATTTGTGTTGGTTTACTTTTTGTTACTGTGATGGGATTACAAACTAAGCTCTCGTGATATTCAAATTTTGAAATGTAGGGTGCTTTTATATCCCATAGGATAGGTGCATGTCACGTGCCCTATATTATACTATGCCTTATATTAATGACTATGTCATTTTATCTCTCAACACCCTTTATTGAAAAACGTGTACCAAAAATGCGACCTTATTTAATTTACATATATAAATACTATTCGTTCACAACAGCTTTCATCTAGTGTGACACTCTTTCGTAAGCTATAGAATAGGCTCACATGTATTTTTTCTATCCATAGGTGACACTCCTAAAAATTCCAACATAGGGTGACCAGGCGAAATACTCGAAAGAGGAGCGATCCAATGACAGAGTCCATTCATATCGTCTTAATAGGGCCATCCTGAAACTAAAAATAAGGGGGTTCAGGGGGATCTCCCCCTGACGAGGTTCGAATAGCCGAGTTCTTTATACTATCTTGTATACTGTATATACTAGTATACGGACTGTATATACTAGACCGTATATGCGGACCGTATATACTAGAGCCAATAAAGAGTGGTTCGAGTCAATATTTTTTTCCGTGTCAGCTTTTTTATGACGAAAGGCTGAAATTTTATACATCGTCCCATTAACGTAGGCTGCACATTTTAATAACTCGGAAATTTTTCGCACGGGTGTCGTACACAAATTTAAATTTAATTTGCAGAAACTTTTAATCGATACCCTAAAATTTCGTACTCTTTTTTACGTAATTTTGTAATTTATTTCGCGACCCACATTTACGAGGAATAAATGCCTGGGTTAGTATTTTTCAGGACACCCTGTCTTTTGCCAGGATGGGTTTTGTGCGGTTTTTACTCCTGCAAATATGTGCCAATCCTGAGCAGCAGTTTTTTACTTTCCGTACATGTACCCTGTAAGGAAGGTATCGTCATCATGAAAAAATTCGACTTCGAGATTTCAGTGTATGGACACGTTTGGAGGTCTTCTGAATTCATGGATGCTATTCTTACGAGATGTATGTATGTATGTGTGTATGTGAGTGAACACTATCCTAAACGGGGCATTCGATCGAGCTCAAATTGTGCATATGTCTCATAAACAACCATTGTAAGACCAGTATGGATTTGGGTGTGTATAGGACCAAGGGCGGATTAAAGGGGGAGGGGTGGAGGGGGCGACCGCCCCCCCCCCCGAGGCAAAAGAAATTAATGTAAAAGATCTTATTTTACTTCCATAAAATGGACGTATATGTCAAACTCCTAACTAACCGCCCCCCCCCCGAGAAACTTGCATTAATCCGCCACTGTATAGGACTTATAGTTTTTCTACAGGGCTACGACGCAGATTTCTTTTACAGGATGGCCTATGGGAGGAAATTCTTGAAAGTGCGCTCGCGTTAAAATGGTGCATTCGATGGAGCTGCCATTTGATACATATGTTTGAATGATTCATCGATTCAAATGGATTTAAATGCTGGGTCATGATCTTAATCGTAAGTGTTCGAAAAGTCGAGTGGAGTCACTCCAGATTTTTTTTTCTTCATTTTAAAAATGGGTTAAGTGTAATCCAAACAAAAATTCATACCAGGAACTGTATCAGTTGCATATAAATAGACTAGACTTGTAGTAAGACAAATAAGGATTGGGGTTGGGAGACATCAAGTGGAAAAGGCACGATTAAGTTTATGCGTGTAAAAGTAAAGTTGCAAAGGAAGCAGCATCCTATGTTCCCACAGAAAGACTGACCCCAAAAGCACAGACATATCGGTTAATGTCGAAAACGGAGAGTTTGCAATATTGGACAATATCGGTAAAAGCTGGACCGACGTATATCTAACGGTTAACATTTTGCCCAATATTGGGCGAAATTGGAGATGGAGATTCTCCAATACTGGTAAAGGCTGGACCGGCGAATATCTAACGGTTCACTTTTTGTCTAATATTGAGAGACATTGGAGATGGACATTGGCCAATACTGGTAAAGGCTGGACGGGCCAATATTGAGGAAGGCAATATTGGACAATATCAGTAAAAGCTGGACCGGCGAAAATCTAACGGTTAACTTTTTGGCCAATACTGGTTAAGGCTGGACGGGCCAATATTGGGGAAGGCTGAACGGGTTTAAAAGTTATTGAGTGATTTTTGTCAATTATATATAGTGATGAATTCTATTTCAGAGTTGCATTTTGGTAATAAATCTTCTAATTAATATTCGTACCGGGAAATCATTTTTCAAGAAACCATTCATTATTCGACCAGCTTGGGATTCGAGCCTTTAGTCCTTAGGCGTTCCAACCTCAGGATGCCATGGGTCTTACTCCAGAATGTCAAAAAGTTGAAGTGAATATTTTTTAGTTTCTGAATGGGAACTTAAATAAAAATGTATATAGAGAGCGAGCTTTTGCCTTTTGAATGTTGAGTCACTAGGGAGTTTTGTTTTTTTTGTATAACTGTAATAATGAGTTTCTTTTTGTAAAATGCTCTTCTTCACGAAATTGCCTAGAATGACTTTTATTTTGTGAAATCTACGAAATTTGAAATGACGTTACATAACGGGCTTTTTTTTTCTAATTTATAAAGTTCAAAAATTAGAAAAGTACTTTTAATAAAATTTTAATATTTTTATCTTTTTAAAAATAAATAAACTGAAGAGTATTAACTATCTGACCTTGTACAAACTTTTAACATCCCAAAATCAGTATTGGGCAGTATTGGCCGAAATCGTGATAAAATGACGAGCAGAAGCGTCCCCCCCCCACCTTCTTGTTCAGGGTACCGTTCTTCGGAAAGTCGACCCGCATGGCCGATGTCGATCGACGCATCTTTCTTATAAGTTATGGAATTAAAATTGTTTTTCAGATTTCCTTTCAGAAAATTTGTTTTTTTACGTGAGATCTACGAAATTTAAAACATTATATTGTTTATAACCTAAGATAAATAAATAGACTGTCGGCTTAAAAGATCCATACCAAACTTGTTTTGTGACTCCGACTATCGCAGTACCGATATTGGGGGCAACATTGGCCAAAATCGAGACAAAACGACCGATGGGAGCCGATCTATGCCGCCATGGACCGATATCACCTCAACATCGGTCCATACAGGTGTGCCACTTGGGACATTATTACTTTCCGAACATGTACTATGTAAAGAAAGTATTGCCATCCTGAAAAAATTCGACTTCGATATTTTAATGTATTGACACGTTTTGAGGTCTTCTGAATTCATTCATGCTGTTTTTACGAGATGTATGTATGTATGTGAGTGATACGCGTGAACACGATATCGTGTGAACACGATAGCTCCTAAACGGGGCATTCGATGGAGCTCCCATTGGGTCTATAGGTTATAAACCATCGTTGAAAGACCGATATTGATTTGGGTGTATATAGGACTTATAGATTTTCGACAGGGCTACGACCCAGATTTCTTTGACATTATGGCTTATGGGGGGATAAATTCTTAAAAGTGCGCTCGCGTTGAAACGGTCCATTCGATGGAGCTCCGATTGGGTCTATAGGTTTAAACGATTCTTCGATTCAAATGGATTGAAATGCTGGGTCATGATCTCAACCGCAAGTGCTCGGAAAGTCGAGTGGAGTCACTCCAGATTTTTTAAATTTATCTCACATTGTACAAGCATGAAATCTCACGATTCAGCCGATTTTGCATTCCATTTTATTTTTCCAGAGTCCATAAATATCTTTTTTTTTTTTCTTTTTCTTTACACTCCATTGTCTCAAAAACTCGAAGAATATCAGTTACCCGACACTTCAGCCGCCCCCCCTTTAAAAAACGTTCCTTTTACTGCGACACCCCTTTCCCCCCTTTACAAAACAACCCAGAGAAAAATCAATTTTCATCCCCAAATTTAAAAAAAAACAAAAAACCTACTGCAAGTCGAATCATTAAAATTTCGCCATTTCGCCATTCTTTCCTCATTCCCTCTCCCCCCCCCCCTCTCTACTTCCTCCTGCTCTTCTAAGTTTTTTTCCATTACCCTCTCCCCCCCCCATCCCTTATTTCGGAATCAAAATGAATCATTCTTGGGGGTGGGTGGGGGGGGGCGAAATCTTTTCCCTGTTACCCTGGAAGAACTAGTCACTGTCTTTAAAGCGGAGCTAGGCTAAAGAAGAGGAAGATACGTAATTTGATAACATCGGGGGGGAAGACGTCCCGAGTAATTAAAAGTCCTTAATATCTCATTTTTCAAGCGCTGGCGCAGGGGGGGGGCGCAGAGGAGATCCTCAATAAAGGGCGACAGGGAGGCAGGAAAAAAAAAACATGGACATGAAAATTTTGTGGTGTTGTTTGGAATGGGTTAAAATGTTGCGGTTTTGTTGTGCTGGTGGGAGGACGAAGATCAGACGGTTGCTTTTGGTGGGCGCACGGGGTGTCCGGGTTCGAGTTTTCGAGGTATGGGCAAGCCTACACGCATCTGCCCACTTTTTACAAAAATGCAAAATTTTCGAAATTTGGGAATCAGCGTTCTGGTCTATCGCGAGACTGTCTATTCATAGGTCTGTAGCTTGGACCCGTTTTCTCCCTGTGTCACTCGAATACGCGTTAGAATCTCTACAGGGGACGGTGGACGTTATCAAAGTCCTTTTTTAATTTTTGACCCAAAATTATGAATTTTTGTATAGATATGCTTTGAAGTATGGCAAAATTAAATACTTGAAAAACTAAAAATTTTTTTTAAATTTAAATTTAAAAAAATTTGAATTTCGAAAATTCCAGTGAACCATTGGAATGGTATGTCTTTAGCGCGCCCATTTTTAATTTTTTCCTTCCATTTTCTCTTGTTATTATTCAAAAATGTATTCCGAACCAACTGTCTTATTCATTGAGAGATTTGTAGAAAATTGAAATTTTAGGAAGCATTTTTATACGTTAACACTGAATTTTCATAAAATTTTCATTGTTTTTATAAACTTATATTGAATTTATATAATCTGAAGGATCACCCAAATTAAAACGGATAAGAAAATGGATTCTTATATGTATCTTGAGTCTCTGTTATGAATTTTATAAGACTTCTTCAAAAATTGTGTCGCGAGGGACCTTTTAAAGACAGAGATCTGCGAAAAATATTCATTTTGCACAAAAGGCATATTTTTCGGACATTGAAAGGAGCCTTTATGAGATACTTACATTTTTTAAAACGCTTATAACTATTTTACTCATTAAGTTAGAGACATGCAGTTTTTTGTTTCAGATACAGTAAAAATCAAAGGATAAAAAATAGGGGTCCAAAAAAGGGTATCGTTTTTCTACAGGGCTACGACCCGATTTCTTTGACAGGATGGCCTATGGAGAAATTCTTGAAAGTGCACTAGAATGTGTAACGGTCCATTCGATTGAGCTTCAATTGGGTATATATGTTTGAATGATTCATCGATTCAAATTTATTAAATGCTGGGTCATGATCCTAATCGTAAGTGCTCGGAAAGTCCAGTGGAGTAAAGATTTTTTATATTTGTGAAGTCCATGTATTCTGCAACATACAGATCTCCTAAACACTTCCATAGTTTTTACGAAAGCTTCCTATCCATATTTCTATAGTATACTTTTTATATGTTTTACAGTATAATCTGCTTAATCAAGGGATTCTATAACTATAAATGTCAAAATATAGAAGCATACGTTACCTTGTAAGCCCTAAATAGGAGATATAATTCTCTTGGTTTGGCATCCATAGGTAAACCACTGACAAATAATGTTCGGACCTGAAATAAATGGATATACATTAACAAACACGTCCTTATGTTAATATGAAAACATACAATTGCGATTATTTATTTGGACACTCAAGAAAGTTACGATGATTTCAAAATTTAAGTAAAGAAAAGAAAAAACGATTGTAAAGGAAACAGATAATTATCTAATTTCAGTTGAGGTTTTATGCACTGCAGAGAATCCTGCACTTTTTAAAAACTATTTAGCAGTTTGATCACTCTGCCTTGGATTGAAAAAACATATAATATACAGGGTGGCTATAATTAAACTGCAAGTGTTCAAGGGGTGCTGGAGAGAAAACGACCGAGAATATTCCAGTGAAATTGGGTATCGACACGTTTCAGAACATGCGCAAGTCAAATATGCAAAAAAAAATCGTCATTTTCATCCGATAGAGGGTGCTGTACCGTATTTCAAAGCTCACCGGTGGCCTATACAACTTACAAAACCGATAGACAAAGCACAGTGACATTCTAAGAGGCATATAAGCAATGTAAAACTTCATTTACAGTTTATCAAAATTCCATACAATTCGCTTCAGTCATTGAATTTTTACAGTAACATGTCATCAAAAATTAACGTCAATTAAGACCACACATTAAACCATTCATAAAGACGCTTTGGAAAACAATTCAACCATTATTTATTCTCATGGATACTCATTGGACCTCTTCTGAATCGTTTCATACGCCGGTATTCTTTCAAAGTAGCCGAATAATGGCTACCCTTCTGATAGAATATCTTCACTCACAATGCACGTTCCTTCTTATTCAGAGTCATGATGGACCATGACTCAACGGGGTCTTGTTTTGACACGGTTCGATGGGCTTAAAATTTGCATATAGGACTTCCATAAGCATTGAAACAGGATAGAGCGCCATCTATCGGGTGAAAATGGCGATTTTTTTTTATTATTGCATATTTGATTGCGCATGTTCTGAAACGTGTAGATACCCAGTTTCAGAAATATTCCTGATAGTTTTCTCTCCAGCACCCCTTGAACACTTGCAGTTTAATTATGGCTACCCTGTACATTCTCGAAATAAAAATAACAATATTCTAACAATTTTAATTTAACAACATTCCTTTAAATAAGTAACCAAACATCCTAACTCGACCATCTTAGCAAATAAATTTGCTAGCATTCTCAGTAATTTACTTCACAGCATCCCACGATAAAAAAAAATTTATTTTCTTATATCAAAATTATTCATTAAGGAAAAACCAAACATTATTTTTACGAAATTCAATTTAAAAATAAATCAAATTAGTAGATAGTTCTCTTTTTTAACTTTTAAAATGTATGCTCCCTCTACTTAACTTTGGCATCAATAAATTGATATTGATTGGTAAATTTTTCGATTCTTTACTGTGATAGAAAATAATTTTCCTTATTCAGTACAAAAATTTCTTTAAATGAAGAGACTATAGAAAAAAAATACATTGGTAAAAATTAAATAAATAAGAGAATGAAAAATCATTACAGAACGCACTTTTGGAAAGCTAAAAAGAAAAAGTAATGAAGCCTTAAAAACTATTTAAAAGCTTAAGAGTCAAAATTCGTTAATGAATTTCTCCAGGGTCAATAAATCATACGATGTATGATTTATCACTGAAAAGAGAAATTTAAAGTAAGTTATGGGGGGTTAAAACAAGAAAGATAATTGAAAACACAACTTTCCTGACGAAAATTTCAATAACAAAAAGATTCGAGGGGAGAAAAAAAGAATATTTTTTCAATTTAGGATTTTTGCGGTTCTGTTAGGTTAAAAAAAAATTAATAAAAAAGCTTCCACGATGTTTGAAACCCGCAGAAAATGCCGATATAAATGCCCTGGAGTACAGGATAAATGCAATTTTAAATACATAAAAGAACAACAAAGAGAGAGCGAAAAAAAAAATGTGAGGAGGCATCCTAAATGAAATGTTTTCGTTTTAATTCATTTTTCGAAAAAAAAATTAACGTTAAAATCACGCAAGAGGTTTAAAAAAATGTATTAAAAATGTAAATCACGAGTTCGGACTCGTCTAAAGCTGTTACTCAGAAAAATTACGGGAATAAAATCGTTTTCGAGGCTATTACCTGGTTGCTATGGAAACGGGATCCCCCCCCCCTTCGTTGCCAGGTAACACTTTTCTGGGATAGGTCGTCGGTTGGAGAAATGGGTGTTTAAAAATTTGTCTTTTATTAAAAGGTATATAACTTGGATTTTTCTTTTTGGGAAGGTGGAACGTATTTCAGGGAAAACTGAGGGGAAACAAGCCATATGTCTAACTTCAGCCCCTGCGAATTCAATTTCGCATCCGGGTAATTTGTGCAAAATGCGGTTTAATGTAAAATGTATGATTTTCGGCGTGCTGCGGAATTAACCTCTTGCAAAGTGTTTAGGTATAAAAGACGCTTTTAAATGGAATGAAACTTTAAATGGGGGGGGGGGGGGGCGTCACGGAAATAAGTCCGCCAAGTTTTTGATTAAAACTTTGGGAGAGCGAGCAAGCGGCCGGGATCAGCGAGACTTAAAATTTTAATTTACCTGAAACGCACGTCTAATTAGTGCACAGAGGTAAATGTTGAATCTCGGAGGCTAATGGAAAACTATCAATATTCAAGAGCGCATGAAATAAAATTGCCCAACGCTCGTGCGAGTATGAAATGAATGTGGAAAACTTTTTCTAGGGTTGGCAAACTGCTTAACCCTTTAACGCGCAGTGTTCCTGCTCCGGGAACACCCAATTCTGACATGTTGACTGTTGCCAGTCACGAAGAATAGATTGGATTTCTATAAAAAGAGTGGCGGGTGACAGAGCTCCACGAGAATCCTTTACGCACGTCATTTCCCGTCAAAAAAGGGTCACGATTCTTTTGAACAGCACTCACATGGGTTGAAAAATTTAAGAATGCGAGAACAGCTGGATAGATGGACCCATGCTGTAAAAAGGACAGCCGTTGCCATCGCTCGACTAAACGACCCGCAAGAGGGCGGACAATCGAAACGTTCATTGCGTCCACAGATCGAGAGACCCTTTTTTTGTGCGGCTAGCTGCGTCAAAAAAAGGGTCACCAGATCTGTGGCACGCGATGAACGTTTCGATCGTCCGCCCTCTTGCGGGTCCTTAAGTCGAGCGATGGCAACGGCTGCCCTTTTTTCAGCATTGGAAAAGGGTTGCGCTTCAAAGGGTTAAGGAAAAACAAAACATTATTTTTACGAAATTCAATTAAAAAAAAATTAAATTAGTAGATGGTTCTCTTTTTTTAACTTTTAAAATGTATGCTCCCTCTAGTGAACTTTCGCATCAATAAATTCATATTGATTGGTAAATTTTTCGATTCTTTACTGTGATAGAAAATAATTTTCCTTATTCAGTACCAAAATTTCTTTAAAGGAAGAGACAATGAAAAAAAAAAAAAAAAAAAACTATGCTAAAAATTAAATAAGTAAGAGGATGAAAAATCATTAAAAGAACGTACTTTTGGAAAACTAAAAAGAAAAGTTATGAAGCCTTAAAAACTATTTAAAAGCTTAAGAGTCAAAATTCGTTAATGAATTTCTCCAGGGTCAATAAATCATACGATGTATGATTTATCACTGAAAAGAGAAATTTAAAGTAAGTTATGGGGGGTTAAAACAAGAAAGATAATTCAAAACACAACTTTCCTGACGAAAATTTCAATAACAAAAAGATTCGAGGAAAGAAAAAAAAAAGAATATTTTTTCAATTTAAGATTTTTGCGGTTCAAACTTCGCAAAACAAAGGTTGGTTAGGTAAAAAAAAAAAATTAATAAAAAAGCTCCCGCGATGTTTTAAGGCCACAGAAAATGCCGATATAAATGCCCTGGAGTACAGGATAAATGCACTTTTAAATACATAAAAGAACAACAAAGAGAGAGCGAAAAAAACAAAAAAATGTTAGAGGCATCCTAAATGAAATGTTTTCGTTTTAATTCATTTTTCGAAAAAAAAAAAAAAATTAACGTTAAAATCACGCAAGAGGTTTAAAAAAAATGTATTAAAAAATGTAAATCACGAGTTCGGACTCGTCTAAAGCTGTTACTCAGAAAAATTACGGGAATAAAATCGTTTTCGAGGCTATTACCTGGTTGCTATGGAAACGGGATCCCCCCTTCGTTGCCAGGTAACACTTTTCTGGGATAGGTCGTCGGTTGTAGAAATGGGTGTTTAAAAATTTCTGTCTTTTATTAAAAGGTATATAACTGGGATTTTCCTTTTTGGTAGGTGGAACGTATTTAAGGGAAAATTGAGGGGAAACTCGCCATATGTCTACTTCAGCCTTGGCGAATTAAATTTCGCATCCGGGGCCTGAAAAATGGTAATTTGCGCAAAATGCGGTTTAATGTAAAATGTATGATTTTCGGCGTGCTGCGAAATTAACCTCTTGCAAAGTGTTTAGGTATAAAAGACGCTTTTAAATGGAATGAAACTTTAAATGGAGGGGGGGGGGGTCACGGAAATAACTCCGCCAAGTTTTTGATTAAAACTTTTGGGAGAGCGAGTAAGCGGCCGGGATCAGCGAGACTTAAAATTTTAATTTACCTGAAACGCACGTCTAATTAGTGTACAGGGGTAAATGTTGAATCTCGGGGCTAATGGAAAACTATCAATATTCCAAGAGCGCATGAAATAAAATTGCCCAACGCTCGTGCGAGTATGAAAGGAATGGAAAAGTTTTTCTTGGGTTGGTAAACTGCTTGAGATGACAGACGCAGTGTTGGGATGCGCCGGTGGATTCAAATTCTGGTTAATATTGACTAGCTTAGTACCCAGACAGCGCAGCAGACTTACATCAAACTTGCAGCAAGCTTGATTTATCAAGTCAATAAACTTGAATGAAACTTGAAAATTTCAAGCGTGTAAGCTTAATGCAAGCTTGATTCAAGTGTTCAAGTTGACACTTGCCCAACTTGCATTAAGCTTGACATATCAAGCTTGAATCAAGCTTGACACAGGAAGCTTTCTTTCAAGCTTAAAAATTTTTCCTAAAAAAAAAAAAAAAATCCTAAATACACGGGGCGCCCCGAAGGCGAATTCGCCCCACATATTTTATTTTGCCACGCATTTTCCCCTCTACGCTGAAATTTCAAGTTATTTTAACCTGTTTCCATCAAGAGTCCGCGGCAGGGATCGAACTCGGGACCTAAGGGTTTGAAAGCCAGCGTCCTAACCGTTCAGCCAACATGCCTCGCGCTGGTATGACTCAAGTTTGAAGTGACTGTTAGGGTTGTCACGCCGTTTTCTGGCGAGATGGATCAGTGGCCGATGCCGATCTGTTTCTTTTATTTTTCCATGGGATGAATCAAAATTAAAATAATGTTATGTGTGATTTATAAACTCTACTAATAGGGAAATAAGCATACTATAAACTTAAAAGCAGCACACGTTTTAAAACTTTCAATATCGCGACACTCATGTTGGCCAAAATCGAGACAAACGGCTGATTTTGAAATCCATTTCGTAGTATAATTGTATTTTATTTTGAAGAATTTCCATATTTGGAAATATAGAATCTTTTTTTTTAATTCTAGGGTCAAGTACATTGATGACGGATGATAAATTATTTGTTATGTGGATGTGGCTCCAAATCAAGCAGTCATCCAGTTGTATTCAAGCTTGACAGTTCAAATGACTTCTCCAAGCTTAAAATGAATGGAACTGTCAAGCTGGTATTAATACGTCCAATTCAAAGAAATGTCAATCTTGATTTAAGCTTATGTGCTGTCTGGGATAAAGCATAAAAATCCCCCCCCCTCCCCGTTTATCAAATCTTTTACTGTCCACTGAAATAATCATTCACTTTGAAAAGTCAATTTACATCATTTGTGAGATATTCCGCTCAATTATTTTATCTCGAAATGAAAGTGACAACACTCGATTCGATCAGGTGTTTGGGTTGTCGCTCTTATAGAAAGGACTAAAATATTCCTCGGACTTCATTTTCTAGAAAAATATAAGAAACAAAAACCATACAGAACTTAAATTTAAGAGTACGAACATTATTTCCCGTCTACGTATTAAAGATAAATGTTCTTACCAAAAATTAAGATTTTTAAATTTTAGATGTTGGTCTGAAATAGTGTCACCGATACCACGTTTTACCAGGAGTCTGGCTGATTGATTTTTTCTAGTCTAGATTATAATGAAATAACTTCAGTAGATTTTTTGTTTATAGTGCTAGACAAAGTTCCGGAAAGCAATTCGTAACACAAAATAGTGCATTAAAAGTTGTTTAAGTGTGTATGTCAAAAAAAAAAGAACTCTGTTTTGAGTCTTGGTTAACATATTGAAATAAACTAATAGCACCAGGGTCTCCCAAAAATTCCAGAGGGTTCTTCCTAAGCTGCTTGACACACTGCAATAAACGAAAATGCTGTGGCGTTTGTGACATTTTCAGAAAAAAATTCTTAAACAGGGATCGGAGCTGCAAGATGTTTCAAAGAGGGACACGGTTTGCGAACATTTCCGATTTTTAAGAATTTTTTCTAAGAGTTTTGAAACGGATACAGAGTGATCGTTTATTGCAGTATGGAGTACAGCTTGTAAAAAGACCGTTTCAAAATGTTGAAGTGCCTGGCATCATTCGTTTATTTGTAATTATGGACCAAAATCGCATGGTTTTTTTCAAACAACACCGTTAAATAAATCATCGAAGGGGATATGCGACTCACCAAAACTTAAAAATCGGACATTCCATTGCCTCTTAGATAAAAAGAAAACGGTAATAACGATTTTTTTTCCGGTCTGAAATGTGCTATTAACATGATAATAAGATTCGCCTGGTTCTTGTTCTGCATTACACGAGCTAATGAGCCAATTACTTCGATTAGAGTTTGATCTAACTCAATTAAGTGTTAAAGAAGAAAAAAAACTAATCGATCGAAGGATTATGGTTAATGAACCGAGCTATGCAAATGAATTAATTATTCAGCATGGGTTTAACCCCTGCTGCTCTCTGGACATTAAGTGTTATATTTGATAACATTTCTACAGAACTTCTATTTTACTCGACAAAAAGAATGAACTCCCTCGGCAGAGATGGATTTTTTAAAAATAAAATTTATGTTCGAAGTTATACTAAAGGTTATAAAAAAATATATAAGTATATTTTGTTTTTTTTGGAATATGAATTATTATTACAAGTTTGAATAGGGAGTATTTAAGCCTAAAGTTACGTATCGGGAAACTATGTACACTACTGGCCAAAAGAATTGCAAGTTTGAGAAATCTAACCATCTTTTCAAGAATAAGCCCAGAAAAAATGGACAGTAAATTGGCCAGATTTAAATATTTTTGAGAATTTATGTAATATAATTGGAAATGAATACACCTGAAAATCACCAAAAATCAAAATGAGAGCTTCAGGAACCCATTATTTAAGTTGGCACCCTGAAACACCAAAAGAAGTGTTGTAAAACATTGAGGATTCCATATCTAAAAGAGTGGCTGTTGGGATCCAAGTTAAGTCTGCTCAGAAATGATTTTTAGTTCAGTTGCATTTATTTATTATCCTCTTTTTGCAGAGGAACTTGAAATGAATTCTTTACTTCATTTTATTCAGGCGAACCCAAATGGATTACGATTTCTACAAAAAGCTATATATTTTTTCAATAAATTAAATAATTATTTTTCTTCTTTAACTGAATGCTATCTTGTCTTCGTAGTTTTTCATTTAACATGTTGACATTAAAAATTTCCATTATATTGATTTTTAATTTTGATGGGGGATGGATTATGATTTCTGTTTTCTGAAAAGATTTCTGTAATAACGTATGTATTTTTTATGCTATTTTTTAATAAATTAAATACTTATTTTTGTTCTTTAACTTAATGCTATCTTTGAAGTAATAAATTTGACTTGCTGCGATTAAAAAATATCAATTATATTGATTTTTCTTTTTGACGGTGGAAAGGTGGCTTCATATTGAAAAAGGTTTGATTTCTGAAACTTGCCAGTAGTGTATATTGGGAGACATAATTATTAATAACTATATTACTTCAAAAATATTTTCAAAACACTCAGACCTTTTTATTTATCAATTTTTTCACACATATTTCAGAGGAAAATAACAAAATTTCAGGAAGACTTCAGAACTACCAAATCATTTTGTAATATAGGACAAGGTTTAGAAAATTTTACAATACGATATTGGGTGCATTCGTAAACGACAAACTCGTTACACGAGTTTTCGTAAGGAAACTGGAACACGTGTGTTCAGTGCTGTCAGTGGTTATCAGTTCCTTTTGACTTTACGAACAATTTCAGTTTGAGTTTCGTCGCCTAGGAGATGTGTTTGTTTACAATTCGCGAATGCGTTCATTTTGCTGAGGAGAGTTTTTAGTACATACTCAATATAAATTCAACAGGATTTTTAAAAGAAAGAGTGGCCATCCTTGAAGTGCACAGATCAAAATTTAGAAACTTCAATTTAAACTTCATTTTTTTTCAAAAGTATTTAGCAAGAGAAGTTCAAATTTTGCTAATAATTGTTTAAAGCAACTTCATTCTCAACACTAAAACATGCATTTTTGAATTTACTAAAATGTAAAATACAAGAAAATGATTACCTTTGAAAAATTATGTACCTTCGTAGCAGTTTCTAAAGTATCCCTGAATTTCCTCCTCGAAAAAATAATATTTGCAGCTTCAACAAACGTAAAATACTTTCCATAACAACGGACGCCTTTTCTAAACGAAAACAACGCGCAGAAAGTAATCTTCTCAACAAACTCAATGAACCTGATCCGCTCTCAGTTTACTTCGTTTGAAACTAATTGCACTCAGTTTTGTATACGAACGCTCTAGTTTTTAAACTGAATGCACTCAGTTTCCTTTACGAACACCTTAGATAGAAACTCGTTTGGCGTTTACGTATGCGGCCTATGTATTTTAGAATGTGTTTTTTAAAAATATATTTACCTTACTCGCGTCTTTAATTTTAAAGTGGGAGAAGGAAATTTAAAATTACAGACTGATAACATTTTAAATGCCATTTTACTACATATTGAATAGTCGAATAGGGTATTTCAAACGTTTAATTATAAAGTCAAATTCATTTATTCGAAACTAAAAGATTCACAAAAAAAAAAAAAATCACATGTACCCAGGCAGGCAACTGCGCACTAACCAAGTAACAGAGGGTCTGTTCTTAAACTCATTCACTCGTGCCTCTCGTTTCAGTGCAAAAACTGGAACAGATGTGATGTGCGGTCCGTTTCTTTTGAGTTTAAGAATGACTTCAAAGAATTTTGTTCAGTTTCGTTGGCTGGGTGATGCGTTTGTTCATCACAACGTCCTCGGAGGTATTTTAAACAAACTATAGAAAACTGAATCAACTGGCTCTTGGTTCAGTTGATTTAGTTTTTCAATTAACTGCACTTAGTTTAAAGAAAGAGGATCCACTCTGGTTTAGGTTTGAAAACTGAAATTTATTTTTTTATTTAATGCCGAAAACTAAAACTAGTTGCTCGAGTGCCAGTGGTTGACCGCTTACGGAACACACCCTAAAACTAAACAGAATAGAAAATTGCAGTTCACGGACTTTGATTTGAAACGATATTCTAAAAGAACTAAACGAAATTGGCCTGTAAGATGGTGCTGTAAGTCGTTATCACTATGTTTTGCGCATGCGTGCGTACATTAGCTGTAGTTTGCATCATGATTCGTCGCTGTGCGTCACTAGAGGGCGCTTATGCAGCTCATCATTAAAAAGGGGTCGAGGGAGTCTTCGAGAGGATGACGCTATTTCTCCCGACTGCCGCTAGTCGATAATCGCGTCCTATATTAAAGTCCGCGCTACGATCATACTATATACAGAGTGGCCATAATTAAACTGCAAGTGTTCAAGGGGTGCTGGAGAGAAAACTATCGAGAATATTCCAGTGAAATATGGTATCTACACGTTTCAGAACATGCGCAAGTCAAATATGCAAAAAAAAAATCGTCATTTTCACCCGATAGATAGCGCTGTACCGTATTTCAACCCTCACCGGTGGCCTATACAACTTCCAAAACCGATAGACAGAGCATAGTGACATTCTAAGAGGCATATAAGCAATATAAAACATCTTTTACAATTTATCAAAATTCCATACAATTCCCTTCAGTCATTCAATTTTTACAGTAACATGTCATAAAAAAAGAACGTCAATTAAGATCACACATTAAACCATTCATAAAGACGCTTTGCTAAACAATTAAACCATTATTTATTCTCATGGACACTCGTTGGACCTCTTCTTAATCGTTTCATATGCCGGTATTCTTTCAGAGTAGCCGAATAATGGCTACCCTTCTGATAGAATATCTTCACAATGCACGTTCCTTCTTATTCAGAGTCATGATGGACCATGACTCAATGGGGTCTTGTTTTGACACTGTTCGATGGGCTTAAAATTTGCATAGAGGACGTCCATAAGCATTGGAACACGATAGAGCGCCCTCTATCGGGTGAAAAGGGCGATTTTTTTTATTGCATATTTGTCTTGCGCATGTTCTGAAACGTGTAGATACCCAGTTTCACTGGAATATTCCTGGTAGTTTTCTCTCACGCACCCCTTGAACACTTGCAGTTGAATTATGGCCACCCTGTACATCTACTGTAATACAGATTTGCTGTACTAGGTGGAAGCTCTCCATTTAACAGAAGAACTTCTCTCGTGATCTTTCTTGGCGGGAACACAATCCACTAAACTGGCGATAACAGGATGGTGCTGGAAATAGGACAAGTCCCGGAAGGCAGAGAAATAAATAATAATAGTTTTCTTTTTGTTGAATAGTTTAAAAAATAAGTTTCAAGGTATTTAGCTAATACAAATGATGAAATGTTTTTATCGGCGCCCAATAGAAGTAAGAAAAGAAGAAACTGAGAGAATCTACAAAACGTGTGTGCAAACTATAAAGTGAGTAGAAAACACACACTATTGAGAGTTCAAGTAAATGGATTATTAAAATACTTCAAATATATAGTTTTTTACTTTTAGTTTAAAATAAGATAGACAGCGAATGCTTCACTTGGGCAACTCGATAATAATTTTAAAAAATCGGTACGCAAAAGAAAGGTTATTAAGGCTGTTCTTCGAAGAAAAAAAAATCTCTGTTTTGAGTCTTGGTACACACATTGAAATAAACTAATAGCGCCACGGTCTCCAAAAAAAAATTCCAGATGATTCTTCCTAAGCTGCTTTACACACTGCAATAAGCGAAAAAGCCGTGCCTTTAGTGACATTTTCAGAAAAAGTTTTTAAACATGGATCGGAGCTGCAGGATTTTTCGAAGAGTGACACGTTTTGTGAACATTTCCGATTTTTAAGAATTTTTTCTTAAAGTTTTGAAACGGATACAGGTTTATCGTTTATTTCAGTATGTAGTACAGCTTGTAAAGAGATAGTTTCAAAATGTTGAAGTGCCTGACATAATGAGTTTATTTGTACTTATGTACCAAAATGGCATGATTTTTTCGAACTGCACCGTTAAATATTTTTGGAACACTGATCTAGCCCATTATACATGCCCCGATTTCCTTTAAAGAAAGTTTGTAAGAGATCTGATGGCTTTAAAAACATTAAATAAATAAATAAATGCATCTCTGCATCACAGATGCCCCTGCAAATAGATTTTAACAAAAAAACCTAGTTTCAAATTACGGCAAATATGCACGAGCCGCTTTCGTAATTCTAGTGAACAAGCTCGATGTTTGCCTGTACAACTCGCTTTCTTGCAACGGTCCTATCACAACAGTGAAACTATCGCATTCATATTTAAAAATAGAGAACTAAACAAGTATCTGTCACTTTCTAAAGATTAGAGAAGAATATGACTCAAAGGCTTATTTGAAAGCTTCAAAATTGAGAGTTAACAATGAATAATTTAAGCGGTAAATAATACCGGCTATTAATTTAACCTAAAAAGTTGAAAATTTAAAAAGCCACGAAAATTAAAAAGGTAAATTACAGGAATGATGGAAACAGTTATCATCCAATATTTACTTACACAAAGAAACGTGCGTGTAACAGAACTATTAAAACAAAATAAGATAAAAATCAGTGAGCTCTATAAAATGAATAAAGATCAGAAATAGGAAATATAAAATACAGTTACAGACGCACAAGGTATAGAATGAAACGGGTGGCGTATGTTAGAGCTCCTAATGCTTATTTTAGTCTAAAGAACGATTCTCCCTTACATTAGGTTAGGGTTGTTTAACCCTTTGAGGCACAACCCTTTCCCAATGCTGGAAAAAGGGCAGCCATTGCCATCGCTCGACTTAACTACCAGCAAGAGGGCAAACGATCGAAACGTTCATCGCGTGCCGCAGATCGAGAGACCTTTTTTGCTCTGCCGCACAGCCAGCTGCGTCGAAAAAGGGGTCTCTCGATCTGTGGCACGCGATGAACGTTTCGATCGTCCTTCCTCTTGCGGGTCGTTCAGTCGAGCGATGGCAACGGCTGCCCTTTTTTCCAGCATTGGGAAAGGGTTGCGCCTCAAAGGGTTAAGCATAAGCTGTTACTTTATAATCAAGACTTTCTAAACAACTCCCATTATCGTTTTGGGCGCTTTCTTTTCAGAACGGGGCTAACGACATCACGGAGCGAGAAAGTCAATCGATTATTGCCCAATCAAACGCTCCCTAAAATTCAATCAACAAACCAAAAACGCCAAGCTTTAACTGAGTTAAGACAACACACACACACGCACGCACAAGGGAAAGAAAAAAAAAAAGGGAAAAACTTTAATTTTCATGAAGTTTTCTTTAATGGCATTACCTACAGACTTTTTCCTCGAGTGAACTAATTGTGAGAAACAAAAACAGAAAAAACAAAAAAAAAGCAATAAAAACTTCCGAGCTTCTACTCCTGTTTTCTCTCTTTTTCTAGAGTTTTTTTTATTTTTTTTCTTTTCCCCAGAAAACTTATATTGTTTCTTTTTGAAAGGGGGCCCCAAAATTGCTGCTACGTTATTGGTCGCACCGACTTTCCACTTTCTTAAGAGAGTTTTAAATGCCGGGGAAAAGAGAGAAGTAATTTTCCCTACGCAAGGGATAAGTTTCATTTATTTGTACCCTGCGGGGAAAATGGCTTTTGTCTGCGAGGACTGTAATGAAGTGTTCGGGGAGGGGAGGGGGCGTGCGGAGGGAAAGGGGGGGGTTGGGGGAGAGAGGGGGTTCTGCATATTTAGATGGATGGGGCTCCGAAATTGTTTAGCATGGGAAATAGGAAAAACTTCAGAAATTATTATCGTCGCGAGTAAGAGAAAGCGATACCGTCCGTGCCCATGAAATTCTCATAGGAAAATGGTTCAGTTTTCGAGGCTTTTAAAAAGCCCTTTTTAAAAAGCGAGGACACAGAATCGTTTATTGACAGATGGGAAATGTCCCATTTTATTCGGATATTTCGGTACTTTGCGGCATTAGCTAGCGAATTTCGGGGGAAAGCTTCCATTTTTTCTTTTCTTTTTTTCTGCGCTTATTCTGGAAGTATAATTGATATTCATTTGCGTCGTCGACATTTTAAAGGGATGTCTAATGGCTTCGAATAACTGCAATTTATCTTTTGAATGCATCGAAACGTAGATTAGGCTAATTGAATCCTAAAGTTATGTAGGAATGCCTCCTCGCTTGTTTGCAAGTGATCGTCGCCTACCGTACTGTTGACATTCATGGGTATGTTTGTATGTAAAAGGCAGTAGCGGATTCAGGGGAGGGTTAGGGGGCTTTAGTCCCCCTCAAAAGAGATTGCTAAAGGGTAACATTCTCCTTTATTATAGAGGAGAGGAGGTGATTATGGAATACCATTTACATTTCTAACTGTAACTTCATAGATTTTTAAATAAAATCCCCCAAAACAGCATGAGTACATGCTATAATGAATCGTAATGAAATGTCCATTGCAAAGAAATACACAATTTATTTTGTTGTTATAGAAAAAAATATTTAAAAAAAAAGTTACGACTGGAGTATAATATGGAATAGTCGGGTAATATGGAATACATGGTTTAAACCGATGAAAAGCAATTTATATTGCTTCCTATATAGTTATTTGTTACTATAAAACAAATTTTTATGTTTTGTAGTTTAAATCATTATATTGGAGTCATTTCTGCTTCGAGTCGATTTAGAAAAGTGGTAGATATAATTTTCTTTCTTTACTCCGATACAGTCATGGTGAGCCCACAGAGAACAGCTGGATCTTTGAAACTCTTGGATCTCCAAACTTATCGTCGTTGATCATTAGAGAATTTTTCGTGACAAAAGATGCAGTCAGAGTCTTTGTTTTCCGGGTCTTGAGTGGATGACATGAAACCCATTACAATATTACCCAGTATTCCATAATACCCGACACGCCATCTTGGAAAACGAACCTTTAAAACTCATTGGCAAAACACTGTCATCTAAAAAATAACCACAGTTCAACAAACTACCATTCTCTTAGTGTACATTATGCGTAACATCCATGTTCATGTCACGTATTTACTAGTAAGTTAAAATGTTTGAAAACTTATCTACAAAAACTCTTGAAAATCACAAAACATACTTTGTTCTGTAGCGAGTGGTACGGCAACAGAGAGCGGTCCACTCTTACTGCATTGTAAGAAGGGAATCTTTCTTGAGTGGTTCATGGTATTCCCTTGTGGCAATAGCAACTAACAGAGCCAAAATCTCGGTATTCCATATTTCCCGACTATTCCATAATCACCTCCTCTCCTCTACACTTTAAATAGCTAAAGTGATATTTTATAACTTAGCCCCCCCCCAAAAGCTTGCCAATTGGTTTAGACTAAAATTTTGATTTATAGTACATTTTAATTGGGTGAAATAAGCTTTTTTTAAAAATTTAGCCCCTCCCAAAATAAATATCTGGATCCGCCACTGGTAAAAGATTGTTTTACTAGATTAACGCACTAGAGAGGAAGACCACTGGCCGAGTGGCACGGGTTTAGCTCTAGCTTTCTCGTGGGAGGGGTCCATTCTTATTACAAAATTGGATGGACAGTCCATTTCACTATACATATCTGGTAATAATTTTCCATAGCACTCAAAATTTTTAAGTTTTTCATAGTTAATTGTGTTTGTTACACACTAAATTATAAGATTTATAAAATGTAAATCTTTTACACCGTATTCTATTTTAAGCGATGGATTCAAAAGTGAGTATTGGCTAGGGTGAGCGTTTGTGCGTAGACTAAGGGGGTGTCCAGACCTCTAACATCTCCCCCGCCCCTTTAAATAGGACGTTCATGCCAAGTGGACAAAAACAGGGCTTCGAACCGGAACTGAAGCAAAAACCGGAAAAAAACGTTATTTTGGTCGGAACGAAAACCGAAACCAAAAAAATGACGGTTCGAATCCCTGGATATAACACACTAAACATCGGAGTTGGCTAAAATGTGCAACTCCAGGATGCTCTTGCACGGTTGTTGATCTTACGGTCTAAAGTCTGGGTCCATTTCCTCGAGATGTAATTGGAACCCTTTAGGTGTATAGCTTACATGTAGCTTTGTCTTAACCCTTAAACGCGCAGTGTTCCCGCTCCGGGAACACCCAACTCGGACGTTTAGACTGTTGCCAGTCACGAAGAATAGATTGGATTTTTATAAAAAGAGTGGCGGGTAACACAGCTCCACGAGAATCCTTTACTTTTGAGCACGCCCTTTCCCGTAAAAAATGGGTCACGATTCTTTTTAACAGCACTGACATCTGCTGAAAAATGGAAGAAGGCGAGAGCAGCTGGATAGACAGCCCCATGCTGAAAAAAGGGGCAGCCGTCCGTTGGGTTGGCTCTATTTCATTTGAAATAGAGCCAACAAAATTTCTGTTCAATCAACAAAATTTTTTTTAAATCAATAAAACATTTATTTTTCCGTGTGTCACTGTTTTGATATGCATTTTAAATTTCTAACGGAGGCGTTGTGTGAAAACGAATGTTTTTGCATGCGTGTTTTCGTTTTTGTGTGATATATTTTTTAAAAACCACCAGATTAGTTTTTATGAAAATTTACTTATTTTATTTTAGATCACGTGTGTGTTGTTCCCAAGCAACACAGCAATGTTGTTTCAATGGGAACTTTCAATGTCGTTTCCACATGATTTTGTTCACATTGTTTTAGCATGGACATTGATATAATATTGAAACAACATTGTGAAATCACGAAAGGAAAACAAATAAAAAAACAAAATTTTATGTCTTTCCTGCAAAATTATTAAAATCGTGCAGAAATTTACGAAAAACAAAATGGTGGATAATTATCTGCTTGAAAACATCATTTTAATTTGTATTAAAATATAGCATTGTCATAATACACTTTTACAGCAGTCAATACGAATTAAAAGGATTTAAGAGAAGAAAGAAATAAAATCTCGTTTTTTTATTTGTTTTCCTCTTGTGATTTCACGATTTTGTTTCAATATTGTATCAATGTCCATGCTGAAACAATGTGGAAGAAAGCTGAACAAAGTCATGTTGAAACAACATTGAAAGTTCACATTGAAACAACATTTTGTATGTTAGCATTTCACATTTAAACCTTATTGAAACAACATTGTTGTGTCGCTTGGGTTATTTCTCATTAGCATCACGACCGTTAATAAAACATACAATTTCAAAACTGTGCAGACAGAATCGTGTCTTATTCTAATTGAATTCTACAAGACGCTAACCAGATGCCAGTTATATTTAATTATAGAAATGGAATGTTAGTAAAACGCACGTAAACAGTAACTCTGTTTGTGAAACTGGGAAAAATTGAAACTAAAAACAAGAATCCCTGTCCAACTACCTACAACTTTTTTTTAGAAACGTAAACAAAGAACAGTAATAACATTCAAATTTTATGATAACAAGGCCACTGATCTTCGCTCATTCTTCTGTACAATCTTGAATTTTATGTATATTTTCCCCCTTCGAACTACTTCATTGACCTTTCCGCAATTTCATAATTGCCTTTTAGTCAATGACGGCAAATACTACAAAACTTTAAGCATGTGCAGTTCTTATGTGAACGAGCATTTTCGAAGATTGTATTTCATTTTACTCACTGGGACTTTTCGTATACAGGACCATCCTAAAAAGTTATCTCTTAAATAGGTGGTTCTTATGAGATTTATTGGATTAAAAAAAATCTGGAGTGACTCCAGCCGACTTTCCGAACACGTACGATTCAGATCATGACCCAGCATTTCTATAAATTTGAATCGATGAATCATTCAAACATATATACCAAACTGAAGCTCCATCGAATGCGCCGTTTAAACGCGAGCGCACTTTCAAGAATGTCTCCCCATACGCCATAAGGTAAAAGAAATCTTGGTCGTAGACCTGTAGAAAAACTATAAGTCCTATATACATTAAAATCAATACCGGTCTTAGGATGGTGATTTATAACCTATATACCCAATTGGAGCTCAATCGAATGTACACTTTAAGCTCTAGCGAATCTTCAAGAATTTCCCACACTCATAGGCCATCCTGTAAAAGAAACCTTGGTCAAGTCCTATACTCACCCAAATCAATACCGGTCTTGCGACGGTGGTTTATAATATATATACCCAGTTTGAGCTCCATCGAATGCCCCGTTGAGGAGCTATCGTGTTCACTCCCAAACACACAAACACACACACACACGAGCATCTCGTAAAAATAGCATCCATGAATTCAGAAGACCTCCAAAAGTGTCCATACACCAAAATCTCGAAGTCGAATTTTTTCATGATGACAATACTTTCTTTACAGGGTACATGTTCGGAAAGTAATAAGTACAAGACATATTGTAAGTATTGAATAAGAAATAAGTAGAAACCCTTTTTGTGATTCAAAATGTAACACTAAAGTCGATAGTTTGAAATTTGTTGCAATTAAAGAGTTTTGAACACGAAGTTCTGCAAATAAAAACTTTAGAGGGAACATTTTATAAAATCACGAGGCAATGATAATAGCTGGATATTGTTAATTTTTAAAAATTAGCTTATTTGAGCTATTTGTTTGTAGGCAACACCCAAGGGAAAATAAATTTTAAAAAATATTCGGAAACATTAGATCCGTTTTGCATTTTAGATAATGTATATTTGCAAATCATATGTTTAGTTTTGTTCAGTAATGACTTAAAGTGTTTACACTATAATCAATCGCAGTATTTAGCCAGAAGGATGAAGGGAAAATCCACTATGCTTATGCTGCATTATTCACACTTAATACACTATTTGCACAACGATTTCTATCTATTTATGGACGTATTTATTTCTTTCGCAAATAGAGTAATCCCCCCATAACACGGTACTCTTATAACACGTTTTCATAGGACGCGATTCATGTCCCTCGTATAACACGTGTTTCCCGCCCCCCCTATCACGCGGGGATATCCCACGTTATAGTACGTACTTGTTACGAATTGGGATTCTTCAGCGGAAATCGAGTGAATTTCAAATAAATCTTCCATACTGTCTTGCACCCCATGTAAAAATTCAGAAAAAAAAACATAAAATAGAAAACGAAGAATCATGAGATAGTGAAATTTCAATTCATATAGACGAACAAGAAGATAGGCTCTTCAGTAAAGAGAATAACAAAGCTTCCAATTGTGAAATACGTATTGGAAGATTTTATTTAAAAAAGATGTCGGCGGAACGTTATTTCAGAGAGCTCCGATAGCGAATAAACATGCAACATAACTATTTTTGGAATTATGTCATTTTTTTAAAATGAACTGTTTTTTTAGTTACCTATGTGTAAGTATTTTGTTTAAAAGGCTCTTAGTTTGATTTTAATAAGATGCACCTATTGAGTTTTTCCTTAATATTCGATTGACTGGAATCCTTTGTACATAGCGCGTTATACAGGGGGGGGGGGGTCATAGAGCGCGTTATACGAGAATACTCCTACAACGCGGGACGAACCTACCGTGTTATAGGGAGGACTGCTGTATATAAGACTCCTACACAAAAGGTGAAAATTAAGTCACTTTTGACTTAAATAATTGTTAAAATGAAACAACAGCCTCGAATTGAGCATCTAATAAAATGGATATGTGCTGAAGTTCCTTGTTGTGTTCTGTAATGGTTAAGTAAGTGAATGTTCAGTGGTTTTAGCCAAAAATACAATAATAGAGATCAAGAGAGTCATCATTTACTTAAAAATACATACAGTCAAACCTGTCTATCTCGAAAAACTCAATATCTCGAAATTTCTAAAATTCCCTAGATTTGCAATCAAAATTCAACGTATTTTCCATGTTTATCGCGAAAAAATTTCTTTCGGAACCTCTATATCTCGAATTTTAGTTGTTGTAAATTACAAAAATCGGTGCCTAAAGAGCAACTTTCTTTAAGAAAAATTGCATAACGATTCGTCTAAATAGACAACAAAAGAAACAGAGGAGATCGTCTAACTCTGAAATTTCTTTAGTCTCAGGTAAATTGTGTTATAAGGGATCCACAGCTCTTGGCAACCTTAGAAAGTTAGTAAAAACAAAGGAAGTTAGACATAAAAAAGTCATTGAAAGACTATTTTTATTGTTAAAAGTACATTATACCTGCTCGGTTTAAACGGCGATTTTTAAAAGTGTATGTAATAAAATCTGCAATCCGCTGTATTTTTCTACAGGAAATGCAAATAAAACGTTTTTAACTGAGAGCATTTAAAACCTCTATAACTCGAAACCTCTTTATCTCGATATTTCCCCTTTCCCATGAGATTCGAGATAGACAGGTTTGACTGTATTAGCCACGTGGCTACCGTAAGCAGTCAGTTTATGCTGCACCACCAAAAATTCTAAAACTCGTATAAACAAACCTTAAGTCAGAATGAGGGTCCCTTCAAAGTTCAATTTATTTTAGTATGTGTTGCAGATTCAAGTTTATGTTTGTTTGTGCGTATGTGAGCAAACATGCAGAGCCTGATTATCACACGAGCAGGCGGGGCAATAGCCCGGGGCCCCGGAAAAATAAGGGCCCCCCCCCAATTTCCCGATGGATCGTTATCATGATTTATTACATATTCATAAATACTGCAATCATTTTTGCAACCCACTTTCCTTTGCAATGTCTATAGCATCATTTTAACAATATATGGACTTAGTGATTTATTTTCTGTTCTTCTAATGGAAGGGTCTTTAAGACTCGTGGATCCATCCACAAGAAGTGAGGAGTTTTTGAAAACGTAGGGTATGGCCCTCTATAGGCTCATCACAAAATAACCATTCGTTAATATTTTTTATTTCATGATGAAGGAAAGAAAATTTCGAACTTTTTAGTGTAACAAGAAAATTTTTTGGCGTAAGAAACTTGGCTCCCGTGCTTCGTCATGGTCATTCCTTGAATGCGCTCATAATACAAAAGGACTCAAAAAATATTAAAATTACTTTTAAATACAGAGTCTTGTTCTAAATAAGTATCAATAGGTAGGTCATTTTTAATTCCATTTTGGTATTCTTTAAAAGTTTTATTTTTATGTCGGTAAAACGCAACAGCCAACAAAAATAAGTTAAAATGCTTGTGATAGTATAGGGCCCCCAAAATAACCTCTTGTCCCGGGGCCCCGTCCACCTATGATCAGGCTATGCAAACTTGTACTAAAACAAACCGTCCAAAAATGCTTCTTTTTTTTTTAAACCCTGGAACAAACAGCTGTACTTCGGCACACCGGGACTATCGTATAAAATGTTTGTTATTTTTACTATCTGCTCTCTGCTATAAAAGTTTCGACGCAGACAATATTCAGATTTAAAACGCAAGTAAAACGTTTTATGCTGAAACTTGAGTTTGGAGAGCGAAGCTTTTCTGCTTTACGCTTTTGTGTTGCACTGTGAAACTTTTTTCCCCCAAAAAAATTGAAGCAAGAAACTCATTTTATAGTTTCTTCACAGTTTTAAAAAGAGGAAAACATAGAAAAAAAACTCCTTATATTTATACATAGACTAGCTGACCCGTGCGAAAATTTCGCACAATATCGTATTTAATACTACAACTGTCAATATTATAGTGTGAAAATGAATAAATGTGTCTGTAAGTACATAATGTTCTGTTAAATATTTTCATGGGTCTGTTAGATGTTCAATTGGAAATCATTCAAAAAGTAGACATTTATTTTAACTGTTTTATTTTATAAAACCTCTTTAAAAACAATATTAGCAGTTATTATCTGATCATCATTGATTTTTTGACGATATGTTTCTTTAATAAAAACATGAATATTACTGAATTTGTGAACTCGTGAAAAAGCCACATATAATTGTCCGTGTGAAAATACACGTTCTGGTAAATACAATCCTGCCCTTTGAAGCGTCTGGCCTTGAGCTTTATGAATGGTCATAGCGAAGGCTACTTTTATTGGGAATTGTTTTCTCATCATTTGGAAGGGTACGGTTGGATCCGAAGGTGTGAGGTAACAGCCAGAAAAATGTCACCAAACTTTCGAGAAAATGGCATAGAACAAAATATTCTGCCGGCGACTGATGAATATAGCTCCCTGAATTATCAAAATGAGAAGGCTCGATTGAAAAGACAAAATAAGAAGCTCTTTTAACCTCATTTAAACATTTATTTTACAAACTATTTACAAAAAGCCTGTATTTCTACCTTCAATCATCCGTCCAATCTATACAAAAAACATAATAACAACTCCGAGCTGTTCTATTTTTCTTACATTTTTTATCCGTCGTTGCCACTCATTTTTAAAGAAAGTATATTCAATTCATCTGACTCCATGGTAACCTGGAACCATGGAATCTGTTACATTTTTTTTTTGGTCACGTATTTAATGAGATCTAGCCGCGCCAGAAAAAAACACCTTTGAGAAATAACATATATGATCTGTTTTTTACTTTTATTATTAACAAAAGATTTTTTCCGAATTTTTGCATATTTTTCGTCAAAAGTAGAAATTATAAGCTTTAACTAGGTATTATTTTTATTTTTATTTTTTTTGGTCTAGTATTTAATGAGATCTAGCCGCGCCAGAAAAAAAATACCTTTGATAAAATAATATATATGATGATATATATTTTTTAGTCTCGTTTTTCTTCTAAGAAAATTAGTTTTTTCCTTAATTTATAGAACAAAGGATAAATTTTTTTTCACTTATTGTCTTTATGGTTTTTTTTTTTTTATGAGCAACCCCCCCTCTTCAAACTTTTGGCTTCTTTCCTCTTATGAGGCTTGTTTTTACAGCATTCTTTTCGGATTTGCTTCAGCAAGTTTCTTGAAGCAACAGTTGTGAAATAAACCTTCGGTAGATTTTAGCCTTTTTAAATTTATGAGGCAGTTCATCTTGCGTTAGAATTGCTTTTCAACCAGCTGTTACACATCTTCATTTCCCGGACGCTAAAAATTTAATTAAAGGCCCACTTTAATTTTAATAAAAGATCTTGACTTTCGCTAACACTATAGTGTAGGTGCCCCACGAAAATTCGGTATTCCTTTCAAATTTTTATTTTCTTCCGGCATCCAGTTTCTTTAAATCTCTTATCAAAATAGGAAATATTTTTGCATGCACTTTATATCCTTATTTCAGATAATTAGCTTAAAGCTGTTCTTTTTGGAAATATGAAACTTTTGAACAGTTACTTAAAAAAAAAAATAATTAATTACGCTACGGACGTCGAAAAATTGAGAATGCTTCTTGACAAATTTTATTGTGAACTATTACACCGGTCAACACGATTTTTGGGTCTGACTTCTACATGTTCAATTTTAGTTTCTCCTTCGCCAAAACTAAGAAAAATAACTTTTCTTTTAATGAAAGTTTGCTTTTGTAGAAATGAAAGCCATTTTTCAATTTTTTGACAAAAAATTACTGATTTTTATTTATTTTGTATTAATTTCACTTTAAATTCAGAAATGTTTTTGCTGGATATAAAAGTCTTTTTTATTCAAGATGTGTGATCAACAATAACCTATAAATGTAAACTAATAAGAAATGAATGTCTAAAAGTGAATATTTTTCGTATTTCTTTTACGTTCGTATGAGCCAATAATAATACAAACACATAATAATATTACAAATAATACTACAAGCCATACTACAGAGTTACTAATAATAATACAGTTTACTTCCGGGTTCATCCAAGTGCTGCCCTCTTTCGTTTATGAAATCAATTAAAGTAGACTGATCGACGTCCATCCGACAAAAGCAAACTTTAAGAACTCAAAATGAAAATTGAAGTGTTTTTCAATGTCTAGAATCAGAATCTAAGCATCAGAACAGAACCCCCCCCCCCAATTTTTTTTTTGCTTGTTGATCGGTGTTACCAACAAGGAACCTATAGGAGTTACGAAACACGCGGTCAAAAAAAGCTAAACATATCTGTTTAGAGAAATATTGCGAAATTTTGTAACTCAACAGCATTATTTAAAGGCGATTTTTTGTGTTTATGTGTTTTTCTGAAAGATGCCGGAGACAAATCGCTTGACTGTTATTAGAATTCGATAGTGGATTGGGTGAAGAAGTATTCTTCATTTTTCGAGTGTTTAACATCATTTGTTTGTTTTTTAAAGCTGTGAAAAATCACGCGAAGGCCGATCAGGCTTCGTGTACAGACTTTGTCATACATTGCAAATATTTTACACTTGCTAGATCATAAAATATAAGGCGTAGTAGAAAACATGGCACGGTATTGTGTGCATTAAGGCAAACCTGTGCGAGAGGTATCCGCCTAGGAGGAAGGGTGCCTTGGTCGAAGCACTTTCTAAGGGGTGCTAACACGTATTCACGTTACATCTGGGGAAAACCGACCACAGCTCCAGACCATCAGATCAACATCCACCCGACGAGACCTTCACAGCTCGGCCGTCTGCCATTTTGAGTGCCTTATCCACTCAACCAATAAAGCATGAAGTCAACATTTTTTTCGAATATTAAAGCCTTGCCTTATAGTAATTACAAATGCCTTATAGTAATCAACGCTGTAACACACTACACACAACTTTTCGCATCCTATATCGCTTGTCTTTTCACCTCCGTCTTTATTTAATATTTTACTTCTACAAGAATAAGCATCCATTTTGACTGATAAAGTGGCAACATAAGAAGAGCACCCAAGAAAATATGCGAAGTAAAAATACATGTCGCGAGATATATATGCAAAATCTATTCGCCACCTTTTTTTCATTATTTATGTGCTCGAAGGGTGCATCCATAGAGTTTCCAGCGCAGAAGAGGGAAACAGATGGATAAAAATGGGAAACAAACAAATAAAATGGCGCCAGTGATACTTTGATTTGCGGCTGCTGGAAAGAGAGCGTCCAGAAATAGAACATAAAACTTTTGCCTCTGAGCGTGAAAAAATCCGCCAGGAAATGGTTCGAAAAATAGATTTAAAATAGCACACATATTGTAGATTTAAAATAGTCAGTAAAAAATGGAAAATAAATAAATCCATAGATTATACAGTGTGTACAAAAAGTCCCCGACACATTTCAAAATTAAATATAAAATCAACTCATTGGGTTGCGAGATTGCGGTTTGTACCAAAATGCTTCCGTTACTAAAAAGTTTTGTTTAATGCAAATTAAAAAATTAGCTCCAAATTTCACCTATAGATGGAACTGTAGACACAGTAAAAAGAAAACTCATCCTTAAATATTGAGCATTTTTATTTTGTGAAGCAGATACAAGCATAACCAGCTACCATACTTCAAAGGAAATACGCATTTCAACTTAATACAAGGTCAATCGTCGCCATCTATGGGTGAAATTTGAAACTATTTTTTATTTGCTTAAACAAAACTTTTCATCCTAGGAAGCATTTTGGTGCAAACCGCAATCTCGTAATCCAATCAGTTGATTTTATATTTAATTTTGAAATGTGTCGGGGACTTTTTGTCCACCCCGTATAATACTTTTCGACACTTTTAGGGGAATAACTTAAGGGCAAATACTAAGGGCCTTTGTAGTGACGAATGCGTATACGGCAAGTGTCCTGTCCTTGAATAAAATAAATGAATTAACCCTCTATGCAGATCTGGAACACACACAATAAAGCAATGAAAATGAGTTCTAGCGTGCTAAAAATTATTTGAATGGCTATTTTTTCTTTAGAGAAAACTGAGCATAAAATACTTTTAAAAAAATTCTCAAACGTTCGTGATATTTAATTCATATTTTAACACGAAAAAGGGCATTGTCCTTCAGCAATCTCAATATGGTTTATGGCTGGACTTGCAGTGCTTTTTCTTGGGCCAACCTGACAAGAATACTAATAATAGTTTAAAAAGTCCTCAACTTAAATTGTTCACAAACACTTCAATAACATTTTGGTATGTTACACATATATTTTCGAGTGATATAAAAATAAAAATAAACGTTTTATTGAAATCTACAACGAATACGTTTTGGACATACTCTTTTACATTTTTGTAAATATCCGTGGTTTCTTGAGGATCCATTAAATAACTATGGGCAGCGACGGCCACGGAAGTAATTGAAATACATTTTAATAGTTTTTATGCGATACCTTCTTAAATGTTTTACTGAAACAGTTTATTTAATAGTTTTAGGAAATTCGCAACTTGCTTAACTTACCTTTATATTTACGAATGCAAGATCTGGATATTGAAAAGTCAAGGAGTATCCTAGTGGACGAAATTGGAAAAGTATGGAAAACAATAGAAATAAAATCTGGAGTGACTCCACTCGACTTTCCGAACACTTACGATTAAGATACCAAGCATTTAAATAAATTTTAATCGACTCATCATTCAAACATATATATACCCAATGGAAGCTCAACCTAAGGCACCGTTTAAACGCTTGAGCACTTTCAAGAATTTCTCCCCATATGTTATAATGTAAAACAAATCTGGGTCGTTGCCCTGTAGGAAAACTACAAGTCCTATACACACCCCAATCCATACCGGTCTTGCGACGGTGGTTTATAGCCTATATACCCAATTTGAGCTCCATCGAATGCCCCGTTTAGGAGCTATCGTGTTCGCTCACATACACATACACACACACATAGATATATACATCTCGTAAAAATAATAGCATAAATGAATTCAGAAGACCTCCAAACGTGTCCATACACCGAAATCTCGAAGTCGAATTTTTTCAGGATGACACTACTTTTCTTACAGGGTGCATGTTCGGAAAGTAAAAAAACTCTACATCTAAAAGCCGAAGCAAGACAATTTCATCCAATCAGTTTTTCAGCGTCCTTTTTCTGTACCACGTTATATCAGCAAGCTGGCCCATCTGTAAAATACTTCATTTCAGGGTACTTGTGTATTATACCGTCGACATGCCAAGAGAAGAGATGACTCGCCAAGAATGTGTGCCCTGCAGTTCGGTTGCTATTGCACACGCGATCATGCGCATCAAAATACCGTATGATCTGCTAAGCATAAAATGAATCGTGTTGCTTTTAAAATTTATAAATTTTTATGTGTGCGTTCGATTTTTAATTGATTTATGACTTAACGAAATGTAAGCGTTTTAACAAAGCATTGTAATGGGAATAATATGAACAGTGTGTGTTTTTAACTGCGGAGTTTGCATAAAGCTGAACTGTTATGTGTAGGCCGCCAAGGCGCCTTTGGATGAACTACGTTGGTGTTGTACTTATTTTAAAATGTTTGTGTTCAAAAAATGCTTTGTATCTCTTGACGAAATTTAAGTACTTATCAAGGTACTTACGTATTATCCCGGCGGTCCTTTCCGCCCAACTCTTTTTTCGGCAAACTGTTGCTAATCACAATTGAAACCATTCATAATTTCATGCATATCCCGCATTTATCTTGGCAAAAAATCTCGAGTCTTGGCGGACCACCGGGATGATACGTAAGTACCTTTATTAAATAGGTTTACGTTTATAATACCAAAATTGGCTTTTGTTTTTATGGCAACTCGAGTGGTATGTCAATATTGAACCCTTTAACGCGCAGTGATCCCGCTCTGGGAACACCCAACTCGGACGTTTGGACGGTTGCCCGTCACGAAGAATCGATTGGATTTCTAGAAAAAGAGTGGCGGGTAACCGAGCTCCGCGAGAATCCTTTACTTTTTATCACGTCATAGCCCCGTCAAAAAAGGGTCACGATTCTTTTTAACAGCATTGACATCTGCCGAAAAATGGAAGAATGCGAGAACATCTGGATGGATTGCCCCATGCTGAAAAAAGGGCACAGCCAGCTGTCCTCAAAAAAAGGGTCTCTCGATCTGTGGCACACGATAAACGTTTCGGATCGTCCGCCCTCTTGCGGGTCGTTCAGTCGAGCGATGGCCACGTCTGCCCTTTTTTAAGGATTGCGACTCAAAGGGTTAAAGTATTTGAAAATAACCCAACTTTAGAGACGCCAACTAGGTGAAAAAAATTTTCGGTGAAAATGTGGACGGTATCATACACAAATACCCATTTCAGTGCCCACTTTGCAAACCTCAATGAAAAGTAAAGAAACTCTGCTATGTTCGTGGAGCATAATCCTATTTTTCTTCATTTCAGTTTGAAAACGGACTCGAAATTACAATTTCTGCGACAAAACTTCGCGGAAAGACGACGAAACTTTAGGATACAGATTTATGAACCAAGCTTTCCGACGCCGGCTTGCTCTGTGCTTAACCCCCTGGAAACGGAATCCTCCTATCTGTCAAATACTTAACGCCCTTATTTCACCGTGCGAAAGATATCTCACCGAGATATAAGATGGGATGCATATATATATATATATATTTTATTATTATTATTAGAACCACTCTGGCGCAGCTCGGAAGAAGTTCGGGCATTCTGAATGTAAAATTTACGGAAAGCTATTTATCACACTTTCCATGTTTAACAGCAAATTTATATCGCGGAGAGACAGAATTTGGAATTTAATATTTTATTAGCCGAATACTGTGAAGCGCCGTTTATACGTTTTTCAAGGGACTAGGGGGGGAATACGTATAAATGAGACAAAACGTACTAACGAAATTCTCGAAAGTACGTACATTTTCGTAATAACAGATAAAGTAAAAAGACAGATTTAAATTAAAATGCTGCATCTTTTATGACTGCATGGAAATAAAATACACAATAGCAGGGGTCGCGATGGCTTTTTCGCCAATCCATTCGCCCAATTAGATTTGGCCGGACATCCTTCAGAAATGCAATGGCCAATAGTTTCGCCAAATGGTGGACGATCGAAACGTTCATCGCGTGCCACAGATCGAGAGACCCTTTTTGGACGCAGCTGGCTATGCGTGTCACATGTGTCAGTACGTTTTTCTTGAACTCAATATCGCACGCTGGACAGGAAAAAGTTTCGCAGCTGGCTGTGCCCGCGCACAGCCAGCTGTCGTGCTAAAAGGGTCGCTAGATCTGTGGCACGCGATGAACGTTTGGATCGTCCGCCCTCTTGCGGGTCGTGAACCCTTGAACGCGCGGTGTCCTCGCCGTGAGGACACAAGACTCTGACGTTTGGACTGTTGTCAGTCACGGGGAATCCATTGGATATCTATAAAAATTTTCGAGTGAGAGTGACATAGTCACACGAGAAACCTTCACTTTTTAGCAGGTCATTTCTCGTAAAAAGGGGCGATTCTTTGTAAAGTGGTCGGGATTATTTTTAACAGTACTGGTATCTGGTGAAAACTGGAGAATGCGATGGAAATGCATTGATGTAGAACAACTGGACAGGCTGCCCAATGCCGAAAAAAAAGGGCGGCCGTTGCCATCGCTCGATGGAACGACCAGCAACAACGAATCTATAGTCTTGTTGAATCGTGCCACAGATCTAGAGACCCTTTTTAGTGCACAGCGATGACTCAGAGTGTTGGCACTGCGCTTGCGCAGCCAGCTGTGTCAAAAAACAGTGTTTAGATCTGTGGCACGCGATGAAAGATTCGATCGGCCGCCCTGTTACTGGCAGTTCAATCGAGCGGTGACGACGGCCGCAATTTTTTCAGCTTTGGAAATGATGGCGCCTCAACTACTATCGTGACAAACATAGGTTTGACAACGAAATGATCGAAACCTTACGGTTTGATAATCGTCCAAAGGTCACACAGACATGGATGGGGCTTGTCACAGTAAAAAAATTCAGAAACGTTACATACTTATAGCAGAAAGGTTTCCGAAAGTATAGCGTAACCTGCCGATGCTTTACTCGAACTCACGATTTCGGAAACATAACCCGCATTTCGGCGTAAAATATTTACGGGGAAAGGAAATCTTCATTTGGGACTTCGCGTGCATGCGCCAAGTGCCAAGAGACAGAGTGAAAAGAGTGAACGCGTCTCCCCTAATAGCACAGAGGGTCACAAAAGAGTCGCTGTGACGTCACAATTGTCACAGGACTGTCACATACTAGTCACATTGTAACTTGTGAGTGGTGTGACTCCACTGTGTGGTCACTGTGAAGTTTATTGGTGCCCAGTCACCAGACGACGTCGCCGGATGAATACTTAAATAAAACAGCACATTATCTCCTGAAAATAATTTATGTGGAAAAAAAAATTAAGATTTTTATTTATTTTTATTAATTATGGTATTTTCCCTCCATTTATAAAATACTCCAAAAAGTTTTAAGTTTCCAAAACAAGCCATGCCAGAACTAACTTTACCAGCAGTCATTTTACTTTTAAAGCAAATCAGAGCAAGACGATCACAGCGCTGAGGTCACGGGCTGACCTACGAACGCGTGTGTCGTGGGTTCGATACTGAGCACTCCTTTCGTGAGAATTGGGTGCTGCCATCTGGTGCATGTTACTCGAAACGATAGATCGAGCGCATGTTACTCGTTCTGAAAAACACAGCAAGGTGACTCTTTCATTCGAAACCTTTGTGAAGTACACCGAAAGGTTACTCAGTATTTTACCAAAATATACAGAAACGTTACACATCTTTTCCAGAAACCTTCCCCAAAAAGGAGGAAAATATGTCAATATTTTTCCGAAATATGCAGAAACGTTTCTAAATACTTTACCGGTAGGGTTCGGAAACGTTTCTGCAATTTTAAACTACAAGAGCTGCCCCCTATTTTGGGGTAACGTTTCCCAATTTTTTTTTACCGTGCGACAAACCCCGTATACTATAAGGAGGAAAAAAATATGCATGTGTGGAGGCTCTAAAAGTTCTTTCGGCTGAATACAATCATCTTTATTAAAAGAACCTCACGAAAATTCAGTACATTTTGCTGGATTAAGAAAAAAAAAAAAAAGAACATCTGTTTGACTTCCCCATTTCATAAATATCTCTCATAAGTTAATCTTTCTGGCGAGGCCGAAATTCAATTAACAATTAGTGCTCCGATACTAAACTAACAATCTCCAGGAAAATTAATTAAGTACAGAATTTTTATTCTTCGAAATATGTTTGTTCTATCTACGGAGAAAAGGGGGATAGAAAAAAAAATCTCGCTAGAATTTCCAAATCTGGACGAATTAATTTTAAAGGTGAAAATGGGAAAAGAACCCCCCCCCCCTCCCACCGTCTGGAGAATACTTAATCAAACAACGGACCTCTCCTTAATACCTGATTAGCGTTCATATTTAAGGCACCGAAGATGTGCATTTAATCAGACTCCATTTGGAGTTTAATTTAAAAGGTAAGATTCTTTATTTTTTGAACGGCGCAAATGAATGATTCATTTCAGATCGCGCGCGTTATAGGTTAATATTGTACAAGAAAGTAATTTAAGTGCTGCATTTTTAGGTGATTTTTGTGCAATGCAGTGCACTCACGTATTTTACATTTTACTCTCTCTCTCTTTTTACTTTCCGAACAGGTACCCCCTGTAAGGAAAGTAGTGTCATCCTGAAAAATTCGACTTCGAGATTGGGGTGTATTTAAACGTTTGGAGGTCTTCTGAATTCATTTATTCTGTTTTTACGAGATGTGTGTGTGTGTGTGTGTGTGTGTGTGTGTGAGAGAGAGAGAGAGAGAGAGAGAGAGAGAGAGAGTGAGTGAACGCGATAGCTTCCGAACGAGGCATTCGATGGAGCTCCCATTGGGTCCATAGGTTATAAACCACCGTCGCACATTTGTTTTAATTCTCTTTCTTTTTACTTTCCGAACATGTACCATGTAAGGAAAGTATTGTCATCCTGAAAAAATTCGACTTCGAGATTTTGGTGTATTTACACGTTTGGAGGTCTTCTGAATTCATTTATGCTATTTTTACGAGATGTATGTATGTGTGTGTGTGTGTGTGTAGTGAGTGAACACGATAGCTCCTAAACGGAGCATTCGATGGAGCTCCAATTGGGTCTATAGGTTACAAACCACCGTCGCAAGACCGTATGATTGGTGTGTATTAATTATCTAAATCTGGAAAGTGCGCTACTTTAATACATTCGATGGTCAATGGTATATGTTATAAACCACATCGAAGACCGGTTTATTTGTGTGTATAGGCTATAGTTTTCTACAGGGCTACGACCCAGATTTCTTTGACAGGATGGCCTATGGGGAGACATTCTTGAAAGTGCGCTCGCGTTTAAACGGCGCATTCGATGGAGCTTCCATTGGGTCTATAGGTTTGAATGATTCATCGATTCAAATGGATTGAAATGCTGGTCATGATCTTAATCGTAAGGGTTCGGAAAGTCGAGTGCAGTCACTCCAGATTTTTAAAAAAAGTAAAACGGGAATTAGACGACTAAGTATATTTTTCCACGTTTGATGTAAAAAGGAAACAGTTGAAAATTTAACTTTAGAAAATATTATATACAATCATTTTTATACTTTAATCTACCTGTTTGTCTATCGATTGATCTACATACATCTCCCTCTCTCTTTTTGTATGTATGTATATATTTTACTATAGAGTTACACGGATCCCTGACTCGCAGACACTTTAAAAATTTCGGTTCAACCACTCCAAGACAAAACTTTAACCTTTTTTGAGTCATGGTGGTAAGCTCAAAAAACTTAAGTCCACACCGTTTTTAGGATCGGTTGGAAAATTTTCTATAATTATGTAAATATATATATCGAAAACAATCTAAGCTACTTTAATATCTGAATATCTACCCGTTCCCCCATTTTGAAGCGTTTTCTCGCTTCGCTATTTTCAGCTCCATTTCCGAGACAAAATGAGTGGCCGCAATGGATAGGGACGTCCTATTGAAGTCACGGTTAGCTGGCTTTGATGGGAAAAGGGCGACCCCAATTCGTTTAAAATTGCTCGTCCAGATGACCCAGTCGATTTTTTTTTTTCACACATAAAATGATTTATTGTGCATGAAGCATTGATATAAGAGGGGCTGTTCCTACAAAACGAAATCATTCGAATGCGAAAAGTTTCAGCATGTTATATAATTGAAAATATACTATGAAGTTATTTATTTTAAGTGGACGAAGATTAAATAGACTGAGTGTAGATATATTTTTGTCGAATGCTTTCTCGAGCACCCGTTGTTATTGCCTCCACAACGGGCTTTATCTTGTAGCCTATAAATATAACATAGGCTAAAAATAAAGCGCTCACTGATCTTTCAAAAAGAAAGACAATCATTAAATAGCGAGGAGAAATGGAACGAAAAAGAACTATACAAACATATATGCATTATAAAATGACTAGAGTCGAAACAGAAGAACGATGACCCGACAAAGAGGATTAAAACGCTTTTATGGATCAAACCATCGACTTCATCTATAAATGGTATAAAAATGAGCTGTGAAAGAGGTGGATGGGGTCAACTGTAAAAGAGAACATTGTGAATGACTATTTTATATAGCTTCCTGAAATGTTTCATATTTTGTTGTCATTTTTCGCAATTTAAACCAGATTTATTTATTTGTAAATGGCTTGCCAATGTTACTAACGTAACGTTTGTGCAATTTATTATGCGCAATAGAATATTGCTGGATCGTATTTCAATGATTACACCGGTCAGCAAGATTTTTGGGTCTGACTTCTACAGGTTAAATTTTAGTTTCTCCTACGCCAAAACTAAGGAAAATAATTTTTTTTTATATGAAGTTTGCTTTTGTAGAAATTAAGCAATTTTTCAATTTTTTTGGCAAAAATCACTGATTTATATATATATATATTTTATAATTCCACTCTCAATTAGGATCCGAAAAGTTTTTGCTGGACATAAGTCTTTTTTATTCAAGATTTGTCATAAACAATAACCTATAAATGTAAAATATTAATGAATATATATAAATGTAAAATATGTAAGAAATTAATGTCTAAAAGCGACTCTTTTTCATATTTCTTTTATGTTCGTATATAAATAATAAAATAAACAAATAATAATATTACAAGTAATACTACAAGCCATACTACAGAGTTATAAATAATAATACAGTTTACTTTCGGGTTCATGCAAGTGCTGACATCTATCGTTTATGAAATCAATTAAAATAGACGGATCGACGTCCATCCGACAAAAGCAAACTTTAAGAACTCAAAATGGAAATGGAAGTGTTTTTCAATGTCTAGAATCAGAATTTTAGCATGAAACAGGACCCCCCCCCTCCCCCCCAAAAAATGTTTTTTGTTGACCAGTGTTATGCAACATTATTGACCATGAGTCGTCACTAAAGAAAAATATAAAGAAAAAAGTGCAAAATAATAGGGAGCTTATTTTCAGTATTTTGAAGTCTTGAGTCATTATTCTTCTAAAACAGCAATATTAAAAATAAATATTAAATCATTAGAAATAACATAATTGAATGAATCATTATGAACATGGATCATCCATCTTCGCTACAACTAACAATTATATACTGTGAGAAAAGAATCATTTGCAGTTAAATGACGGTTATTAGAGGGAGAATGTAATAGCTTATAATGACCGACAGATTGTACATTACCCATCGTTAAATACTCATTGTATCAATGACAATGTACATTTGAAAGATCCAAAATTTCTAAATGATTAAGAAAGCGCCACTTTGCACTCTTACGACCATCATTGTGTCAGGTGTAGCTCGAAAATAGTCACCGTCCACCCACCCCTCTAATTCAATAGTAAAGCTTTATAAGATGTTTCGTGAATTGAGTGTAATGATTACGTACTAACAACTAGATTTCGGAATTATACCGTCAGTGTCTAAACATTCAAGGTGAAAATTTGTTAGTGAATGATTGCAGGCTTTCTGCTATGCTATGAATTTTATAGGAACTGACAATAAATGCGAGCAAAATGACAGGTTTCTGCCGATTTTCTTTTGAACTTCTATACCGTTTTTTTGTATCATTCTTGTATATCATAAGCGCATCGTGTGAATAAAACATAAAAATCCTTTTCTATACTTTTTTTCTCTTCTGATATTTTGTTACTTCTATTATTTCGATTGAAAATGAATTACCGTATTGACCCGCCTATACGTCGATCTCACGTATAAGTCAACCCCCCAATTTACCTGTTAAGAAATTTAATTTTTTTTCAAAAATACATTGATTCAAAATCATCTGGAAAAGAGAGAAAGTACTCAATATACAATAATAACGATAATAATATACAAAAGTAGTATACAAAATTAAACTGATAATTAATAATAATACGACATAACTGAGAGATAAGATAAATTAGTATATACAAAGTTAAACTGATTCAAGATCTGATTCAGTATTGGACTTGCCATACAATTCACAAAATTTCTTTGTCGTCATGGGATGTTTTCCATCTCTGCATCGCTACATTCTTCCTAATTATAGAAATCGACGTCATTATGTTATGGAATGTGGGAGCTGTACAATTGTCTTTCAAAGGTGCAGTTTTGACCTCTGATTTAAAAAAAAAAATTTTTAAGGACCCTCGTATAAGTCGACCACCCCACTTTAAAGCCTTTTTTTTTGTCCAAAATTTCTAGACTTATACGCGGGTCAATACGGTAATAGATATCGTGAAAAAGAAAGGTTCATTTTTTGATAATTTAGTTGACTTTATAAATATTACTTTTAAAAGTTCTCGTTTTGTTGCAAAATAAAAAACATGGATATTGGTAAGGGTGTTATTGATGGATAGCCATAAAAAACGAACCTTAATTTTTGTGTTTTTAATGACTATGTCATTTTATCTCTCAACACCCTTTATTGAAAAATGGGTCCCAGAAATGCGACATTATTTTACATGTATTTAAATACTATTCGTTCACAACAGCTTTCATCTATTGTGACACTCTTTCGGAAGCTGTAGAATAGGCTTCCCATGTATTTTTCTATCAAGTAGGTGACACAATTAAAAATTTCAACATGGGGTTACCAGGCGAAATACCCGAAAGAGCATCGATCCAATGACAAAGTCAATGAATATCGTTTTAATAGGGCCATCAAGAAACTAAAAAATGAGGGGGATTCAGGGGGATCTCCCCCTGACGAGGCTCGAACAGCTGAGTTTTATTTTTTTTCTCTTCTGATATTTTGTTACTTCTATAATTTCGATTGAAAGTGAATTAATAGATATCGTGAAAAAGGAAGATTCATATTTTGATAATTTAGTGGACTTTAAAAATATTATTTTTAAAAGTTCTCGTTTTGTTGCAAAATGAAAAAAACATGGATAAGGGTAAGGGCGTTATTATTGAAGAGCCATTCCAAAACCAACCTTCATTTTTGTGTTTTTTCTCAGTTCTTTCAATATGCATAGAAACGCAAGAAGTCAAGTTAATCAATAAGTAAAGAGCAAGAAAAAATAAGTCGGGTAGGTAAAATAGAAATTTAAAAAAAAAAATACTCGAAATAAAATCATTCAGGGAAAAAAACAAACACCCATTCTTTTAAGGAAAAAAATGTCTTCGCAAACAAACACAAACAGTGGGGGGGAGGGAGGGAAACATAAACTCCTTTGTTCTATGAATTAAGAAAAAGCCTATTTCAGCCTACCAATACAAGGGTGGACTTCCGGGAAAAAAAAAGTAAAAACAGTATAAAAGTCTAAATTTTCCATTTTGCTTTTCCTTAAATTATGAATAAGCTACCCAATGAGATTTTCTCTCTTTTGCTTTTTTCTTTTTTTATTTTTTTAAAGTAAAACGGGAATAAAAAATGAGAAAGTATAAAGCGAGTCAAAATCTCTTCCCTTCTTTCTTTTTTTTTTTATTTCAGCAAGATACGGTAGTGTAGTAGGGAAAAGAAAAGTTTTTTAAAAATCTTTCCGAATATTATCTGCGTTGGATCTTACGCTTCTTCGCTTTTTTTTTTATTACTTTATGAAGAAAAAGAGAGAAAAAAAAACTGAGTGAAGGTGAAATCTTTGTCTGCGCAGAGATGGGATTGGAGAAAGTAGCGAGCAAGCTGGGAAGTTGCTTGTTACGAAAATTGGATGGAACTCCTACGGAGCGGGCTCCGTTTCTGTTATGGAGCTACGAAGAAAATTGTGTTCTGTTGCCACCCGCAGCTGTATTATCTGAAATTCTGCTTTTAAAGACGGGGGGGGAGGGATCAGTAAGGGGAGGGGGAAATGTGTATTTATTTCGAGGAGTGTTAAACAGGTTGTTTTTCGGCGAAGTTAGACATCGCGTTTGTTAACCCTTTAACGTGCAGTGCTCCCGTTCTGGGAACACCCAACTCGGACGTTTGGACTGTTGCCAGTCACGAAGAATCGATTGGATTTCTATCAGAAGAGTGGCGGGTGACAGAGCTCCACGAGAATCCCTTACTTTTGAGCACGTCCTTTCCCGTCAAAAAATGATCTCAGCGATCGATTCTTATTGAACACCGTCAACTGACATCCTGGCTGAAATACAAATGAAATAGAATGAGCGCCAGAGAAGCCAGGTGCATAGAGGGCCCCATGCTGGAAAAAGGGCAGCCGCGTTGCCATCGCTCGACTTAACTACCAGCGAGATGACCAGCACCGCTCGACTACCTACCAACATCGCTCCTACCAGCATCGCTCGACTTAACTAGCGGTGCGGCAGCAAGCTGTGCTGCACAGCCAGCTGCCGTCCAAAAAGGGTCACTCGATCTGTGGCACGCGATGAACGTTTCGATCGTCCGCCTTCTTGCGGGTCGTTCAGTCGAGCGATGGCCACGGCTGCCCTTTTTCAGTATGGGGAAAGGGTTGCGCCTCAAAGGGTTAAATCAGAGTTAAAAATTTCAATGTCCCGAGAAACGACTTTTCGAATAGATCACCCGTTGTGACAACAAGCTCGAACCACTTTATTCGTGTCTGTTTCTAATTGCTTTTTCGGGGACGCTTTGTGCACTGCTTACACAGAAAATAAAAGATAACGTTTGCTCGCGTTCTCAAGTTCACGGCATGACGACGTTACTTAAAGAATAATAGACGCAACAAAAGTGCGGAATGAAGCGAAGTGATTTCCTCTTCTGCCAGAATCGGGGGGGGAAAATTCCCCTGGAAATGAGGATAGATGCGTCTGGATTTTTGCGCTTAATCCCGTTCTTAATTCCTGGCAATCACTCACGGCTACGGAAAGAAAGCAGAACTGAATAGCGAGCTCGTGTTAAAAGTGAACTCTCTGCGTAAACAATGTATTACACACATGAAGTTGAAAAAATTCTTACCTCGAGGGGCGTAGCCAGAAATTTTCCATGGAGCGGGGGGGTTACGACTACTGCAACTCACGTACAGTGGTGGTCAAAATTGTGGACACTTTTGGAAACTTTTTTTTTTTTGTTTTCTAAGTTCGGTATGCGTATAAAAAAATGTTATGTTTCACACAATGCAAACTCTTATACATCGTTTTAAAGATAATTGAATACTGATTTCAATACAAAAAACTAAATTAAACTATTTGCAGTGCAAAAAAAGTTAAACGGCCATCATTATCGACATACATTAGATATTGAAGACTGCAGTGAGCTATCCACAGTTTGTAAGGTAGCCATCATTTTTTATGACAACTTCACATCGATGTTTTATGGAACTTAGGAGAGTTTTAAGCTCAGAAAAAGAACGTTGATGGACCTGGAAAGTTAGAAAGGATAATCCACTTCATCACTGTATTTGTTTTTCAGATTAAAGTCATTATAACTTTTATCCTTTTGCAGATATTGAAATTGAGTTTTGCGTTTTGACATCAGTATTCAATTCTCTTTAAAATGATATATGAGTTTGCATTTTGGGAAATGTAGCACTTCCTATAAGCGTACAGATTTACAAAAACCTAAACATTTTCAAAAGTGTCCACAATTTTGGCCACCCCTGTATATGCATGCATGTGTGTGATAAGGGAGTGAAGAATATACATTTTGTATGGCAAAAAATTCCTCATGGGGGGTTTATGACCCCCCTTCCCCCCCCCCCCCTTGTCTATGCCCCTGCTCGAAACTCGTTACTGAAGAGCATTTTTCTTTTTCCAAATGTGAATGTGAAAATGTTTAAGTTTTTATATTTTTATAAAATGTAAATTTTCAGTAACTTTCTTGTCGCCCCATTTCGTCCAACGTACAGCTGCGGGAAAAAAAAGGCCCACTTGCTGTTCATTTCGCCGTCGTTCATCGTACAGCAGTGTCATATACACCATTCGTTTGCAAATAACAAATACTTTAATGGACTATGCATCTAATTTGCACAAGGGGCCGTCTTCCTATTGAATTCTGCATCCACTTCGTATTTCTCAATGGCAACACTGTATTTTGACTTTATGAAACGAAAGAAAACCTTCTGCGATGAAACACGAGAAGAGTCAAGTTTTGGCTCACTTTTTTCGCCATTTTGTTCTGGCTCATACCCCCTTTGAATGTGTATTTCTTTTTTATTCTCCCGATACACCATCGGCTCGGTAACGGCGCTATCGCGTTTAACTATTTATTATAGACTCTCTGCATGTCTATTGGATTCTCGTCGGCAAGGCATCGGTTTTCAATCAGGGAAGTTATAAAAGAGAAATGTGTCGAGGACGTGGGGAAAAATCCTTCCATTCGAAATCCCTCTTGAGATGTGCGTATCAAACACCGATCCAATACCCCCGAGGATTCAAAATCCACTTGTATCTTCCTATATACAGGGAAAAAAATAAAAGAAAAGTAACAAATTCTATGCACACCGGCTGCTGAATCAATAATGTAGAGAGAGGACTCAGAATTCGGGTGATAGTACAGGAGAGCAGAATATATATATATATACATATATATATCAAAAGTGCAGCGGTAGCAGAGAATTTAAATTTCCGTAGTGGAGTTGGGTAGATTGGGTCTATCGGTTTTCGAGACAAGATCAAGATGTGTTTTGGAACGTTTCTTTCTTGCCTATCGGAGAGCGGAGGTTTTTTTTGAAATGCGCTTTACCCCCCTCGAAACTGAACAGCGTCCAAGAACTGACACGGCAGCGATACTCCTCCTGGTGGGAGATACTCGCGCAAGTGCTTTGTACTCTATTTATTTGGATTTTTAGAGAGTGTTGACGGCATACACTGCTGGTCAAAAATATTGCAAGTTTGGAGACATCTAACCCTCGTTTCAAGAAGAAGCCCAGAAAAAGTGGACAGGAAATCTGGCCTATTTTATATTTTTGAGAACTTATGTAGTATCATTGGAAAGAATACATCTAAAAGTCACCCAAACACAAAATGAGAGCTTCAGGAACCCATCCTTTAAGTTGCCACCCTGAAATATTGAAGGAAGTGTTGTAGAACATTGTGGATTGCCTATCTTAAAAGAGTGGCTGTTGGGATCCAAGTCGAGGCTGCTCAGCAACCTAATAAAGGATCTTGAGTTCAATTGCATTTATTTATGATCCTCTTTTTGCAGAATAACCTTGAAATGAATTCTTTATTTCATTTTATTCCGGCTAGCCAAAATGGATTATGATTTCTATAAAAACCTATATATATTTTTTCAATCAATTAAATAATTATTTTTTTTCTTTAACTGAATGCTATCTTGTCTTCGAAGTTATTCATTTAACATGCTGACATTAAAAATATCAATTATATTGATTTTTAATTTTGACGGGAGAGAGGGGGCTTCATCTTGAAAAGGGTTAGATTTCTGAAACTTGCAATACTTTTGGCCAGTAGTGTAGGTTTGTCTGTGTCTGTCCATCTGTACTCTAACCTGCCGAAATTAGCAGGATGGACGGCAACGAGCTGTGCGTATTATTTTGGTGTATTGCATCGTGGGCGCTACTGACAAGAGTGATTGAAATTCTTCAGTCCCGACATAAATATCGCATCTCAAGTTGAAGAACAATCTCGCGACAGTTTTTTTTTTTTTAGAAAAAAACCCATTACAATTTAAAACGACAAGTGGAAAGTCTATTTTCAAAAACTTTTTCGAATAAAATATCATTCCTATCGCTGTTTCAGCAGTAAATAGTGGCTATCGCCCATTGACGAAGATTGTCGAGAAACTTTTAACGCGCAGTATTCCCGCTCTGGGAACACCCAACTCGGACGTTTGGACTGTTGCCACTCACGAAGAATAGATTGGATTTCTATCGAAAGAGTGGCGGCTGACCGAGCTCCACGAGAATCCTTTACTTTTGAGCACGTCCTTTCCCGTAAAAAAGGTCACGATTATTTTTAATAGCACCGGCATCTGCTGAAAAATGGAAGCATGTGAGAACAGATGGATAGATGGCCCCATTCTGGAAAAAGGGCAGCTGTTGCCATCGCTCGACTTAACTTCGCTTCTTCTTTCGCTTTCTGGTTATGGATCTAACGGTTTTGAGCGGTTTTCTTCAGATGTAACTTGAATATGTGCTAGAACAGAGCTGCTTAAAAAGTTCACCAACAAGCTGGTTAGTTTACCATCTTATTGACTATAGGGAAAAGAGTCATTGCAGTTTACCTAAGCCGTTTTGTAAAAGTTTGAGTCAAAGTGAAGCACTCAGAAATAGGTTTAAAGTGTCATTGAATAGCAAAAGATAACCTAGGATAGGATTCATCACTTCTTAAAAATTAATTCGCTACAATCGCGTCAAGTAGCTAATAAAATAAGTAATTTTTGCATTTTAGATTTCGAATATTTTGTACGATGGATTGCGCGATTGAAATGAACAAAAAATACCAGAACATTTTACTTTGACACATTCTTACGTAAAAGCAACGTAAAAAGCACAACAGGAAAAGCCAGGGCAATGAAAGCAAAGTATAAAAAGCTTATTTTTTGCCATAAGAAATACAAATGGAATACTACTATAATAAGAAGTCATCACGAAACATATAAAGTTTTATTAGACCGTAAAATCTTCAGTTATAAAATGATTATAATTTTATGTATTATGTATTTAATAATAAGAAACGAATAAAGGTATAAAATAGATTAGAACTAAACGAATCATCTTGGGTAATCATAGGTTTGTATATTTCTAAAGGGCACTATTTTGTACTCATCTGGATGGATTATTTTTCTAAACTGTGTTGTAACGGAAATAGTTGAAAACTATTTTTTTCGTAACTAGGGGCCAAGGCCTCTAGACTGGCTACGCTCGCATTTCGTATGAGGCATTGGGCCCCTAAAAAGACTTATTCGTGAAAAAGACATCATTTCAAAAAACCAAACCCAAAGATTGGATAAGATAGAATGTGACCGAGCTACACAATGCTTGGTTCTTGCATGTTGCTTGGAACATAAAAAATTGAAACTTCGCACTATTTTTAATTATATGAAACCCATGGAACACCTTGCGTATTAGCCAATTATTGGCGAATTTCCATAATGGGGCGACTTGCGTATATGTATTGTTAATAATGAGCTCTAAGAAAACAGTACATCCTATGTTTTCTTGGATAAAAACGACGGAACAGCTAGGATTGCTTGCCACTCATGGCGACTTTTCATGATGGGGTGATGGACGCAGGCTCACAACCTATAATGACTGATCATTTAAGGTTCCCGGAAAACCGTTATCCATATATTACATAATGCTTTGCAGATGGGCGTATCGAGCACCACGAATGATATCTCGTCGCGCTGGCCAATATCCAAAGTGTACTATAACTGCTATAATGGCACAGTGAACGCCACCCAATATGTCTACTGGTAGCCAATACATCAGCTAGACCGAACCGGCTTTAAAATAATCTGCATTTTAATTATTTTTTATTTTCAAGATATGAGTTATTCTGTTTAGGAAAAACGAATCATCGCTCATTCTAAACTCCTGTTGTCTAAACGAACTTACTATTTGAAAAGGGTCAACTTTGTGTAACACACTTTGAGTTATTTATTTCATATACACATAAAAGGGTGTCATTCTATTTCATGTTTGTCAATTTCACTTGTCGATTCTATATACTTGGAATGGCTTTGTTGCAAAGTAATGAATGATTTTATGCCCAATCTGGAAACCATTCTGTTTTATTTTTTCAGTTTTTCATTCATATCTTCTAAAATAATTCGATTTTCGAAATTTAAGTCGGCTTATCAGGTTCTTCGAAATTTTCCAAATCCGTGGCCATGTTTCTCGAAATTCAAATCCCCGCGGTTTAGGAGAAGATAGCCGAACAAACTGTCGACAGCGCCCTTTACTTTTTTTTAGAAAAGAGAGACACAGTTTCTACTTCAACTGTTAATCTACATTCAATGGCCAGATCGGAGAAATATTTCATAGTATTGGGCACGATCTATCTGTATTTATTTTCTTCTAACCATTTTGCATTCACTTTCGAAAGAGTTGTCATTTTGTGGTTTGTTAAATGCATATGTAATCACTCGTGTGTACATCGATAAAATAGTATAACCACGCCGAAGTATAGTTATAATAAACACCTAACGAGATTCAACTATCAGATAAGTTCGTGTCGACAAAAATCCTAACAGCGGATTATAATAATTTACCGCTTCCAATTTTTACGAGCGAATTGCGGAATGGAAAAAGAACGCTCATAAACTATTAAAACAGGATGTAAAGCAGGGAAAAATAATGACCCATAAATCAATACGTACTATCAGGCAGCTATTTCACGCGAAGTAATTAATATAATTAATTATTTTCCAGAGATTGTTTGTGCGCGAAACGTCGAAAGTGAAGCGTATTAACATATTATTAAACGCTATTACCCTCTATTCTAATAAAGGCCAAAATAATGCTCGAGATAAACTTTTCGAAAAATATATAATTTGGCCGCTCCTTTTTTCTTCGTATGGAAAAATTAAAAATGACGGAATTCACCATCCACTTAACATATTTATTTCGAAATCTTCCAACAAGAGCGAAGAGTAAAATAAAAATGCACCAGACATCTTTTAAAAAGTTCGTACTTCGGAAGAACTTGGGAACGCGGTGAGAAGTATGCCTCATGTTCGGTTTATTACTTTGTTGCAGTATTTTCTTTTTTAACCCTTCGAGGCGCAACCCTTTCCCAATGCCGAAAAAAAGGGCAGCCGTTGCCCTCGCTCGACTGAACGACCCGCAAGAGGGCGGACGATCGAAACGTTCATCGCGTGCCAAAGATCGAGAGACCCTTTTTTGACGGCAGCTGGCTAGCTGCGTCAAAAAAAAAAGGTCTTCGAAGGTCTCTTTGGCCCGCGATGAACGTTTCGATCGTCCGTCCGATCCAGCTGTTCTCGCATACTTCCATTTTTCGGCCGATGTTAGTGCTGTTCAAAATAACCGTGACCCTATTTGACGGGAAAGGGCATGCTAAAAAGTAAAGGATTCTCGTGGAGCTCTGTCACCGACAACTATTTTTATAGAAATCCAATCTATTCTTCCTGACTGGCAACCGTCCAAACGTCCAAGTTGGGTGTTCCCAGAGCGGGAACACTGCGCGTTAAAGGGTTAACCCGCAGTGGGCCATTTATTACTTTCCGAACATGTACCCTGTAAGGAAAGAATTGTCATCCTGAAGAAATTCGACTTCGAGATTGGGGTGTATGAACACGTGTGGAGGTCTTCTCAATTCATGGATGCTATTTTTACGAGATGTATGTATGTATGTGTGTTTGTGTGTGTGTGAGTGAACACGATAGCTCCTCAACGGGGCATTCGATGGAGCGCAAATTGGGTCTATAGGTTACAAACCACCGCCGCAAGACCGGTATGGATTTGGGTGTGTCTAGGACTTAATAGTTTTCGACAGGGCTACGAGAAAAATTTATTTTACAGGATGGCCTACGGGGCACCTCGAAATGCACGACCGTGAATTTCGCAACTAAGGCCTGCTGGCTTAAGGAATACGTCCTCCTAAGTAGGCCGATTGAGGTATAAAATGAAAATTTGTAAAATTAAAATTAAAATTCGGCTGGCTCATCCTCATTTCATCCAATGTGGATCAGTGCTTCATGACACACCTTCAGAACAAAGGTTAAGATTACATATATATATATATACATGAGTATTCAACATTGGAGGTGCCATCCCCATGTCTAAATACATTTTGAGTGTCCTGCTGAATCCGTCATCCATAGTCAATCAAGATCAATGTAAGAAATCATCCATTTCATAAACGGATGATAAGCCACCACCATCCTAATATTTCTGTACAACTTTTAAATGGACGTCTCCATTCGGCCTCCATAGGATGACTCACTATTGGAACCAGCAGGCCTTGTTTGCGAAGGTCACGGCACGACTCAACTGGCGGTATCCATAAGATACTCGTCCATGAAATCAGACGATGGAATTTCGTTAGAACTTCGAATTGCGTTTTTAGAAAAACTATGAAATCTTTTGTATCATTCATTTCTGCGATAGAAATGTTAAAGGATCCCTCTCTCTCTAACCCTTTGAGGCGCAACCCTTTCCCCATGCTGAAAAAGGGGCAACCGTTGCCATCGCTCGACTTAACTAACACGCACAACCAGCTGCGTGAAAAAAGTCTCTCGATTTGTGGCACGCGATGAACGTTTCCGATCGCCCGCCCTCTTGCTGGTTGTTCAGTCGAGCGATGGCCACGGCTGCCCTTTTTTCGGCATGGGGCCATCGATCCAGCTGTTCTCGCCTTCCATTTTTCGGCCGATGTCAGTGCTGTTCAAAAGAATAGTGACCCTTTTTTTGACGGGAAAGGGCGTGCTAAAAAGTAAAGGATTCTCGTGGAGCTATATCACCCGCCACTCTTTTTATAGAAATCCAATCTATTCTTCGTGACTGGCAACCGTCCAAACGTCCGAGTTGGGTGTTCCCAGAGCGGGAACACTGCGCGTTAAAGGCGTTAAAAGGGACGAGGATCATGAAGTACGGATGCTAACCGGTGAGCATCCACAGTGGTAGAGGAGGCAAGGAGAAAAGAGGACAGCTACTCCTTTTTTTTTTCTGACGACGTGCTTGGCGAGGAACGGGGGAGGAAGGTAAGGAAAAAAAAAAAACCCAAACATGGGGAGTTTCGAGTATCTTGGAAGGTACTTCAGTCGGGAATGGCAGAAACGTAGGAGGGGGGCGAAAGAATCAGAAGCAAACGAGAAAAGTATAGGAACCACAAGTGGCTATGAGCCATGTCGATTTTCTCGTGCGGAGCCGAGAGCGACGTCGCCATTTTGGGCCCCTTTCGTACAAATGTTTCAACTTTTGCTTTCACAGTTTTGCCATGTCGAGCTATAATGTACATGTATATACACTACTGGCCAAAAATATTGCAAGTTTCAGAAATCTGACCTTTTCCAAGAGGAAGCCCCCTCTCCCCCGTCAAAATTAAAAATCAATAGAATGGATATTTTTGAATGTCAACCTGTTCAATGAATGACTTCAGAGACGAGATAGCATTCAGTTAAAGAAGAAAAATAATTATTGAATGGATTGAAAAAATAGCTAAAAAATAGATAGCTTATTATAGAAATCATAATCCATTTTGTCTCGCCGGAATAAAATGAAATAAAGCATTCATTTCAAGTTATTCTGCAAAAAGAGGATCATCCATAAATGCAATGGAACTCAAGATCCTTTATTAGGTTGCTGAGCAGCCTTGACTTGGATCCCAACAGCCACTCTTTTAGATAGGCAATCCAGCATGTTTGACAACACTTCCTTCGGTGTTTCAGGGTGCCCACTTAAATGATGGGTTGCTGAAGCTCTCATTTTGCTTTTGGGTGATTTTCAGATGTATTCTTTCCAATGATACTCCATAATTCTCAAAAATATTAAATCTGGCCAATTTCCTGTCCATTTTTTCTGGGCTTATTCTTGAAACGATGGTTAGATGTCTCAAACTTACAATACTTTTGGCCAGTAGTGTATTTTGTGCATTTCCTAGTACTACAAAATCTATACACTCGTTATACATAGGCCCGCCAGTTTAAAAGTAAATTTTGCATGTGTCTGATCGCTCTGTTAACGGAATACAATGGACACTTGATAGATTGAGTTTCTTTTATATGGGTACACTCAAGTCCAAAAGGATGGTGCCCGACCCGTGGCTGAGCGCCTTTGCACTCTCCACTGGGTGACAGAAGGTGCCTGGTTTAAAAACGAACGCCTTGTAAAAAAAATACTTGACACAAAAATAATGGGTAAAAAATACTTTACAAATAATTTGAAGACAGTTTAAAAAAAAGAAAGAAAAGTATTATTTCATGAGTGAAAAAATTCATTTTTCACTTCTAACTTTCCATCTTTGGGGGGGGGGGCTTGAGCCCTCCTATCCCCCACCCTCCGTGGATGCAGGTATGTATACACATGCCTACGTTGAGAGATCTCGCAAAATTCTTCTTAGTCCATCCCTCTCTTTCCTTTTACTTAATATATCTTACTTCCTTTTACTTCGTACAATGAAGTAAAAAAAAATAAATAAAACAAAACATCGAATCTAAATTGAGTCACGAAACATGAATGTCAAACGGTCCCTTGAAGATACCAAAATGATGTCTCTGATCATAAGCGTAAAGTTTTCAAAATTATTGGGGGGGGCCGGGCCCCACAACCACATATATTCACGTCAGTGGCGTACTCAAAGGGGGGTGTTAGGGGGATCAAACCCCCCACCCCATGAGGAATTTTTTGCCCACAAAATGTATATTCTTCACTCCCTTATCATACACCCGTATACATATATGTGAGTTGCAGAAGTCGTACCCCCCATGAAAAATTTCTGGCTACGCCACGGATTCACGTACATATAACTTACTCATAGCTGCCAACTACTACGGAATATAATCAACCACTTTTTCTACATGATTTTTCGGTTAAAATACTCGTATAGCAAAATTTTTGAGCTGCACGCGCGACCTGGTTACAATTTTGAAAAAAATAATTAAAAAATATACTGTTTACAAAAACTGGTTAGTGGTTAATTATATTCCGTAGTAGTTGGCAGCTATGACTTACTATATATAAGTGTCAATTATTGGAGTCGCTCGATCTCTATGGGTCCATAGAATTCTACACCTATGTAAAAGGTAAGTATCCATGTTAGCATCTTCCTACCCTGTTATAAGTTAAAAATAGAAGCAAAGCAAAAAATCCAAAGGAGGAAAAAAACAAACATTTTCGATGAGAGAGTGCATTTTAGACACATCTGAACTTTTCTTCATTTCATACTTTACATTGCATAATCTGATTTTAATTAACAGAGCTTGGAGCCAGAGGAGGGCAGCTTATAGTAACATTGTGTGTTACGTGGCGTCACAAGGTATACTAAATCATGATTGAAATCAAAAGAAAATTTTTAAAAGTAAAGGTTTTTTTAAACGTTTGTAAATGTGTAAAATACTTTTTTTTATGTTAGTATAAATGAGTTTTCTGTATTGAGTGGTAAATTATTGGGTGGGCTCAACCCCTATTCACAATTTATTGGGGGGGCTCGAGCCCCACGGGCCCATATAACTCTACGCCTATGTCTCTGATACAACAACAAAGATAAAACACGAAAAAAAATATATATATGCATTCGGTACACTACATAATGAACGAGGTATAACTGCATCAATTTAAACATACGTAATAACATGTTCCGACGCGATTCTACCAGGCTAGAACATTCCCGAACTTTTAATGCGTGCACTATAAAAGGCGCTGCAACATTTTGTGTTCCATTTTCCGGACGTGCAGCACACCTGCTACCTTTCCCAAGCATCCTGCCAAGCAAGATTTTCGGCCGGACTTCCACACGTTCTTCCGTATCCCCGAGACTGGACTTTCGAAGTTTTAAGACTTAAACTTCATTTAATATTTGAAAATATTAACCGAAAACGCATTCAAAGTTCGAAGTAGTCATTGTGCATTCCTGCTTCGCTGCAACTTTTACAAACTGTATCCCGGAGAGATGGTAACAAGCTTTAATTCTTTATCTGTTCGAGATAGAGGACCGTTCAAAGAAATCTGGAGTGGCTCCACTCGACTTTCTGAACATTTACGATTAAGATCATGACCCAGCATTTAAATCCATTTGAATCGATGAATCATTCAAACATTTGGACCCACTGGAAGCTCCATCGAATGGACCGTTTAAGCGCGAGCGCACTTTCAAGAATGTCTCCCCATAGGTCATCCTGTAAAAGAAATCTCGGTCGTAGCCCTGTCGAAAAACTATCAGTACTATACACATCCAAATCAATACCGGTATTACGATGGTGGTTTATAACATGTATACCCAATTCGAGCTGAATCGAATGGACCGTTTAAACGTCGTTAGCGCCCAAATCTCGAATTCGAATTTTTTCAGGATGAGAACACTTTCCTTACAGGGTCCATGTTCGGAAAGTAAAAATGTTCAAAATGAGGTTGGAACAAAGTCCCCGCAGAGAAAAAAATCCTCTCGTCCATTTACAAAAAGTGACACCTTTTAAATGTGTATAGGACACCCCCCCTCGTACAAAATAAAATTCCCAATCCATAAAATGCGCCCCCCAAACGCTTATGAGGGAATGAACAAAATTTCAGAATGATATCCTAAAAAGTGTCAGGGAGATGAAGATAAATATTGGCTGACTTAAAACTGTTTTCAATGGCTCTCAAAGAGAAAATTTCACGTAGAAGGATTGTGTTTCAGGGGACCTATCATTTCCCTTTTGATAATAGAGATTTAATATCTATTAACCCTTTAACGCGCAGGGATCCCGCTCTGGGAACACCCAACTCGGACGTTTGGACTGTGGCCTGTCACGAAGAATCGATTGGATTTCTACAAAAATAGTGGCGGGTGACAGAGCTCCACGAGAATCCTTTACTTTTTAAGCACGTCCTTCCCCGTAAAAAATGTCATGATTCTTTTTAACAGCACTGACATCTGCTGAAAAACGCGAGAACAGCTGGATAGAGGGCCCCAAGCTGAAAAAAGGGCAGCCGTTGCCATCGTCGCCAGCTGTCGTCAAAAAAGGGTCTCTCGATCTGTGGCACGCGATGAACGTTTCGATCGTTCGCCCTCTTGCGGGTCGTTCAGTCGGGCGATGGCCACGGCTGCCCTTTTTCCAGCATTGGGAAAGGGTTGCGCCTCAAAGGGTTAACAGTTTAAAATATCGTAACCAAATAACATCGTTCTTTTCTTCGTATGGTTACCAACAATGGCGCCGCCTGCAAAATGTTCATCCTACCTTCTTACGATCCCCCCCCCCACACACACACACGTCCATCCCAGCCAAGCTAGAGCGGTAGGTACCTAATGCGAGTATTCCGTGCCTCGACTTGACTCAAAACTCCCCAAACCATTACGGAGCCGCCGCTCGTCCGCTAATTGTTCCGCATCTAACGCTCGCATCCCTATTCGCGGGGTTTTGATAATTTGGGAGGCCCCCACCACCACCAGAAGTTCCCGTTCCCAAGGTTGTTATGCAAAGCGTCTTAAAGCAGCTCAATTTGCTTGGCTTTTTTTTTTTTTTTTTCCTACCCCTGTCTCTTGTTCTTCTCGAGTTTTAAAGGATGTTAGAGGTGAAAGATTGCTTCAAAGTTTTACAGGAGATTCCCCCCCCCCCCTCTGAGAGAGGGAGATGGAAGAGCACTGGATGAATTTTTGAAACAGTGTTTTGTAAAATTCTTCGCGATAAGATTGAGTTGGTTAGGTCGTGGAATAAACAGGTGCGATGGGGAATATTGATCTTTTGCAAGGTGAAGGATCCAGTTCAATATCATGACTCGTGTCTGTTGAAGGAGACTGGAAAAAAGCTTATATCCCAGCTTTAATGTGTCAAAAATATAGAAAAATTCAGTTCTTCAGTCTATTTTCTAGTTCGGCATTGTTGTCGCTCTGCTTGAATCGCCTACGAGGGTGGTTCAAAAAGTAAGGAAACAGCTCCTTTAACCAAAAAGTTTATTCTCGAAATCCAGGAGATCTGAAGAAACAGCAAGGCATTGGGTGTCGATTATACTGGGCGTTTATTAAATCGCTATACATTTTTGCTCGAACGGTCTTGATTCTGAAATAGATCGGAAGGGGGTGTACCTTGGAGGTACATGGATTGTGCAGCCACCAGGAAAGATAAATTTAAACTAAAATATTAGTTGCATATATTTATTACTAGAGGCTCATGGGAAGTTGTTCTATGATGGATCAACACACGTGTTGCTGATGAAAAAACAAAAGTTTGTTTTTAGCATCCAAAAGTTACATTTCTAGGACATATTATTTTTCTTCCCTAACTGTAAGTATTAAATTTTGTTTTGAATTAATAATCACGAGTTTAAAAGCATGTTTTCAGCTACATTTATGTATATTTGAAAATGCTTAACTCTTAACATAAAAAGATATGGGAGCCATTTTGTAAAACACTTGCTTGTAGTGTACTTTGGAGGTAGCTAATGTTGTGTACCTTGGAGGTACCGCCAAGGTACACTTCGAAAATTTATTAATAATTATGAGTAAAAGTTGTTAGAAAGTATTTCTTGAATAACCAAAGTGCTGGTCAAATAGGCCTAAATCTAAATTCAAAAGTAAAGTTATTTGAGATTAGTATTAGACAGTAAATAAATATTTCAATAAACATATTAATAATTATTTATATATTATTGTTTCATGAATAATATTTTTTACAATTTTTTAACACTTTGCATTTTTAGAAAAATTTGCACTTTGCATTTTTAGAAAAATTCGCACTTTGCATTTTTGAAAAATTATCACTTGGCATCAGTTTACATCACCTGAACGTGGAATAGAACTAAATGGGTTACACATAAAAGAAAAGATATTAAAACAGTGGTTATTTTTATTTGACTAAACTTTATTTTATGCCTAAACTATTCCAACTTTATTATTTTAGTTATATGAACAATTTTAAAGGTAAAAACTGTAAATTTAGAACTAATTAGACTAATATTAGCCCAAAGTAGGCCTATGCAAAGTCAGATTACTGTAAACAAATAATAAACCAACTTTTCTTCATGCTGTGTCGTGCTCTATCTGTTAAAAATAAATACCTCCAAGGTACACCACTGGGGGTGTACCTGAGGTATTGTAAGCTATTTTTTACATAATTAAAAATGAGTATAAAAATGTATTTGGACATTTTATAAAAATATATGTAACTCCTGATATCCTTCAATTTATGGGAAAAAATGTTTTACTGATATTTTCCAAACACTTTTTTTGTAAAAAATCAAAGTTTGAAAATACCACCAAGGTACACCACCTTCCCCTAAGTTATGTCCATGAAAACGCAACATACTACAATAGTCAATTAGTACGATTCAGTGTGCTCGCTCCGAGTGTCTAGGCACCCTCGCCACCGTTCTAGAACACTCCGAAATGCCTTCCGTAAGGTTCTTGGCTCCACGATCACGAGATTTAAATATCATGCTCTCTTTCGTATGGGTTCTTGTCGAATACCGTAGTGGTACCGTACCCATACCGTTGTACCGCAGTGGCGATTCGCAACATTGCATAATTAAAACAATTATTCAATTATGGCTGCAGCAGTCGAAAGGACACGAAGAACCTTATAGAAGGTGTTCCGGAGTAGGGCGGCCGGGGTGACTACTAGAGATGAGTTCGGGCTCATTTTTGGAAGCCCGAGCACTATTATTTAAGTCGATCCCGAGCCCGAAATTTCGGCTAAAGATAAAAAAAAAAATTCAATTACTTCATGGATAGAATACAATGAATTTTGCCGTTTCTGCAAATGAAAGACAAATAGAGTTGTAAACTCTCAATGCACTTTCTAATTCTTTATATATCCATGTTTATCTAATAATTTCGGATCTCTAATTGATCCGATTAGAGATCCTAATAGATCCGATTATGATGACTCACTCATCAATATAAGCCGCCGTTCTGAAATATCTAAAGAGCTTCACGCACCTTCTAGGCGCCAGGGTCGCTATTTTTTTTTTTTATAAGTACAGTCCACTCCGGTCATAGTGAACCCGGATAGAGTGAGCCATCGGCTACAGTGAACGCAAATAACGTTGTTTTTTTATGCTATTTTTTAATCCATTCAATAATTATTTTTGTTCTTTAACTTAATGCTATCTTGTCTTTAATCATTCACGAAGTCATTCATCTGATAGGTTGACATTAGAAAATATCCATTACATTGATTTTTCTTTTTGACGGGGGAGAGGGGGGGCTTCACCTTAAAAAGGATTCGATTTCTGAAACTTGCAATACTTTTGGCCAGTAGTGTACATATATATGTACATGTATGGCCGAACGCGCGCCACTCACCAATGTGGAAGCAATCACTTTCTCCGTCCCAAGTCACCCGACGAAATCTATAAACAGCCCAGCCGGCCTTCAAGCAAAACCGTCTTGATCGGTCAAAAATCTCCGATATTCGAACCAAAATAAATCCACAAAAAAAAGAGACCGTTGTCCCAGAATAACCCTCCAGCTGTGGATTTCGAAACACGAGAGAGACGGGTCCGCCGTTCTCAAAACATGTGCCCGGTGGGTCCGGGACTCTAATTTATCCGATATTTCACATCATTTTGTCGTGACGCCGGACCATTATGCGCTCGGTTTCCATGTATTTCCATCCGTGATTACTTTGAGTGGACAGCGGTCGCTATGGTAACGGTTCCAGCTTACGGTGGCAGTCGGGTTTCGACGGGAGCGGGACATTTTCTATGTGCATGCGTTAGGGTCCCTGTTGCGTCATGCATGCGTCATGGGGACCCGCTGTAAATGGATCTGATCTAAACTAAGCAACTTTTTTTTTCTTTTTTTATCAACGGGCGGGTATTTTTGCTCATTAAGGATTGTTCCACTACCCATGCCCAGAGCCTGATGATCACACGGGCATGCGGGACAAAGCCCGGGGCACCGGAAAAATAAGAGCCCCCCAATCTCCCGATGGATTGTTATTAGGATTGATCGCATATTCAAATACACTGCAATCATAAATTTCTTGCAACGAAATTTCCTTTGGAATATCTATAGCATCATTTTTAACAATAGATGATGGACTTAAGGGGGTCCGGGGCACAAAAATCTCGAAAAAAACACATTATTATTTTTTTGCTTTAAAAAATACTAGAGAATGCTTGGAATCAAACCCTGCAAACCGCATGTTTCTACGATGATTACATCTGTTCACAATAAAGTTCGACTTGCTTTAAGTATACCTGAATTTTTAAGTCCATTTATCTCGGAATCAGTTTTTTTGCGATTCCTCAACTTTAAAAGGATATAATCTCAAGTTCCTTATAGAGTACAGGTATGAAATTTTGTACAGACTTTCTCTATTATATTTTTAATAATTTGTCTTCAGGAATTTTGATTTTGGACAAAAGGTTTGAAAATTCATGCCCTAGAGCTAAAAAAAACTATTTAAAAAGAGTGATTTTTTAACTTTTATATTTATTAAAAAATATATAAACGATATTTTAAAAAATCCCGAAAACAAATTAAAATGCCATCTTTTCTGTTTCCAAAAGTGAAAGAAATATGCAAATGGAGCTATTGGTTCTGCAGTTATATCAAAAATAAAATATTTTTAAAAAATAAAATATTTTTAAAAAATTAAATTTTAATCTTTCCAAAAGTTTTTTATATGGAAAGGTATCTTGACATAGATATATATTTCAGAAAAAAAAAATCATTATAAAGTAGCTATAAATAAAAAAAAATAAAATTTTGTGCCCCGGACCCCCTTAAGAGATTTATTTTCTGTTCTTCTAACTCAAGCGTCTTTCAGTCTCATGGATCGACAATCAAGAAGTGAGGAGTTTTTGAAAACGTAGGGTATGGCCCTATATAGGCTCATCACAAAATATCCATTCGTTAACATTTTTTATTTCCTGACGAAGGAAAAAAAATTCGTGCTCCAACGTATTTAGCGTAAGCGTAAAATTTTCAAAATTATTGGGGGGGCTGGGCCCCACAACCAAACATATTCACGTCAGTGGCGTAGCCAAGGGGGGGTGGGTTAGGGGGGGGTTATAACCACCCCCATGAGGAATTTTTTGCCACACAAAATGTATATTCTTCACTTTCTTATCATACACCCGTATACATATATGTGAGTTGCAGAAGTCGTTACCCGCCACCATGAAAAATTTCTGGCTACGCCACGGATTCACGTACATATAACTTACTCATAGCTGCCAACTACTACGCAATAGAATGAACCCCTTTTTCTACATGATTTTTCGGCTTAAAATAGAGCAAAATTTTTGTGTTGCGCGCGCGAGCTGGTTACTATTTTGAAAAAAATAAGTAAAAAATAGACTTAACAAAAAATGGTTAATTATATTCCGTAGTTGTTGGCAGCTATGACTTACTATATGTAAGTGTCAATTATTGGAGGCGCTCGAGCTCTATGGGTCCATAGAATTCTACACCTATGTAAGATAAGTATCCATGTTAGTATCTTCCTACCCTGTTATAAGTTAAAAATAGTAGCAAAGTAAAGACTCCAAAGGAGGAAAAAAAACATTTTCCATGAGAGAGTGCATTTTAGACACATCTGAACTTTTCTTCATTTCATACTTTACATTGCATCATCTGATTTTAATGAACCAGACTCTGGCGAGGGCTGCTTATAGTAACATTGCGTGTTACGTGGCGTCACAAATACTAAATCATGATTGATATCAAAAGAAGAAAATTCTTTAAAGTACAAGTAAAGGTTTTTTTTTAAACGTTTGTAAAGGTCGTGAATACTTTCTGATTTTAGTATAAATTAGTTTTCTGTATTGAGTGGTCAATTATTGGGTGGGCTGAGCCCCTATTCACAATTTATTGGGGGGGCTCGAGCCCCACGGGCTCATATAACTCTACGCCTATGGTATTTAGTATATCTCTTAAGAATTTAAAACAGAGATTCTCAACCTTTTAACGTCGGCCCCCCAACAAAGGCTCACTTACGGTGGCGGGCACCCCCCCCCCTCACATTTTTCAGCCTATATTCAGTTTTTTATTTAACAATGAACATTGAGTCCAATTTTCTACAAAATAATGAAATCAGTCAAGTTTGAATGAACATTTTAAGCAAAAATGGATACATTTTTGAGTCACAATGAGAATCAATAAGATGATTTTTTAAAAAACATGCATCCTACTTGCTCTTCGGTTTTTCTCGCACCCCCCCACCCCCTGCAAACGATCTGCGCCCCCCTTGGAGGTCGAGCCCCACAGGTTGAGAAACGCCGATTTAAAAAGGAATCATAAGAATAATACCAGCGTTACACACGAACACTCCTGGCAGTCAAGATTTTGTTTTGCGACAAGCGCCCACAATCCTACAATAAACACCGACCCAGCGCAGCCTACAATAGCTTGCGCATGAAAACTCATTGGATGTTCAGAAATAATCAGCCGTGGACGACTGCCACTATTCCAATCATTCGTACTTGGCGAGTAATCATGTCCGTATTAGCGCAAGATTAAGGGGGCTCGAAAATGTCGGGGGAAAGCGGCGCTTTCGACGACAATGACGCTCTGTTCGTGTTTTGGCGGATGAATGCAGACTCGAAAAGTTTAATTAGTTTTAGGAGCCAAGTTCTAGATTTCTAAGATGATAAGAATCACTATTTTAGTAAGATTTACGGAATCTGAATTCACTCGAATCTTTTTAAATAAGCTGTTATGTTTTCATAACACCGGTCAACACGATTTTTGGGTCTGACTACTACATGTTCAATTTTAGTTTCTCCTACGCCAAAACTAAGAAAAATAATTGTTTTTTTTTTCTGAAAATTTGCTTTTGTAGAAATGAAAGCCTTGTGTGTATAGGACTTATCGTTTTTCTACAGGGCTACGACCCAGATTTCTTTGACAGGATGGCCTATGGGAGGAAATTCTTGAAAGTGCGCTAGCGTTTAAACGGTCCATTCGATGGAGCTCCAATTGGGTATATATGTTATAAACCTCCGTCGTAAGACCGGTATTGATTTGGATGTGTATAGGACTTATCGTTTTTCTACAGGGCTACGACAAATATTTCTTTTACATTATTTCGCATAGGGAGAAATTCTTGAAAGTGTGCTACCGTGTAAACGGCGCATTCGATGGAGCTTCCACTGGGTATGTATGTTTAAATGATTCATCGATTAATATTAATATAAATGCTTGGCAATGATCTTAATCGTAAGTGTTCGGAAAGTCGAGTGGAGTCACTCCAGATTTTGTTTTCATTCTTTCATTTCAGTAAGCAAAGTTAGGACATCATTTATTGGCTCTCGTTTGATCGCATGTTTTCGCATCGCAATAAACTATGTAGATAAATTAAGCTTGTCAATATTTTAAATTAATAAAGATTTCTGTAAAAAATAAATGTATGTATACACACACATATAGATATATGCATACATATAGCAAAAGTAATATAAACAAATGACTCAAATATACCATCAGTGCCGTATAGCCAGGATTTTATTTCGGGGTGGGCTGGGTATCAAATTTAAAGCTAAATATCAAATTGCAAGCTCAGTAAAGGGTCCCATTTCGGAGGAGGGGGGGCGGCGGTATCCCTCTCATCCCCCCCCCCTGCGCCCTTGCATACCATCCTACCTCCACCATGAAACAGCAATACAGTGGGCTGGTCACGTGTGTGAAAACCTTAATGGAAGTGCTATAGTCAGACAATAAACCAATCAATCTAAATTAAGGAATGATATAGAAAATTATTATGGATGCGTATTAATAGTAGAGAGATATTGTATTGTACATATGAGCAACTTAAACCCCAAGTGATGTAACTGCATTTTTCTAGTTACGAGATATTCAAGGTTATTATTGAAAATTCGGTGTTACGCATGCAACTAGCGCTGCTAATGGCATGGTCGCTCAAGGATTCATAACTTACACCAAGTGTGCTCTTAACAGAATGGCTTGGCTGTACGTTTCTGTGACCCTAACCCCAAAATGGAGCGACACACCCCTTGGGCTTTAATGGTACTCGTATGTAAAAGATGGAAAAAAGTAGACAGAGACTTACAACAACTGTTTCCGAGAATGAAAGGAAAGGAAGAACCGTAGTTCAAAAGAGCATGTCGCGCGCCGGGTTCAGGAATACTTTCCGAAGAATGAAGCCGACGTTAAACCCAGACAGCACAGACAAATTCCACCAAACTTGCAGCAAGCTTGATTTATCAAGTCAATAAACTTGAATCAAGCTTGAAAATTTCAAGCGTGTAAGCTTAATGCAAGCTTGAATCAAGTGTTCAAGTTAACACTTGCCCAACTGGCAGTAAGCTTGACATAGCAAGCTTAATTCAAACTTCAAATGTTTTCCAAAAAATAAAAAATCTGATGTGTCCAGCACATGACTTCCTTGCACGTCCATTAGATCAAAAATATTTTCGACGCACTTCTTCTAAATTTATTTCTTTGTAAGAGATAAAATATCAATAATAGTAAGGTTTAGCGATTTCCAGCCAAATAGTTCGATATCGCCAAGCTGAGTTCAATTTGAAAGATTTCCTTCTGACACTTTATTTGGCGATATTTCACCAAAAGCCGACAAACTTGAGATAGTCTGCGAGATTTTGGGGATAGCCAAAGTAGTCATTGACCACAGACTTTCAATGAATTGAATGCATCCATACACCTCAATGTATTCAAAGTCATTTGGCTCACCCTGTAAATAAATTCTCAGTCGATTGCTGTCAAAAAAGATATTGAAAACAGTTAGATATTACAATAGTTCTAAATACAAAAGTTAAAAAATCTACGGGTTAGTTTTAGAGTTATACAAATACGAAATAATTTTTAGCGCCAAATTTGGCGATATTTCGGCGAAACTCGTCAATATCGACGACATTTGGCGAGATTTTAAGCATGAACCAAACAATGACAGATTATCGCCAAATTTGGCGATATTTTTCCAAAACTCGCCAAGAACGATGACAAATGGCGATACTTTGGGCATGGACCAAATGACTGACTATCGCCAAATTTGGCGACATTTCGCCAAAACTCGCCAAGGTCGAGGACAGACGGCGAGATTTTGGGCATGTACCAAACAATGACTATCTACAGTAGTATAATATTGAAGATGTCCATAGACATTAAAGTACTGAAATTCTTTCCAGTGTTCCTGTAAATTTGGTAGATTGGAACCAAAAATCGAGATGCACAACTAGATGTTACAACATTCTTATATATGAAATTTCATAATAGTTTTTGAGATTTGAGAGTTAAATATGCACACACGTACACCAAAAGTCGCCAAGCTTGGCGACTTTTGGCATAGTTCTTGAGGGAGGCACGTGACCGTGGTCGGACCATTACCTAACTTATGTGGTAGGACGGTATTGTGCTTGAAATGGATGAATGCCCCTAAAATTGCCATTGACCGTAATGTATTGGAAATCTTTTGAGTGTTCCTGTAGCAGAACTATAAATGATAAAGACACTTTTTTTAATGGAGAAATTCATTTTCTAACTCTTTACAGCATATATCATTTCTGAGTCGTTTGAAATAGCCCAATACCTCTAAAAAACGCTTTGATGAATTTCGGCCCTTAGAGCGTAATGTATTTCGAATCTTTTGGGCGGTCATGTAGATAAACTATTCAGTCGAATGGAACCGAAAGGGGAGGTGCACAACAAGATGTTACAACAATCCTAAATATAAAGTTTCAACATTGTACACCTAACAGTTTTTGAGATATGCGAGTTTAATGAATTTCGGCCCATTGAGCGTAATGTATTTCGAATGTTTTGGGCAGTCCTGTAGATAAACTATCCAGTCGAATGGAACCAAAAGGGGAGGTGCACTACTAGATGTTACAACTATCCAAAATATGAAGTTTCGACATTCTACGCCTAATAGCTTTTGAGTTAGGCGAGTTTAATGAATTTCGGCCCATAGAGCGTAATGTATTTCGAATCTTTTGGGCGGTCCTGTACATAAACTATCCATTCGATTGCCACCAAAAGGGGAGGTGCACAACTAGATCATAGAACAATCCTAAATATCAAATCTCAACATTTTACGACCAATAGTTTTTGAGATATGCGAGTTACATACATACGTACGTACGTACGTACGTACATACGTACGTACAGACGGCATGGAAAAACTGGCCACAGTAGACTCGCCGCTGGTCAAAATGAGTTGCAGACGCGTTAATAGGATCGTGCATGCTAGCCTACGATGAGATGCATCGAAAAAATTTTTTTAATTAAATTTAGAGGTAGTCAAAAGCGGTTTTTTTGTCGAAATTTGGCCCCCAAAATTTTTCGGGATCACATTACTTCCTTATACTACGTACAAGGAAGTAAAAAGTACCTAAATACATGGGCCGCCGGTAGGCGAATTCGTCCCCTATATTTTATTTTCCACGCATTTTCCCCTCTACGCTGAAACCTCAAGTTATTTTAATATGTTCCCGCCTGGTATCCGCGACTGGGATCGATCTCGGGACCTAAAGTATGGGAAGCCAGCGTCCTAACCACCATGCCAATCTGACTCGAGATGACAAGACTCAAGTTTGAAGTGACTGTTGGGATTGTCACGCCGTTTTTTGAAGAGATTAATCAGTATTCCCTGATGCCGATCTGCCTTTTTATTTTTTCATGGGATGAATCAAAATTAAAATAATGTTATGTGTGATTTATAGACCCTACTAATAGGGAAATAAGCATACTATAAACTTAAAAGCAGCACGCGTTTTAAAACTTTCAATATCGCGACACTCCTGTTGGGCCATAGTGGCCAAAATCGAGACAAACGACCGATTTTGAAATCCATTTTGTAGTCTATTTGTATTTTATTTTGAAGAATTTCAATATTTGGAAATATAGAATCTTTTTTTTTAATTCTATGGTTAAGTATATTTATGACTCATGATAAATTATTTGTTATGTGGATGTGGCTTTCCAAATCAAGGAGTCATGAAGTTGTATTCAAGCTTGACCGTCCAAATGACTTCCATTCGGCGGGAAAATATTGGCCGACTCAATTATTTTTGTAATCTCCGAGCATGCTGCAAGCTTAAAATGACTTGAACTGTCAAGCTTGTATTGATATGTCCAATTCAAAGAAATGTCCAGCTTGATTTAAGCTTATGTGCTGTCTGGGATTAATAAGGGATGATAATTGTTTTTCATTAAAATATTTTAATTCGTGCCGTGAAAATTACCACGATGTCATGATATAGGAACTCATTAAAAACAACAACAACAGCAAAGGTCTTCCTATTAACTTCACATTTCCTAAAATATTCAAATTTCTATTAGTCATGCATGCTTTTTAAAAGGATCATCAATATGAGAGGGGGGGGGAATATATTTAAACACCATTCACCACCATCACCCGATTTTTTTTTTTTTTTAAACAACATCCGCCCCATTGTTAACAAGAATAACGCCGCCGGATGCATACAAATTTTGCGGAAAATTTTTCTGTTTCTTTAAGGCTTTTTTTAATAATAACAAAATGACTTCTATGTGTAATTACGCATAACAAAAGTCGATAGAACGCGTGGCACGATGTTAGAATAAAGGACTCATTTCAGCCTTTTTTTTTTTTTTCAATCGATAAAAATTTTTTAATATTTATCTTTCTTATTTTGAACAGCCGTTTTGTGTTTGCGGCTAATCGATGTGTTCATGCGAGAATATTAATGAACTTTTTTTTCTTCTTTTTTTTAAGCATATGCCTGTTAGCGTCTTTCTTATTATGAGAGGGGAACATTTTCAATAAGAGTTACCATTTTCGACATGTGTTTTTGAAATGGCTGCTCGGGGTCTTATTAAGTAGAACTGGTCTTGTCTTCCTTTTTGTGTTGGATGGAGATAATTTGTTTTTCTGGAAAACGACGAGCGAAAATGATCTTCCGCGGATTGTAAGTCTAATGAATAAATTCAAGGCAACGATGGGATCCTATAGAGGGTGTCCCCAAAACCACTCATCTTGGCTTTTATTCCTCAAATGTTGATCCTAGATATGCTGTATACAGTCGAACTACACGCTTAAATCTATTGATTAAAACTAACACTCCTTTATTGATTCAATTTCTTATCGGCTGATTTAAATCCTTTTACGCTAAAAATTTCCGAAAAATACTCTTCGAAGGCAATAATTTTTAAACTCCTCAATTCGCCTCAACGCTCCCAATTCGCTAGATTCAACTTAGCTCTATTTTCACTTAAATCTTGTCTATTTGAGAATTCTCACTTGCCTCCCCCACGTAAAGAAATGCCTGGTACCCTACCATATCGTATTACTATCACGTGACCAACGTCATCATGAAAAAATTCGACTTCGAGATTTGGGTGTATGGACACACGTTTTCAGGTCTTCTGAATTCATATAGGCTATTTTTACGAGATGTATTTATGTACGTATGTGTGTGTGTATGTCAGTGAACACGATAGCTCCTCAGCGGGGCATTCGATGGAGCTCCAAATGGGTATACAGGTTACAAACCACCGTCGCACAACCGGTATGGTTTTGGGTGTGTATAGGACTAATAGTTTTTCTACAGGGCTACGACCCAATTTCTTTTACATTATGGCCTATGGGGAGACATTCTTGAAAGTGCGCTAGCGTTTAAACGGCGCATTCGATGGAGCTCAAATTGGGTAGATATGTTATAAATCACCATCGTAAGACCAGTATTGATTTTGGTGAGTATAGATCCCCTGAAAGTTTTAACCGATTGAATAAAAATGTTTCCCCTTTTTACGCACCTTTGTGTATTTGATCATAGCTAAAATTTAAGGATAAAAGTCCAGTTTAATATTTTTGGCACATCCAGCTATAGAAGTTTAGACATATTTTGTATAAAATTATATGTACCGCATTATTACATGCCCTTTCTGGCACCGACAGCGTGCATGTTTATTAACGATTGATTAGTCCCCCGTTTATAATTTAAACTTTAAAAAAAAAACGATATATTTTGCGTTATGTACACGTTCACCCAATACTTCATTTCTACCGAACACAGTAAAAACAATATTACTGAGCATGAAAGTTAAATGATTTGGAGAAATGCCAGTTCACACACAGACTCTTCCCACATTTTGAAAACATGACGATAAATGAGTAGTGGTATAACAGTGCAGTCGTTTTAACTTTACAGTGGTGGCCAAAATTGTGGACACTTTTGGAAAGTTTTTTTTTTTTTTTTTTTTCCCCCCCAAGTTCGTCTACGTATAAAAAAATTTTATGTTTCACAAAACGCGAACCCTTTTACATCATTTTAAAGATCATTGAATACTGATATCAATACAAAAGAAAAAATTAAAATATTTGCAATACAAAAAATGTCAAACGACAATAACTCTCAATATACAGTAGATATGAAGATTGAAGTGAGTTATCAGCAGTTTGCAGGGTTGCCTTCATTATTTATGACAGCTTCACGTCGATGTTTCATGGAGCTGACGAGAGTTTTAAGCTCAGAAATATAAGAGTAATTGACCTGGAAAGTTAGAAATGGCAATCTTGTGTATTTGTTTATCAGATTAAAGGAATTAAATTTTTACTTTCCGAATATGTACCATGTAAGGAAAGGATTGTAATCATGAAAAAATTCGAATTCGAGATTTTGGTGTATTGACACGTTTTGAGGTCTTCTGAATTCATTTATGCTATTTTTACGAGATGTATGTATGTATGTGTGTATGTGTGTGTATGTGTGTTTGTGTGTATGTGACTGAACACGATAGCTCCTGAACAGGGCATGCGATTGAGCTCAAATTGGGTATATATTTATAAACCACCGTCGCAAGACCGGTATGGATTTGGGTGTGTATAGGACTTACAGTTTTTCTACAGGGCTACGACAAAGATTTTTTTTACATTATGGCCTATGGAGGAAAATTCTGGAAAGTGCGCTAGCGTTTAAACGGTACATTCGATGGAGCTCAAATTGGGTATACATGTTATAAACGACCGTCGCAAGACCTGTATTGATTTTGATGTGTATAGGACTTACAGTTTTTCTACAGGGCTACGACAAAGATTTCTTTTACATTATGGCCTATGGAGGAAAATTTTGGAAAGTGCGCTAGCGTTTAAACGGTACATTCGATCGAGCTTCAATTTGGTATATATGTTTGAATGATTCATCGATTAAAATTTATTTAAATGCTTGGTAATGATCTTAATCGTAAGTGTTCGGAAAGTCGAGTGGAGTCACTCCAGATTTTTTATTCTATTGCACACATTTAAATTTAGTTTTGTGTCTTGAAATCAGTATTCAATTTTCTTTAAAATGATATATGAGTTTGCACTTTGTGATAGGTAGCACTTCTATGAACAGCCAAAGTTAGAAAACCTAAACATTTCCAAAAGTGTCCACAATTTTGGCCACCACTGTAGTTCTTCTAGCTTTTACACGTCGACTTTTTCGAAACGGGTCTCACATTGTTAAGTTGCAGCAGTTGAGGAGAAAAAATTCACAGAGCATTTCAGAAGAGTGACCTGAATTTGTGTTTTCCAGCACAAGTTTCGTTTGAATAGAATCAGAGGCTGTTGTGTATAGCAATAAAAAAGGCACCGCAATTAGATTGGGTGTCACCTCTACATTCCTGTACTAAAGAAAAACCTTCGAAAAATGTGTGCACCTGTAGAAATAGTTCAGCAGAATCTTCAAACGCGTGTCTCTACCAAGGAGGTTGGACTGGAAAATTTTAAAATATCATAGTCACAAGATCTTCAAACAACATGTCTGTATGGAGGAGGTTGAACTAGAAAATTAAATTCCTAAAATTTTAAAGTGTTTTACGGAATGACATAGCACTACTTTTACAATAAAACTCACGGAATCGGATCCCCTTTGATTTTTTGTATCTCTGAGGCATTTTATGATAACAGGGTGAAATTTGTACATGACCTAATGGATGTATGGGACATGTTTGACTCATTGGGATTTTTTTTTTTTGTACGGGGAGGGTCGTCCACACATTTAAAAAGTGTCGCTTTTTGAAAATGAACGAGAGCGGAAATCTTTCTTAATCGCTTTTCCGACCTCATTTTGAACATTTCTTGAATGGACAGTGCAGAAACTTATCTCTAATAGATAAAGAAATAAAGGCCCGTGACCCACTTTTTGGGATACTCTGTATATCTATAGGTATGCTTCCGTGAATGAATCACCCTCGCGTAACGTATTTACCCAGTGGGTTCCTATTTTTAAATAAAAATCGTACAATATTTATGATGGATGTTGGTTAACCATTTCATAAAATTTAAAAGCAAAATACAGTTTAAAATGAGTATGCGAAAAACAGGGTTGCTCAGAAGGACCTCTTGGCGAGATTCTGCTTTCAACCAAAGGTTGACGTCCACTTCTGGCAACTATTCGTCTGTTTGGCGGGAGAAGAGTCACACTGTAAGGCATAAATGACTTTTTCCCCCGATTTCGGGGGTGTTTTTTCTAAATTCCCCGATTCCAGATTCATAAAGTTTCCGGACTTATTCACTGTTTTCTGTCTTTGAAAGAAAACAATTGAAAGAAGTGCTTCCAAGTAGAAAGAACAGGGTTTCTACAGATTTCACAGCTTTTGCTTCCCTGACTTTTCCCCGACATCTAGCACGCTCTTCCCGGACTTTATCTACCGTGCTTTCCCGAATTTTGCGATTCTATTTTTAACATGACATCCTTTAATGAATAACTTTTTATATATTTTGTCCCCTTTTTTTACAAATAATAATAATAATAAAATTAATATATTCAAGAACATTATTGGACATCACTGGATTCTCACAAAAACCACGCTTGTTAATCATTTAGGATAAAATTGAGCCTATTTCAAATGCACAAAATAGGCTCATAAAGAACGCATTTTAAAATCATTGATAAGGTTGAATCAGACAATGAAAATAAAACAATTTCTATACTTAGGTTCAAACAGCCAATATTTTCTTGATTGGACCGCAAAATTAAATTTTTCTTGCATTTCCCTGACCTGTCTTCCGTTTCTGCTCATTTCCCTGACTTTTTTCCCAAATCCCTGACTTTCCCTGACCAAAACTCATTTCCCTGACTTTACCCGATATTCCCTGACTTTCCAGGTCTGTAGAAACCTTGAAGAAAGAAAAAAAAAAAAAAAGCAATCGTCATTCTTCAATTATTTTAACCCCAAATAACGGAATAGATTACCCAATCCAGCTGAGTGGCACCCCTCCCCCAATACCTATCCACCTATCCACCTATTCTCCATCCATATTTTTCGACCTCACACTAAAATGCCAGATAAAGGATTGTACACCACGAGGAACTAAAACAAAATACTTTCGCGATAAGAGTATATAAGAAATATCGATAAAGAAGTGTGCCCCAGAAAAAAAAGAACATTTCTCTGTTTCAAGTGAATACAGTGAAAAGCGGACTCTATACGTAAGTATCCTGCCTGAAAAACAGGATTTCCTTGGAGAACGGGGGAAACAAACCATGCAACCTGTTGGGGGGGGGGCGGGAAGTGTTGAAATACAGAAAAGAACGGAGAAAAATCTTTCCTCCTTTTCTTTTTTCCAGAAATTCCCAGGTGGGCTTAGACGGAAAAGTTATTTCTTGTGTCGTCAGTGACGGAATTAAAGTAAAAATTGAAAGGATTTTTTTTTAGCTGCCTTCGTTTTGTGCACCGGCTATTGGATTTATTTGTGCACAATGGAATTTAATTGAATAGAAGGCAGTCCTAGGCAAGAAAGACACCAGTACCCATAAGATGATTTTTAACCCTTTGAGGCGCAACCCTTTCCCCAATGCTCGAAAAAAAAGGCTGGCCGTTGCCATCGCTCGACTCAACGACCCGCAAGAGGGCGGACGATAGACAAAGTTCATCGCGTGCTACAGATCTGGAGACCCTTTTTTTTTTACATCAGCTGGCTGTGCGCACAGCCTTAAATTCAGTTTAGCATTTTTGCATTTAAATTGAATGTACACGCTAAATCCTTTGAGGCGCAACCCTTTCCCAATGCTGAGAAAAGGGCAACCGTTGCCGTCGCTCGACTTAACTGGCAATCGCTCGACGACAGCTGGCTGTGCCTCACAGCCAGCTGTCGTCAAAAAAGGATCTCTCGATCTGTGGCACGCGATGAACGTTTCGATCGTCCGCCCTCTTGCGGGTCGTTCAGTCGAGCGATGGCGACGGCTGCCCTTTTTTCGGCATGGGACCCTCTATCCGGCTGTTCTCGCATGCCTCCATTTTTCAGCAGATGTCAGTGCTGTTCAAAAGAGTTTTTTTACGGGAAAGGGCGTGCTTAAAAAGTAAAGGATTTTCGTGGAGCTCTGTCAGCCGCCACTCTTTTTATAGAAATCCAATCGATTCTTCGTGACGGGCAACAGTCGAAACGTCCGAGTTGGGTGTTCCCAGAGTGGGAATACTGCGCGTTAAAGGTGTTCATAAAGTTTGCGGAATTTTCCCCTGTTTTTTGTCTTTGAAAGGAAACAATCGAAAGAAATCTTTCCAAGAAGAAAGAAAGAAAATTTACTTTTCAATTATTTTTAACCCCAAATAACGGAATGGATTACCCAATCGAGTTTAGTGGCACACGTCTATCCACCTATTCTCCATCCATATTTTTCGAGCTCACACTAAAATGCCAGATAAAGAATTGTACACGAAGAACTAAAACAAAATACTTTCGCGATAAGAGTATATAAGAAATATCGATAAAGAAGTGTGCCCCAGAAAAAATTCTCTGTTACAAGTGAATACAGTGAAAAGCGGACTCTATACGTAAGTATCCTGCCTGAAAAACAGGATTTCCTCGGAGAACGGGGAAACAAACCATGTAACCTGTTGGGGGGGGGGGGGGAAGTGTTGAAATACAGAAAAGAACGGAGAAAAATCTTTCATCCTTTTGTTTTTTCCAGAAATTCCCAGGTGGGCTTAGACGGAAAACTTATTTCTTGTGTCGTCAGTGACGGAATTAAAGTAAAAATTGAAAGGATTTTTTTTTAGCTGCCTTCGTTTTGTGCACCGGCTATTGGATTTATTTGTGCACAATGGAATTTAATTGAATAGAAAGCAAGAATCATAGGCAAGAAAGACACCAGTACCCATAAGATGATTTTTAACCCTTTGAGGCGCAACCCTTTCCCCAATGCTCGAAAAAAGGGCAGGCCGTTGCCATCGCTCGACTCAACGACCCGCAAGAGGGCGGACGATAAACAAAGTTCATCGCGTGCCACAGATCTGGAGACCCTTTTTTTACGACAGCTGGCTATGCGCACAGCCTTAAATTCAGTTTAATATTTTTGCATTTAAATTGAATGTACACGCTAAATCCTTTGAGGCGCAACCCTTTCCCAATGCTGAGAAAAGGGCAGCCGTTGCCATCGCTCGACTTAACTGGCAATCGCTCGACGGCAGCTGGCTGTGCGGCACAGCTTGCTTGAAGTGGATTAAGTGTTGTAAAACATTGCGGATTCCCTATCTAAAAGACTGGCTGTGGTGATGAAAGTCAAGGTTGCTCAGCAACATAACAAAGGATCTTGAGTTCAATGGCATTTATGGATTATACTCTTTTTGCAGAAGAGCTTGAAAAATATGCTTTATTTCATTTTATTCCGGCGAGGCAAAATGGATTAAGATTTTTTTTAATAACCTATATATATATATTTAGGCTACTTTTTTAATCCATTCAATAATTATTTTTCTTCTTTAACTTCATGATATCTTGTCTTCGAAGTTATTCATTGAACAGGTTGACATTGAAAAATATCCATTTTATTGATTTTTAATTTTGTCGGGGGGAAGGGGGGTTTCCTCTTGAAAAGGGTTAGATTTCTGAAACTTGCATTTTAGCCAGTAGTGTACAATCACAAAATTGAGACAAACATTTAAAATAATGTTTGCGCGTATCATTCGCTCGATTACAAAGCACAGTATCATAAGCACCCTTTATTTTTCTTTCTTTTGCTTTCCTCTCTCTCTCTCTCTCTTTCTTTTACTTATTTATTTATTTTTCATTTTTACTTATTTATTGATTCATTTTTTTAGGGATAAAAATCGAAACAAAATTTGAATAGGAAACATCCTCGAAGCTGTTTTTTTCTGAAGTGGAACAAGAAAACGGAAATTCTAACAGGTGTTTTTTTTTTTTTTTTCTGGAACAAAAAAACGGGGAGGGGCCGTTGTCAGGTATAGAAATTCTGGATCCTCCCTTTAAAAAAGCCTGGAAAATACCTATCATGGAGAGTAAGTGGAAATCGAATTTCTTTGAAAAGAAGCACGCTCTGAAATCTGTTGGGGGGAAAATGGGAAGGTGTGAGAAATACAAATAGTATATCAAAAGAGAAATTTTTTGGGAAAAGGAATGAAAAAGGGGTGATGATTTTTGGTCCAGATTCTACACGGAGATTGCTTTCTATTTTGTGTGTGTGTCGATGTCGTGTTCAGTGAGGTGGGTTGGAAGCGTCTATATCGACTCCCGTCTATATGGATAGGCGTGTATTTCATGCTGTTGCGATGGGTAGGTGTGACGCCAAAAAGTGTTGATATTGCGCCATTTCTTGGATAGTTTAGAGTTTTCAGAATCACGTGATTATTGAGTGCACACTTAAATTTGAGATTAAAAGGCGTTGCGTGATAATGCAGGTTCGATGCACTCAGTTGCGGTAAGAAAAAGACATTGAATGCTTAAAACTATTTATTTACATGATACTATTGAAACATAAACTTATTACAACGGATGGTGGTGGTGATGGCTCAGCGAATTTAAAAAAAAACCGTCCTATAGGAACAGTGAAGTTAAGATGGAACGGAATCAAAAATGACGCCAGCAGAGAATGACACATGGGCGAGAACAACAACTTGGCCGAGACCCATAACGCCCATTCCAGAGCAACCCTAAAACTGGATCCAATAAAATTAAAATGACGGAATCGCGAGCCTGTCATTTTAAAGATGAGGCAGGGCAACAAAAATATAACTTACGCCAGCAGGATGATAAAAGGGGAACCAAAAAGTTCGTTGCGATTTCAAACAGACGTCGTATAATCTATTTTTAGCTCAGAACGACGCCACCAGGTGTGATTTAGAGAAAAAAAAACAATTAAGAAGAATGCATACGGGAAAAGCGAATATACAGAATAAAAGCCGAAATGGCAGAAAAATGAGAACAGAAAAGATTTAGAATTCTTGATTTTGGATCGATTAAATTTAAAGAAAGACAAAGTAAATGATTGTTAAATGAGATATGCGATCTCCATCACAGTGATGTTTTTGTTTTTTTTAGGTGAATGCGTCTTTCAATTTTGTTCTGTAGTTCTTTCAGACAACGAATGATAACAAAATCGGGAAGAATCTCTCTATTCTAAAAAAAGAACGGCCGCTGTCGACAGCTTGTTGGGCCATCTCCTCCTAAACCGTGGGGATTTGAATTTCGAGAAACATGTCCACGGATTCCGAAAATTCCGAGGAACCTGATAAGCTCACTTATGTATCGAAAATGGAATTATTTTTGAAAATATTCATAAAAAACTGAAAAAATAGAACATAATGGTTGCCAGATTGGGCATAAAATCATTCATTCCTTGGCAACAAAGCCATTCCAAGTACGTAGAATCGCGTGAAATGGACAAACATGAAGTAGAATGACACCCATTTTACGCCAAAATAAAAACTATATGAAATAAGTCACTCAAAATGTGTTACACAAAGCCGATCCTTTTCAAATAGTCAGTTCGCTTAGACAACAGGGGTTTAGAATGAGCGATGATTCGTTTCTCCAAAACAGAATAACTCATTGTAACTGATTTTAAAAGCGCCCTCTTGGCATTAGGTAAGATCTGGCAAAACGGTATCTTTCCAAGCAGGGTGGATCTAAACCGCGAATAAAAAATAATTAAAATACAGATTATTTTAAAGCCGGTTCGGTCCAGCTGGAGTATTGGCTACTACTAGAAATATTGGGTGGCGTTCACTATGCAATTATAGCAGTTATAGTACATTTTGGATATTGGCCAGCGCGGCTAGATGGATATAACTCGTGGTGCTCAATACGCCCATTTGCAAAGAATTATGTATATGAATGTATGGACAACGGTTTTCCGGGAACCTTAAATGAGCAGCCATTATAGGTTGTGAGCCTGTGTCCATCGCCTAGTCATGAAAATTCGCCATGAGTGGCAAGCTATCCTAGCTGTTCTGTAGTTTTTATCAAAGAAAACAAATGAAGTATTGTTTTCTTAGAGCTCATTATTAACGATACATATACGCAAGTCAAATTACAAATATACATACGCAATTATGAAAATTCTCCATAATGCTTGGCGAGTCTTGGCGAGTCTAGGGGCGTTGGCCCCTAGTTGTGAAAAAAAAAAAAAAAAAAAAAAAACCCAGAATTGTGAAAAAAAAATACTGACCCAATAGTCGGCAACTATGCATAATGTATTGTGTCATGGAAAACCCACACGAAGGGATGGGTGCCTCGGGTGGGGGATTTTTAAGGGGTTCTAACGCTTATTCGCATTACATCTAGTGAAAACCACCCGTTACTCCAGACCATTCGATCGACAGTCCGTGCGGTAGGCCAGAATTCTGGGCCTTCACACTTCGGCCATCTGTCATACCCATAGGTGCCGGTAGAATATTTCCAAGGGGGGGGGGGAAGAAATACTACACCAGGGGGGGATACTACTCAAGGGGGGGGCAAAGACTACTTTAACGTATGGTTACCATGTTGGAAAGAGCAAAAAAGGAAGGGAAAACACTGCATACAAAAATCAAGAGGGGGCATGCCCCCCCCCTTTCCCTATGCTGCCGGGCCCATGATCATGCCCAGTGTCTTAACGACCGGGTCGAGGTGGGACATCTAATAAAATTGACAACTGGGACATTCTTTCATGTACGTACCGTATTTCCATTCAATTTATTTATACTGAAATATTTATATTACGAGCTCAAGAAGGGAAAAAAAAACGGTGTCCAAATACTCGTAGAGTGATTCTTTCTATTTTATTTTATCGAAGTCAGAAAACAAGCCTTTCCCTTTTGTAAAAGGGGGAAATCGCACGGGGTGGGAGGATGTGTATGTGTGTGTGTGTGTGAAGAATGGTACGAGATGATGGAATAAGTGCTGGAAATCCATAAAAAAAGGAGAAAACTTTTTAGAAATTCATTGGGGGATTTTCTGGGGAAAAAGGGAGAATTCAGTTTCCTCGGCTTTTTTTACAATGCAGAGCAGCAGAAAATGTATTGACTCTGATATCTATTTCGGAGAATATTTTTGGGGGGATTTCGTTTTGTGAAGACGCCGGGGGGAGGGGGGGGGTTGGAAGAAAGAAGAACTTCTATAATATTTTTACAAGAATGCGTCTATATATATATATAGCGTCATCAGTATGGGCTCCGTGTGGAAGAAGGCTTTAAAATAGTTTAACAAAGGTTTAAACATTCAGTTCGAAGTCTTTTAAAACGTTATTTTTGCAGTTATTTTACAGTCATTCGAGTGGGCAAACTCGTGCATATATACAGGGTGTCCCAAAAAGGTGCTAACAGCTTTTCACACTTTTTATCTGTGAGAGATAAATGGTCCATGTCAATTGAAAGAAATGTTCAAAATCAGGTATAAATAAATGACTCTGATAAAATTCTTCTCGTTCATTTTCAAAATGGGACACCCAGACAGCGCGTAAGCTTAAATCAAGCGTGACATTTCTTTGAATTGGACGTATTAATACAAGCTTGACAGTTCCATTCATTTTAAGCTCGCGGATTACAAAAAAGTGAGTCAACCAATGTTTTCCCGCCGAATTCAAGTCATTGGAACTGTCAAGCTTGAATACAACTGGATGACTGCTTGATTTGGAAAGCCACATCCGCATAACACATAATTTATCATCCGTCATCAATGTACTTGACCCTAGAATTAAAAAAAAAGATTCCATATTTCCAAATATTGAAATTCTTCAAAATAAAATACAAATAGACTACAAATTGGATATCAAAATCGGTCGTTTGTCTCGATTTTGGCCAATATGGCCCAACAGGAGTGTCGCGATATTGAACGTTTTAAAGCTTGCTTTTAATTTTGTAGTATGCTTATTTCCCTATTAGTAAAGTCTATAAATCACACGTAACATTATTTCAATTTTGATTGATCCCATGGAAAAATAAAAGAGGCAGATCGGCATCGGCCAGTACTGATCCATCTCGTCCAAAAACGGCGTGAAAACCCCAACAGTCGCTTCAAACTTTAATCATGCCGCTTCGAGTCACAGTGGCATGGTTAGGGCGCTGGCTTCCCCCACCTTAATTCCCGAGATCGATCCCAGTCGCGGATACTAGACGGGAACAGATTAAAATAACTTGAGGTTTCAGCGTAGAGGGGGGAAATGCGTGGAAAAATAAAATATATGGAGAGAGTTTGCCGACCGGCGCCCCGTGTATTTAGGAAAATTTTTAAAGTTTGAATTAAGCTTGCTATGTCAAGTTGCGCAAGTGTACACTTGAACACTTGATTCAAGCTTGCATTAAGCTTACACGCTTGAAATTTTCAAGCTTCATTCAAGTTTATTGACTTGATAAATCAAGCTTACTGCAAGTTGGATGCAAATTTGCTGTGCTGTTTGGGCAATCAGTTAATCTGCAGATGAGTTGGGTACAGTGCACACGAATGCCTTTCGAGCCTTAAACAATGCACATTTTTAAAAACTAACATTTAATTTTCACTTAAAATTAACATTGAGCGTACATTCCGGTATGGATCCGAACAAACACAAATGTTTCGCACACGAGAGAAGTGCACTTTATAAAAATTCTGGAGTGACTCCTCTCGACTTTCCGAACAGTTACGATTCAGATCATGACCCAGCATTTCAATCCATTTGAATCGATGAATCATTCAAACATATAGACCCAATGGAAGTTCCATCGAATGCGCCTTTTAAACGCTCGCGCACTTTCAAGAATGTCTCCCCATAGACCATAATGTAAAAGAAATCTTTTTTCGTAGCCCTGTAGAAAAACTATAATTCCTATACACATCCAAATCAATACCGGTCTTACGAGGGTGGTTTATAACCTATAGACCCAGTTTGAGCTCAGTCGAATGGACCGTTTAAATGCTAGCGCACTTTCAAGAATTTTCCCTCATAGGCTATAATGTAAAAGAAATGTTGGCCGTATCCCTGTAGAAACACTATCAGTCCTATACACACCCCAATCCATACCGGTTTTGCGTGGGTGCTTTATAACACATATACCCAATTGGAGCTCCATCGAATGCCTCGTTCAGGAGCTATCGTGTTCACTCACACACACATGCATACATTCACTTAAATGCACACACACACATGCATACATTCACACATGCATACATACATCTCCTAAAAACACCATAAATGAATTCAGAAGACCTCCAAACGGGTCCCTACACCCCAATCTCGAATTCGAATTTTTTCAGGATGACACTACTTTCATTACAGGGTACATGTTCGGAAAGCAACAACAGAGTCCACTCGAAATATCTTTCAACGATAAGACCACGAGACTATCGGGCCGTTGAATGCGCGTATAAATTGGATTAAGCCGTCGAGGGGCGCAAGTAAATCTCACGACGGAAAATAGAGAAACAAAAAAAGGGGGAAAGCGAAAAAAAAAAAAAATAAATAAACGGAAAGCACTGTTGAACATTCAGAACGAAATAACGAAAACCTTTTTCGAGAAATCTTGAGGGATTTCTTCGGGTATCAATTTAAGCTGTTTGCATAGGTGTAAGGGCGATACTCACTTACACCTATTTTCTTGCAGATGGAATAGAAAAGGAAGGTTTTATCGCGTGGCTCACAAAATAATCCAGAAATTGGATTCAAAAGGGAGTTGTGTGTAGTTAGTTCTTAATTGGCTCTTCACAATAATAAGCTCTTTTTGTTGTTGGAAAGAAAACATAAAAGTAACATTTATGTATGCAAAAAACATAACCTTAAGCCTTTATTCGTGAAAATTAAATCTGCATTCCACAAAATACTGTTAAGAATTTTCGGTTCAACCCGCTCTTCTGGGGCTTCAAATAGTTCAAAATTCGTATTCTAGAGGGTTCAATAGTTCAATTTTGCTATTTGTTGTATCCAAATCTGTCTACTAGAGCCTGAGATACGGAGGTTTCGGTTTCCCCATTGTTTTTCTATGGGTTTCTAGAAATCTCTATTGGTTCTAGACCTTCACTGACTTCATTTTTGGGGATTTTGGGGATGTCTTCATTTTTGGCGCCCAATGGGGCGATATTGCGCCAAAAGTCGCCAAACTGGGCGACATTTTGGTCATTGGGGGGGGTTTTCCCTATGGAGCCTGAAAGTTGGTTTTCCTGCATTAAAATCACATAATAGCCTAATATTTCTCTTCTATGAGGTCATCAAAATTCCTGTTTTATGTAGAATCTCCGAGAAATAGACTTTTCTGGAAGCTTCTGCCCTACCTATAAGTAGAAACTGAGCTGGGCCCCAGTTGAGTGTGAGTGAACACCCGTATGGTGAATAGAGCTCTCTGAGTGAGAACGCTTGCTTTGTGAATGGATCGTGCTATAGAAGCTGTGTTTTGGCTTGCTTTTATAAGCTGTTTTTAAAGTGCTGTGTGTCAATTCTTCATTGCTCTGTCTTAAGGGATTGTACGATATCCTTTGAAAATTTTCACTGAATTTTTGCCTGTGAAAGTGACTTATTTTGTGTGAGAAATACAGCATGGGTGAGAGCTTCAGATCTAAGCGGACTGTTTGTTCAAAGCACCTTACTGTTGGATTGTGCTTGTGAATTTTGTACAGCGGATTATTCTTCGAAGTTCTAGAAGCCATCAAGTTTGTGTTCCATCCTGACCAGTGACTTTTTACTAGAACTTTCGACACCCACTGGACTTTAGAACGACGAACCCCAGGAAGTAGCAGAGTACTTCTGCAACAATACTCTTAACATGACTCAGTAAGGTGTAAATTTTTCACTTTTTACAGTCAGACATTTATCTATTATGGCTGGCATCAGGAAAGCTTGGGAAATATCATGCAGACAATCTGGGCATCACCGACGTGTGAGTACAGGACGATCATCGACCGTTTCAGAAAGAGCTAAGCGAAATCTGCCTGTAAGAGGGCGCTTCGAGTCGTAATTATTTAAGTTGTGCGCATGCGTGCGTTCATAGTAGATTGCCTCATGATTCGTCGCCAGAGGACGATTATGTAGCTCATCATTAAAAGGGAGTCGGGTATTTTCCTTTGAGGTGCTATTTTGCCCGTCTGCCAGTAGTCGATGATTTCCAGATGCATAGTGGATGTGTGAAGTTACGTTTGAGTTGAGTGGTAGAAATTTTATTTCCAAAAATTTGTATGTAGTTATTTATTCACTGTTTATGCATGAGAGACATTTTATTATCAGCCAATTTTCAACTAAAAATAAAGATAAAGACACAGTTAATGGGAAAATGCAATCAGTTTTCAGATTCACCGGAACACATAGCTGAAATAGTACAGCTATACCCCGAACTTACGCAGTAGGTGGGCCTGGACAGTAACCGCGTAAGTCGGGGTACCATTTTGCACACAAATATGTACGATACAAATTATTATTAATTGGACATTGAAAATGCAGGCTTGGATGCACGCGCTACGAATATTCATGCTGGTTGGCCCCAAAACATAGTGATTCTTAAAATTTTGAAAAATTAAAGAATGGATTCAATTAATGGTTTTATATTTATTTGAAATACGTGTTTTAGGCAGAAACTATATTTCCTTTTTATTACAAAAAATCTGAAATGACTCCACTCGACTTTCCGAACACTTACGATTCTGATCATGACCCAGCATTTCAATCCATTTGAATCGACGAATCATTCAAACATATGTACCCAATTTGAGCTCAATCGAATGTACCGTTTAAACGCTAGAGCACTTTCAAGAATGTCTCCCCATAGGCCATACTGTCAAAGAAATTTTTGTCGTAGACCTGTAGAAAAACTGTAAGTCCTATACACACCCAAATCTACACCGGTCTTGCGACGGTGGTTTATAACCTATAGACCCCATTGGAGCTCCATCGGATGCCCCGTTGAGGAGCTATCGTGTTCACTCACATACACACAAACAAACATACACACACACACATACATACATACATACATCTCGTAAAAACAGCATCCATGGATTCGGAAGACCCTAAAACGTGCCCATACACCCCAATCTCGAAGTCGAATTTTCTCATGATGACACTACTTTCCTTACAGGGTACATGTTCGGAAAGTAATAAAAATGACAGTGTAGCCCACTGAACACAGTATGCACTATAGAGTTCACGCAATTTAAACTGCAGACGGATAAACTAGGTTTCTCTCCGTAGGAGCTATTTTGCCGAAGTGTACGCCACTGCTACGAAACCGTCCACTGGATCTAGACAGTCGAATATACTATTATAAGTAATTGCACCACAGCCGAAACGCACTGGAGGGGGGGGGGGCTCCTATACATGCATTTGCATAGGCCATCCTTCATTGGCTAATAATGCGTATTTCTCGCAAACGCGCCAGTTGTTTACTTTCGCACGTCATACTCTCTCTCCCGCGATAGCGTCACGATAAATCGCATTTCCGGCGGGGCATTTGAGGCGGGGAGAGGGCAAACTGTAAATATACGTATGGGGCAGCATATGGATGCAACGCTTGCCGGCTGACCGTGCAAAATTTAACCCTTGGAGGCGCAACCCTATACAGCACTGACATCACTGACATCGGATAACAGCACTGACATCGGCCGAAAAATGGAACAATGCGAAAACAGCCGGATAGATGGCCCCATGCTGAAAAAAAGGGCAGCCGCTGCCATCGCTCGACTGAACGACCCGCAAGAGGGCGGACGATCCAAACGTTCATCGCGTGCCACAGAGGGAGAGACCCTTTTTTGACGCAGCTGGCTGTGCAGTTTTCACACAGCTGTGCAGTTGGCTCACAACAGTTTTAATCTATTCTTACACTATTTCGTAAGCTGTAGAATAGGCATCCCATGCATTTTTTACATATATTTAAATGCTGTTAGTTCACAACAGCTTTCATCTATTGTGTACTACATCTATTTCGTAAGATGTAGTATAGGCATCCCATGTATTTTTCTATCAATAGAAGACACTCCTAAAAATTTCAACCTGGGTTACCAGGTGAAATACACGAAAGAGGACAGATAAAATGACATAGTCCATTCACATCGTTTTAACCCTTTGAGGCGCAACCCTTTCCCCATGCGGAAAAAAGGGCAGCCGTGGCCATCGCTCGACTGAACGACCCGCAAGAGGGCGGACGATCGAAACGTTCATCGCGCGCCACAGATCGAGAGACCCTTTTTGGACGCAGTGCTGGCTGTGTGTCACAGCCAACGCTGCGTCAAAAAAGTTATTTGTTTTCATATCTCCGAATTTTTTTTAGGGTGAAATGCTCCAGTTTTGTAAAACACCCAATTAATGTACATATTTATTTTTTTTTTCAAGGGAGATCTATAAAAATTTTATTTTTAAAATTTTTAGATAGAGTTTCCAGAAATGTTTGAAAATTTTCTGGACACTCAACCTAAAAATTTTAAAAATAGATACACCCCTATTTTAAAAATTTTTAGATTGAGTCTCCAGAAAATTTTAATCGATACCATAAAATTCTGCACCTTTTTAACTATGTAATTATTTTTTTCTGTTGATGTCATAAAAATGTGTGGGAGGGACTATTTTTTGAAAGGTCTTCAAAAAGGGGTGTTGCTTGAATGAATATTATGAATGCTCTCCGTTTAAGGGAAATTATGACCCGATTTTTTTAAATAGCATTTTTGCATATCACAGTTCCGTGAAGGAATCCTATGTAAACAAACTCGAATGGTTTTAGCGTCCTTTTATAAACATACAACGACTTTGTGTTACAAGGGGATTCTATAAAACTTACCCATTCTACAAAGGCTCGTCAATCGGTAGCATTATTTTATGAGGACGGTTGTTACTTTCCGAACATGTATCCTGTAAGGAAAGTATTGTTATCATGAAAAAATTCCACTTCGAGATTTAAGTGTATGGACACGTTTAGAGGTCTTCTGAATTCATTTATGCAATTTTTATGAGATGTATGTATGTATGTATGTATGTATGTGTACGTATGTATTTTTACATGTTTATAAACCACCGTCGAAAAACCGGTATTGATTTGGGTGTATATAGGTCTTATAGTTTTTCTTCAGGGCTACGACCAAGATTTCTTTTACTTTATGGCCTACGGGAAGACATTCTTGAAAGTGCGCTAGCGTTTAAACGATGCATTCGATGGAGCTTCAATTAGGTATATATGTTTGAATGATTCATCGATTCAAATTTATTTAAATGCTGGGTCATGATCTTAATCGTAAGTGTTCTGAAAGTCGAGTGGAGTCACTCTAGATTTTTTATTTTTATAACGGGAAGTTGCGATATTTGTAAACAAGATAAATCCGCGATTCATTCTGAATATTTCATTAAAAAATAGCATGTAATGTTTTGTATGTGGCTTAAAATGACGTAAAGTAAACGGAAGTACTTTTATACGCGTTTAAAGCAGCACCGCACTTCTTAATGCATTGCTTTCCAATAGACGCTTTTCTTACTTTGAAATTTAGATGATCTAATTCCAGCCCCACCCAATTGAAACTCGTCCCGTAAAAGAATAGGAAGCTCTAAATTTTTCTTTTGCAGTGCAGAAAAAGAAGAGACACCCGAAGTGTTCGATTTTGCCAGGATTGTGATCTCGCGGAGAAAATAACTCCTGTTTAAAATTTGAAATCCAGCCATTCTAAAGGTATTCATGCACAGATAAACTCACACACGAATAAGAATATACATTCGAAGCTCGAATTAACGAATTCATTGCGACCCACAGATCGGTTCGTTCATTCGTTCAATCGAATATCCATTTTTGTAAAGAGTAGGGTATAAAAATATCCATGCAAAATACACTTAGACATAGATAAGAAAAAAAGAATGATGATGGTTGACTGCGAGCTTAAAAATGATAAGTTATACGTTGGGAGATCCACTTGAAAATTATCTAAATTCTTTCATGTTACTTGTTCTTAAAACTTAATACATGATACATACATACTTATTGGCACTTTGGAAAGAAATCCTGGATAGTGCTTTGTATTTGTGGCTGTGTTTTGACTTTCCAAGCTCTTTGTCGGTATTCATTTTGCGTGCGAAAAATTCAAAGTTTTAGTTTTATGTTCGAATTTTATTTCAGCGATGGTTGTTCGTTCAATCGAAGCTAAAAATTCGTTCAATCAGAGCATTTTGGCACCCTTTTTGTCGGGACAGAAAAAATATTCGTTCAATCGGAGGATTCGTTCAATCAAAGTACGTTAAATCTAGGTTCGACTGTATATCTAATCTCTTCTTCGAGTATTTTTATTTCAAGGAAATTGCAATACCTCTTAATTAGAAAAATCTATTTTAAATTGTGAAACTCCAAATTGACTTGAATAGAACAAAACTAGTTGACCTTACAAGAAAAAACAAGAACTACTTGTAAGGTCAACTTACAAGTACAACTTGTAAGTTGACCTTACAAGAAGTACTTTTTAATCACAGACTTAATTGAAAAGAACTAAAATTAATTCTAAATAAACAAGAACAATCATCAATCCTTGACACATTTAAAAAATTCAGAGAAGAGCCACAAATTATCGTATGCATATGCGGTTTGCACAACAATACTTCAGAGGTTCACGACATTTTTTTGACATCGTAAACAACATTACTTCCAAATTGTGTTCATAGGTGGCGCTATAGCGTCACAGTGAGCTTCCCGAATGTCTGGTACAGTCTCGTGGCCGACCCCTTCTTTCCCTGTCAAAAATCTTTTCATGCCAGGCCAAAATGATGTTTTGACTCGGAAATTTTTTCTTAAACATGTTGCGAAACTTTCTCTGAAATGTAGTTGTGGTTTTTGATTCGAAATACCGACCTACGCAACGCGCTTTCTCAGTCGCAGTCGCCTTAGCTAGAATGAATATTCCCGCACCGCCAGTGCTATTGGAAAATCACGAAAAATCCCTATTGGCTCTTACTGCTGAAAACTGGAAACGCAGCGCCCTCTATGAACACATTTTGGAAGTCATTCGTTTTAAGATGGAAAAATAAATGCTCGATTCTGTGAAGCATTAGTGTGCGAACCGCCTATTCAAACAACAAATTGTTACTTTTCTGAGAATTTTTGAAATGTGCCAAGGACTTTTTGGACACCCTGTGTATATATATATATATGAAATATAAGACGAACGTTGTAGTGATTTTTCGTAGTCGGGTGATGTTGGGCAGAAAGGCGGCGTAGTTTCATCGTCGGGTTAAGCTCAGCACCGGGCTCTCGCGGTCGGAGGACCGCCGCTGGAATCTGACGGGCACGCATGTAGTACGGTTTACCCGGACTGGGGCCGTTGTACGGAAAAACACTCTGGGATTACGATGACATATTTTTATTTAGTTTCGCGTTGTTTTACATGGCAACTGAAGTCACGAAAAATCTCTGCTCCGAGCTGCGTTTCAACTTATATGAGCTCGGATCACCTGTTCTATACAGTATCCCGTGTTCCAAAAGAAATGCATTTATGGGTTATTAATATGCCCGGGTCTGCTAGCCTTAGGAAATTCTTGCGAGGTGTGGCGACAACAGACCGCGGGAAAGAGGGGAGATATATTACTTGTGTTTAAATTAGATTTAGATCCTGATACAAATCCTTTGTTTAAAACGAAAGTCACTACGCCCTGAAGAATTTTGAAGCAAGCCAATAGAAATTTTGAATTTTGAGAGGATGTTTAATTTTATATGTTATATATAAATATAATGTAATGTATAAAAAGGTAATTTGGGTTTTACTAGTTTGGGTATTGTTCAAGCGGGTACTTTCACTGTAAATTTTGCTTTCCTGTCATACTTGCCACGCGCGCTCTGGAGCTATGTTTTATTTATTTTGTTATTTGTCAGACATCAGGCCGTCGATGAGTGAACACGTGTCCCCACGCCTTTGTAGCCCCGGATGCGGGTCATGTTGGTAAATGTGTGTGGTTCGATCAGAGATAAGAGAGAGGCGGAGTTATGTCTTCGCAAACCACGTGGTGTGGTAAGCGTAAATACTCCCACACATCGAAAATCGTCGGACTTCTGCCACTGGAACTGCTTCATGAGTCCACGCTGATTCTTGTACCCGTCTCCCCTCCCCTCTTCTCATTCTAAATTGTAACTTAAATGTAATGTTCAATAAACCATATTACCTGCCTTAACTCTGAAACTTTACTTGAAATATCTGACGTCTCATATATATATATATATATATATATGTAGCATTAGGGCGGTGCGGGATTGCTGTGTAGTCGTGGACCAGAGGGAGAGGCATGGCGAGGGTGTTGAGGTCTCCTGGCGGTGGGTATTAGGCGGCTTGGGACTCTGGATTAGAGTCGCCATTTCGGAATCCGGGCCGGATGGGTCGAGGCTGTTAGCGGCCGATCGTCGTTGGCCGGGAGCGCTCGGTGGAAATCCTTGGGCCATAGCGGCCGTCGATGGAAGAAAGTGAGTCGAACTCCAGCTGCGATTACATAATTTTATTGGACGACTGAGTACATCTTTCTTAGGCAGCTGTGTCGCGCGAAAAGTCTTCTCCTGACCTCTTGCAGGTCCTTTAAAAAGATTTCGACGTCGTGTCACATGACCACCAAAGAGTTGCAGCCATTGGCCAAAAGCTAAATCTGGGCAGAGGTTTTCCCAGGGTCCGTTATGACCCCCGAGACGCCTATGTGGCTGGCTGCCGGGACCGTCTACATAATTACAAAGGAGTTGCAAGGGACCGTGTATTCATTGCAATTTTTGAACGCGGATTTCTTTGTTCCAACTCAATTAAACTGTGTAGTTCCAGAAGTAGGGGATTTTCATGGGCTTTTGACTTGTATATAATGTTACACACACACACATATATATATATACAGTTTTTATTTAAAACTTAAAAAGCATGTAATTAAAAATAGAGCACCAGAGCCACTCATCTTATTAACAAGCTCTCATGAGTGGAGTAACATAATCTGTCGGCGCATACACTATTCAAGAAAACGAGAAAAACTTTAAAATGCGCATAACAAATTATTTCACAAATTTAAACCTTTAGAAAAAAAAAAAACCTTCTATTCCACAGTCGAAAACAACAAGAGGTTCATGCTTCCCCATCTATTTTGCAGCTACCACTGGTTCTATTCCGCATGAACAAGGCACACAAGAGCGCACGATGATTGGCGAATTCCGGGAGTTTTTTCCTGGAAATACCATTTACCGGAAAGTATTCCCTCGTTTAAAAAAAATATCCTTCTTTACACCGAAATAGATATATATATTCGTAAAATCGCATTATCCCCGGGAGGTAGGCTTCTAATGTTTCTATCTGACTGCTTTCTTTTTTAAGAGAGAATTATTTAAAGTGCGTTGCCTATTGTTTCTGAAAGCTGACTTTTTGTTGTTATTGTTGTTGTTTTTCGGTTACCACGCTTTTCTATAAATTTCTTTCCCAGAAAGTCACCTTACTGATGCACATCTACTTACCTTAAGTCCCGTATAATCTTTAGGGGACTCATACCCTTATGGTTTTTTATATCTATTGGAATGATTCTGTGAAATTTTAAAAAGGATGTTTGCTTTTTTTTAATCTTTCCATGCGCGGAAGAATTTGCCTATTTCCTCTGTTGCGTAAGTCGCCTTTTTGCCGATATTTAAGCTTTCGACTTTAATGGACTTAAAACACGGTTCCCAATATAAATAGGATCCACGAAAAAAGTGGGATAGTCAGTGAGCCTAAGAATACTTCACCGACCCTGATGATAAGAGCTGTAACGGGATCCAGATAGTACACGCAATAAGTGATTTTTTTTTTCACAAATCATGCACATACAAAGAATAGAGGGAAAAGCTATGAAATCTTTATTACGAGGTACATTCAAAAGGTACATTGATTTTTTAACTTTCCGAACATGTGGCCTGTAAGTAAAGTATTGTCATCCTGAAAAAATTCGACTTCGAAATTTGGGTGTATGGACACGTTTTGAGGTCTTCATGGATGCTGTTTTTACGAGATGTATGTGTAAAGAAGTTGTTTGCTTATGGTATATTTAAATTATTAAGTTGCGTTGTGACACATGAAAATCCAGGTTGATACACTTAGTTGCAACATAATAAAAAGATGTTAAGTACTTTAAAAACTATTTTATTAAAAAGATACTATTGAAATATAAACTTATTACAACGGATGGTGGTGGCCCAGCGAAATAAAAAATACTTCCTATTTAAACAGTGAAATTAAGGTGGAATGACTTAAAAATGACGCCATCACAGAATGGCACATTGGCGAGAACAAACACCTGGCTGAGATTAATAACGCCCATTCCAGAGCAACCCTAACATTTAATCCAATAAAATGGAAATGACGTCATCGCGAGCCAATCATTTTCAAGATGTCGCAGGGCAACCAATAATAACTTACGCCAGCAGGATGCCAAGAGGGGAATCAAAAAGTTCGTTGATTTTGCAAACGGATGTAATATAATCTATTTTTAGCTCAGAACGCCGCCACCGGGTCTCATTTCGAGAAACAAACCAATAAGAATAATGCATGCGGGAAAAGCGAAAATACAGATTTAAAAGCCGAAATGGCAGAAAAATGAAAACAGAAGTGATTTAGAATTCATGATTTTGGATAGATTACATTAAAGAAAGCCAAACTAAATTTATTATTAAAATTAAATATGTGATCTCCATCACATATATATTCAGTAGAAGACCCAAAATCCGCAAGGCTCTAAAATCCGCACTGCCTGTTCAATGTAAACAATGAAATCTGCCCTGCCAGCTGCAAGTTCAGAAAACTTTGCTATAAATACAAAGTAAAACTAAATAAGCTATTCCCACTTGAAAAAAAATAATTTAAGAGTTTGTGAGCTCTAATGGTAACATTGATATCCTTCAAATGACGACCATGACATAATTAACACTCTGTTATGGTCACATGACACAGACTGTGACACAGTAACAAGTGAGGATGATCAAAAAGCTGATAAAATAACATTTAATGAAGGTTAGGCTCTGAGAAAGAAATATTTCAGATTTGTAGAGCAGCATAGCTGTGTTACAGAAAAGGAAATAATTGGGAAAAAAAAAACTATAAGTAGAACATCTCTAAGTCCTAAACTACTATTGAATATACATGTTTAAATAAGTTGTACTATAATCTCATAATTTTGTATATTGTATTATCCCTCTGTATTTTTATATCATGATTCTGATTATAAGTAACATGATTTGTTTATATTTTTTTTTTTTTTTTTTTGGTGGGGTGAAGGGAAATAGAATAAATTTCCTATTATGACCCAAAATCCGCAAAATTCTAAAATCTGCACAAGGTCTGGAACCAAGCTGTGTGGATTTTGGGTCTTCTACTGTATATGTATGTGTGTATGTGAGTGAGCACGATAGCTCCTAAACGGGTCATTCGATGGAGCTCCAATTGGGTATATATGTTATAAACCACCGTCACAAGAGCGGTATTGATTTCGGTGTGTATAGGACTTATTAGTTTTTGTACAGGGCTACGACAAAGATATTATGGCCTGTAGGGGGAAATTCTTGAAAGTGCGCTAGCGTTTAAACGGTCCATTCGATTGAGCTTAAATTAGGTATATATATAAACCACCATCATAATATCGGTATTGATTTTTGGTGTGTATAGGACTTATAGTTTCTCTACAGGGATACGACCAAAATTTCTTTTACATTATGGCCTATGGGGGAAATTCTTGAAAGTGTGCTAGCGTTTAAGCGGTACATTCTATTGCGCTCAAATTGGGTATATATGTTTCAATGATTCATCGATTGAAATTGATTGAAATGCTGGGTCATGATCTGAATCGTAAGTGTTCGGAAAGTCGAGTGGAGTCACTCCAGATATTTTTAAAATCTTATCTTCTGGGAACGCCTGAAACAATCGACGATTGGCTATAAAATGACATGGGTAAAAATCCAGCTTATGGCATAAAATTAAGCAGTGCTTTATTGAGGTCAACGTTTAGAAAACCGTGATTTTTAGGGAAAAAATGCCATAAAAAATTTTGCGCCATTATCAAAATGAATACAGTTGAACCCCAAAAGGTAATATTGGTACCCTTTCATATAAAAAATGCTCTAGTCTTGAAGAGCAACACAGCAATTGTTTTGTAAAAATATTCAGATTTGGAACATGTATGCATTTTTCAGGCACCCACTTCCTTAAATTTGACCCAATCTAAAAGTTTAAAGTGAAACTTTGAAAATGCGAAAAAGTCTATTTCACCTGAGAGATTTCTTTATTTTGCTTCTTCTTCTTTTTTTATCTACATAACAAACGGTTTCAGTTTTAAAAATCCAAAGTAAATGAAAGAAATCGGAATTTAAACTAGAAGAATTAACAAAATCAAAACATTGTTAGCTGATTCAATTGATAACACCGGTCAACAAAAAAAAAATTTAAGGGGGGTTTCTGTTCTCTCAGGGGCGTAGCCAGACATTTTTCATGGGGGGGGGGTTATTACTACTGTAACTCATATATATGTATACGTGTGTGTGACAATGTAGAGAAGAACATACATTTTGTATGGCAAAAAATTCCTCATGGGGGGGGGTTATGACCCCCCTAACCCCCCCCCTTGGCTACGCCTCTGGTTCTCATGATTAAATTCTGATTCTAGACATTGAAAAACACTTCCATTTTCATTTTGAGTTCATAAAGTTTGCTTTTGTCTGATGGACGTCGATCAGTCTATTTTAATTTATTTCATAAACGAAAGAGGGCAGCCCTTGGATGAACCGGAAAGTAAACTGTATTATTATTTGTAACTCCGTAGTATTGCTTGTAGTATTATGTGTAGCATTATTTGTACTATTATTATTTATATTATTATTAGCTCATACGAACATAAGAGAAATACGAAAAATATTCACTTTTAGTCATTAGTTTATTATTATTTTACATTTATATATTATTGTTTATCACAAATCTTTGAATAAAAAAGGCTTTTATATCTAGCAAAAACTTTTCTGATCACAATTGAGAGTGGAATTATAAAAAAAAAATATATATATATACATATATATATATATAAATCGGTGATTTTTGCCAAAAAATTTAAATATTGCGTTCATTTCTACAAAAGCAAACTTTCATTTAAAAAATAATATTTTCCTTAGTTTTGGCGTAGGAGAAACTAAAATTGAACGTGTAGAAGTTAGACCCAAAAATCGTGTTGACAAGTGTAATTTGTTTCAAAAAACTTGCCAAAAAACCCTGTTCCCAAAATCCTGCTCCTGAAAAGGTAAATCCTATTTTATTGCACTTTCCGCAAACTACTTCATTTGCAAAACAGAGATGGGAATTCTGACCTACACTCAAAAATATTTTCTAGAGAAGATGTGCTTCTCGTAGCTTCCACTTGCGCATAGAATATCACACAAAATAGGTTGGGATGGGAACCCGCCATTTTATAACAGGTGAAAAGACTTTTACACGGATATAAAGTTCTCCGGGAACGGCGCATTCCGCCAGCTCCGCACTTGCACCCTAATGTCTTTATTATCCCTCTGCAAGACACAGCGAATGATTTATGCCTCTGCTGTATTAGGGATGAAATCTTTCTGCGAAGCCTTCAGAACCGTGTTGTGTGTCCAAAAAATGAACACAGCGGTCCATTTTGATTTAGTTTCGAAAACATTCATTTTCGTTCGTTTTTAATGTTTTAAAAAATGTTTCTGCCTCCCCCCACTTCCCCAAAAAGTGACTGTTTTCGATGCTTTACAGTTCCGTGTTGGATTTATGATGGCTTTTATTTACCTTTGGAGAAAGATCATGAAATTTTATGATGGCAAGAAAATTCTAGTCAACCGAGATCCTGGGGGCGACATTAAATGTAGCACATGCTCTAATGGTTACTAAAAGTGCAGTTCGGTGTATAATACTTTTTTTATGTGCAACCATTGCGTTTGGTTTAAGAGTAGTAGATCCCATTTTTGTCTTGCCCTGAAAATCTTAAAAACGAGCATTGTACTTTAAAAGGCTAGCTAATGAAATATTTTCGTGATGTATTGGAGGGGGTTGGGCAGCGAAAAATTGTGTGTTTTTGTACGCCCATAGTTCGTCTAGTGAAAAGTACTGAAGCTTACTAATACGAAATTTGGTATGAGAAATGTACCATACCAAGCCATTCAGGTGCCAGAGTTTTTTAACAGAGATGCTAGATGAGAGAGCATAGGAACAAGAGTACATATCCAAAATGTTTTATACGCATACCCCGCGTGATCTCAAAGAAAAAGTGAAACATACTTGACATTCTTGCTGTACAAAATGAGATTTAGGTCATTTTCAAATTCCCCTTGCAAGGAGGGAATACGCGTAAAACAAATCACAGAAGGCCATGACTTTCCTGAAAGAAAACTGTCTATAGAATCGTTGATTCAAAATATAACAAATGTAAATCCTATGTTTAGGTGCAGCTTGTTTGTCATTGAAAAGTCCTTTATTTGTTTTAATTTTATGTAATAACAAGCGGTCCAACAGAATAGAATTCGACACTCTGCAGCGGGAAGTTACGGCAAAATGGATTGTGTAAAAATTTTCTCCGTGTTCAAGTATCCATACGTACCCATTTTCGTCAAGATAGGTCGAATGGTTTTTTTATAGCAAGCGGTTGAATAGAATTCGACATTCTGCAGCGCCACCTAGCGTCGACCTAGAGTAAAATGTGTAGCATAAAAACCTTCTCCGTGACAAAAGACTTAAGTGTACCAAATTTCATGGTGATCGGTCAAACACTTTTGGAGTTTTTCAACGTCACACACACACGCACACACGCACGCACACACGCATACACATACCCACAAACATTCATTTATATATATATAGAAAAGCAATATTTTCCGGTCTCCCCTAATGTCTCAAAGAACAATTAAATATCATTTTGCTGCAAGCGCAGTATTTTGGTTGCAAATAAATAACATTAGTTAAAAACTGGCATTGCTGAAATCTTTGCGGTATTTTAACTACAAATGCATAAGATCGCAAATGCTCTGACTGTTACAGATTTTTATCAGGACTTGTTCTAAAGTGTTCTAAAGTGAGAAGAGACTAACAGACAAGTGACTGGCAATGAGATACCGTTCAATGTTCAATGTTTGCTGGGCTGAGCTGTGAGTTCATTCCTTTAAAATCCTGAAAGCGTGACTCGATTTCTGAACAGTGTTATGAGCAAATCAATTTCCTTCCGTGCACTTTCCAGAAGTCTCCAGTAATTGGATTGCGTATTAGTAATGCGCAATACCTGAGCATTAACGCGAACATGACAGGCCGCATTCATAAGATTGCCCTAAATGTCGCCAGTATCGGCGACTTTTTTGGCAAAATATCGCCCCAATCGGGGACCAAAAATAAGTTTTTAAGTGAAATGAGCTAAGCGATATCGCCAAACCCGTGTTCAACAATGGAACGCCCGAAACTCCCCATCTCGTGCACCAGTTAACTCTTTGACGCGCAGTGTTCCCGCTCTGGGAACACCCAACTCTGACGTTTTGACAGTTGCCAGTCACGAAGAATCGATTGGATTTCTATAAAAATAGTGGCGGGTGACCTAGCTCCACGAGAATCCTTTACTTTTGAGCACGTCCTTTCCCGTCAAAAAAAGGGTCACGATTATTTTTTAACAGCACTGACATCTTCTGAAAAATGGAAGAGCGTCGAAAAAAGGGTCTCTCGATCTGTGGTACGCGATGAACGTTTCGATCGTCCACCCTCTTGCGGGTCGTTCAGTCGAGCGATGGCAACGGCTGCCCTTTTTGCAGCTTTGGGAAAGGGTTGCGCCTCAAAGGGTTAACAGAATTTACAAGCTGCAAATTTAATTATTTGAAGCGTAGAATGCACATGTTAACCTAATTGAAGCCTCTGTCGAGCAGATCCCCTCGAAAATCCATAAAAATGCTAAACAATTTTAAAATAAACTTTATGAAACGGTTTTAAAATATGAATAAAATTTTAAAAAATCTTCAAATTGATTCCACTTGCCCTTGATATCAAGTGAGATAGGTAAATCCCTTAATCCCCCCCCCCACCTGTCCCCTTTAATCTATATTACCTAGAGTCATCGGCGCCGAAAGAATATTTCCCAGGGGAGACAAAGACTACTCAAAGGGGGGCAAAGACTACTTCTTCGTATGGTTACCATGTTAAAAAGAGCAAAAAAGGAAAGGAAAACACTGCATACAAAAATCCAGGGGGGCCCCTTGCCCTATGCTGCCGGCGCCCATGATTAAAGTCCTATATCAAACACGCTATGACCATAAAACTAAAACAGAACATTTTCCCCATTGAAATTTCTTCGGGACGTCCCAAACACGATTTCCATTTCTGCTCACCCATAAAAACGGTTCAACCGTCTTTAAAATGAAATAGGCTCCCACTTGTTTCGACCACTTCAGACTCGACACAGTCCGTTTTTCTGCTTTCTCAAGAACAACGTTATGATAAAATAAAATGGTCTCCCTTAGATATATGTATTTTAGACGCTTCCTGAATCACGTCTGCAGCCATAAACATCCTCTAGGGGTGGATAAATAGAAAAATTGGATCATAAAAAGTATTGAGAACCGACCAGCAGAGGCCTGTTTGCGCATGTTTTCGAGTTCATAAATCAAAATATTAGGGAAAAACCATACTGAAGAGATAAGAAAGAGATTGTCTCACAATAAGTGTCCTAGTTGTTGAATAAGTGTTGTCTCATGTATGTAATCTACTTTATATGTGAAAAAACATGTATATAAATACTCTTATGAAACGTCCTATTGGAAAGGAATAAGCCAGCGGTTCCCAAACGGTGATGCGACTCTCTTTCGCCCATCGCCGTCTTACACGGAGGATCTAACACCACTCCGGGGTTGTTAAAGGCATAACAAACCCCAACACACCATTTTTGAAAGAAGTTGCGAATGCTTTAGTTTTATCCGCTTTCGGCTAAGGTTCGATTTAAAAGATTTTACAACTGCAAATAACCACTGCGAAGTGCAACAATAACGCTGACTACTTTCATTTCAATATTCGCCATTCCATTGAATGTTCACTTACGGTCTGTCCATTCCAGCAACGAAACGACCTCCATTCTTCTAAAAGCAAAACAGGCACTGCCTGTCATGTACAGTCAGTCGTATTTTCATATAGAAGGAATATTATGAAAAATAATTCTTCATACTTTCAGACAATAGGATCTGTCAAAAGATGAATCGGCAAGAAAAGCAATAGCTCTCTCCTCTATCGCTTGTCGACAGCTTCGGTTTCAGACATGCAAAATAAGATTTCATTCTGGTTATTCATAGGAAGAAGTTATTGCTTCGATGTGTGTTGCGCCCGGGTCCTAAACTCAATTTGAGAATGTTCTCGAAAAATTGACACAGCGGTATCCCTACATAAATCGACATCACACTTTGAGCGTGTGCATAAGCTCACCTGTTGAATTTCTCGAAAGCTGTATCGAAAATGTGTGTGCATTAGAGATGAGTTCGGGCTCATTTTTTGAAGCCCGAGGACTTTTAATCCGAGCCCGCCCGACTCCGAAATTTCAGCTAAGATGAAAAAAATCCAATGACTTCATGGATCGAATACAATGGATTTTGCCGTTTGTGCAAATAAAAGACAAATAGAGTTGCAAACTCTCAATGCACTTTCTAATTTTTTATATATCCATGTTTATCTAATAATTTCGGATCTCATGACTAACTATAAGCAATATAAGTCGCCGAGAGCTTCATGCACCTTCTAGGCGCCCGTGCCGCTTTTTTTTTTTTTAATAAGTACAGTCAACTTCTGTTATAGTGAACTCGGATAGAGTGAACCATCGGCTATAGTGAACGCAAACCATGAGTCCCGATTCACACACAGTATCTCTATCCATCATGAAGACATTTGGGTTTTCGTGAACTTCGGATAGAGTGGACGGAATGGGAGGGTCCCCAGAGGTTCACTAAAACCAGAGTGGACTGTACTTTTATTTTCCTCATGAATCACTTTTTAAAATCTGTTTCAAGGAGTATGTTCATTAAAGGAGACATTTTACACGAGCCCGAGCCCGGTTCGGACTCGGGCTCGGGCTAAGCCCGTCTCATCTTTAGTGTGCATTATTCAGAACCTGCGCTGTATTCGAAATTCGCTGTACTGAGATTTTTATCGTACCTTGTTTACGCGCATCCAATCACGCGCATGTGTACGTGTTATGCGTTTGAAGTTATTGACAGAGTGTAACACTCTTGAATCATTCAACAATTCATAAAATCAGATACTCGCATAAAAAAAGGGGGGAAACGAGTTTTTAAAATGTATCTTGGGAAGCCTCTTCGTTTTTTGAAGTGCAATAATATGTTTAGCGATTTTTATCCCAATATTTGAGATATCGCCAAACTCGGCTCCGTTTGAAAAGATTTATTTTTGGCACTTCATCGGGCGATATTCCGCCACACTTCTAACGAATGGAATGTATCCAAAGGCCTTAATGTATTGGAAGTCTTTTGGGTGACCTTGTGAAAAGAAAAATGACCCAGTCGATCGCAATAGAAAAAGAGATGCACAATTTACAATAGTTCTGAATACAAAATCTCAAAATTCTGTGGTTTAAAAAGTTTTAGTTATGCGAGATACGCTTTTACTTTGGGTGTCCAATTGGACGATATTTCGTCAAAACTCGCCAAGATGGATGACAGTTGGCGAGATTTAGGGCATGGCCCGATATAATACATTCAAGATAGAGAATATTGTATTGGAATTTTTATGGGAGAGCCTGCCCGTAAACTAGGCAGTCGCTCGGAACCAAAAAAAAGAGGTGCACAACTCGATGTTACAACAATCCTAAATATTAAATTTCAACATTGTACGACCCATTGTTTTTGAGATAGGCGAGTTACGTACATGCATTCATACGTACGCACAGAAGAAGTCTTTAATATAAACCAGTCAAAATGGACTTGGGCTGGGTCAAAAAGGACTATAGCAGTTGTAGAAGTATGAAACCGGAAATTTTTTTGTAAAAATTATAAGTCTGTTGTTTCAAAATGATAAAAAATATTTTATTCGAAATCCTCTCCATTGTTATTTATACATTTTCACCACCTCTGCGCCCGTTTATGAATGCCATGCCAAAATAAAAAACGGCTCTTCTTTTGAAACGAATCCGTTTTCGAACCCTTTCCGTACATTTTCATACGTATTGAAGCGTTGTTCAGCGAGAGCGGGTCCCAGTGATGCGAATAGATGAATCAAACGAAAATAACTCGTGACGAAAAGGAATCCCCCCCCCAAAAGTGAATATCTTAAATAAAAGCGTTACTTACTTTTAGACCACTCAGTTTCTATTTATATCCCACTTAATATTCACGAAAATACATTTAGCGCGAATGTGTGCCGTTGCTTTAAAACTAAAAAAAAAAGATTCTCTTAAGAAGGTTTAAAAAGAAGATCGCCTGCATACAAGTACATCATCATCATTCTGTACACTTGAACTAAAAAAGTACTCAGCGAAAACTAAAAGACAGAGTTTCAAAAGGGGGGGGGGAAAGGCATTTTTCACGCTTTTTATTTTCCGAACCTATTTCAGCCGTCTCGTCAAAACTCCGCGCAAAAAAATAAAATAAATAAATAATCAGACGATCAGCGATGCACGAAAAGTTTTCTAAGCCCCTCGTTTCCAGTGGACTATAAACAAATAAATAAAATGGTAAAATACTGCTTGCGCGTGTGGCAACATGCGCCCTTTGGGCTTAAAAAACTCTTGTCGCCATGGAAACGAGGGTCACAAATATTGGGAGTTGTCACGGGGGCAAAACTAATTTTGTGACGACTTTTCATCTTTTGCCCGTGAAAAATGCATTCGGAGAGTTTTTTTTTTAAAAAGGGGGGTTTTATTATGTTTTTGAAGTGCTACAGATTCGGAATTCTTTAGATAACTCAGAAGTTGCCAGAGAGCTCTTCTCATGTATTTCGTTACCCCCAAAATTAAAAGAATAATTTCGTTTTAAAGTGAGCAAGCAGTTGCAAGAAAAGTACTTTTTTTAAAACCCGCATTTTTGTAAAATGGTCATAAAAGAAGATAAGGGAAATACTTTAAATTTCTTCGGTTATTTATTAAAAAATAACTACCACTACATATAATCGAATATTTCTATTTTTTCTCGATCTTTCCAAATGCACAGAGACGATTCTGGACATTTTTAAGGAATGGGATTCAATTCCATTTAAAAAAGAAGCAAAATAATAATTACTGCACAAGCATTTTTACATAAATTCTCAAAAGTATTTAAATTTCCTGTCCATTTTTTTCTGGGCTTGCTCTTGAAACGATGGTTAGATGGTTAAACTTGCAATACTTTTGGCCAGTGGTATAAAATATTTTAATTTAAGGATATTTACAACAAACTTTTGTAATAAATGAAATCCGTTCTTGTTCCTGAGCAGAACTATAAATTATCGGAGAAAAACATTACAGTTATAAGATCTAATTTTCTTTTCTGAGATAACTTAAGTTAGGATGTGTGTTTTTACCCACTTTTTTGGAACAACCCTATTGCTTTTTCGGATCTGGGCATAACTAATACTTTCGACAAGCATCTGGAAATCGGATGCTATGAAGTAAGAGGATATTCAAAACGTGTAAAGATAAATACAACACATGAGTGCCTTACCAAAGTTCTCCAGGGTATTTATCCAACAAAATGAATGTTATGTTTGCTTACCTGCAAAAAAGAGAAAAAAACTAGGATTAATTAATTTATTTTAAGAAAAACATGGTTAAAAAAGTAGTATACAGTTAATTTTTAGGAAAAAAGTAGTTTATTGAATTTTTAAGTGATAAACAAAATCCTGCAGAATACATTAAAAAAGTATTGTACCTATGTGAATGCATACATCGAAGTATAATACCTAAAATTTCACAATGTTTCAGTTAGAAATGCTAAAAATACGCATCCAGTTACAAGAAATAGTAAAAATCATACAGAATAAATTTATACTCTTTATACACAATTTATTTTTATTTATTTTTCAAATTAGTGGCCATCGCCACAGTAAACTGAAAACAAAATTGTTACATGATAAAATAAGGATTATTATTTACAAAAAGTGGTTAGTAGAAGCAGTAAAATTTTATACTCAGTCCATCTGTGTATGGAATTCTACATCTACTGAGGAAGATGACAATTTTTTCGATCGAAACACGAGTATAGTTTGATAGCTAACTTTTATGTGTGTTATATTTACAAAGTTTTAATTATTTAATCTTTTGAGCACCACTTTCTTTTGAGAGTTTTTTTTTTGGTTACAGCATAAAAAACAATATATTTTGGAAAATTAGATATAGATGTTACCGTTAAAGTATATAATGCAGTATATACTTTAATATATTATTTAGTATATAATTTCATAGAATACCTAGTTATTCCATGAAATAACTGATCGTGACCGTTAAAGTGTGTAATATGTTAATAATTGGACACTTTAACTAGTTATTCTATGAAATAACTAGGTATTCTATAAATTAACTAATGATTAAAGTGTAAAATAAACAATTTATCTAAAATGAAATAATGACGATTAAATAACGCCCAACAAGTTCTCTCCCCATGGCCTGGAATACTTCATAAATGCAGTAGGGGTGGAAGGTCATTCTATGGGTCGTTGACATTTTGAGAGTATGGTGATAAAGTATTCTCGTTGTTTTATGCTTTGGTATTTTTACCGTCCTTCAAAAATTATACTCATTTGAATTCGAAATGAAGGTGTTTTTTTTTTTCCCCCGCTACTTTCCATATTGTTAAACGAAACGTAAATGTACCTTATACTAAAAAGCGAGATATAGGATATAGATTATTTGACACTTGAACGGGCTGCAGATCGTTATTCTATGAAATAACTAGTGAAACTATGAAATACAAGAGGGTTTTACACTTTAACGGACACGATCCGTTATTTCATGGAATAACTAGCTATTCTATAAAATAACGGATTTCATACTTTAACGGTAACATAGACACAAAACTGCTAACTGACTGTAAAACACGTTCATTTAAAACGCAGTTAAACGTAATAATAGATCTGCAATGATTCCACTTGTATTAGCTCAAATTGTACGTACGAATTCATCGAAAACAGATTTTTTTATTTTTATTCCCCAAGGCCAGATAAAAATCAATATATGTGTATATATAATATTGTGTATACAAGCGACAGAAAGCGACATTTCGCTTTTTATTCCGTTGTCATGGAAACAGAAGTCACAAATATTGAAAGCTGTCACCGATCAAAGTAATTTTCCGAAAAGTTTCCGCACTTAAGCTGTGAAAAATGCAATGCGAAGTTGAAGGAAAAGTCTCCTGCTTTTTTATTTATCTGTTTATTATTTTTTTTTCCAGAACTTTCGAAAAACGATAAAAACACCGAATTATTTAAGCAAATAATTTTTGAGCAGGATGAATAGGAACGCAGGAGGTGTGAGTAGAATCAACACCTCCGAGATATAGGAAGCCTAACAACTGCTACGTCACCCAGATTTCACGTCATCAGTAGGTCTTCAAAAATGACGTCATCATAATTTTATTTTCATAAAGTATTTAAAAATTCTGGTGAATTTACCCACGTATAACAACATTTTCATGATTCGAGATAGAAAATTTAATTTTACGGCAAAGCGCAAGTTTTTAACTGTAACCAACTATGCAATGTTGGTTACAGTTAAATTCTTGCTGTAACCAACATTGCATAGTAATGAATTGTTTTCTATCACTAAGGTATTTTAAATTTTATCTTTAAGATATTTTCTAATATTTGTAACACTCACCAGAAAATTTAAAGAGTTTACTTCATGAAAATACAGTTGTGATGATGTCATTACTTGAAGGCCTAGTGATGACGTCAAAGATTCAGTTGTCAGGCTTTATATGTATAGGAGGTGTTGGTAGAATTCGCTATTTTACTAACGAGAAAATGCAATACTACCGGAATTAAGATCCCGATCGGTTAACCCTTTAACGCGTAGTGTTCCCGCTCTGGGAACACCCAACTCGGACGTTTTGACTGTTGCCTGTCACGAAGAATAGATTGGATTTCTATAAAAATTGTTGCGGGTGACAGAGCTCCACGACAATCCTTTACTTTTTAGCACGTCATTTCCCGTAAAAAAATGGTCACGATTATTTTTAACAGCACTGACATCAGCTGAAAAATGGAAGACTGCGAGAACAGCTGGATCGATGGCCCCATGCTGAAGAAAGGGCAGACGTTGCCATCGCTCGACCTAACGACCAGCAAGAGGGCGGACAATCGACACGTCCATCGCGTGCCACCGATCGAGAGACCCTTTTTTGACGACAGCTGGCTGAGCAGCTGCGTCAAAATAGGGTCTCTAGATCGGTGGCAAGCGATGAACGTTTCGATTGTCCGCCCTCTTGCTGGTAGTTAAGTCGAGCGATGGCAACGGCTGCCCTTTTTTTCAGCATTGGAAAAGGGTTGCGCCTCAAAGTGTTAAAATAGGATTCAAACTTTAAGGAGACACTGCATTTTTCGATGCAGCAGTTTCGACGGATCTTCGGACAACTTTGAGACATAGACAGCATTAGAGGTTTATGTCTCGATATAATTTTTGATGTTAGTTTAGTTTTGCTTTGACATAACTTTTGCTGTTAGGAAATATATGAGGTACACCGGAAACTTATGTCTTTCTTCGTACGTCAAAATTTTGCCAAGTCAAAAGTACTGAAGCAAAACTAACCCACTAGGGGGCCAAAACAAAACGTTCTTTTCACACACCCTGGGTGATCTCAAAGGAGAAAAGATCTATTTATAAAATTCTTGCTGTAAAATACGGCACTCAATAATACTTAAAAATCGATTTCAAAACCTTTCGAATAGGATTCTCCAAGGAGAGTAGACGTCAAAAAACCGGGAGGGTAGCCATTTTTCTTTTAAAAAAATGAACTTCTCTCTCCAAAATTAAATAAATAGGAGTCCTATGACAAGGCGCTGCTCGTTTGTCATTTAGTACTCTATAAAAATGATTTTACATAAATTTCAAACAAATATAAAGATATTAATTTCCGGTACACTTAATATTTATGTTTTTTAAATTTCGAATAGGGATGTAGTCAATGTTCGCATCCATTACACATATTCTTGCACAAATACTATACACATATTCTTACAATATACACATATTCTTGCACAAATAAGGGACGTATAATTTCTTACACTTAAATATTATATATCCACACAAGACCCAAATAATAGTTTGAAAAATTCTAAAACTTTAAAGTATAGATCAAACAACAAACTGTAATAAATCACTTTAAACAGGAAAAAATGAATTCGTAATAGAATTTCGAAATGTTAATTAAATTCGGGATGAATACATTTAACTCATTTTCCATTCTCCCTCACAACGTTTTGAAAATTATTTTACTAATCCCAGAAAAATCTATTTCGGTAGGGGGAGGGGGTGATGTCAGAACGTAAAAGTTTCGGCGACTGTTTAATGCAATGCCTAATGCGATTTTAGACATTGAGCGCTCTGTGTCAATTACGTAAAATTCGTTTAATCATTCCAAATTAAAAAAAAGAGAGAGAGAGGAATGAAATAACTCGCATGCCCTGAAAAATCTCAATTAAGTCAGACGTGCCAAAGGAAAAATCTTTCATCTCGATAGCTGATTATTTATTTCGGCAAACAAACCATTAGGCATCGTAATCCATTCCCGCCGGAGTTTAACCCACCCCCACCGATTTAAAAATTCAATATCAAAAGAATCCCAAAAACGAAAACTGACAGCCAGAATTATCTCGTCTCAACTCCGGCTCCAATCCCCCCTTTCCCTCCCCACCTTGTAAATTACTTTTCCTGTAAGTAATTTAAGGTAAGAGGAAGGGGGAGGGTGGGGGGGAATATAATTGAAAACAAACCTCACAACTCGGTAAAAATCATCCAAACTAAAGCAATTAAAGATGTATTTTTCCCAATACTGGGGGAAAATGGGAAAAGATTACTGGATATTGCGGAATTTCCCGCGGATTTTTTTTATTTCCTTCCACGAGCATCTTCTGTTTTGGGTAGTTAATTACTTATATATTTCAGGAGATGGTAAAACTGTTTCTTAGTAGTGGTAGAGTTTTCTGAATTAATTGCGAATGACGGGCGCTTTAAGTTTTGCTTTGCTTGGATAGGGGAAAAGGGATTCTCTGCTCTTAATGGAAACCTGGCACGCAAGGCGGTACTTGAAAAGTTTTGAAGGATGGAAAATGATACACCTGGGAACATATACGGGGCACTTTTCTGGGCACTTTTTTTTATTACTTTTTCGAGGCTTCATGTCAAGCAGATAATTAGGAGGGAATAGATATTGAAAACAAATATTTTTAAGAGCAGGCATTACTTGTTCGAGGTATCTTTATTAATTGAAAAAAATAAAAGAGTTCTTGCCTTTTTGAAACATTTCTAAAATAAGTGCTGCGTCGTGCATTTACACAAATCATTCTTTCTAATAAATTCCGCCAGAGTGGGTTGTCTTGCTCTTTCCTGAAAGCTCTATATAAGGTTTGCTGAATCAATAAACGATAAATAAAAAAAATCTGGAGTGACTCCACTCGACTCTCCGAACACTTACGATTAAGATAATGACCCAGCATTTCAATAAATTTGAATCGATGAATACTTCAAACATATATACACCAAATGGAAGCTCAATCGAATGTACCGTTTGAACGCTTGCGGACTTTCAAGAATTTCCTCCCATAGGCCATAATGTAAAAAAAATCTTGGTCGTAGACCTGTAGAAAAACTCGAAGTCTTATACACACCAAAATCAATACCGATCTTGCGACGGTGGTTTATAACCTATAGACCCAATTGAAGCTCCATCGAATGCCCCGTTGAGGAGCTATCGTGTTCACTCACATACACACAAACACACATCTCGTAAAACAGCATCCATGAATTCAGAAGACCTCCAAACGTGTCCATACACCCCTATCTCGAAGTCGAATTTTTTCATGATGGCAATACTTTCCTTACAGGGTACATGCTCGGAGAGTAAAAATAGAAATATTTACTGTAAAATATCAAAATATCTACAATTTGTACGAAATTATAAATCAACAATCAACACTCATTACCCATTGTACGGATTTCCGCCGAGCTTCGACTGAATAAAAATCAAAATTTAACCAGGGGCCGGAATAAAATTTGTGAATGTAATAAAAAAAAATCAGTTAGTATCAAAACTTAATTTTAAATAAAAAAATCTACGAAAAGCATTTTAAGTTCGATGTTTTCTTCTTAATTTCTTTGCTGTGTTTCCGATCTCCCATTGATTTCGAATGAGCCCTGTGGACCAGGAGCGACGTAGGGGGGGTCGTGGACCAGGTGCGACGTACATTATTGCCCCCCACCCATTACGCGAACTTTCGCCAAAGGCTTAGTAAAATCAAAATTGAACCAGGTGACTGAATAAAAGTTGTAAGTTCACCGACTGCAGTCCTGTGGGTATGTAAGTTCGATAAACCTGGCAATGTCTTGGGAAAACGTTGTTGGAGGTCACTAAGCTCTTTTTTTTTTTTTCAAAATTCTTATCTCTAAAATTGTCGAATTTTCAGCCAATGGGGCTTCCCTATAACCATTGCTATACCCTAAAATAGGTTCCCATCCTTTTATTTCAGTCATTTCAGAAATTTTAAATCGACTTTAGAAGTTCTTTTTTTCTATGGCTACGTGGAAGACTGTTTGCAAACCTGAAAAGCTTGTCCCAATCTTACACCCCGATTTCAAAGACGGGGCCCATACAAGATAAGCTTATAAAATGAAAAAAGTGCGCACTGAAAACTTATTATTTGCACGTGACACGGTTCGCTTTTTACAGTTTTATTAGCACTCGGGAGCTATTTCTTTCAAGCACGGGATTTTTGTCTACGCGGCGCGCCGTGGTCACTTTTCCGTTGGATTGTTTTCTGTAGAGTGATTGGATATGGCTAAGGGAAACATGGACTACTCCTTCAGATGATTTTCAAAGACCAGGATTCACTTGGGTCTAACGGATCGACAGGGATTTCCAAAACAGAATGCCATTTGGAGTTATGGTTTTTATAGGGGGAAGACTTTATAAAAATCACTATATAAAAAGAATGTGAAACACTTGACCCGTGCCTACACGAGCCCGATCCAGGGTGTTCCAAGGGTCATTCCGTCTGTTCAAGATAAAGGGAGATTGGCAGTGACCGAGTCCTCGAATTTTTCAGGAAGATCCATGAGATGCTCTATTCGAAACGTTGCCGAAAGAGGAGGATTGTAAGACTGTTTCAGTAGGAGATTTCAACGTAGAATTCAATTCCGATCCAGGATCCGATTACATAACTGAAATGGATACTTTAGATTTTCCAATACGCACTCATCCAAAACATTTCAGCACTAGGACTCCAAACAACAATCGGTGTCATTTTCAGCCACACAAGGATACGAACAGGAGTCTATAGGAGCACTTACAGAGATCATTTTCCTCTCTATGGCAGAATGGATTGAATCAAATAAATAAAAAAAAATCTGAAATGCTTCCAGCCGAGGGCGTCCATGAAATCTGGAAGAATTTCAGATTTTCTTTAAAATTATTATTAGTTTTTCTTTTTTTTTCTTTTTTTTCACCGATTGCTACGCGGAAGACTGTTTGCAAACCTGAAAAGCTTGTCCCAATCTTACACCCCGACCTCAAAATCGGAGACAATACAAGATAAAGCTTATAAAATGGAAAAGGTGCACACTGAAAACTCAATATTTGCACGTGACACGGTTCGCTTTTTACGGCTCAATTTCAATTCATTCGTTTATTCGATCACTTTTTTCAAAAGCATTCAACTCTGGCGTAACAATGAATCATCCCTTCTACAGACGCTGCTACTGCTAATAAATACTGCTAATAAATAAATAAGAAATACTGCTCATAAATAAGCACCTGCCCCAGTCTCGTATGGGGAGCTGCCTAATCCATCAATAAGGATTGGCGATCCCGTGTACGAGAGTGGACATAAAATAGGGCCTGGACATCGACCCAGGGAGGAAAATAAATAAATAAATAAATCGACAGACACCTTTCCGTTCTGTTCGGACGGGACTATCCATCCGTACTGGATTTTCGGGAGAGGTCGCGCGTTGATTGACCGACGGGATGGAGCGATTCATCCAAAGCAGACGCCATCGGTCATCGGACGGGCATTATTTCCTTTTCCTGGACGGAGATTCCCTTACAGGAAAAGAGGGGTGCGGCAGAAGGGGTCGACAGGAGCGACCCTTCGGTAGATTGCACCGAGCAAAATCCGTGATGTCAAAGTGCCACAGAAGTCTTGTAACCGATATTCCATTAAGGAGGGTTTTCTATTAACCGATATTCCATAAAGCTGGATATTCTTATAACCGATATTCCATGAAGCGGGATATTCATTTAACCGATATTCCATTAAGCGGGCTATTCTTGTAACCGATATTCCATTAAGCAGGATATTCATTTAACCGATATTCCATTAAGCGGGCTATTCTTGTAACCGATATTCCATTAAGCAGGATATTCATTTAACCGATATTCCATTAAGCGGGCTATTCTTGTAACCGATATTCCATTCAGCGGGATATTCTTGTGACCGATGTTCCATTAAGAGGGATATTCTTGTAACCGATATTCCACTCAGCGATCTCGACTGTATTGTACACTCAAATGGAATGGCTGCATAGACATTTATCGGGAAAATAGAGCCATGCAAGGTACCTCTATTATTCAAACCCATCCAGTTTCCAGGTGATCTATGTTAATTTCGGCTTACATGACCGGCCTGCCTATCCATGCACTACGCGTTGAAGATACGGGGAGAACCACCCCCCCCCTTTTACACGCTCCGGTCCACGAGGACATTTCCGGTGGACGTCTGCATCGTCAGGGCGTCAACAGATCCACGGCCATTCCGGATGTCCAGGGAATGAATCAGTAGGCAAGCTTAATTACGAGTTCGGGGTTTCCAATGTGGGGGAGCCTTGCCTACAACGAGACCTTCACATGCAGGGATTATGGAGGGAGGCTGGGGTGTAGCCTCCCCTCCAGAGATCATAGGATGTCGAGTTCATGAGCCTTAATGAAGCTGGGACCGCTTTACGGAAGCGAAGGTCAGCAAGTACCGATTTCTGAAACAATCTGGAGTGACTCCACTCGACTTTCCGAACACTTACGATTAAGATCCTCACCCAGCATTTAAATCAATTTGAATCCATGAATCATTCAAACATATATATACTCAATGGAATGCGCCGTTTAAACGCTAGCGCACTTTCAAGAATGTCTCCCCATGTACCATCCTGTAAAAGAAATCTGGGTCGTAGTCCTATAGAAAAGTCCTATACACATCCAAATCAATACCGATCTTACGATGGTGGTTCATAACCTATATACCCAATTGGAATACCTATACCCCCATAACCTATATACCCAACACCATAAATGAATTCAGAAGACCTCCAAATGTGTCCCTACACCCCAATCTCAAAGTCGAATTTTTTCAGGATGACACTACTTTCCTTACAGGGTACATGTTCAGAAAGTAATAAGTTATCTTACAGATCGAGACCTATTATTCAATTCACATTCCAGAAACTGCTGGATAGAATACACGGCGACTTGACCACGCTTAAAATTCTGAACACATTCGACATGGAAGGGGGCCAAGATAATCTGAAGCATCCCAAATATCAAGTATCATTGCTATGACTCATTAAAATACAGTCAAACCCGTTTAATGGAACAGCCAGTTTGCAACGAAAAGTTATTCTGATATGCGGGATTTTTCGTTATCCGGGGCTCATTATTACGGTTGGGTGCATCGAAAATTTATTACAACGAGCGGAATGTTAATTTAACCGATATTCCATTAAGCGGGTTCGATTGTATCACCAAAATATAAAAAACTGGGCTGTCCGAGCCTCGTCAGGGGGAGATCCCCCTGAACCCCCCTCATTTTGGAGTTTCAGGATGGCCCTATTAAAACGATATTCATGGACTGTTTCATTTTATCGCTCATCTTTCACGTATTTCGCTTAGTAACCCTATGTTGAAATTTTTAGGAGTGTCACCTATTGATAGAAAAGTACATGGGATGCCTATTCTATAGCTTACGACATAGTGTCACAATAGATCTAAGCTGTTGTGAACGAATAGTATTTTAATATATGTAAAAAATACATGGGGTGCCTATTCTACAGCTTACGAAAGAGTGTCACAATAGATGAAAGCTGTTGTGAAGTGTATTTAAATACAGGTAAAATTATGTCTCTTTTTTATGTCGCTTTATTATGTCGAATTTTCGGGACCCATTTTTCAATAAAGGGTGTTGAGAGATAAAATGACATAGTCATTAATATTTTTTTGGATAATAAGTCCCCACTTACGAATATTATTACACTCATTGAGAGTCATTTTTGACGCTACATTTTAAGACACAATTTTAATCCTAATTTGCTGGAGCGCGATATCTTAACTAGCTCGATCATGTGATAACTTACTATGATACGATTAATATATTCTTTTCAGTTCCACTCTAAATTCCAATGCAAATTTGCTCTACTCTAAGAAAGCTTTTACAAAATAAATACTCTTTGTTTTAATACTTGCTATTACATTAACCCTTTGAGGCGCAAACCTTTCCCAATACTGAAAAAAGGGCAGCCGTGACCATCGATCGATTTAACTACCAGCAAGATGGCCGACGATAGAAACGTTCATCGCGTGCCACAGATCTAAGAGACCCTTTTTCGACGACAGCTTTTGTCGTCAAAAAAGGGGCACAACCAGCTGTCGTCAAAAAAGGGTCTCTCGATCTGTGGCACGCGATGAGCGTTTCGATCGTCCGCCCTCTTGCAGGTCGTTCAGTCGAGCGATGGCAACGGCTGCCTCTTTTATCAGCATGGGGGCCATTTATCCAGCTGTTCTCGCATTCTTCCATTTTCCAGCAGATGTCAGTGCTACTAAAAATAATCGTGACTATTTTTTTACGGGAAATGGCGTGCTAAAAATTAAAGTGTTCTCGTGGAGCTAGGTCACCCGCCACTATTTTGATAGAAATCCAATCGATTCTTCGTGACTGGCAACATTCGAAACGTCAGAGTCTAGTGTTCCCAGAGCGGGAACACTGCGCGTTAAAGGGTTAAGGGGACACAATTATAATATTCTAAATATCGTTAAGGTATCTTCCTGTTCGGAGCACTTAAAAAAACACACAATATAGATTAAACTTGCGTACTTTTAACTGAAATGTGGATTAAAAGAATGAAAATAAATGCAGTTCTCATTCTTTTTTCAATTTCGAAAAATAAGCCATTTTGTATAAAAAAATTCAAAATTTTACATTAACGTACTCAGAAATTGCCGAAACATATTTCCATTTCCTTTTTGTTGCACATTACTAAGACACTCAACTGTGCACGGAACTGAAAAATGCACTCTATTTCTGTCATTCATTGAAATATTGAACACTGATTTTTCTTTAAAAAAATCATTTGTTTACATAAATAAAAAAATCTGGAGTGACTCCACTCGACTTTCCGGACACATACGATTAAGATCATGACCCAGCATTTAAATAAATTTTAATAGATGAATCATTCAAACATATATACCAAATTGAAGCTCAATCGAAAGTACCGCTTAAACTCGAGCGCACTTTCAAGAATTTTCCCCCGTAGGCCATAATGTAAAAGAAATCTTTGTCGTAGCCCTGTATAAAAACTATAAGTCCTATACGCATCCAAATCAATACCGGTCTTGCGACGGTAGTTTATAACATGTATACCCAATTTGAGCTCCATCGAATGTACTGTTTAAACGCCAGCGCACTTTCAAGAATTTTCCCCCCTAGGCCATAATGTAAAAGACATCTTTGTCGTAACCCTGTAGAAAAACTATAACTTCTATACACACCAAAATCAATACCGGTCTTGCGACGGTGGTTTATAACATATGTAACCAATTGGAGCTCAATCGAATGCCCCGTTCAGGAGCTATCGTGTTCACTCACATATACACAAACACACATACATGCATATATCTCGTAAAAATAATGAATGAATTCAAAATAATGAATGAATGTAAATGAATTCAGAAGACCTCAAAACGTGTCAATACACCAAAATCTCGAATTCGAATTTTTTCATGATTAAAATACTTTCCTTACATGGTACATGTTTGGAAAGTAAAAACTGTAAAATCATCCAATTTATACACAGAGCTTAGGTTCTACTTCAAAGCATAGAAAGAAATGTTCAGAACAATGTAGAAAAATTGGGCATGAATATCTACGAAACTGCTGGAGTGATAAGTTCTGTCGTGAAGGAAAATGATCGAAGACTAATTTTTCAGAAAACGCATTTTAATTTTTGAAAACGTCATGCTCCAATCGTTTACTTAATTCGTTTTGCTCCTAATTATCGCAAAAACAAAACTAAATGCGTTTTGGAAGTCCCCGAGACAGAAATCAGGCGTATTTCTTCAAAAATGGCCCTTTCAACGTAGGCAGATATCCTTAAAATATACAAACTTTCAAATGAAAGACGACGAAAAACGGTTCAAAGTTTCTTCTCACGATTGTTTAAAATAACTAGGGGCCAAGGCCCCTAGACTCACTACGCTCGCATTTCGTATGACGCATTGGGCCCCTAAAAAGACTTATTCGTAAAAAAGACATCATTTCAACAAACAAAACCCAAACGTCAGATACGATAGAATGTGACCGAGCTACACATTGCTGGGTTCTTGCATGTTGCTTGGAACAGAAAAATTGAAACCTCGCACTATTTATAATGATGGGAAACCCATGGGACGCCTTGTGTATTAGCTAATGATGGAGAATTTTCATAATTGCGTATGTATATTTGTAATTTGACTTGTGTATATGTATAGTTAATAATGAATTCTCAGAAAACAGTCATTCATGTGTTTTCTTGGATAAAAACTGCGGAACAGGTAGGATAGCTTGCCACCCATGGCGACTTTTCATGATTGGGCGAATGACACAGGCTCACAACCTATAATGACTGCTCATGCAAGGTTACCGGAAAAACGTTATCCCTATTTTCATTTACATAATTCTTTGCAGATGGGCGTACTTAGCATCACGAATGATACCATCTCGCCGCGCTGACCCATATCCAAAGTGTACTATAACTGCTATAATAGCATAGTGAACACCGCCAAATATTTCTACTGGTAGCCAATACTCCAGGACCGAACCGGCTTTAAAATAATCTGCATTTTAATTATTTTTCATTTTCAAGATATGAGTTATTCTGTTTTGGAAAAACGAATCATCGCTCATTCTAAACTCCTGTTGTCTAAGCCAACTGACTATTTGAAAAGGGTCCACTTTGTGTAACACATTTTAAGTGACTTATTTCATATACTTTTTAATTGGGCGTAAAATGGATGTCCTTTTACTTCATGTTTGTCCATTTCACGTGATTCTACATTCTTGGAAACGCTTCGCTGCAAAGGAATGAATGATTTTATGCCCAATCTGGCAACCGTTCTGTTTATTTTTTCAGTTTTTTATTAATATCTTCTAAAATAATTTGATTTTCGAAATTTAAGTCGGCTTATCAGGTTCCTCGGAATTTTTCGAATCTGTGGGCACCTTAGTCGAAACTTAAATCCCCACGGTTTAGGAGGAGATAGGTCAACACGCTTTGACAGCGGCCTTTACTTTTTTTTTTTAGAAAAGAGAGAAAACATCTGAAGTGTGATCTTCCGATTCCGTCCAGTATTAAACGATTGCTCACGCATTCAGATGCCGTACAAAGGCGCCTCATTGGGACGTTTCTCCGGTTATTATTTCATTCATTAGCCCTTTTTCCGAATTCCACCTCTTAGGGAAAAATGATAGCGTTTCCCTTCGGGACCCACGAATTAAGTGCACTTTGACAGACAGAAATAATAGTCTGGGAGTTTGCGAGACTACACGCAAATGCGATCGAGCCAGGAGTTCATTCTGAACGTTGGAGGGAGGCCAAAAATTGGACAATGAAGCCGCCAGAACCCACCCTAAGAAAAAGAACGTTTTGGCAGGTCGTAATTATTTCGTTGGGATATTGAACGCGGCAAGAAGAATAGACCCAGCACATTTTTTCAGATTCCCGTCTGTCATTTTTGTATGGCTCTTAAGTACAAAATGAATTCGTGAAGAAGAAAAAAAAATTCATTTGTGATTTGTGGAAAATTAAAAAAATCGGGATAAATGTGACATGAGTTAGCTAAATGTCTAATAAATCAGTTTTGTGGATCTATTTCTCAGTCACTGGAATATGTTTTGTTTAAAAGATTTTTAAATTTTTGTTAATATGTGTAGTGAAAACTGAAATTTTATAACGTATGTTACGGTAAATGGGATTAACCCTTTGAGGCGCAACCCTTTCCCAATGCTGTAAAAAGGGCAGCCGTTGCCATCGCTCGACTGAACGACCAGCAAGAGGGCGGACGATCGAAGCACAGACAGCTTTGTCAAAAAAGGGTCTGTCGATCGGTGGCACGCGGTGAACGTTTCGATCGTCCACCCTCTTGCGGGTCGTTCAGTCGAGCGATGGCCACGGCTGCCCTTTTTACTGCTTTGGGCCCTCTATCCAGCGGTTCTAGCATTCTTCCATTTTCCAGCAGATTCAGTACTGCTAAAAATAATCGTGACCATTTTTTTTACGGGAAATGACGTGCTATAAAAAGTAAAGGATTCTCGATGAGCTAGGTCACCCGCCACTTTTTTTTATAGAAATCCAATCGATTCTTCGTAACCGGCAACAGTCAAAACGCCCGAGTTGGGTGTTCCCAGAGCGGGAACACTGCGCGTTAAAGGGTTAAGAGAGCTTCATTATTTTTCTCCCGAGTTTCTTTAGAACTATGTCGTCGAGGTAATAAATTCAGCGGTGGTTTTCCCTGCCTTTAACTTTCCCCGGTATAAAATACCATTTCAAGTTGTTCCGTCCGTAGGAGCTCCTTCTGTTATTGAAAATCCTTTATTTCGCCCTCCGACGATAACAAGTATTTGCCCTTATTTAAGTCGGGTTTATTTACCTAAAAGAAAGAGCAAAATTGTGTTTTATCGAACGTTTAAAAAGTTCCAGTGGCCAGGGAGGGATTTAAACTTTTACTCTTCTGTTATTTTTCTTGACTCGGAATATTTGCTCGCGAATCTACTTAAGGGACGGATAAATTCAATAATCGTCTAAAAGTATACAAATGCTCTCGCCAAGAATGAGGACTATTTTGTACTGAAGATTTTGAACAAAATGAAAAAAGTTTGCGCCAAAGTGTTCTTTTTCTTCTCCTTGTATTGGGTTTTATTTAGTTTTCCCCCTGAAGGTATAGGTGTTTCTAGTATGGCATGAAATTGTAGTTTTTAATGAAACCGCTTCTATTACAACAACGTTCGTGATAAAAAATATTTCGTTACACTACGAAAAAGCGCAATAAAAAGTAACATCCCGTTATAGTAACGCTACAGGCCTTCATTTATAGCCAAATATTTGTTTCAAAAGCGATTGTGGTTTGTGTAAAAGTAAATTGCTTATAAAGTATGTTTCAGTATTTTAACCCTTTCAATTCCAAATTAATTTTAAAAAGAGAAGTTTGAAAACTGTTTTAATACACGTTTTTACGTATTAGAAATATCTCGTATTAAAGTTATAAAATCATTACAGTTTTTACTTTCCGAATATGTACCATGTATTACTTTCTGAACATGTACCCTGTAAGGAAGGTCATCATGAAAAACTTAGAGATTTGGATGTATGGACACGTTTGGAGGTTTTATGAATTCATTTATGCTGTTTTTACGAGATGTATGTATGTATGTATGTGTGTGTTTGTGAGTGAACCCGATAGCTCCTCAACGGGGCATTCGATGGAGCTTCAATTGGGTATATATGTCATAAACTACCGTCGCAAGACCGGTATTGATTTGGGTGTGCATAGGATTTATAGTTTTTCTACAGGGCTACGACCCAGATTTCTTTGACAGGATGGCCTATGGGGGGGGGGGGACATTCTTGAAAGTGCGTTAGTATTTAAACGGTACATTGTACTGGGCTCAAATTGAAAAGAACTAAGAATTTTCGCTGAGTGATTCATCGATTAAAATTTATTTAAATGCTGGGTCATGATCTTAATCGTAAGTGTTTGGAAAGTCGAATGGAGTCACTCAAGATTTTTTACTTCCTTGTACGTAGTATAAGGAAGTAATGTGATCCCGAAAAATTTTGGGGGCCAAATTTCGACATAAAAACCGATTTTGACTACCTCTAAATTGAATTCAAAAAATTTTTTCGATGCATCTCATCGTAGGCTAGCATGCACGATCATATTAACGCGTCTGCAACTCATTTTGACCAGTGGCGAGTCTACTGTGGCCAGTTTTTCCATGCCGTCTGTACGTACGTACGTACGTATGTATGTAACTCGCATATCTCAAAAACTATGGGTCGTAGAATGTTGAGATTTGATATTTAGGATTGTTCTATGATCTAGTTGTGCACCTCCCCTTTTGGTGGCAATCGAATGGATAGTTTATGTACAGGACCGCCCAAAAGATTCGAAATACATTACGCTCTATGGGCCGAAATTCATTCAACTCGCCTAACTCAAAAGCTATTAGGCGTAGAATGTCGAAACTTCATATTTAGGATTGTTGTAACATCTAGTTGTGCACCTCCCCTTTCGGTTCGATTCGACTGCATATTTTATCTACAGGACCGCCCAAAAGATTCGAAATACATTACGCTCTATGGGCCGAAATTCATCAAAGCGTTTTTTAGAGGTATTGGGCTATTTCAAACGACTCAGAAGTGATATATGCTGTAAAGAGTTAGAAAATGAATTTCTCCATTAAAAAAAATGTCTTTATCATTTATAGTTCTGCTACAGGAACACTCAAAAGATTTCCAATACATTACGGTCAATAGCAATTTTAGGGGCATTCATCCATTTCAAGCACAATACCGTCCTACCACATAAGTTAGGTAATGGTCCGACCACGGTCACGTGCCTCCCTCAAGAACTATGCCAAAAGTCGCCAAGCTTGGCGACTTTTGGTGTATGTGTGTGCATATTTAACTCTCAAATCTCAAAAACTATTATGAAATTTCATGTATAAGAATGTTGTAACATCTAGTTGTGCATCTCGATTTTTGGTTCCAATTTACTGGAGAGTTTATTTACAGGACCACCGAAAAGAATTTCAGTACCTTAATGTCTATGGACATCTTCAATATAATACAACTGTAGACAGTCATTGTTTGGTACATGCCCAAAATCTCGCCGTCTGTCCTCGACCTTGGCGAGTTTTGGCGAAATGTCGCCAAATTTGGCGATAGTCAGTCATTTGGTCCATGCCCAGAGTATCGCCATTAGTCATCGTTCTTGGCGAGTTTTGGCGAAATATCGCCAAATTTGGCGATAATCTTTCATTGTTTGGTTTATGCTTAAAATCTCGCCAAATGTCGTCGACATTGACGAGTTTCGCCGAAATATCGCTAAATTTGGCGCCAAGAATTATTTCCAATTTTGTATAACTCTAAAACTTTAACCCGTGGAATTTTTAACTTTGTATTTAGAAATATTGTAATATCTAACTGTTTTCAATATCTTTTTTGACAGCAATCGACTGAGAATTTATTTACATGGTGAGCCAAATGACTTTGAATACATTGAGGTGTATAGATGCATTCAATTCATTGAAAGTCTGTGGTCAATGACTACTTTGGCTATCCCCAAAATCTCGCTGACTATCTCAAGTTTGTCGGCGTTTGGTGAAATATCGCCAAATTAAGTGTCAGAAGGAAATCTTTCAAATTGAACTCAGCTTGGCGATATCGAAATATTTGGCTAGAAATCGCTAAACCTTACTATTATTGATATTTTATCTCTTTTAAACAAATAAATTTAGAGGAAGTGCGTCGAAAATATTTTTGATCTAATGGACGTGCAAGGAAGTCATGTGTTGGACACATCAGATTTTTTCATTTTGGTAAACTAAAACATTAAACTACTGGAGACACTAAACTCCTAAGATCCTGTTTCGCTCTTACGACAGATTTATTTCCGATTGAGCGATTTTACGGGTGGAACTTCAAAGTCCCGTAGAATCATAAAGAGAAAACTTTTGGGATTCAGCTTGTATAACGTAGTTCGATCAGAAGAAAATCAAAGAATATCACGCTGTCTATTAATATACATACATACATATCTGTGCGTGAGTATGAGAAATAAACCTGTTATGTACAGAAAATGTGGGTCCTCTATTTTAAAATTTCAGGTTCTGCGAAAGTTTATAAGCAAGTCATTCACTAGCTTAAACCAATTTTGTAAACAAATTTCAATTCGATATAAGTAAGTTTTCAATAAACGCAATCGATGTTAGAAACGTAAGATATCCGAACCGTGGTTGGCGTTCAAACAAGAGAAAAAACTTTAGATAATCCTAATTTAAGTTCGTATATTTTTTAATTTTGCTGAAGAATTTCACTTGGGAAGCATTGCCAATAACAGTTACATGGTTTAAGTGTCGGAAAGCGAAATAACATTGTCGTCGAATATTTATCATAGTTAACTATTAGAATGCAATGATTTCAAGTAGTATTTTATTTCATACAGAACTGACAATCATTAACTTTCTCAGTAGCTGAAATGCATAACTCCACTGACTATTTTCCAGTTTTCATTAGACATAATTATACCTTTTATATTAATACTAAAGTACGATTGTGATAAATCAGATTATAACTTTAAACTTCGAAAATAGCATTTATTTTTAAAGCATTTATTTATTATTACTACAAGCGGGCACAGCCAGCTGCGTCAAAAAAAAGAGTCTCTCGATCTGTGACACGCGATGAACGTTTCGATCGTCCGCCCTCTTGCGGGTCGTTCAGTCGAGCGATGGCCACGGTTGTCCTTTTTTCAGCTTTGGGCCATCTATCCAGCTGTTCTCGCATTCTTCCCTTTTTCAGCAGATGTCCGTGCGATTAAAAATAATCGTGGCGCCATTTTTTTATGGGAAAGGAAGTGCTCAAAAGTAAAGGATTCTCGTGGAGCGCTGTCAGCCGCCACTCTTTTTATAGAAATCCAATCTAGTCTTCGTGACTGGCAACAGTCAAAACGTCCTAGTTGGGTGTTCCCAGAGCGGGAACACTGCGCGTTAAAGGGTTAAAAATGCCCGTGTTCATCTAATTGTTGTATGTTAACAGGTTTGAAATGAGAAACCCTGTTTTCTCTGTATTCTATTTGCATGCCGACCTTTTTATGTTCCGCCGATGCGCTTTACATGCATGAAACCAGCACCTCCTACCTATAGAAAGCCTAAGAACTGAAACTTTGACGTCATCACTAGGCCTTCATGTAATGACGTTATCACAGTTTTACTTTCACTAACTAAAACCATTTACAATTTCGGGGGAATGCTACCCATATTAGAAAATATCTTAACCCTTTGAGGCGCAACCCTTTCCCAATGCTGAAAAAAGGGCAGCCGTTGCCATCGCTCGACTTAACTACCAGCAAGATGGCGGACGATCGAAACGTTCATCGCGTGCCACAGATCTAGAGACCCCTTTTTGACGACAGCCGGCTGTGCTCGCGCACAGCCGGCTGCGTCAGAAAAGGGTCTCTCGATCTGTGGCACGCGATGAACGTTTCGATCGTCCGCCATCTTGCTGGTAGTTAAGTCGAGCGATGGCAACGGCTGCCCTTTTTTCAGCATTGGGCAATCTATCGAGCTGGTCTCGCATTCTTCCATTTTTCAGCAGATGTTAGTGCTGTTAAAAATAATGGTGACCCTTTTTTTTACGCGAAATGACGTGCTCAAAAGTAAAGGGCTCTCGTGGAGCTCTGTCACCCGCAACTATTTTTATAGTAATCCAATCTATTCTTCGTGACGGGCACCAGTCAAAACATCAGAGTTTGGTGATCCCAGAGCGGGACCACTGCGCGTTAAAGGGTTAAATAAAAAATTAAAATTAAAATACCTCTCTCTTTCAAAATGGTTCATTCCGATCTATTTTGTTACCCTGTTATCGAATGAGTCATGGTTCAAAACTGCCATTTGATAGAAAATTATGTTTTTTATCTCCAATTATTAAAGTAGTGTTATTCACGAGTCCATTCACCAGACACTTTTTATACTTTTATTTTGTGAAAATAAAACATTTAACCGTAGGCCAAATAATGACGTCAAAGCTTTGTGACGTAGGAGTTGGTTAGGCTTTATTTATCCAGGAGGTGTCGATGAAACCCGATAAGGAACGGCAAAGCACGTCTCATACACACTGCCGCTAACGTATTTGTTTTCGCTGATTTAAGCGCGCAGTCACGAAGAATAAAAACTCTACTTCTGCAGTCGAAATCAATTGAGTTCTGTTTTTAAGAGTCTGTCCAAAAAATGAGCTCTGTACCATCCTAACCATGAGAATGCCCGACTGAAAAAAAAAAAAAACAATAAAACTGAAACAAAAGACGGAAAGAGATAAAGTCGTATACGCGAACGGCATTCTCCAGGGCTCGAAACGACTTTTTCAGTTTGTCAGAAACACCCGTCGCCCGCTGGATGAATCAAGGCAACTCTCTCTCTCTCTCTACGAATCTCTCCGATGTTTGTTAGTTCGCATTTCGGGGCGAACGCTATTGTTTAGGATCCAAGTGAAGTGAAACGAGAGATTAAATGTATTCATGAGCGTGGCAGTCAATACGGTTTGCGTTCGTATATCAAAAGAGGGGGTTGAAGACGGCAGAAATCTTTTCAATTCGAAAACCGACCGTCTGAAGAAGAAGAAACTTATACACTTCGTGGAATACTAATGATGAAATCGAAAGAGAATAGAATAGGGCTCAGGAATTTTTGGAAAATTTTCTTGGACGTGGCTTTTCTTTTTTCTTTCATATCATGGCTCAGTATGAAGGTTTGATATTTCGTTTCATCGAGATGAGTTGCTTCGGCTCTGGAAATTTCACTTTCAGTTCGGTTGTGTAGTGTTATGCAGTCAGAAATAGAGTAGGATGTTTTAACGAATCTGTACGGTAGATGGCTCGGATGGCTGATTAAGTCGACGAACGAGGGTGCAGTAGGCAGATACGTTCCGTGTTGTAGACAGTGCCCTATTGCCGGCAGGGCAAACGGGGCCACTGCCCAGGGTCCACAGATTTTAGGGGCCCAAAAATCTTGCACTTTTATAATTTTACAATAAAATTAGAAAGGATAAAAAAAAATCAAAAGTTAAATGATTTTTTAATTTTAAACTATTAACATTGAAAAAAACTCAAATTTACATTTGTGTATAAATTAATTTAAACTTATTTTTAATGCTTCCAAATGCTCTAGAGTCGATAGAGCATGCCAACCTGTAGGAAAACAACGAACCCCATTTTGTAAAAAGCATTTTTAATGCTAAAACATAGCAAAATTCTAGAATTATTGGATATTTTAAGAAACATTTACAAAAATAGTTGTATTTCGTACATGTTGGCACCTGTGATAGAGCATTTCGATGTCACGTTTCACTATCTGTTCATTGGCATCCTGTAACTGCGGTATTCGTTTATTTCAGATGACTTAAAACAAAATGTGTGTTTGGAAGCGACAAGATATTTAAAACGTTCAGTATAAACCAATCATTTTTTTTAAGTGGAAGATGACTGCATGGGGGCCCCATTTTCTCCCTCTGCCCAGGGCCCACAGTTGTCTTGATCGGGCTCTGGTTGTAGAAGGCACTTGGATTATACGCAGGTTCGTCATCAGCGGTGCTAACCTTTTAACGCGCAGTGTTCCCGCTCTGGGATTTTATTTAATTCATTTTTAATTTATTTTTTAACTGAAAACGCTGTTAGGTGGAAAAGACTAATGTGATTTTTACTTTCCGAACATGTACCCTGTAAGGAAAGTATTGTAATCATGAAAAAATTCGAATTCGAGATTTTGGTCTATTTACACGTTTTGAGGTCTTCTGAATTCATTGATGCTATTTTTACGAGATGTATGTATGTATGTGTGTATGTGTGTTTGTGTGTATGTGAGTGAACACGATAGCTCCTGAACAGGGCATGCGATTGAGCTCCAATTGGGTATATAGGTTATAAACCACCGTCGCAAGACCGGTATGGATTTGGGTGTGTATAGGACTTACAGTTTTTCTACAGGGCTACGACAAAGATTTCTTTTACATTATGGCCTATGGAGGAAAATTTTGGAAAGTGCGCTAGCGTTTAAACGGTACATTCCATTGAGCTCAAATTGGGTATACATGTTATAAACCACCATTGTAAGACCGGTATTGATTTTGATGTTTATAGGACTTATAGATTTTCTACAGAGCTACGACCAAGATTTCTTTTACATTATGGCCTATGGGGAGACATTCTTGAAAGTGCGCTAGCGTTTAAACGGTACATTCGATCGAGCTTCAATTTGGTATATATGTTTGAATGATTCATCGATTCAAATTTATTTAAATGCTTGGTAATGATCTTAATCGTAAGTGTTCGGAAAGTCGAGTGGAGTCACTCCAGATTTTTTTTTTTTTTTTAAATCATATAACATCCCAAATAATCGCCATCGAAAATCTGTCTTTACATTTAACTGTATCATCAGCTGTACGTTTTCAATAAAATTAAATTGCTTGTCTTATAAATATCGACGGAGTACAAGCCCTATTCCTGATTCATTTCATCCCGTTCCTCTGATTTCTTCCTAAGTTTGACCTTTTTAAAAGTAATTGTTTAGTTATTCACAAACCTTGGATAAAAAAATTTATGAAATTCCAATACAGTAACGTGTGAGTGAACATTATTAATCCGGTTACCATCTGTTATCGCCTACCAACGACTCAACACTCAACACTCAAGATGGCTGAAGTGTACGGGTCCGGTTTTTCGTCATGTCGCGGTGATGCCGGACTAATGGTATAGAGTTTTGGATAGGGATGTACCGAATATCCGGTTGGTATTCGGTATACTGCCTATTCGCCAAACAAACCGAATAGTAAACAAATTGAAGTATTTAACAGTCGGTAAACAAATACATATTGTTTATATCATGAATGAAAGACACAGTATAGTACCATAGTACTCAATGCATTCAAGTGGTTACTTACTAATATCACATGTGAATAAGCGTTCGAAAGTCCTCCTATCAAGGCCATCCTTGGCAGATACCCTGACATAGCATTCCTCAATCACACAAAAACTAATATCACAATGAAATGAGTTTTAATGTAAGAGAAAACACTCGGATGTTCCATTTGAATTTTGTTGTCTCTCAATTTTTCTTAAATCTTATGACACATTACATTCACCTTGCTATGACTAACTGATTTAAATTTGAAACAATAACCAGCAAAAAGAAAAAAAAAAAACTCATAACGTTAAGTGTTCATAAATATGTCAAGTCAATTAACAGCTAACTTTTTTAGTAAAATATGCAGGTAAAATAATTAGCCGCATTTCACTAATATTTAAAAAATCTGATGTGTCCAACACATGACTTCCTTGCACGTCCATTAGATCAAAAATATTTTCGACGCACTTCCTCTAAATTTATTTGTTAGAAAGAGATAAAATATCAATAATAGTAAGGTTTAGCAATTTCTAGCCAAATATTTCGATATCGCCAAGCTGAGTTCAATTTGAAAGATTTCCTTCTGACACTTTATTTGGCGATATTTCACCAAAAGCCGACAAACTTGAGATAGTCAGCGATATTTTGGGGATAGCCAAAGTAGTCAGTGAGCACAGACCTTCAATAAATTGAATGCATCTATACACCTCAATGTATTCAAAGTCATTTGGCTCACCATGTAAATAAATTCTCAGTCGAATGCTGTCAAAAAAGATATTGAAAACAGTTAGATATTACAATAGTTCTAAATACAAAGTTAAAAAATCTACGGGTTAAAGTTTTAGAGTTATACAAAATAGGAAATAATTTTTGGCGCCAAATTTGGCGATATTTCGGCGAAACTCGTCAATGTCGACGACATTTGGCGAGATTTTAAGCATAAACCAAACAATGACAGATTATCGCCAAATTTGGCGATATTTCGCCAAAACTCGCCAAGAACGATGACAAATGGCGATACTTTGGGCATGGACGAAATGACTGACTATCGCCAAATTTGGCGATATTTCGCCAAAACTCGCCAAGGTCGAGGACAGACGGCGAGATTTTGGGCATGTACCAAACAATGACTGTCTACAGTTGTATTATAATGAAGATGTCCATAGACATTAAGGTACTGAAATTCTTTTCGGTGGTCCTGTAAATAAACTCTCCAGTAGATTGGAACCAAAAATCGAGATGCACAACTAGATGTTACAACATTCTTATATATGAAATTTCATAATAGTTTTTGAGATTTGAGAGTTAAATATGCACACACGTACACCAAAAGTCGCCAAGCTTGGCGACTTTTGGCATAGTTCTTGAGGGAGGCACGTGACCGTGGTCGGACCATTACCTAACTTATATGGTAGGACGGTATTGTGCTTGAAATGGATGAATGCCCCTAAAATTGCTATTGACCGTAATGTATTGGAAATCTTTTGAGTGTTCCTGTAGCAGAACTATAAATGATAAAGACACTTTTTTTAATAGAGAAATTCATTTTCTAACTCTTTACAGCATATATCACTTCTGAGTCGTTTGAAATAGCCCAATACCTCTAAAAAACGCTTTGATGAATTTCGGCCCATAGAGCGTAATGTATTTCGAATCTTTTGGGCGGTCCTGTAGATAAACTATTCAGTCGAATGGAACCGAAAGGGGAGGTGCACACCTAGATGTTACAACAATCCTAAATATAAAGTTTCAACATTCAACGCCTAACAGTTTTTGAGATATGCGAGTTTAATGAATTTCGGCCCATTGAGTGTAATGTATTTCGAATGTTTTGGGCAGTCCTGTAGATAAACTATCCAGTCGAATGGAACCAAAAGGGAAGGTGCACAACTAGATGTTACAACTATCCAAAATATGAAGTTTCGACATTCTACGCCTAATAGCTTTTGAGTTAGGCGAGTTTAATGAATTTGGGCCCATAGAGCGTAATGTATTTCGAATCTTTTGGGCGGTCCTGTACATAAACTATTCATTCGATTGCCACCAAAAGGGGAGGTGCACAACTAGATCATAGAACAATCCTAAATATCAAATCTCAACATTCTACGACCCATAGTTTTTGAGATATGCGAGTTACATACATACGTACGTACGTACGTACGTACGTACATACGTACGTACAGACGGCATGGAAAAACTGGCCACAGTAGACTCGCCACTGGTCAAAATGAGTTGCAGACGCGTTAATAGGATCGTGCATGCTAGCCTACGATGAGATGCATCGAAAAAATTTTTAAAATTCAATTTAGAGGTAGTCAAAATCGGTTTTTATGTCGAAATTTGGCCCCCAAAATTTTTCGGGATCACATTACTTCCTTATACTACGTACAAGGAAGTAAAAAAGCATATTAAAGCATATTAATAATATATAAAGGAAACATACTTGGATATTAAATTTTGCAGTATTTTAATTTTTGAAGTTTCACACCAGTTCATCAGTTTTGAAGTGAAATATTAAAATAAATAAAAACTTTGTGATAAAAAAACACACATAAAAGTTTACTTATAAGGCGTAACGATCGTTTCGACCCAAAAATTCTTTCCGTCTTCATCAGACAAGCCCTTCCGTATTACTGAGCAGAGGGAACTGCTTTTTTTTTCCCCCACAAAGTTTTTATTTATTTTATCCTTTAACACCAGCATTTTGAGCGTTTTTTCATATGAAATATTGTTTAAGAAAAAACTAATTAAATGAATCATTACAATCAGTTTAATAATGATTTAACGACATAATTTAATGAGTTTAATAAATTTTAACCAAGTATTCGGTATTCGTTATTCGGCAAAATATGGTATTCGGTGCATCCCTAGTTTTGGATGTTTTTTTCCAGATATAACGTGAATATGCCTTGAAACCGGTGTGCTCCGCCCAAGGCATCTCCCTGTCTTAGGCAGATAACTCTCGTATAGCTTTAACCACAACAAAACAAACTAAACCATTTGCTATCATTGTTGATAATAACTTTTAAATGGATAAAGGGTTGGATATGGTCAAGGCTTGTTTTCAATAGGAAGGATAATGCAGAAAAACATTCAGAATTACCATTGAGTGTCCGTCATTTGGTAACTACTAAGATTTCATATATTATTAAGATTTATGAATATAAATTTAAAAAAAAGGAATTTATTAATAAATTTTAATAAATCCTCTTGTATTAGTTAATATTCCTAAATTAGACATATTTAAAAAAAAAATTATTTTTATGTTTCTTATAGATAACACCGGTCAACACGATTTTGGGGTCTACATGTTCAATTTTAGTTTCTCCTACGCCAAAACTAAGGAATTTTTTTTTATAATTCCACTTTCAATTAGGATCCGAAAAGTTTTTGCTGGATATAAAAGTCTTTTTTATTCGAGATGTGTGATAAAATAACAGAGATGCCAAGTCTCCCGCTTTTTTCGGGATTTTTCCCACCACTCATTTTTACTTACAAACTTATGCTTAAAATAAGTCCAAATATTTAATGCAAAATAAAACTGTCTAAAAATTGTGGTGGGAAATCTCCCGAAAAAAGCGGGAGACTTGGCATCTCTGCAATAACATATAAATGTAAAAAATTAAGAGATGAATGTCTAAAAGTGACCGTTTTTCGTATTTCTTTTATGTTAGTATGAGCCAATAATAATACAAACACATAATAATATTACAAATAATACTACAAGCCATACTAGAGTTACCAATAATAATACAGTTTACTTTCGGGTTCATCCAAGTGCTGCCCTCTTTCATTTATGAAATCAATTAAAATAGACTGATCGACGTCCATCAGACAAAAGCATACTTTAAGAACTCAAATTGAAAATTGAGGTGTTTTTCAATGTCTAGAATCAGAATTTAAGCATGATAATAGAACCCCCACCCATTTTTTTCCCCTGACCGGTGTAATTAACATTTTTTTCTTAAGGGAAACATGAATTCCTTTCCCTAAAATGTTTTTTTTTTTTTTTTTTTTCCTGATTCAGTCACCATCCATGCATTGTATAAAAATTCCAAGATGAGCTTTCGAAATTCTACCACCTTCAGATAATAAATGAAAGTCGAGTGATTGTCGTAATGTAATCCAGAGACGATCGCCGAAATCTACTTTTTATTTTTAATTTGAATGTCTTCCCTGTGGCAATGAAGTTTTATTCAAACGGGATTCTCTCGCGAGATAAAATCATTAACATGTCTATTATATCAAAACGGCGAGTCTCGTTTGAATTATATGTATCATCCCCCATTGAAACGGCACATAACGCGAATGACGTATAATTTGAACTGGCATACATTTGCATCAGAAATAAGCGGGTAAATGGCTGCCCCCATGTAACCCTGTAAATCTGCCGTAAAGTAGAAGTGAGCCGCTTTTTAACTTTTCAAACGCATGCATTATTATAGTTTTAATTATTTCGTATCAATGCGCGTTGCTGTTTAAATATTCATAATTCCTTTCAACAAAACGCGTGTTTTTGAAAAAAAAAAAAATTCGATTTTTACCCCCTATTCTTCTCTGGCGTGTGTTCTTCGCTTCCACCCGTTCTCCCAATCCCATTATCTGAAGAACCGGAGTTCATTTCACGAATTTTCTGGAAAACACAATACGGTTGGAACCCCCCGGAGGGGATGTCTTGATCCTTTGAACACCGCAACTGGCACTGACATGTCGAGCAGCCTTTGGGGGTTACTGATATCAGTAGAAGCCTTTTCGAACGCTTTTGTATCGCCTCTCCCCCTCCCACCACTTCTCTCTGTCTTTTGTTTCTTTAAACATCAAATGGGATCCTTCTCTCTCTGGCTGTCCTTTTTTTAATTTTTACCAGGCAACTCTTAACAAGATTTGGAGAGTTCCTTTTGACACACACAGAGCTTTTCCCCAAATTTTCTCTAGAGATTCGCCAGATAGATAGAGAGACAGACACGCGGTAAAAAGAGAGAGAGAGGCTGTGAAAATGGTCTGCGTCATTCGCTGGGGGTCTTTGCAATCGATGGAATTAAGAGAATAGACAAAAGACGGGAGGTGTGATAGAAATTTGGGTTTGCGTCTTGCTGTAGATTGGATGCTTGTTCGTGTAAGTAGTTAAAAGGAGAGAGAGAGAGAGAACGGATTCCTCGTTGTAAGCCACAACATTTTGACACTTGCTTAAAACTGAGCAAAACAGAAAGGTAAATCTGTCTTCACGTCACGGACTGTTGGAGGTTCCATTAAACGTAGGGGGGGGTGTTATCGAGTTAGAGGCCCTCGTTGAGGAGCCCAGGTCTTAACCCTTTGAGGCGCAACCCTTCCCAATGCTGAAAAAAAGGGCAGCCGTGGCCATCGCTCGACTTGACGACCCGCAAGAGGGCGGACGATCGAAACGTTCATCGCGTGCCACAGATCGAGCCCTCTTGCGGGTCGTTCAGTCGAGGCTGCCCTTTTTTCAGCATCGGGCCCTCTATCCAGCTGTTCCCGCATTCTTCCCTTTTTCAGCAGATGGGGCTGCTGTTCAAAAGAATCGTGAACCTTTTTTTTTTACGGGAAAGGTCGTGCTCAAAAGTAAAGCATTCTCGTGGAGCTATTTCACCCGCAGCTATTTTCATAGAAATCCAATCTATTCTTCGTGACGGGCAACAGTCCAAACGTCCGAGTTGGGTGTTCCCAGAGCGGGAACACTGCGCATTAAAGGGTTAAAGAGGTGCTTCCAGTTGTATGCTATCGGAACACCATGCTGCATGCATGAAATAGCCAATGAACCACTCGAATAACCTTCACCCGCAATATTCCAGCATTGTGTCACCCAACATGGCTACTTTCATAAATATATTTTTATAATTTTAAATTGAGTTGGAAATACCGGGAAATCTTTTTTCTCTTTTCTGTGCCCGAGGCACTTTCATGCTTTAGCGAATGCGCCAGCTGTCATTGGCATGTCGGTAGGGCCCACGGGGGATTAAAAAAAAAAGTGGGCATCCAACATCGTGGGGGCTTGTCTAGTTTTATCCCACTCTCTCTATTGTTTCTTCAAACAGCGAAAAAGAAGCCGAATTTTCCCCCTCTGTCGTACTTGAAAAAAAAAAAAATCTTGACATATACTTTTTTAACAAGATACTCCTTGAGCCGCTGTTGCTGTTGCTCTATATTAAACTGGGAACAGCGTACGAAAGGAGTTGTTTATGAGAAATAATCGAATATCCGGCTTTCGGTTTTTTGTTTTGTTTTGTTTTTTTTTATCAGTCGATTCTTCGCGATATTGAAAAGTGTGAAAATATTGGATTTCGTCGCTTTAGAATTCAATGACCATCGTTCATGAAGATGGGATGTACAACAGTAGACACATGTGATAACGGACTCTCGCGGGACCTAAAAAAGTTGTACTTTGTAGCCGAAGTACGCTATAAAGCAGTACCGCCGGTAAGATTCAATAGGACACAAAAAAAAAAAAAGAAAGTGGGCTCATCCTTTCATTGTAATAGGTGCTTTAAACAGGTCTGATTTTTACTTTCCGAACATGTACCATGTAAGGAAAGTATTGTAATCATGAAAAAATTCGAATTCGAGATTTTGGTGTATGGACACGTCTCGAGGTCTTCTGAATTCATTTATGCTATTTTTACGAGATGTATGTATGTATGTGTGTATGTGTGTGTGTGTGTGTATGTGTGTGTGTTTGTGTATGTGAGTGAACACGATAGCTCTTGAACAGGGCATGCAATTGAGCTCAAATTGGGTATATATGTTATAAACCACCGTCGCAAGACCGGTATTGATTTGGGTGTGTATAGGACTTACAGTTTTTCTACAGGGCTACGACAAAGATTTCTTTCACATTATGGCCTATGGAGGAAAATTCTGGAAAGTGCGCTAGCGTTTAAACGGTACATTCGATGGAGCTCAAATTGGGTATACATGTTATAAACCACCGTCGCAAGACCTGTATTGATTTGGATGTGTATAGGACTTACAGTTTTTTTACAGGGATAAAATAAAGATTTCTTTTACATTATGGCCTATGGGGAGACATTCTTGAAAGTGCGCTAGCGTTTAAACGGTACATTCGATCGAGCTTCAATTGGGTATATATGTTTGAATGATTCATCGATTAAAATTTATTTAAATGCTTGGTAATGATCTTAATAGTAAGTGTTCGGAAAGTCCAGTGGAGTCACTCCAGATTTTTTAAATTTAAATTAAACAGGGGAAATTGTTCATGACTTACAATTTTTATTCAGATAAATAATGTGTCATTTGTTTTAAATGGGCGGATGCTACTTTAAAAATACCGTTTTGGATATCGATCCTCAACTTTCGTAGAGTCTCTGCATCATCCATGCGACATTCAAAAAATCGTGATAATGCTCTTGCAGCATTCAATGCGACGGGTATGCTAGCAGGCGAAAAAGATAAAAGATAAAAGAAATACATTCATAAACAATTCATCTCGCTAATGAATCTGAAAACGGACAACGAGTGTTTCTGAAGGTACTGAAATCTCCGAAAAAAACAAAATAAAATGCTTAAGCAAAGCAAAATTTTATTTTTGGCTTGGGTATAAAAAGTACGATATAGCCGAAATACGTACTTTTTGTTAAGTACGTTTTAACCGAAGTTCAATAACATTATAAATAGAGGACTTCCATCGGGACCTGGCTTCTAGGTACGTTATAACTGAAAAAAGGTATTTCAGTTCCCTCTGATCTGTTGGACGGAAGGGTTTGTCTGAAGAAGACCGAACGAATTTTTGATCGAAACGATCGTTACGCCTTGAAGTAACCTTTTATGTGTGTTTTTTTTCACAAAGTTTTTATTTATTTTATTGCTTTTATTCTCTGTCTCAACTGACCCTCTTTGATTCGCTACTGCTTAACTTAAACTTCATTCCAATTTAAACTTAGTCCACTCCGGGCTAAAACATCCCGTAAATCCCTCGTAAAATCCACCTCCCCCCCTCCAAAAGATGACATTCGACCACCTGCACTTGTCACCGCCACTAATTAGACCGGGGTCGCAATCTCCCCTATCCTCGCAGCAATTATACGAGCAAGCACTTTCAGAGAGTCAACTTGGAAAGTGGCGTGGAAGATTCCCGAAAGGTAGATATAAGCTCTGGCTGCATTCGTATACGACAAACTCGTTGCACGAGTTTTCATAAGAAAACTGGAATGCGTGTGTAGAGTGCTGTCAGTGGTTTTCAGTTTCTTTGGACTTTACGAACACCTTCAGTTTATTTAGTTTCGTCGCCTAGGAGACGTGTTTGTTTACAATTCGCGAATCCGTTCATTTTGCTGAGGAGAGTTTTAAGTACATACTCAATATGAAAATCAACAGGATTTTTAAAAGAAAGAGTGGCCATCCTTGAAGTGAACACATCAAAATTTAGAAATTTCATTTTGAACTTCATTTTTTCAAAAGTATTGAGCAAGAGACGTTCCAATTTCGCTCATAACGGATTCAATCCACTTCCATCTCAACACTAAAACACGCATTTTTGAATGGACTAAAATGAAAAATAGAGGAAAATGATTACCTTTGAAAAATGATGTACCTTCGTAGCATTTTCTAACGTACGCATGAATTTCCTCCTCGAAAAAATATTTGCAGCTTTAGAAAACGTAAAGTACTTTTCACAACAACCTACTTTTCCATAACAACGGACGCCATTTAAAAACAACAACAACGGGATGCAAGTGTACCTTCTAAACAACTGACGAAACCTTAGCAGAGATCGGTTTATTTCGTTTGAAACGAATCGCACTCAGTTTGGTATACGAACGCTCTCGTTTAAAAACTCTATGCACTCAGTTTCCTTTACGAACGCCTTAGATGGAAACTCATTGCACCAGTGTCACTCGTTTGGCGTTTGCGAATGCAGCCACATTTGCAGAATGACGTTGTTTTCCTGTTCATACAAAAATGTACGAGATCCTGGAATGAAGGTACTTTATAGCGGAGGATTACGTTACTCCATAAAGGTGTTATGTAAAGAATTTTTAGCACTCGGGTGCTATTTCTTTCAAGCACGGGATTTTTGTCTACGCGGTGGGCCGTGGTCACTTTTCCGTTGGATTCATGTTTTCTGCAGAGTGATTGGATATGGCTAACGCAATACTTTGGTCGAACTGGATTCAGTTGGGTCGAACGGATAGACAGCGGTTGCCAAAACACAAAGCCATCTGGAGTTATGATTTTTACAGAGGAAAACTTTATAAAAATCACCTTATAAAAAGAATAGGAAACACTTGACCCTTGCCACACGAGCCAGATCAAGGGTGTTCCAAGGGTCATTGCGCAAATTCAAGATAAAGTGAGATTGGCAGTGACAGACGCGAGTCCTCGACTTTCTTATGAAGGTCAATGAGACGCTCTATTCGAAACGTTGCTAAAGGAGGAGGATTGTAAGACTGATTTAGTAGAAGATTTTAATATAGAATTCAATTCCGATCCAGGATCCAATTTCAAAACTGAAATCGATACGTTAGATTTTCCAATACGCGCTCATACAAAATATTTCACCACTAGACCCTCTACTAGGGGCCAAACAGCAATGGATACCATTTTCAGCAACAAAAGGATTCGAACAGGAGTCTATAGGAGCACTTGCAGTTATCATTTTCCTCTCTATGGCAGAATGGGTTGTACAGATTTTTTTTTTAAATCTGAAATTCTTCCAGCAGAGTGCGTCCATAAAATCTGGAAGAATTTTAGATTTTTTTATTACTTTTTTTTTAACGTCGTCGTAAGTTTCAATACGACTGCGTTTGTAAACTAAGGGGTCGAGATAATCAGGATCAGCTAGGACACGGGATTTCTTTCGCGTCAGTCAAAACGAGTCAGTCGCTACCAGTCAAAAACGTGCGTTATAAATTAAAAACTGCGCGAGTTCATAAACTCCGGTACACATTTTTTTTTGTGTCCAATTCACAATGAGTGCGATCCTAAATAGCTCCTCGAGGTGGTACAGTTGAACGTTTTTAGTAAGATCGAACGATGCAGGGTTCAATCACACTGAAAACCACGGAAGCTGAATTGAGCGAAAAATTTAGCACTTAAGCGGAAGAAACGCAGATTAATAGTATTAGTATGATTAAGAGATAGTATTGGTAGATTTGTTACGATACTACTGGATCAAAGAACACAATACACCGTGTTCATAAATATTTCGTGAAATTCGAAGTGTTTGTTCTATTTATCCTTCTTTAACGGTTACTATAACTTACTGTCGCTCAATAAGTAAGCTTACATGAAAACCTTTTATTTGAAGAAATTTTTGCGCTCGGAGCAGGCCAGATCTAGCCACGAAGGGTCTGAAGGGTCAATCCACCTTAACTAGAAAAGAGGTCCTCCTACAACTGCGACAGTTATAAATCACTCTTCTCACTTGTCATGGATAAGAACGTACCTGTTTAAGTTCGTTCTACTTTGAAATATAATAGAGACTGCTTAGAAAAGCAGATGCAGAAACGAGTCCATCCGTTTCACAAGTCGTTTTATCCAACTTCTTACAGAAAACACATCCTCCAGTCTTCCTCTCGGTACAAGATTGCCGTTATTACATTTTGAAAAGTCTTACAACCTCAGCGTCATGAACCCTCTCTCGAATGAACGCGGCGAGATGATTAGAGTCCATTACGGGGGAAACAAAAGACATACTCCCGACCTATTTAACCTCCACTCGAATCGCCCGCCCTCCCTTACATCACTCTGTCTAGGCGTTCATTAGACTCGACAATGACCGGTCCGCTGACACGACATCCAAAAGGTATCATGCGGAGGGGGGGGCACTCGAAAAATAATTGGCTTCGGAAAATAGGTCGGAGAATCGACACCCAAGTGTAGGAGGAGGAAGAGAGGAGGAAGAGAGAGAAAGTCAAGAGCTGGCTGCACACCACCGTCAAGTGCCCAGGTACATCTCATTTTGTCTTTCGAAAGGCTCATCATTATTTATCATTCGGAGGACTCGACTGTCTGTCTTGGATGGATGATGATTTTTGCAGCATTGCGATTGAATCTGGCAGCGTACTCTCATGCTGACTGAGTGACTGCGCTTGATTTATTAACCCATTCGTGCCTGGATAGTTTTGCGACTTTCTTCGATTTTTGCTAACACCAGCCGTCATTGATAAATTTCTGATGTCAACTTTTTGAACAAGGGATGATTTCATTTGAAATCATTATGTATAAAAATTGAAATGTCAACATCCTACTGGGCCATATTAAAATATTTTGTGGAATTGAGGTTCAATACTCGCGAATAAAGGCTAGCAAAAATAAATAACGTTTTCGAATGATAGCGAAAATGCCGTCCCAAAAAAGGGACGCTAGGCATAAATGGGTTAATATATGTTACTTCCTTTTACTTCGTACAACAAATGGTACGTACGGCTTCGTACAAATGGCTTCGTACAACAAATTTACTTCGTAAAACAATGGAATGGAGTATTTTTTTCTTTCAGCGATATCCATATCCTTCATTCATGTAGAAAGTAGAGGAGGCTCTTCACTCGATGCATAAATCGTGCCTAAGATTGCAGTACGAGTCCATTGAGATCCTTTTTGACAGTTTTCACTTCCTTGTTTCGGGACAAAAATTAAGAAAATAGGGACGCTGCTTTTGGATAGTTTTTTTCCCTTTTTAAGGTAAGTCTAGTTTTTTTCTTATTCCTCGACCTTTACCTAATAGGTACATCCTTTTAAATTAATTTTAGCGTAACAATGCAGAAATTAATATTAGAAAAATCTAATAGGAATCGACATTCGGAAAAAAATATTTTGGCATGATTTATAATAGTATTTCAGATGCATTCAATGCTAGAGAGATTTGTTTTCTCTGATTTTTCATAAATCGGTGACAAGAGGGTTAATAGAAAAGGCTCCAATGTTTTCTGGAAGCATAAGATGCTTTTGTCCAAACCGTATCAATCTTTAATTCATAACGTGATATTTAAGACGCTCAAAAATCCGTTTATTTGATTATTTTAATACTTAACCTTTAACGCGCAGTGTTCCCGCTCTGGGAACACCCAACTCGGACATTTGGACTGTTTCCAGTTACGAAGAATAGATTGGATTTCTATAAAAAGAGTGGCGACTGACAGAGCTCCACGAGAATCCTTTACTTTTGAGCACGTCCTTTCCCGTCAAAAACAGGGTCTCGATTCCTTTTGAACAGCACTGACATCTGCCGAAAAATGGAAGAATGCGAGAACAGGTGGATAGAGGGCCCAAAGCTCGAAAAAGGACAGCCGTTGCCATCGCTCGACTAAATAACCAGCAAGAGGGCGGACGATCGCACGTTCATCGCGTGCCACAGATCTAGAGACCCTTTTTCGACGGCAGCTGTATAAACCCACCATCTAAGAAGAACATAGCGCAGCGATATGAGTCGTCCAATGTACCCAAGGGGTTATCTATTTTAGTATTTAAATATTCTATTCCGTTCCATTGCGTCTATAGCAAGACTCGAAATGAGATTTTGAAGGTGGCAGCAATCCGTCAATAAAATAAAAAAAAAGTTGTATAAAAATGCTGTGAGCTTTCCTAAGCGGGCAGCAAAAACTATGTAGCTCACTGTAAAATTAAAAATTTCTATAGTAACGGTAAACTGTAGTAGTTTTTTTTTTTAACTTAGTAAAAAAAAAATCTGGAGTGACTCCACTCGACTTTCCGAACGCTTACGATCAAGATCAGTATCAAGCATTTCAATCAATTCTAATCGATGAATCATTCAAACATATATACCAAACTGAAACTCAATCGAATGTGCCGTTTAAACGCTAGCGCACTTAGAAGAATGTCTCCCCATAGGTCATCCTGTAAAAGGAATCTTTGTCGTAGCCCTGTCGAAAAACTATGAGTCCTATACACATTCAAATCCATACCGGTCTGACGATGGTGATTTATAACATATATACCCAGGGGCTTAGCAAGGGGGGGGGGATATCGGGATATATCCCCCTCCGAAATTTTTGGATTAGTGATAAAATTCCGTCTATTTATACACATATAAGTTCCTATCCCCCCCCCGAAATGTTTTCCAGGCGCATATCCCCCCCCGAAAAATTTTCCTGGCTACGCGCCTGTATATACCCAATCTGAGCTGAATCGAATGTTCCGTTTACGAGTTATCGTGTTCACTCACATACACACAAACACACACACACACATACATCTCGTAAAAACAGCATCAATGGATTCAGAAGACCTCCCAATGTGTCCATACACCCCAATCTCGAAGTCGACTTTTTTCACGATGACACTACTTTCCTTACACGGTACATGTTCGGAAAGTAATAACTAATAGAGCGATGGAATGTTTGAGCAAATATTACGAAGCGGATTTTATCATCGTTCTATAAAATGACATTGTTCTTCGATTGACTGAATGAAATCATTTTGATGAACACAACTTCCCTTTATAAAGATCGCAAGAGGAATGCTTTAAAACAAACAGAGCATCGAAATGCGACTTCACAAAACTTTTCTGATGAGTCAATTTCTAGAAGTAATCCTTGGGAATTCATTTTTGCTCTACCCTTCCCCTTTCTGGGAGCGACATCTCTGATGGACCCTGGCGCCTTTCGAAACCTCCCTTTAATTAAATCGCGAACGTTGACACGGTAAAACCATCTAGGTCCATTTGGACGAAACATCGGCCCTGTCACCTATCCATTTAAACTCTTAATCAAATCCCAAATTGTCTGGCGATTCTCCACTTTCCGCTCTTCATTAGACTCAGAACTCTAAACAATTATCTGTCTGAGGATGAGATATATCTAAACGGTATCACTCGGGCATTCGAAAAATAATGGGTTAGAAAATAGGCGTCTACAACAATCTCCACACTGAATAACCAAACAGTCGATAGCGACTGTTATCACGAAGTACAGGGTGGCCATAATTAAACTGCGAGTGTTCAAGGGGTGCTGGAGAGAAAACTACCAGGAATATGCCATTGAAATTGGGTATCGACACGTTTCAGAACAGGCGCAAGTCCAATATGCAAAAATAAAAAATCGTCATTTTCACCCGATAGAGGGCGCTGTACCGCATTTCAAAGCTCACCGATGGCGTATACAACTTCCAAAACCGATAGACAGAGCCTAGTGACATTCTGAGAGACCTATAAACACTATAAAACATCCTTTACAGTTTATCAAAATTCCATACAATTAGTGTTCAGTCATTCAATTTTTACAGTAACATGTCATCATAAATGAACGTACATTAAGATCACACATTAAACAATTGATAAAGACGCTTTGAAAAACAATTAAACGATTATTTATTCTCATGGACACTCATCGGACCTCTTCTGAATCGTTTCATTCTTTGAGTAGCTGAATAATGGCTACCATTCTGAAAGAATAGCTTCACTCACAATGCACGTTCCTTCTTATTCAGAGTCATGATGGACCATGACTCAATGCGGTCTTGTTTTGACACTGCTCGATGGGCTTCAAATTTGCATAGAGGACGTCCACAAGCATTGAAACACGATAGAGCGCCCTCTGTCGGGTGAAAATGACGATTTTTTTATTGCACATTTGACTTGCGCATGTTCTAAAACGTGTAGATACCCAGTTTCACTGGAATATCCCTGGTAGTTTTTTCTCCAGCACCCCTTGAACACTTGCACTTTAATTATGGCCACCCTGTACATCCAGTTTCCTCCAGTATGAGTGATTCTTGAATTTTGTTTGTTTGTGTTGTTATAGCAACACTACGCACGGGCGATCTGACTAGGATGGGGAATGCCTGGGTTGGAGGACTTTCCAAAGGGTTCTAACGCGTACTCACGTTACATCAGGAGAAAACCGACCCAACACTCTGGACCGTTAGATCGACAGCCGCGCGGTAGACCATTCACACTTCGTCCACTTACCCATGTTCAGTATCTTATTCATTGGGCCATGACGCAGCCCTCGGTTACGAACAGTGATTAGAAACAGCTGAGAGAACATCGCCCTTCAAAAGCCGCTGGAAAGGGGACGCAAGGATGAACCGTTTGACTTATGGCACGGAAATGAGCAGAGAGGATAGACTTGCACTTTATCGCCTCGTTTGGCGATTAGTAAGTGTCAACTACATGCGAAATGTATACGCATTATGAACCCTCTTGGCGTAAAAAAAAGGGCCCATGAGCGATTCAGAATTAACCATAAAGGGCATTCCATTAAAACTTAAAGAGTTTTTATGGAGAGTAAAATCATAAAAATCAAGAAAGATATTTACAGCATAAAATACACCATTCTTTTTCAAAAAACCTTCCGTCAGATGATAGGCAACGGTCCCATCGTTCAACCCACTTTTCGAAACAAGTAGAGAAATCCTTTTCTGGAAGCTGCTTGAAAGAACCCTCCATAACTTCAGAATCTGTGTTCCATTTCCTGCCACGGAGCTTCTCCTTCAGCGTCGGAAACAGCCAGAAATCGCAGGGTGCGAGATCTGGACTGCACGCGGGATGTGGCATGTTTTCAATATTGCATTGGCTAAGATATTGCCGAACAGAAGTAGCGACAACGGGCGAGCATTATCGTGATGTCATATCCAATTCTCTACCCGTTCATCTCCCTTTCTGTAGGGCAAATAAAACAGTTCTTTAAACAAGCACGAAACTAGGAAAATAAAATTGTCTGCTTTTTAGAAATTTGTATAAACGTATAGTTAACAGTTTGAAAAAATCGCCTGCACGCCTATTTTTTAGTTTCGCAGTGTTGCCACTACGTAAAAAAATAACTCTCAGTTTTTATGGAATGCCCTTTGTATTATACAATCTATATAATACGCTAACGCATGCGGTACCGAAACCGACGCTATTTCCACGCTGCGAACGGCAACAACGAGATGTAAACATGAGTGCCATAACCATAACGCATGCGCAAAAATCCACATGAACAGTTCAATGACGTCCCATGGAGCAAACCTAGGTCACGCAGTCACTCATGACACAATAGCCACAATAATGGGTACACAAAAATGCAAGATCTTTCGGACTTTTTCGCAGCTTCAAAAGATCGAAGGGACACTGCTGGGCACATGCATCGCACCTCTCAAAAAAGATCACCCTGCATCGGGCTCAAGCCCATTTTAACAGCCCCAAACATTGGCTTTTGCAATATCGGTTTTGGGATGACACCCAAAATGTGTGTAGCAGCCCTAACCTAAGTCAATTGAATGAAAAATTCTGTGAGCACAAATACTTTATGTACAATAACTTTAGAATTCACTTGTGAAAACAAAGAAACATAATTTTCGTTGAAATGGGTCCAATAATTTGGCCAACACTGCACTGAGTATAAAATACAGGAAGGTACGGAGCTGCTAGTATTATTCAAAAATCTGGACTGACTCCACTCGATATTCCGAACCCTTACGATTAAGATCATGAACAAGCCAATTTGAATCGATGAATCATTGAAACATATATACCAAACTGAAGCTCCATCGAATGCGCCGTTTCAACGCGAGCGCACTTTCAAGAATTATACCCCATAGGCCATCCTGTAAAAGAAATATCGGTCGTAGCCCTGTAGAAAAATTATGAGTCCTATACACATCCAAATCAATAGAGGTCTTACGATGGTGGTTTATGATATATATGCTCAATTCGAGCTCCTTCGAATGTGCCGTTTAAACGCTAGCTCACTTTCAAGAATGTCCCCCCATAAACGTTAGCGCACTTTCAAGAATGTCACCCCATAGGCCATGATGTAAAATAAATCTTTGTCTTAGCCCAGTAGAAAAACTATAAGTCCTATGCACACCCCAATCCATATCGGTCTTGCGACGGTGGTTTATAACCTATAGGCCGAATGGGAGCTCCATCGAATGCTCCGTTGAGGAGCTATCGTGTTCACACACACATACATATACACACATCTCGTCAAAATAGCATCCATGCATTCAGAAGACCTCCCAACGTGTCCCTACACCCCAATCTCGAAGTCGAATTTTTTCAGGATGACACTACTTTCCTGACAGGGTACATGTTCGGAAAGTCAAAATAACTGACTGATTTCTTTGAAATTTAATTACAGTAAATAAATAAATAAAAATAAAGCAGTCTGTACGTTTTTAACATGCTTCCATTGAGCTATCGCAAGCTTTGAAAGAGCCTCACCCACTTTGAAATCTCATCCAAATTTCTTGTTTAAAAAGGATACTGTAGCATAATAATACTTCATGATCTTCCACTTAAGAAAAATAATCTAATCCCCCCCCCCTCCACTTTCGTGCAGCGCGATGGAGTGTGCGTTCCATTATTTACTATATAAAAGCAATGACCGAAGAACGACAAGCCAAGTTAATTAAATGCAGCCTCAAAGTTTAGTTTTCCGGCGCTCGGAGTGTGGTGTAGGAGAAACGTGTTTTACAGGTGAAGGTGCACCCCACACAAGCTGGCTGCCTTCCAACATTTCACGCTCGCCGCAGAAAATACTAATTGGAACTTCGCAAACATTTTCGTCCTCGTTTAAGAAGAATTTTTGTGGTATAAAGGATATTTATTCACCTAAAAGTACCCATCCCCTCACATTTTAGATTTCCCCTTTTTTTGTTCGTTAACCCTTTGAGGCGCAACCCATTCCCAATGCTGAAAAAAGGGCAGCCGTTGCCATCGCTCGACTCAACGACCCGCAAGAGGGCGGACGATCGAAACGTTCATCGCGTGCCACAGATCGAGAGACCCTTTTTCGGACGTGCACTTGGCTGTGCCGCACAGCCAGCTGCGTCAAAAAGGTTTCGATCGCCCGCCCTCTTGCGGGTCGTTCAGTCGAGCGATGGCCACGGCTGCCCTTTTTTCGGCAAGGGGCCCTCTATCCGGCTGTTCTCGCATGCTTCCATGGGTCAGCCGATGTAGGTGCTCTTAAAAAGAATCGCGTCCATTTTTTCACGGGAAAGGACGTGCTCAAAAGCAAAGGATTCTCGTGGAGGTAGGTCACCCGCGACTATTTTTTTATAGAAATCCAATCTATTCTTCGTGACTGGCAACAGTCAATTTGTCAGAGTTGGGTGTTCCCACACGCTTAAACCTAACGAGTGACATTCGATCCGTCGGAGCGAAAATGGAGCCCGTTTTCAAAAGGGAGCTTCTCCTTCAGGAGCGTTTTTCGATCACAAGAGCGGAATATAACAATAAGCGAGGACGGAAATTTTCGGAAGAAACAGGAAGGGAGGAAAGCCGTTCTCAGAATGAAGATTTCTTAAAGAGCACTTTCGCGGAAAAACCGGTAGGTTTGCATGGAAACGGATCGCTCCGCAATGTATCGTTTTTTTTAGCTCTTTGGGTTTAAGCGTGCAGAGCGGGAACACTGCGCGTTAAAGGGTTAAGGCATCCGCCTACTCTGAAAACATCGAATTTCAACCAAAAAAATCAATCCTAAAATTATTCGCAAATCTTGCGCGCCGTACATTTCTGTTTCCAAAACTACTTTTTTTAAAAAATCATTCGACATTTGAAAGGATGTTATAGCCGTTTAAAAACGCATCCTGAACTGTGAACTAACATGAGCTAAGAACTTAAACGCATTTTCTTTTCACTATTAACATTATAACTTTATTTAACATTATAACTTAGAGATTTTTTGTTGAAATATTGTCTCTCTTTAAAATAGCATTGCCTATGAAAGGGCCTAAAATATGGGTTCTCACATAATTATTTGCTTTTATTTTAAGGTATTTTGCGGCAACACGTGGTAAATCTGAAAAAAAATATGCCTATATTCGGTACCGTAATGGGCCTTATTTTATTTCCTGTAAAAATTTCTTAGTTTTTTTCGTCAGTTTAAATAACATTGTCGTATATGCGTCGTAGTTAAAGCTCATTAAGATTCATTTAGAAGAACCGTCTGTATTCAAAGTGCACTGATACAATACATTTTAAAGCATACATTTTTTTATACACTCGCTTTTTTAAAAGCGTTTAATTCATGGTCTGAATTTTAATGTATCCAGGTGTAAATCGGCTGAATTGTTCGAATCATATTTCATTAAACGATGAACCAGCATCTTATTATTTTTACGACAGTGTGCTGCCATTAACGTTTTTTTACAAAAGCATTTCGAAATAGCTTTGCAGTAACCATTTCCAACCGTTTACCAGCCTAAGTACTAAAAGACACAGTCACTGTCGCGTTCTCTAAAGGCACTACGGTCACAAAGCTGGCGATGTCATCGCCTACAAACACTTTGTCTATAAATATCGCCATTAAAATACATACATTTTACATAAATATATTTTAAAACGTACAATTTTTTTTCATATACTCTCTTTTTAAAAGCGTTTAATTCATGGTCTTTCTGAATTTTAATGTATCCAGGTGTAAACCGGCTGAATTATTCGAATCCTGTTTCATCAAAGGATGAACCAGCACCCTATCATTTTTACGACAGTTAGCTTGTTGCCATTCAAGTTTTTTACAAAAAGCATTTTGAAATAGCTTCGCAGTTAGACATGCGTACAATTTCCAAGCGTTTACCAGCCTAAGTACTAAAACACACAGTCACTGTCGCGTTCTCTAAAGGCACTACGGTCACAAAGCCGACGATGTCTAGAATACCGTCATTTGGCCAATTACCGAAATAGGCGTGGGATTCATAAAATATAAAACAAACAAACATAACGCCGCTCTTAAAACCGCGACACAAAATAACTTACTATTTCACGTACAACCCCTATCCGCATCCACATTTTTAAACAAAACAAAACAAAAAAAAAAAGGTTGTAAACAAGCTGAATTCTTTATTATTTGCAGTAGTACACTCATTTAACATTTACAAACTCTTCATCCATAAAGATAATGAGAGAGACGCCTCTAACGACACGCGGCCATTTCAAAAAATAAAATAATAACGCGGCTCGGATGCGTTATTATGAATTCAGACAATGAGAACTCATTTTCCCCTCGAAAACCATAAAAACCTGGGACGAGAGCGCCATTACGGGGACGGCATTCAACGCGCATTCGTGTAACGTTTTTAATGATATCCTCCCGCGCAAAGATTCAGGTTTTATTTGTCCCGAGAAATGATTCTCTCCACGCTTCTTTTATGACGGAATGTTCGAGAGAGTTCAGCTCCAAAGAAGTTTAGGGATATTATGCGAAGCCACTGAAAACGCTATCAAAGTTGAAAAGCCAGAGTTATGTTTCACGTTATTCATTATCTGGTTTTTTTTTTTTTTTTTAATTTTCATTGTCTCCAAGTAACAGAAATTTAAAAAAAAATCTGGAGTGGCTCCGCTCGACTTTCCGAAAACTTACAAATAAGATCATGACCGAGCATTTAAATTAATTTTAATTGGCGAATCATTCAAACATACATACCCAATGGAAGCTCCATCGAATGCGCCGTTTAAACGCTAGCGCACTTTCAAGAATGTCTCCCTATAGGCCATAATGTAAAAGAAATCTGGGTCGTAGCCCTGTAGAAAAACAATAAGTCCTATACACATCCAAATCAATACCGGTCTTACGATGATGGTTTATAATATATACACCCAATTGGAGCTCCATCGAGTGTACCTTTTACGCGCTAGCGCACTTTCAAGAATTTCCTCCCATAGGCCATCCTGTCAAAGAAATCTGGGTCGTAGCCCTGAAGTAAAACTATAAGTCCTATACACACCCAAACATACCGGTCTTGCGACGGTGGTTTATAACCTATAGACCCAATGGGAGCTCCATCGAATGCCCCGTTGAGGAGCTATCGTGTTCACTCACACACACACACATACATACATCTCGTAAAAATAGCATAAATGAATTCAGAAGACCTCAAACCACCCAAATCTCAAAGTCGAATTATTTCATGGTGACACTACTTTCCTTACATAGTACATGTTCGGAAAGTAAAAATATGAAACACTTCCCTATTTTAAATACGCATTCGAGTGTCATGCATTAAAAGCTCATCATAATCCATGCGTCGTCCCCATTTTTCTTCCTTGTGCCCATTCAGTTGGAAAGTGTATTATGATTCATGAGTGTCCGTCTTTCTTCTTCCATAAAACCTTTCTTTGGAATCGAAATGGACGTTAAAATTGCCTACTCAAACTGTTTTACGATCTTCTTCGGGCATTTTCTAACTATACTTCTCGTTTGTAATCAACCGTGGGGTTTTTCTCATCCAATGGGGAAGATATCGCCAAGCTAGTTTCAATTTTGGAGACCTATTTTTGGCGCCAAACTGTGCGATTCGTCATCATTCGGCAAACCTGGCCGACTTTCAGCATAGTATTCATAATACATCGTCCAAGAAAGAGGACGCCGGACACTGTCCGGCCTAGTACGGCGGCAAACAGTGGCTCAGCCGACAGCCCAATACAGTGCAGGTCCAATGTTTTTGGAACACGCATTTCAGCGGCCACTGTTGAATGTAGGACTGCGAAACAGACGTCCCACTCGCTTGCCTCTGCTTACCAAGCATCCTTGTCCACTACGGCTACAGTGGACACGGGAACATAGAGACTGGACCACGGATACCGGAGAGGAGAGTCGCCTTTTCGGATGAATCGCGGTGTCTCCTTCATCACGTCGATGATCGTGACGGGGTACGCCGTCTTGCAGGAGAACAGCTGCTCCGGACAGCTCAGAGCTCAAACACCACCCAGTTCCAATATCTCGACTTCGAGTGGCCGCTGCTCCAATACTGGGCATACAACCTGTCACCCGTTATCTCCCTAGAACTCGTGGCAACCCTACCCAGGCGAGTTGCAGCTGTTCTGAAGACCAAGGGAAGCGCAACGCGGTAGTGAGTCGGTGGTCATAATGTAATGGCTTTTCGATGAATATGTATGAAAGTGTATGCTTTTTCAATAGATACAGTGTAAACCGGTTATAATGGACCTAGGATATAGCGTACTATCGGTTATAACGTACCTAGAAGCTAGATCCCGATGGAAGTTCTCTATTTATAATGTTATTGAACTTCGGTTCAAACGTACTTAACAAAAGTACGGACTTCGGCTATAACGTACTTTTTATACCCAAGCCAAAAATAAAATTTTGCTTTCCTTAAGCATTTTATTTCCGTTTCCTCGGAAATTTCAGAACCTTCAAAAACACTCGTTGTCCGGTTTCAGATTCTCTAGCGAGATGAATGGTGTATGAAGGAAGGGAGCGATCTTTTATCTTTTTTGCTGGCTAGGTATCATCCATGTCAATGCCTTCTGAAAAGCCGTTCTGAAAACGTGATTTTTAAAGTAGCCTCTGCCCATTTAAAACAAAAGAAAATGACAGATTATTGATCTCAATAAAAATTGTAAGTCATAAAGAATTTTCTCTGTTTAATTTAAATTTTAAAAAATCAGACCTGTTTAAAAGCACATATTACATTGAAAGGATGAGCCCACTTTCTTTATTTTGTTTTATATTGAATCTTACCGGCGGTACTGCTTATAACGTACTTCGGCTATAGCGTACTCTTTTTTAGGTCCCGTGAGAGCCCGTTATAACCGGTGTCTACTGTACGTACTAGATACCAAAAATCCATTTACAAATAGGTAGAAGCGTTTCGAAATCATGCTGCTACCCTTGAAAAAAACATAAAACATAACTTTTTTCACGATTTTTTGGTTATATTTACGTTATTTAACTTCAAAGAACACCCTTTCAACGAAAAAATATTTTTTTGTTTGCTTGGGAATGTCTCATACTGGGAATAGGAGGGTACAATCCGTTTGTAAAGAGGGGGATCTGTTCATCGAACATCATGTTCCTACAATTCGTACTCAATTTCAAAGCGAAAGGCTTCCCCATAGAACCACTTCATTCCTCTCTCTACCAAAGAGCTGTAAGCGAAAAAAAAAATCGGCCACAAAACATTTTCTATGAGCCGCCCTCTCACAATGGAAGAGGTAGATTGAAAGGGAAGGGGAGCCGTGCCTCCACAAAACGTATACCCCCCCCCCCTTTTTCATGCCCCGTCAAAATTTCGATTTTCGGGACTTAATGGCGGGATGAAACTGTTTCCAGAAGTGATTTTCCTAGCCAGCTTACAGGTTTTGCCCAGGGGTTTAATGATCGATTTTTCGGATGGGGTTTGGGAAAGTTTGACTCCGGCATTAGCATAAATCAAAACTCCTCTAACTGCTTCATGCGTGTGCACCTTTAGATGGAAGCAAAATTAGAGTACGCCTTTTTTACTTTCCGAACAGGTACCCTGTCAGGAAAGTAGTGTCATCGTGAAAAAATTCGATTTCGAGATTGGGGTGTAGGGACACGTTTGGAGATCTTCTGAATTCATTTATGTTATTTTTACGAGATGTATATGTGTGTGTGAGTGAACACGATAGCGCCTCAACGGGGCATTCGATGGAGCTCCCATTGGGTCTATAGGTTATAAACCACCGCCGCAAGATCGGTATAGATTTGGGTGTGTATAAGACTTAATAGTTTTTCTACAGGGCTACGACCCACATTTCTTTGACATTATGGCGTATGGGGAGACATTCTTGAAAGTGCGCTCGCGTTTAAACGGCGCATTCGATGGAGCTTCCATTGGGTATAAAATACATGTTTGAATGATTCATCGATTCAAATGGATTGAAATGCTGGGTTATGATCTGAATCCTAAGTTTTCGGAAAGTCGAGTGGAGTCACTCCAGATTTTTCTTTTTCTTAACGGGCACTGAGAAGCAAAATTAAATTTTTACGTGCATCTTGGGCGATACTTTTTAGTTCCATTCTTTACTGGGTATGTCATTCGTGCAACCGGGAATGGTCTAGAAAATTTATATAAAAAGTAACACTCTTGTTCCCCTACACTGTAAAACATTTCAGAAATGTTACATATTTATTGCAGAAAAGTTTTCGATACTATAGCGTGAATTTCCAGTGCTCAATGGGTACTCTCGAATTCGGAAACATAGCTCGCATTTCGATGTAAAATATTCACGGCTACAAAAAAAAAAAAAAAAAAAAAAAAAAAAAAAAAAAAAACTTTATCTCGGACGTTTTGCACATGGCGCTTTTAGTTCCTTTAACCTTTTCGCGCCGACTGTCACGTATACGTGCCAGTAAGAAACGCACTCAGTTCCCGTCCGACACGCTGGCGTGCCAGAGCGTTTCCTCGTTCACCCCCCAGCCGTCACACAGTTGTGCCAGTGTTCTGGAACGTTTTAAAAACTATAACTTTTGGCACAAGATGGCATTGTATGTCCATGCGGTTACAGATACATGTAGATTTGACCTTCTACTCAGAATGGGAGTAGCATGATTCACATACACGTGGTTTTTGATAATATAAACGTAAGTTGAAAGGAATGTTTCTGAATGGTATACTTTATGACGGCTGTATAAATTCGTACGTGGTATTTCTTTATAGTAAGGAGGGAGTTTTATTTTCGCTACAGCGTTGGGTATTACGGTTTGCAGTCCAGTTTTTAGTGGATAATTAGATCTAGTAGACGTGGATTTTTTCTCATTTTACAGTTAGAATGCCGAAGCTTCGAAAGTGTTAGAGCTTGAAATAGCAGAAATGGCGCAAATTATTTAAAATTATGAGATATTGATTCTGAAGCAGATTCGGATAGTAGTGATAGTGACACTATAATATATTCTGATTTTTCTGTTCATGGATTTAGGCTTAATCGCGAAAAAATCTACGGCCCTGGACAGACATTTGCGAAAGAGACTGCCGGCCTCAGCGATAAGCGCGCGTTTGCGCTTCCCGTCGGGAAAGGGTTAATGTTCCAGATTTGTTTGTTCTTTTTGTTCAAAGAGGGCGACATTAGAATTTCAATGAGTCGTTTTAGCGATAACATTAACATTTCAGTAAGCTAAATTAAGCATTATTCAGAGTAGTGGTTTAACTATTCAACTTCCAGCCGACGGTCTACCATTCGAAACCAACTAAGGGTCCATGAAATATCAGTTGTGAGTGTTACAATAGTAGTTCTGTAATATCTGACCAGAGGTCAATAAAAAATAATTCTAAAAGAGCTAGATTTACGGCGAAATCAAAAATTGACAGCCAGTCATTTTTACGGTAACATTTTATACAGTGCAGGAAGGTTCACTTAATAATAATAAAAAAATGCGACAGTGTCCCATCTGCGAATCGGATGGGTGCCACAGCTACTGGGATTCGTTCATTTATCAAGCCATTCCTTAAACTTCTCTAAAAACAGTACGCAGTTGTATTAAAACTTTCAAGTTTTTTTGACAGTTCACCTTGATGCACAGCACACACTATCTTTCGCTTTCCATTCAAAATCCGATGTTCTCGAATATTAGAAAACAAAACTTAAAAAGAAACGTTTTCCGGAAAAGTTTAATTACAGGATTTTCGAGGAAGAATAAATTATGAGAAGCGTAGAAAGTGGAAGCAGTTGGGGAAAAGTTTATTTCCGAGTGATATTTGTTCATCTTTGGTGCAGATTAAATTTGTTATAAATTCATGACGAGTGCACGGTTTTCGCAAAAATGCAAATATTTTAATCATCGGTTTGGGGTTTCGAGGGAAAGTTGAGAGCCGAGTTATATATATTTCTGTCTGGATTTTGATGAACAGCGAAAGAAAAAAACAATCTCCTGTTCGACCACCCTTTTGCCTGTTTTCGATAACTAAAAAGAGAAAGAAGAATATGGGTCTAGGAGCAAAAAACTTTACGAGTTATTATTCAATACTTCTTGCCTTCTTTATAACCGGAAAGGAACTATTTATTTTTCAGCAGAGCTGTGGAACAAATACTGGAAAATTCTGTTAAGCTGGTGAACGGAATGAATTTCTCATACCTTTGTTTTATTTGTGTTTATCAACACTCTTCTTTTCATCCTTATTTTTTTAATTTTTACTTTCCGAACATGTACCCTGTAAGGAAAGTATTGTCATCATGACAAAATTGGACTTCGAGATTGGGGTGTATGGACACGTTTTCAGGTCGTCTGAATTCATGGATGCTGTTTTTACGAGATGTATGTATGTGTGTGTGTATTGGAGTGAGCACGATAGCTCCTAAACATGGCATTCGATGGAGCTCAAATTCGGTATATAGGTTACAAACCACCGTCGCAGGACCGGTATTGATTTGGGTATGTATAGGACTTATAGTTTTCCTACAGGGATACGACCCAGATTTCTTTGACAGGATAGCCTATGGGAGGACATTCTTGAAAGTGCGCTAGCGTTTAAATGCTCCATTCGATGAGCTCAAATTGGGCATATATGTCATAAACCACCAGCGTAAGACCGGTATTAATTTTGATGTGTATAAGACTTATAGTTTTTCTACAGGCTAAGACAAAGACTTCTTTTACGTTATGGGAGAAATTATTAAAAGAGCGCTAGCGTTTAAAGGGCGCATTCGATTGAGCTTCAGTTTGGTATACCGGTCTTACGATGGCGGTTTATAACATGTATACCCAATTTGAGCTCCACGAATGTGCCGTAAAGGATGGCGCACTTTCAAGAATTTCCCCTCCATAGACCATCCTGCAAAAGAAATCTTTGTCGTAACACTGTAAAAAAACTATAAGTCCTATACACATCCAAATCAATACCGGTCTTACGATGGTGGTTTATAACCTATATACCGAATTTGAGCTCCATCGAATGCCTCGTTTAGGAGCTATCGTGTTCACACACATACACACACATACATATATACATCTCATAAAAAGAGCATCTATAAATTCAGAAGACCTCCAAACGTGTCAACACACCAAAATATCGAAGTCGAATATTTTCATGATGACAATACTTTCCTTACAGGGTACATGTTCGGAAAGTAATAAATCTAGAGAGGGTCTGAATCTGTATACCGGCATTTTTCGAGATCACACTACTTCCTTTTTACTTCGTACAATGAAATAAAAATTACTTTTGCGCGTATACCTAGATTTTCGCCTATTTTTAAGGAAGTGGCAGTTATCGTTTACTATATTTAAAAAAAAAAAAAATCCTATCTTTAAAGATAACATTTTTAATTACGCTACAAAACGTTTTCTCTTTCTTTTTTACAACAAAGTTTTAAATTGAGGGGCATTGCATTTTATGTTCAATCAAGGAATGACGTGCAATAAATAACACCTCTGTATGCAAATAACCCTCTGTATGCAAATAACCTCTGACACACTCATCCATATACATATATATTAGGGTGGAGCGAAAAACACTTTTTCTCGACATTCACATTGCCCGAGTCATTCAAGGGTGCGAAACTGATAAGAGCAAATTGTCTCCCAATTTCAGCTCAAAATAGTGCCCACTTCAGGTTGCACACCTCAATCGAATCTATTCCCAGTGTCTTTTTGAGTCTTATGAATTTCTACTGAAATAATGACGTTTCATTCATTCATTCAATAATGAATACTCCGATACATCTGCTGTTTTCCGACATTGGGCTTCCTGACTGACGAAATCGTCTTCATTTTCTGGGGAATATTCCATTTCTGATTCAGATCCTAAGTCGACGTTGGCTTCTCAATCTACGATTTCCAGCACTGACATGCGATCATAACGTATTAATAAAGCAATTTAATAATGAAAACATCCCTGATTATTCAATTCATTAATTAAACATTACTATTTTAATAAAAATAAGCTTGAAATACATTCGCTCGAGTTGCGGAACCTGAAGAGGACGCTATTTTGAGCTGAAATTTAGAAACAAGGTGTTCTTATCCGTTTTGCACCCTTTCATGACTCAGGCAGTATGAATTTTGAAATAAAGATTTTTTCGCTCAAACCTAATATATCTGCGTACACCTTTTTATTAGGTACGAGATAAAAATGTCTCTGGAGGTAACCGAATAAGCCTGATTGACAACCGGATATCCCGTTCTGTCGAAAAGGACATCGCCAACGAATATTTTCTACATCGGTCAATATGAATTATCCCTAATCTTTAAATTGGATCTACAAGGAAATTGAAAAAAGAAGTGCCTCTCCCCCTTATTTCCTCCTTCGGAACCCATATCTCCCTCCCTGATCTCTCTGTAATCCTAAATTAATATTACGCCGGTAGTTGAACACGAAGTTAGATGTTTAAATTCAATTATCCCTCTTTGGCAAACAAAAGCTTATAATCTCAGTAGAGGCCCGACGCCACTGCAGGTATCGCTCCTGCGCTTGCTGAACCCCCAACTCTTCACAAACCCCCGTCGCTTTATTGAATCAAAATCGCTCTTGGCCGTGTGCATCGAGCGTCTGGTCAATATTGAGACTGGGAATACTTGGATTTTGTGTATTATAGAATAAAGGTCTGTGGCATCATTGTCTTCTGCTTGCATATAAAAGACGGAAGTTCTTTAAACGAGCATTCAAGATTCGATGGTGTATCAGGGATACAGATGCGCCATTCGGATGATTTTCAAAATCGATTTCGAATAGTATCAATCATTAATGAATCGAAGAGTGAATATTCGCGATTTTCACGACTCGAATAATATTCGCGATGAGTCGCGATTTCGCTATTCGAATCGTACTCGCAATGAATCGTTTCACTATTCGAATGGTATTCGCGATGAATCGTTTCGCTATTCGAATTGTATTCACGATGAATCGTTTCACTATTCGAATTGTATTCGCGATGAATCGTTTCACCATTCGAATTGTATTCGCGATTAATCGTTTCACTATTCAAATTGTATTCGCGATGAATCGTTTCACTATTCGAATGTTTAAATGCCCTGTACTATTCGAATTGTATTCGCGATGAGTCGTTTTCACTATTCGAATGCGATGTGGTGAACATTCGAATGGATTTTTCAAAATCGATTGTCTCAAATGGATTTAATAATCGATTCATTCGAACCATTTCATTCATTCATGCCCGTTACTAATGGAGGCATTATTTTGCAGCTTCAAGACATATGGGAAAAATAGAAAAAACTCAGAAGAAACGGATGTTTAAACGATTCAATAATTAAAATTTTGTAAAATAACAGGCGTAAAAGGTACTCACCCATCAGGGCCACGTTTCGGGCGAAAAATGTTCGTCCTTCGTCAGCTGAAATCCACAGACGGCAACCACAGAAGATTGGGGACTAAAAAAGTCGGTCGATCAGATTGGAACAAGACTTTTTCAGTGCCCACTCTTCTGTAGTTGCCGTCTGTGGCTATCTGAAAGAAAGAATCGTCTGCATTTTGCCCTAAGAGGGTCATCGTATCGAAAAATGAAGGGTAAAATCACACAAGCCGGTGCGCACCCCATGTAAACACGGCGACAGTCGGTGGAGCTTGGCAACCGCCAAGCCCCAGCGACTGTCGCCAACCATTTTGCTCGGTAAAAGTATTTTAACACATTAAAATTGCACATATATCCCACTAACAAAAACATTAAAACAAAATACAACGCCCATATTTAAGCTAAAAAACGACAGCCAATTCAGTAACAGGCAATTTAAAAATGAGCAAACAGTCAACCGTTTTTTAACTAAAAAAACTACAGTGGATTAAGCTACCTAGTTGTACAGCTAATGTAAACCGGGCAAACACTAGACCGTTTTCAACTCAAAAAAACATCAGTGGATTAAACAACCTGTTGTACACCTCATATAAAGTCAGTATGGTTAGAATAACACATAAATAGCACTTACGGCAAGATATAAACACATCCAATATCCATTTAAAAATCACATTAAAAACCTTAAACATTGCAAATATTCGTTAAAAAAAAAAAAGCACTTACCTTTATTTTTTTTTAATGAACCGCTCAGAAATGTCCCTAACACCCACCGGCTTATAACGTAACGCCAGTATGCTTTCTTTTATTTACTTTTATATTGACACTGCATTTCTAACAAACACACGCACCGGCCGATAACGTAAAACCAGCATGCTTTCTTTTATTTAGCTTTATATTCACACCCTATTTCGAACAAACACACCCACACTTTCATTTCATACAATAACATAACACACTTCATTCCCTTTCATTCATAAGATGAAACAATTTCAAATTCCTAAACTGACGATGTCCACGTTTTTTTTTTATGATTGCCAGTCAAAAATACCACCGGCAGGTAACTTCACTCTGGCGGTGCATCGCCCACCCTGGCGCCAGATTGTTCACCAATGAAACGAAAACACAAGCATTGATATGTAAACAAAGCACCGGATACAGAATAGAGTCCAAGGAGTATTGGTTACGATGGTTAACGTGAATACGAATTTTATCGTATGTTCGAACTCATGGTTCATTAAAAAGTCAACATTGCCACTTTTGTAATCAGCGCGAAGGGCGGGTACTTCAGCAAGGGATCATGCGAAAGGGTTAGCTTACGTCACGAGAAAAATTGAAAAATCAAATGGATCCAAATGCGGACTTTAGCCCATTACATGAATCCAACCAGGCTTGTAAAAATTTTTAAAAATCAGAGCGAACACAGATGTATAAAGTAGAAAAAGAAAATAGTGTCAAAACCTACCATGAGAATTAGAAATGAGTAAAAGTTATGCAAGGCGAAATATAAAATAGTCACATTAGTAATAAAAATATTTTAAAATATGGAGAATTCGGGATGGAAAACAGAGACTGCATGAGAATAAAAGTATTAAAGAACTTATTAATAACTATGTCATTTTATCTCTCAACACCCTTTATTGAAAAATGGGTCCCAAAAATGCGACATACAAAAGCGACATATAAGTAAGCGACCTAATTTCACATGTATTTAAATACTATTACTTCACAACAGCTTTCATCTATTCTTACACTATTTCGTAAGCTGTAGAATAGGCATCCCATGTATTTTTGACATATATTTCAATACTATTAGTTCACAACAGCTTTCATCTATTGTGACACTCTTTTGCAAACTGTAGAATAGGCATCCCATGTATTTTTCTATCAATAAGGGACACTCCTAAAAATTTCAACATAGGGGTTACTAGGCGAAATACTCGAAAGATAAGCGATAAAATGACAAAGTCAATTAATATTTTAATAGGGCAATAATAAAACTAAAAAATGAGGGGGTTCAGGGGGATCTCCCACTGACGAGGCTCAAACAGCCGAGTTTTTTTTTTTTTAATGTCTTCAGGCTGGACAAAAATCTCAAATTAAAGAGGAATCCCATAATTAAAAAACAATATATTACAATTGAAAATGAAGAGTACAAAGGGTGTTTTCTACTACTTTTCGAATAAAATCCTACTTTTCAAATTTGTTTTAGTCGTAAAAAGTCGTTATGACCCATAAACAAAGACTGTCCTCTAGAAAGAAGGGGTTCATCTTTACGCTATAAAAAAAGTGCGACCAGTAATCCATTCAGTAAGTACAGTGGAGTCCAAAATTGTGGACACTTTTGGAAACGTATTTTTCTTTTCTAAGTTCGTATACGTATAAAAAATGGTATGTTTCACAAAATGCAAGCTCTTTTACAAAATTTAAAAGATAATTTAATACTGATTTTAATACAAAACACAAAATTAAAATATTTGTAATACAAAAAAAAGTTAAACGGCAATAATTATCGAGATGCATTAGTTATTGAAAATTGCAGTGAGTGATCACTAGTTTGTAGGGTAGCCTTGAAACTTTTATGACAGCTTCATATCGATGTTTCATTGAGCTGAATAGAGTTTTAAGCTCGGAAAAATAACAGAGATTGACCTGGAAAGTTAGAAATGACAATCCCCAACATCACTGTATTTGTTTATCCTATTAAAGTAGTTTTAACTTTTATTCCATTGCACCTATTGAAATTGAGTTTTGTGTATTGAAGTCAGTATTCAATTTTCTTTAAAATGATATACGAGTTTGCATTTTGTGAAACGTAGCACTTGCTATAGGCAAAGTTAGAAAACCTAAACATTTCTAAAAGTGTCCTCAATTTCGGCCACCACTGTAAGTAAAAATAAATGTTTTATTACTTGTAAGTTGAAAAGTCGCTTATTGCGATACCGCACGACCAACAAGGTGCAGCTGACTAAGTCACTGATGGACGCATCGAGACATTAATAAACTGCTCTATTCAATAATGTAGGCTGCAAGTTACCTCGTTCAGATTTTATGGGTGAGCATCCAGCTGGGCAAGAAAAATACCGATTGCATAGTGGTTTTTCGGCAAAGAGATTCATCAGAGCTTCGATCAAGCAGCTTCCGAAAGTTTGGATTCATGCCGATGCCAAGAGATTTTTTTTTTTTTTAAATTTCGAATTCGCTATCTCCGCACGTGCTCGTTAACCCATCCACTCGTCACACTAGCTTTCGTGCAAAAACTGAAACAGGTGAGGGATGAGGGGTCTTAGTTTCTTTCGAGTTGAAGAACGACTTCACGCGGTTTGTTCAGTTTCGTTCCCCGGACGATGCGTTTGTTTAACGGAAGGAGCTTGGAGGAGCTGTCGGCAAACAATCGAAAACAGTATCATCTCGGCTGCCTCAGGCTGCATTCGTAAACGACAAACTCGTTGCACGAGTTTTCGTAAGAAAACTGGAATGCGTGTGTTGAGTGCTGTCAGTGGTTATCAGTTTCCTTTGACTTTACGAACAACTTCAGTTTATTGAGTTTCGTCGCCTAGGAGACGTGTTTGTTTACAATTCGCGAATGCGTTCATTTTGCTGAGGAGAGATTTTAGTACCTACTCAATATAAAATCAACAGGATTTTTAAAAGAAAGAGTGGCCATCATTGAAGTGCACAAATCAAAATTTAGAAATTTCAACTTCATTTTTTCAAAAGTATTTAGCAAGAGAAGTTCAAATTTCGCTCATAACGGATTCAATCAACTTCAATCTCAACACTAAAACATGCATTTTTGAATTGACTAAAATGAAAAATACAAGAAAATGATTACCTTTGAAAAATTATGTACCTTCGTAGCATTTTCTAACGTACGCATGAATTTCCTCCTCGAAAAAAATAATATTTGCAGCTTTAGAAAACGTAAAATACTTTTCACAACAACATACTTGTCCATAACAACGGACGCCATTTGAAAACAACAACAACGTGCAGCAAGTGTATCTTCTAAACAACTGACGAAACCTTAGCAGAGATCGGTTTATTTCGTTTGAAACGAATCGCACTCAGTTTTGTATACGAACGCTCTAGTTTAAAAACTGTATGCACTCAGTTTCCTTTACGAACGCCTTAGATGGAAACTCATTGCACGAGTGTAACTCGTTTGGCGTTTACGAATGCAGCCTTTGTCCGGATTTTATGGGTGAGCATCCAGCTGGGCAAGAAAAATACCGATTGCATATTGGTTTTTCGGCAAAGAGATTCATCAGAGCTTCGATCAAGCAGCTTCCAAAAGTTTGGATTCATACCGACGCCAGGAGATTTTTTTTTTTTCTTTAAATTTCGAATTCGCTATCTCGCCCGTGCTCGTTAACCCATCCACTCGCCACACTGGCTTTCGTGCAAAAACTGAAACAAGTGAAGGGTCTTAGTTTCTTCCGAGTTGAAGAACGACTTCACGCGGTTTGTTCAGTTTCGATCCCCGGACGGTGCGTTCGTTGATCGGAAGGAGCTTGGAGGAGCTGTCGGCAAACAATCGAAAACAGCATCCACTGGCTCCGGTCTCGGGTTGACCTCAGTTTTTTCAACCTAACCTGCACTCGATGCCCATATTCGCGGTTCTACCTCAACCATAGAGATATGAATGCCAGGAGATGGCATTAACTATCTTCAGCATTGGACGAAATGAAGTCACTGAGTGGGTCACAGTATGGCGCAGCAATTAGTTTTGAGAGTTTTGATTGGAACGGATCCAAAAGAACCGCGTCTGAATCGTCCTTCAGAGGACTGGATCCGCAGGGACCGGATCTTCAAAAGGACTGACTTTACCCACCACTAAACTATACTTCCATTTGAAAATAAACGCTCAAAACACTGGTGTTAAAAGATAAAATAAATAAAAACTTTGTAAAAAAAAACACACATAAACGGTTACTTCAAAGCGTAACGATCGTTTCGACCGAAAATTCGTTCGGTCTTCGTCAGACAAACCCTACCGTCAAACAGAGTAGAGGGTTCCCTCTGCATAAATAATTGAATGGCAAATACCGTTAAAACAACGAAGCATGATTCTCTTTGAAATGAGTCCAGAAATGGAGTCAACTCTGCATTGTGTGTAACCCTTTGAGGCGCAACCCTTTCCCAATGCTGAAAAAAGGGCAGCCGTTGCCATCGCTTGACTGAACGACCCGCAAGAGGGCGGACGATCGACACGTTCATCGCGTGCCTCAGATCGAGAGACCCTTTTTTTGACGACTGCTGGCTGTGCGGCACAGCCGCTCTCGCATTCTTCCATTTTTCGGAAGATGTCGGTGCTGATAAAAATAATCGTGACCCTTTTTTGGCGGGAAAGGACGTGCTTAAAAAGTAAAGAATTCCTTGGAGCTAGGTCACCCGCCACTATTTTTCTAGAAATCCGCAATCTATTCTTCGTGACTGGCAACAGTCAAAACGTCCGAGGTGGGTGTTCCTAGAGCGGAAACACCGCGCGCGTTAAAGGGTTAAAAAGTCCTCCGCCCCAAACTCCCACCCCCACTATCGTAGGCAGATGCTCCTCGCATAAGCTTTCCACTCCAAAAAACCCTCATAAAAAAGAACAATAACTTTTTAGGTTGACCCTGTTCTACAAAATAATCGTGTTATGAAGTAACGGCCTTTGTAAATTGGTTCGCCAAAATAGCCGAATATGTGTCAATATAATACTCACTGAGTTATTCTACTTTAAAGTTTTGTTTAGCAAGTATCGCTATTGCCTAAGGAATTCAAATCATAATTTTCGAAAATATAAATTAAGTTCAAAGCGAAAGATGTATTTCCCCATTTCAAGACTATGGAGAGTGATGACCATGGTGTAATAATTTAATATTGTAATTTAAAGGGTTCAAAATGTGTCCATTCAAAAGAAATTTTTATTTCTTATCTTGCAAATAGTAGTACGACCTTGTATAAAAGGTTGGATGTAATGCACCTGAAATGTTTAACAAAACACACCTATTTTATTTTAGTGTTGGGTCTTAGAAAGCAGCCATAAATCAATTCTTTCTTACAAATACCAGAAAGAGAATGAGTTTTTCTTCGCCTTAAACCTGTCTTCACTGCAATACAGGGGAGTTCTAAAGGGATAAATGATCTTTCATTTTTCCCCTTTTTTATACATACAACGTTAGCTTAGGGGGAGAAATACGCTACCTTACTTTGATATACAGCCTCACACGGTCTGCATGAATACCTGTCATGTCATTGCGAAGGTAGGCGCACATGTGTGTGTGTATGTGTGTGTGTGTGCATACAGCCTTTTTCCTGCTGTAGTTGTTATTATATTATTAATGTTCGTCTTCCTGCTTCAAACCAGGCTGAAAACTTTTCACAATGGAAAAAAGATGGATGCTTATTATAAATATACTCCTTCCTCATCCAGTTTCTTTTGGTGGTGTTTCGATCCCGGCAGGGGTTAAATACAAGTTTTTTTTAGGGAAGATTCTTTTTCCCTTGTTATCGTGGGGGTGTTGTGACAGAAGGGATTTTGTAAGAAGTATTGACTCTCTTTATTACTGTGAGTAGGAGTGTGGCAATAAATAAAATAGGAACAACTTTAAAAAAAAATAAAAAATAAGAATTTTATGTGCGTGTTCCGTTTTCGTAAACTGACAAAAATACAGTGGTGGTCAAAATTGTGGACACTTTTGGAACCCCTTTTTTTTTTGTTTTCTAACTCCGTGTGTATATAAAAATTGCTATTTTTCACAAAATGCAAACTCTTTTACATCATTTTAAAGATAATCTAATACCGATTTCACTGCAAAAAAACAAAATTAAAATATTTGCAACACAAAAAAGTTAAACGGTAATAATTATCGAGATGCATTAGATATGGAAGACTGCAGTGAGTTATCAGCAGTTGATAGGGTAGGTCCAATTTTTTATGACAGCTTCACATCGATATTTCATGGATCCGACGAGAGTTTTAGACTCAGAAAAATAACAATGATGGACCTGGAAAGTTAGAAATGACAATCCACTTCATCACTGTATTTGTTTTTCAGATTAATGTAATTATAACTTTTATTCTATTGCACCTATTTAAATTTCGTTTTGTGTATTGAAATCGGTGCTCAATTCTCTTTAAAATGATATATGAGTTTTCATTTTGTGAAACGTATCACTTCCTATAAGCGTACAAAGGTAGAAAATCCAAGCATTTCCAAAAGTGTCCACAATTTTGGCGACCACTGTATGTCCAGCAAGTGTCCGTCAGTGCCAGTAAAAGGATGACTAGGCCATAGATATAGGAAACAGTAGACTGAGCATAATTGCTATTCAGCGCCATGAATATTGCTATTCATGCGCCATTTTACATGGACGGCAGCCATGCTAGTGGCAGAAATGGGGTGCGTTTTTGGCATCCAAAAGAACACCATTAGGAACATTTGAATGCGTCATCTTGCTATTCCCACGTTAATGGACTGGGCCCCATCCTGGCCCAGTGGATAAGGCACTGAACAGGGTAGACGGCTGAAGAGTAAAAGGTCCCGCGTTGGGGCCCATCGCTCGGCTGTCGATCTAACAGTCTGACAAGAAAGGTCTAGCAAGAATGTGCATGTTTAATTTTGTCTTAGTTTGACTGACGAAACATACTTTTCATTCGTTACTTAGACAAAGCAGGTTCATGACGCAACGTAGACGTCAAATGTACGCAAGGGGCTTTCGACGAAATATGGTCCCCACGAAAGCAGACGGGGCACGCCAGTTTAGAGCCGGATTGGCCATGTCTCCAGTTTTCTTCAGAAGCAAACAGTCCGACCCCAAATGGGTTAATGTGCGGCTTGGAGGTTAAAGGCCTGTCCTCCTCCACGCTCATCGCATACGTGTACGGTCATGGGTTCGATTCCCACTCAATCCCCTGGCTGCTTAAATTTTCTTTCTCTGTACTTGTGTTGTCTTATTTAATCGACAAGGATTTGTAAGATGGATTTCCTGAAACCAAGCACACAAATCCCAAAAATAAATGTTCCAAATACAATAACAACAACAATAATAATAAATGCGCTAACGAAGCGGGAAGTGTTCGTCTTAGCAGCGAAGACTTCAGTGATCGGTCTGATAGGGGCGCATTCGTAAACGCTCGACCGGTGCATCTAGTTTTAGTTTTAGGCGTTCTTAAACGCTCCGTTTTCAAACCCAAATCAGTGGGTCATAGTTATTGGAAGTCCACTGATCCAATAGTGCACTTATAGAGCAAGAGCCAGCGACCGCCAGACCTTCGTCCTAGTATAAAAGCTGAAACTTTCTATGAGCATACCCCCCAACAGAGGTAGGAACCATCGGCCACTCTCAAGTTTGGAGGACCGTGGCTTTGGCAGGTAACAGGTGGCAAAGGTGTATAAAATGGCCGAAAATTTCGTCATTTCACAAAGCTTCATTTTTTTATAGGTTCTTCTTCGCAGTACTAGAAATCACTGGATCCCTTGCCAGACACTTTTCCATCGTGGCAAACCCCCGCCAGACAACCTCAAAGTCTGGAAAATCGTCATTCTATTACGAGCGCGCATCAAGAAAGTTCGCGCGTAAGAAAGTTCAGAAGTAGCAGTATAAAATGGGCTTGGCACTTTGTGACAGCTTGACGTACTTCGTTGCGGGAGTTTACGAACACAACCGTTTTCCATGACTTTGAGGTTGTCTGGCGGGGATTTGCCACGATGGAAAAGTGTCTGGCAAGGGATCCAGTGATTTCTAGTACTGCGAAGAAGAACCTATAAAAAAATGAAGCTTTATGAAATGAGGAAAATAGTCTGCCATTTTATACACCTTTGCCACCTGTTACCTGCCAAAGCCACGGTCCTCCAAACTTGAGAGTGGCCGATGGTTCCTACCTCTGTTGGGGGGTATGCGCAGAGAAAGTTTCAGGTTTTATACGATGACGAAGGTCTGGCGGTCGCTGGCCCTTAGACTATTCGGGGCTGTTTACATGGGAAAATGGAAAATCCCGTGTAAAGGCAGAGTACAGGAGAAAATGCGCAATGCATGATGGGAATGGGAGATCCTCTCTGCATTCACCCTTCATCGGAATTTTTCCACCCCGTATTTTTAGACCTACGTAGGTAAAGCATTTTTGTGCATGTAAACGAGCTTCATGTCAGCATGCGACCGAGAGTTTGTTGAAAGCCGACCGTTGAGGTCATAGAGATATGAATACCAGGCGATGGCATTACTTATATTTGTTTGTACAAACTATGTTTATAACGTTATAAAGTACAAACATAGTTGTACAAACTATGTATAAGTACAAACATAGTGAAGCCGAAACTGCAACTGAGCCGCCCTATTGCTGTGACCAAAACATTGTTATTTCAGGGTGATAGTTCCAATGCCTCCCTTCAATTGTACCAACCATTTTAATATTTCTTAAATTTGTGTTAATTAATTTTGTTAATCTAGAGACCCTTTTTTGACGACAGCTGGCTGTGCCGCACAGACGGCGGTAGTCAGAAAAAGGGTCTCTAGAATTGTGGCACGCGATGAACGTTTCGAGCGTCCGCCCTCTGCGGGTCGCTCAGTCGATCGATGGCAACGGTTGCCCTTTTTTCAGCATGGGGCCCTCTATCCAGCCGTTCTCGCATTCTTCCATTTTTCAGCAGATGTGAGTGCTGTTAAAAATAATCCTGACACTTTGTTTTACGGGAAAGGACGTGCTCAAAAGCAAAGAATTCTCGTGGAGCTTTGTCACCGGCCACTATTTTTATAGAAATCCAATCGATTCTTCGTGACGGGCAACCGTCCAAACGTCCGAGTGGGGTGTTACCAGAGCGGGAACACTGCGCGATAAAGGGTTAAGTGAATAATATCTAGTTTTTTTCATTTTGAGGAAAAAAAGATCTATTCCAGTAAAGTGGATCCCATAAAAATATGTAGTATCGGTATTTTGGGAAAAAAAAATTATTTACCTTCTTATAGGTACAGATTGAGTTTTATTTTCTGCTCCCGAAATGGCCCCATAAACTGAAAAAAAAGTAGAATTTTTCGAAAGCCGACCGCTTCGTTCCTGGCCCCTGGCTATACCTTTACATCCCGAAATTGAAAAAAGGCCCGTTTGCCATCCCTCTTTGGTGCGGGGCACGAAATTTTTTGCAACAACAAAATTCGATGGCGCCAAGAACTTTATCCACGCCAGAGTACGGGAGGTATGAATAAATAAAGAAATGGAGCCATTTTTCTAAAAAAGAACGATTGTGGATGTGGGGAAAAAATAATTTTCAAATTTCTAATGCGACAGTGCGTTTTAGTTTTAAAGCCCCTCTTGTTCGGCTCGTGCACACCACAATGAGTAGTTGAAACGAGCCTCTCGAGAGAACTATAATGTGCGGACTGCACCATTTTTACTTTCCGAACATGTACCCTGTAAGAAAAGTAGTGTCATCCTGAAAAAAATTCGACTTCGAGATTGGGGTATATGGACACGTTTGGAGGTCTTCTGAATTCATGGATGCTATTTTTACGAGATGTATGTATGTGTGTGTGTATGTGTGTGAGTGAACACGATAGCTCTTAAACGGGGCAATGGATGGAGATCCAATGGGGTATATAGGTCATAAACCCCCATCGTAAGACTGGTATCGATTTGGGTGTGTATAGGACTTATCGTTTGTCTACAGGGCTACGACAAAGATTTCTTTGACAGGATGGCCTATGGGGGACATTCTTGAAAGTGCTCTAGCGTTTAAATGGTACATTCGCTCAAATAAGCTCAGAATGTGTATATATGTTTGAATGATTCATCGATTCAAATTTATTGATATGCTTGGTAATAATCGTAAGTGTTCGGAAAGTCGAGTGGAGTCACTCCAGATTTTTTAAATATTTGTTTCAGTGAGTGCTCGAAGATGGTTAGTTCCTTTAATGTAATTGTTTCCTAAAATAATGACTGAAATTGAGCGCTTGAATTTATAAATATTTGTGTTTTTTACGGTGTATTTATAAAATATATCTTTAAAAATTAACAGTATTTTACTTACGATGGCAATATTTATGCTTATATTTTGTTGTCTAACGAACGGTTTACGGTTAAAATATTAACTTGAGCCATACATTGTTTTGCGGAGATTGTCTATACATAGCATGGGATCAGCGCACGGTAACCCTATTAGTCATTTTGCTCGGGTCATCATCGTCCGAGGCTACGTGTCCGATGGTCACCCGAGCAAAATTGCTAGTAGGGAAGTAGTAAGGTAGTTTTACCACAAAATTAAAATATTTCAGCGTATTGTCCATTTACTTATATCCGAGTAAGTTTTAATTTGTTTACAAAATGGGTAAGACATATTTATAGTTAAAACTGTAAAAAGTTATTCCTCCTATGCAAATATACTTCAATCTTACTATGACACTATTTTGAACAAATACAGTCCTGATGTAAGACTGGTTGAAATAATTTTTTTTTCATCCTTCCTGCTGTCGTGTATTCAAACATTCGCAACCCCCTTGTTTCTACTTTAACTGTTGGAAACATAGTTTGTTGTCACGCAATAAAGTAATCCAAATACTTTACGTGAAAATGTGTACTTGGATTTAATTCTATTCTGCTCTAAAGGAGTTAATATTTACGTTACTGAACTTTCATGTACTCAATAAGTTTTCCTAAAAACTAGAAAGTTCAATTTTTTAACGCGTAACCCCATCTCAATAGTCATACTTGGAAATATTTTGTCACTAGGAAAATATTAAACAAAAAAGAATTTCCTAATTAAAATTTCGTAAAAATTGACCTAAGCAAATGATCCCCCCCCCCCAAAAAAAAGACTTTATGCCAGGGATGGGCAAACTTTTTCGGTTGCAGGCCAAAAGTCGAAAAAAAAAGTTGGGCGGGCCAAAATAATTTTTTCTAAAATTTTAAAAACAATATACAAGTATTAAAATTTAAATAGGTTAATGAGATGAATGAAAGGGCGATTTCATTTTTAAAAGTTTCTTATATTGAGGTTCGAAGTGAGCTGTACTGATTCTAAGGAACGAGGCTCAAGGCTCATCGGTCAGTCTACTTCTGAAAGAATTCTTACTAAGTTTCACAGTTGGAAACACTTGTTCACATATATAAGATGAAGCCAACATAGCCCTGATTTTCAGGGCGTGAGATATTCAATTGGGGAAACTTACTTTGATCATGATTTGTAAAACTCTCACTTTTGGATTTTTAGGAACAACTGCTCGAGAGGATAGTTAGATTGCAACTCAATCCATTCAAGCTGCCCATCGGACCTCACTGCTTAACAATGGACGTTGAAAAGCATGGTCAAAATATCCCATTCTGTTGGATTGGCACTCAAATCTTCAAATCTACGTTCGAACTCAAAATGCAGTTTTTTTCAAGCCATCTACATCATTCTTAATATGGAAATATAATATATAAATATATACGTATTTTCTTTTATTTTCCGTCGGACCAGCCCATTAAAATTCTATTCGCGGTCCGGATGAAACCTTCGGGCGGGCCGGATTGGGCCCGCGAGCCGTAGTTTGCCCATTCCTGTTTATGCGTATGAAAAACTAAAATATCTAAATTTCGCACTCGGATTAAAATAAATTCATCATAAATTAATCTAACCTTTATTCAAAATAGTGTTGAAAGTGATTTTTAAAAAATACTTCTGCTTTTATCCAAGCTTAGTTTTTATATTAATAAAATTGCCTAAACATTTTGCTATGCGCAGAATTTTCAATTATTGAATCTTTTATTTTCAATCTTGAACCCAAGAGAAACCTACTCGCTACCCTCTTTACGAAGACGCAGATATCAGAATAAGGAGTTTGAACATGAATTCCACAAAGGGAATCATTCAGTCTAATCACTCTAATCCTTCTTAAATACACAACTACCCATTTTGTACGTAGGCAGATAACCCATTTCAATTCTTTCCTTTTTACAGGCGCTCCAATGCTTCATACTGTAAAATCCCCCGTTGCGCCAAGACTTGCCTTCCGTATAATTCAATCGATTTGTTTGGGACACGGAAAAAATAAATCTTGTTTTTCGGAATATGAGTCAAAGGACCATTCGAAACTTATTTCTAAAGAACAAGTTAAAGCTTGATATTAATAAATGTGATTATTTTATATAAAAGTTCTCAGAAGAAGCCGCCGATAGTCTAGACGCGATAATGAAAGAATCAATGAAAAATCTCACGAAACTTTCAAAGACATTTTATAAGTAATGGACTCTTTAATGAGATTAACAAGAATGTTTGCTGAAATTTCCTTGAGACGAGAATTTTTTGTTTTGCTCAAGGTCTCTGAGGAAATGCAAAAAATTTATTAGAGACAACTGAGACAACTGGATTGTTGTATTGGCATTTACAAATAAATTAGAAGTTGGCTTAAGAGTTAACCCTTTCAGACCGGCTGGCTGTGCCGGCACAGCCAGCTGTCGTCAGAAAAGGGTCTCTCGATCCATGGCACGGGATGAACGTTTCGATCGTCGCGATCTTGGGGGTCGTTCCGTCGAGCGATGGCAACGGCTGCCCTTTTTTCAGCAAGGGGCCCTCTATCCAGTTGTTCTCGCATGCTTCCATTTTTCAGCAGATGTCAGTGCTGTTCAAAAGAATCGTGACCCTTTTTTGACGGGAAAGGACGTGCTCAAAAGTAATGGATTCTCGTGGAGCTCTGTCACCCGCAACTATTTTTATAGAAATCCAATCTAGTCTTCGTGACAGGCAACAGTCAAAACGTCCGAGTTGGGTGTTCCCAGAGCTTGAACACTGCGCGTTAAAGGGTTCAACTGCAAATACTTCTTTTTTCTTAGGTAGCAATGTGTTTGAATTTTCCTGGAATTGTAATTTATATTTGTACATTCTCTTAGCAAAACCATAAGATACAACTAAGCCTCGTCAGACTGTAAATGACTCTGCAAATTAAAATCAAGTTTCTAGCAAGGGGCATGAAGTGTGTTGTACTGCTTACAGAACTACAAAAACCACACGAAAACTAAATTTTATCGATACAAAGTGTCAATGTGCTTTCTTTTTTTATTACTTTCCGAACATGTACCCTGTCAAGAAAGTATTGTTATCATGAAAAAATTCGACTTCGAGATTGGGGTGTATGGACACGTTTGGAGGTCTTCTGAATTCATTTATGCTATTTTTACGAGGTGTATGTGTGTATGTGTGTGTATATGAGTGAACACGATAGCTCCTAAACGGAGCATTCGATGGAGCTCAAATTCGGTATATATGCTATAAACCTCCATCGCAAGACCGGTATGGATTTGGGTAAGTATAGGACTTATCGTTTTTCTACAGGGCTACGACGAAGATTTCTTTTACACGATGGCCTATGGGAGGACATTCTTGAAAGTGCACTAGCGTTTAAACGGTCCATTCGATCGAGCTCACATTGGGTATACATGTTATAAACCACCATCGTAAGACCCGCATTGATTTGGATGTGTATAGGACTTGCAGTTTTTCTACAGGGCTACGACAAAAATTTCTTTTACATTATGGCCAATGGGGGGAAATTATCGAAAGTGCGCCAGCGTTTAAACGGCGCATTCGATTAAGCTTCAGTTTGGTATATATGTTTGAATGATTCATCGATGCAAATTTATTTAAATGCATGGTCATGATCTTAATCGTAAGTGTTCGGAACGTCGAGTGGAGTCACTCCAGATTTTTTGGCTATGAGGATATAATATTGACTTCGTATCTATAAAATTTAGTTTGCAAATAATTTTGTAATGCTGTAACTAATACAATTGAACTTCTATACTGCTGCTACAAATCTGAATTTTTTATTCTAATGCAAACCTTTAGACTGTTCTTCGAAAAAATAGAACTCTGTTTTGAGTCTTGATACACACATTGAAATAAACTAATAGCACCAGGGTCTCCAAAAATTACAGAGGGTTCTTCCTAAGCTACTTGACACACTGCCATACGCGAAAATTCTGTGGCGTCTGTGACATTTTCAGAAAAAATTCTTAAACATGGATCTGAGTTGTAAGATTTTTCGAAGAGGGACGCGCTTTGCGAACATGTCCGATTTTTAAGAATTTTTTCTACAAGTTTTGAAACGGATGCAGATGGATCGTTTATTGCAGTACAGAGTACAGCTTGTCAAGAGACCGTTTCAAATAGGGATGGACGCGAGACGACATTTTGCGAGACGAGACAGAGATTTACAGCTTTTTTGCGAGACGAGACAAACATTTTTAACATTATGATATAGGGATTTTTGCGAGACGAGACAAGCTTTTCGGATGTTTTGCGAGACGCGAGACACCAATTTTTCGTCTCGCGTCCATCCCTAGTTTCAAAAGTTTTGAAGTGCCTGGCATGATTAGTTTATTTGTAATTATGTACCAAAATCACATGATTTTTTCGAACAACACCGTTAAGAAAATGGCAATACATCTTAAGGTGTCAGTAAGTTACGTAACACTATTTTAAAATCTCTAAAATTCAATATTTGTGTTTTTCTTCCAGATTAAACATCCAACAAAATAATTTTTCTACAAAAAATACTTCACATGTTAAAGGCAAATGATTCAATATTTGGGAAGAATTGATTATTTCACTTTCAAAACAGCTCATTTCCTTTCCCGGCAATAAAATACTATCCCATTAGAGAAAAAAAAATGCTGTTTACTTATATTCCAAACAATGCATCTGAATATCTCAAGTCTTTGAGAAAAGATGCACGTGATAAATTGTGGTTTGATTTTCTACGATATAAATCTAAAACAAGTGATTTTCTCCCAACATAATACGATTTTAATAGGTTACAAAAGAAAGTTGTTTTTAAGATTTTGTTGCGAAGTGTTAAGGCATGATTTTTTGTTTGAATCGATCTTCTTTTAATCTATTTTTACTTTCCGAACATGTATCCTGTCAGGAAAGTAGTGTCATCCTGAAAAAATTCGACTTCCAGATTGGGGTGTATGGACACGATTTCAGGTCTTCTGAATTCATGGATGCTATTTTTACGAGATGTGTGTGTGTATGTGTGTGAGTGAACACGATAGCTCCTAAACTTGGCATTCGATTGCACTCAAATTCGGTATAAACGTTATACACCACCGTCGCAAGACCGGTATTGGTTTGGGTGTGTATAGGACGTATAGTTTTTCGACAGGGCTACGACAAGTATATCTTGTCGTATACAGGATGGCCTATGGGAGAAAATTCTTGAGGGTATGCTAGCTTTTAAACGGTCCATTCTATTGAGCTCAAATTGGGTATATATATTATAAATCACCATCGTGTAAGATAGTGTAAGATACCCACCGGAGGGGCCGACCCGAGGGTTCATCACCATCCTAAGACCGGTATTGCATTTGATGGGTATAGGACTTACAGTTCTTCTACAGGGCTACGATCCAGATTTTTTTTACAGGATGGCCTATGGGGAGACATTCTTGAAAGTGCGCTCGCGTTTAAACGGCAGATTCGATGGAGCTTCCATTGGGTATATATGTTTGGATGATTAATCGATTCAAATTGATTGAAATGCTCGGTCATGATCTGAATCGTAAGTGTTCGGAAAGTCGAGTGGAGTCACTCCAGATTTTTTAAGGAAAATAATTCAATGTCTAATCATTTAAATCTTTGAATGCAGTTTTGAGATAACTTTGCGCACTTCCATTTTAATACTTTATAGTACTACTGTATTGCTTCGATGAAATGACTTACAAAAAATCTGCCGTACCAAAGTCGTTAACGATAATTTTCAAATCGAATGAATCTATTTTCTGCAGATTGCAAAATAAATTAAGCGTAAGTAAATCTATCTCTATGTTTTAACACTTTTGCACAGGGTGTCTCCAAAACAGTGAACTAAACTTTATTTCTTAAATATTGAGCACGCTATTTTTACTTTCCGAACATGTACCCTGTAAGGAAAGTATTGTGATCATTAAAAATTTTGACTTTGACATTTGTGTGTATGGACACGTTTGGAGGTCTTCTCAATTCATTTAGGCTATTTTTACGAGATGTGTGTATTTATGTGTGTGAACACGATAGCTCCTGAACGGGGCATTCGATGGAGCTCCAATTGGGTATCTATGTTATGAACCACCGTCTCAAGACCGGTCTTGATTTGATGTGTATAGGACTTACTGAGGTGTGTATAGGAGTTTTTCTACAGGGCTACGACCCAGATTTCTTTTGCATTATGGCCAATGGGGAGACATTCTTGAAAGTGCGCTAGCAATTAGACGGTCCATTCGATGGAGCTTCCATTGGGTATATATGTTTGAATGATTCATCGATTCCAATTGATTGAAATGCTGGGTCATGATCTGAATCGTAAGTATTCGGAAAGTCGAGTAGAGTCACTCCAGATATTTTAACTTTAATTATTTTGAAAAATGGGTGGCTCGGTTAGAAAATACGAACATTTCATCGTTCACTCTTCATTACGGAATATGTCATTAAAAAACAGGTTTTTTTGAGGGAAAAAAAAAGTAAGTACATATTTTATGGATTTTTCTCTGGACACGAAATTCTCGCCAATAAAAAGTTAAAAAGGCACTATTCAAAATATCATTTATAAATCGCTTCCGAAAGTATGTTTGCAGTGGAAAACATAAACATATTATGAATATTGTTTACCGCAAGAAAATAAAATCTCTCCCAGATGACAAGCGAGTGAAACAGAAACATAACTTTGTTGCTTAGTAACTCTATTTTGTTTGGGAAAATAATAATACCGTATTTCAGCGTCATTTGCATGTGGGGCAAGATGTTGGACTTAAAACATCGATTCTTCTACAATTTAAAACAGAAATTGGATTGAGTGACTGTTTTCGCGAAGCCTAAAGGCTGTTTCCGTATAGAAGCACATGTATTTATATATATATATAGGCTACTCTATATTTTTTTAATTATGGATAAGCGCTCGAGTGTCGTGTTTCTGAGTTCCTTTTGAGTGCACGTAGGGGTGTTTTGGAATAGGTAGGTCAACGCGTGGTCGAAGTTTGCTCGGATGGATTTCATTTCTATAGAGATTTTTATTTGTATTGACGACGCATGTAAAAAATACATAATAAATCGATAAGAAAACCTAAAATTAATTTGAATATAAAATAGACATTTCCAGCTGTCGAGGTCTGAAAATCATCTTATTACAGGGTTTAAACGGTACATTGTATTGAGCTCAAATTGGGTACGTATGTTATAAACCACCGTTGCAAGACCGGTATGGATTGGGGTGTGTATAGGACTACAGTTTTTCTACAGGGCTACGACAAAGATTTCTTTTACATTATGGCCTATGGGGGGAAAATTCTTGAAAGTGTGCAAGCGTTTAAACGGTCCATTCGATTCTCAAATTGAAAAACACTAAGAGTTTTTGCTGAATGATTCATTGATTCAAATTTATTTAATGGCTTGGGGATGATCTTAATCATAAGTGTTCGGAAAGTTATTTAAGTGATGTGTCTATTTTTACCTTGTTGACGCTTATGATTTGTGGTGGAATTACTTATTAATAAAAGCGTGTTATGATTCTGATTGCATGGGTGAGCTCAGGGGTACTTGCAGAAATTTCCCTCTTAACTGCACTGTTATAAATATAAGTTTCTACGCTTCACCCCATAACCGGTGAAATCAGAGAGTTACAAGCAATGTAGTGTACGTTGAACCGTATTAATGCTTTATCTGAAAATCTCTCGTAAAAACCAACGACCGACTGAAAACAGATTTCGGTTCAAGTGGAAGTTTTCCGATGAACTAACATAGCCGCCGTTAGCTCGCGTTAGGAGGTGAGCGGCGATTGCAAAATAATAAGAAAAACTCCTTCATGCATTCTTCGAAAAGAAAATCTTTCGAATATGAAGGAAAGAAATTTTGTTAAAAAATTGTAGCTGTGTAAAGGGGTTACCCCATTTGACATCGAATAAGCACGTTTGACAGTTTTAGTACATTCATTTAAAATAGAACAGAAACGGATTATAGCTCGTAACTCATCCATACTTTTGAGTTACTATAGGGTTTCTACAGACCTGGAAACTCAGGGATTTGGGGAAAAGGTCCGGGAAATCTGAAGAAATTCAAGAAAGGTCAGGGAAATGCACGAATATTTGAATTTTGCGGCAAAATCAAGAAAATACTTCCTGTTTGAACCTAATTGTAGAAATTGTTTTATTTTCATTTTCTCGTTCAACCTTATAAATCATTTTAAAATGCGTCCTTTATACACATATCTTGTTCAGTTGAAATATTCCTAAATGATCAAACATGGTTTTTGTCAGAATCCAGTGATGCCCAATAATATTTTTGTGTCTGTTGATTTTATTATTATTAGTAGTAGTAGTAAAAAAGGGACAAAATATATTAAAAGTTATTCATTAAAGTATGTAATATTTAAAATAGAAACTCAAAAATCAGGAAAGCACGCTAGATAAAAAGTCAGGAAAGAGCATGATACATGTCAGGGAAGCAAAAGCTGTGAAATCTGTAGAATCCCTATATTAGAAAAAGTGTTAATTAAGTATTATAGTTTTTAATACATTCTCCTCTTTACAGAAAATGGATTGCAAAACACCGATTCAAACTGGTAAATACTTATATGAATGGACATCCTCATACGGGGACCGTTCTTAATCGTGTTTAAAAAATTATTTTAATTTTTAGACGGGTCGCATTACCTTCCGAGTTTAGTAACTGTATCATCCGAAAGGAGCCATTATGAATCAAACGAATTGCGAATGGGAGCGAAAACACACACTTACGGTGTGTGGCAGAGTTCATCCACCAAACCCAATTTTTAATGAACGACGTCGCTATCTGAGTTGAACCGGGTAGTTGAATCCGTTCACCTCGTTCGTTCACCCAGTTAGCTTTCAAACGAAGGAAATCGAGGGCCTCGTTAAGTCGGTTTTTTGATTTTTAACTTTATACGGGATCGTTATGGAGGAACGTCATTCTACGTCAAGCCTTTAGGAATCGGTTAAACGTTTTCCTCTCAATTTAATATTTCTTTCTTTCGATAATAACGATTGAATTTGTAAGTGAAAAAAATAAAATAACAAATCCTGCCTATTCAAGTATCGGGGGAAAATGTTTTTACTTTCCGAACATATACTGTGTAAGGAAAGTAGTGTCATCCTGAAAAAATTCGACTTCGAGATTGGGGTGTATGGACACGTTGGGAGGTCTTCCGAATTCATGGATGCTATTTTTACGAGATGTATGTATGTATGTGTGTATATGTGTTTGTGCGTATGTGAGTGAACACGATAGCTCCTAAATGGAACATTCGATTGAGCTCAAATTGTGTACATACGTTATAAACCACCGTCGTAAGACCGGTATGGATTTGGATATGTATAGGACTGATAGTTTTTCTACAGGGCTACCACCCAGATTTCTTTTACATTGTGGCCCATGGGAGAACATTCTTGAAAGTGCGCTATCGTTTCAACGGGACATTCGATGGAGCTCCAACTGGGTATATTTGTTATAAACCACCCTCGTAAGACCGGTATCGATTTGATGTTTATAGGACTTAGTTTTTCTGCAGGGCTTCGACCCATATTTCTCTTACATTATGGCGTACGGGGTGTAAACCACCATAGTAAGATCGGCATTAATTTTGATGCGGATAGGACTTATAGTTTTTCGACAGGGCTACGACCCAGATTTCTTTTAGAGGATGGACTATGGGGAGACATTCTTGAAAGTGCGCCAGCGTTTAAACGGCGCATTCGATGGAGTTCATTGGGTATCTATGTTTGAATGATTCATCGATTCAAATGGATTGAAATGCTGGGTCAGGATCTTAATCGTAAGTGTTCGGAAAGTCGAGTGGAGTCACTCCAGATTTTTTCTTTATGTACACGAATGTAGACGTCTATTCTGTACGATAGTATAGGAAATTTATGCGTTCTTAATTGCGGACGCAGAGTCTGAAAAGTTTAAAATATCCTTCATAAAAGCATTGCCCCCCATGGGAAACCACGCAATCACTGTGCAGCACCCGTCTCGAATCTCGTATAGAGTAATGGACATGCATGAATAAAACTATTCGAATGAGTCGATTACAGAATTCATTCGAGTCAGTCGATTTTGAATCCTTCATTCGAATGCTCAGCACAAAGCATTGGAATAGCACATAACATTCGAAGTCTCGAATAGTATTCGAGACTATTATTTCAATACCGTTTGAATAGAGATCGCGAATGCTATTCGAATAGAAGTCGCGAAGTCAAATAGAAAAAATCGCAACTATTCACTATTCGATTCATCGGATTTTGGCTTTTATTCGAATAGCAGAAATGCATTCTAAAACTTCATATCATTCTACAACATTCGAATTCTAAACTTCGAATGCATTCTAAAACATACGAAAACTTCATGACAGAATTAATACGAATGGCACCTACAACTACTCGCCTATCTGTTCCAAAACTTAACTCGTCGATCCTCTCCCAAGTTCCACCTATTGGCTCATCCAATGCCTCCTAGATATATAGAAAGCCTTACAACTCCCACGTCAGCAAGATTGGACGTCATCACTAGGATTACATTTAAAAAGTTTTATTTTCGCAAAATAAAACTATTTAAAAATTTCGGGTGACTTGACCCACAAATACCCCTATTTTAACCCATTTGTGCCTGGATATTTTTGCGACTTTCTTCGATTTTTACTGATAACAGAAATAATAGATAAATTTCTGATGTCCACTTCTTGAACAAGGGATGACTTCTTTAAAAATCATGATGCATAAAAATCGAAATATCAACATCCTACTGGGTCATGTTAAAATATTTTGTAGAGTGGAGGCTCAATACTCATGAATAAAGGCTACGAAAAATAAATAACGTTTTCGACTCATAGCGAAAATGCCGTCCCAAAAAAGGGACACTAGGCATAAATGGGTTAATAATTTGAGACAAAAAAATATAATTTTACGACAAACGGCAGTTTTCAACAGTGAGTCATTAGATAATAGGATAAGGAAATGGATCATTTTGAATCATTTTGTGTGAGAAAGTTATTTTAATGTTTAATTTATTTTCTAATATTGGTAACATTCAACCGAAATTTTAAACAGTTTCACTTTTTTAAATGGAAACTGCGATGACGACCCGTTGGTAGGCCTGCTGATGACGTCAAAGCTTGCTGACGGAGTCATTGTAAGGCTTTCTAGGGCCGCATTTGTAAACGCCAAACGAGTGGCACTCGTGCAACGAGTTTCTATCTAAGGTGTTCGTAAAGGAAACTGAGTCCATTCAGTTTAAAAACTTAACGTTCGTATTACAAAACTGAGTGCCATTAGTTTGAAACGAAGTCAACCGAGAGCGGTTTAGGTTGATCGAGTTTGTTGAGAAGATGATTTGCTGCATACGTTGTTGCTGTTTACGAATGGCGTCTGTTGTTATGGAAAAGTAGGTTGTTATGAAAAGTATTTTACGTTTGCTGAAGCTGCCACTATTACTTTTTCGAGGAGGAAATTCATGCGTGCGCTAGAAACTGCTACGAAGGTACATCCTTTTTCAAAGGTAATCATTTACTTGTATTTTTCATTTCAGTCCATTCAAAAATGCATGTGTAAAGCCGTTATCAGACGACGCATTTTCGCCCTTCAAAATGCTCGTACAACTCTTTCGGCTTTCATTTTTCTTGTCAAAAGCAAGGTATAGGGTTGTATTGCAAGGCAAGAAAACGATCTGGTGGATTGGCACGAGGTTGCCGATTTGGCGACGTTATCGCTCGTTTTGTGACAAAAGTTATTACGTCATCGCTGTTTTTGTCACAAAAATCACTCGTCCTGTCGTGCCCCGTGCATTCGAACATTGACATTGACGGTGGAATTCGAAGGTTCATTTTTAAGTAAATACAGTAAAAAAGTTTATAATGGTTTTTGATTTGCACTTCGGAAATAAAATCGGGTTTTATTTCCGCCGTCCACATTGCAGGCATGGAGGTCGCCATCTTGAATGAAGGTGTGGACAGTGTCTAGAGCTCTGATTGGCTGATTTCGCCATTCATACCAAACATTTTTCAACATTGTTCGAAACAGTCCGGTGTCAAGGGAAACACTATCACACAACGGTTTTCGCCTGACTGAAGGGCAAAACTTCAGTACAAAAGTGTTGTACGTGCATTTTGCAGTGCGTAGAGCTCTCGTGTGATAGCACCTTTAGTGTTGAGATGGAAGTTGATTTAAACCGTTATGAGCGAAATTTGAACGTCTTTTGCTCAATACTTTTGAAAAAAATGAAGTTTAAATTGAAATTTCAAAATTTTGATCTGTGCACTTCAAGGATGATCCTGTTGATTTTAGATTGCGTATGTACTAAAAAGTCTCCTCAGCAACATGAACGCATTCGCGTATTGTAAACAAACACGTCCCCTAGGCGGCGAAACTCACTCAACTGAAGGGTTCGTAAAGTCAAAAGAAACTAACCACTGACAGCACGAAAACACACGCATTCCAGTTTTCTTACGAAAACTCGTGCAACGAGTTTGTCGTTTACGAAATCGCCCTATAGGTAGGAGGCGTCGGCTCATGCCTTAAGAACGAATGCGGCGGCGTTCAGCGTGTGCTCCCTGGCTCACTCGACATCAGGAGCTCGCGCTCCATGCCGTCGCCCTCTCTCTTTCATAAATGGGGGAATCCATATTCCATCCACTTTCGTGGGTCGGGTGTTTTGTTTGTTGTACTGTCCTTCCCCCAGAGTCAACAAGAGGACAGAGATAAGTTCCTCATTCTATTTGCATTGCTGGGAAGTTTGCAAAATATTTTCATTTTGAAAAAGGGAACACAAGTCAGAAATATAGATATGGATGCATATGTATGTTGAAGATACCTATCGGACCCTAGTGCAGTTCTCCTGTTTGTGGAACATCGTGCGGTTATGGGATTGGAATAAAAATAATGGATGTCATTTGAATAACGGCAGTTGTTAACCCTTTCACGCGCAGTGTTCCCGCTGTGGGAACACCCAACTCGGGCGTTTGGACTGTTGCCAGGCGCGAAGAATAGGTTGGATTTCTATAAAAAGAGTGGCGGGCGACCTAGCGTCACGAGAATCCTTTACTTTTCAGCACGTCCTTTCCCGTCCAAAAATTATTTTTAACCGCACCGACATCTGCCGAAGAATGCGAGAACAGCCGGATAGAGGGCCCCATGCTCGAGAAGGGGCAGCCGTTGCCATTGCTCAGCTGCGGTCAAAAAGAGGGTCTCTCGATCGGTGGCACGCGATGAGCGTTTCGATCGTCCGCCCTCTTGCGGGTCGTTCGATGCAGTCGAGCGATGGCAACGGCTGCTCTTTTTCCAGCATTGGGAAAGGGTTGCGCCTCAAAGGGTTAAAGGGGGGGGGATAAAAAGCTGCTAGGAAATGAGTTGAATTGTTTGGGAGCACCGAAAGAACAAAAAGAAAAGAACAGATTACACACATTTCGTATCGTTGAATCAACGCGAAACATCGGGTCATGTACCGTAGATATCCGGCCGAGAGATCCAACACTACAAGTCCAGTGGTCTGTAGGTTTGCCACACTGTGCTGCCATGCCACAGGTTTGGGGTTCGATTCACAGGCTGGGCGGCGTCACCATGGCGGAGTGGATAGCACAGTGAACGGGGTGGACGGTGGAAGTGTGAAGGTTCCGCTTTCGGGTCTACCGCACAGACGTCCATCTAATTCTAAACGGTCTGGAGTTTGCATCGGTTTTCTCCAGATGTAAGGTGAATACTCATTGGAACCCCTATAGAAAGTCCTCAGTCCAAGCCAGATGACCCTCGTGTAGGTTTGCCGTAGCACAAACACAGACTTCCGAGCTGGGCAATCCAATGGCTATAACTCGCGAACTATTGGGCGGACAATGTGCAATCAAATATTAAAAGATACCATGTGGCACCACCTAAATACCCACCACGTAATACAGGGTGAGTATTACTACAATACTATAAAATTATCAAAAAGAAATTTTCTTATTTCTATTTCATAATTTTATTTATATCAATCGTACTGAAAGCAAGTAAAAGAAAAAGAAACATATGGAGTTTGTTCACAAATCGCCTACCTGGCTATAAAGCGCCTATAAATGTTTTTGGGCTATTTTTTTCCAGAAGAAACTAAATTTTGAATCTATCCGGACCATCTGTTTAAAAAATATCAAAAGTGACGGCAAAAAACTGGAAATGAGCTAGACCAACTGGATAAATCTACCAAGTGGAGTGCAAGAACAAAATGGCATGCACACTCACTTATGCGACGAGATCTCTCGATTTGCGAACTGCCGCAAATATCTTAAGAAACGGACCACGTCCGTTATACGACCATGTTTGCGACCATGTATGGATTATAACTCATTATTTTTTGTTTACAAATAACCTACACGCTTAAACCCAAAGAGCGAAAAAAAGGATACACTGAGGATCGATCTGTTTCCTCGGAAACCGACCGGTATTTCCGCGAAAGGGCTCTTTACGTAGTCCTTTTTCAGAGACTCCTCTCCTCGCTTCTTATCTTTTCCGAGAATTTCCCTTCCTCAATCATTGTCATATTTCGCTCAGCCCTTGTGATCGAAAAACGCCCCTAAAGGAGAAGCTCACTTTTGAAAACTGGCTCACTTTCCGCTCCGACTGATCGAATTTCGTTCCTTTGGTTTAAGCGTATACCTGGCCATTAATAGGAATCCATAAGTACAGGGTGCCCGAGAATTCTTGGACACTACAAAATTAAATAAACTATACGTACGAACCGGGCATTTGAGTGATAGACGTTGACCCATGGGGAGGTGATCCGCCCTGCTGAAAAATTAAATTGCGAGATCAGAGCTAGGTGCCCAGGACTTTGGTTGGAAATGCCATCCAATGATGCGGTGACCGTGGCACAGATCTCGCAATGTGATTTTTCAGCAGGACGGATCACCTCCACGTGGGTCAACGTCTATGCGCCGTTGCCTCCATCAGCATTTCGCAAACAGACGGATAGGCCGCAGTGGTCTCCTCGATCGCCAGATTGACCCCCCCCCCCTGATTCGGGGTTCCGTCAAAGATACCGTTTACTGAACTCCATTTCCTTATGTAGAGGTACTCATACAGCGAATCAGAGCCGCTATTCATTTTATAATTCCTCAGAGGCTTTCAAATACTTCGAATGATATCGAATATCGCTTAGATGCTGTAAGGACCAAAGGATCTCTGGAATCTAATAATTTTGTTATCTATACAATTAGCAATTAAATTTAATGCGACTGTGTTCCGAATTTTTTCATTTAACTTTATAAAATGCCTAACGATTCTCAGATACCCTGTACTTTGCGTTGTTTTTTCGAAATAAGTATGGTTCTAAGCACTCCACGATAAATTTTTTTTTACATCCGTTTTGAAAATATCAGTTACAGTTCCATTTCAATTCGAAGCCTGTAAAACGATCAGCATAGGTATGCTATTTTATGTACTAGATTACGAGATAATTCAAGTGTCTCTGTAAAAAAATAAAAATCTGGAGTGACTCCACTCGACTTTCCGAACACATACGATTAAGATCATGACGAAGCATTTAAATCAATTTGAATCGATGAATCATCCAAACATATATACCCAATGGAAGCTCCATCGAATCTGCCGTTTAAACGCGAGCGCACTTTCAAGAATGTCTCCCCATAGGCCATAATGTCAAAGAAATCTTTGTCGTAGCCCTCTAGGAAACTATAAGTCCTATACACATCCAAATCAATACTGGTCTTACGATGGTGGTTTATAACATACATACCCAATTCGAGCTCCATCGAATGCTCCGTTTAGGAGCTATCGTGTTCACTCACATACACACACATACATACATACATCTCGTAAAAATAGCCTAAATGAATTGAGAAGACCTCCAAACGTGTCCATACACCCCAATCTGGAAGTCGAATTTTTTCAGGATGACAATACTTTCCTTGCAGGGTACATGTTCGGAAAGTAAAAATAAAACACAACGGACATGATCTATCCTATGATTCAAAATTTATATTAAAATATATTTTCAATGTAAACTTCGTATTGATTCCATTAAGAATGACTGCAGTGAAATGCACCGTCCAATCAAATCTATGTGTTGTGTAAGCAAAGGAATTTATTGTAAACATAAGGAGAAATTATCCGCGAAAAAGAAACATGACTCCATTATATTGTTTAGTAGGATGTGGGGAGAGAACCCTCTTACCTATACATAAACATACAAATAAAACCATTACGTCAAGAACTTCCTTCGATAAACAGATCTTTCCTCGTTTAGAAATCATAAAAACATTCTAGTGAGCGAAAAGATATCTGAATGTCCCACCCCGATATCATTTACATATTCCTACATTACCATTTCTTTCTTGGCTCCTCTAACATTAAAGAAGGGAAGCGGTGCTCCCAAACAAAACATAACATCTTTTTTTGAAGACCCTCTTCATATAGGCAACCTCTCTTCTAACATGTATAAAAAAAAAGATTTCTGGAAATCGTGGTGCAGTTAAAAATATCACATTTGTGCTGCAGTGCTTCTCCGGGTATACTTTACACGGGTTCTTCTGTGTGGTATACTCACTCTCTCTACTACCCCATCAGCTGGAATATTATGCTGCACATAAAAAAAAACCTCTCTTTCTTTCTATCTCTCTCAAACATACACATACACACATAGAAGTGATAGAATAAGGGAATAAAAAAAAAAGATATGTGAAAAATTTTTCCCTGGATCGGAAACAAAAAGAGGGGGGGGGAATGTTCGCTGGAGAATAAAGAGAGAGAGATGTTCTTCTAAAAAAAAGAAGGACCAGGATCCAAAAGAAATTATAAAAAAAGTTAGAAAGAAAGTTCCGGAGAAAGAGATAAATACAGGGTTGCAATGCATACAATCCATTCCAGTTAGAAAGACATTTTTCATCCGACTTAGCCCAGGGAGCAGCGTAAAAATTGTGAAAAACATTTTTAATGCGCACCTCTCATCTGAGATACTAATACATTGTTTTGCACAAATGACATAGGACTTTAACCCTTTGAGGCGCAACCCTTTCCCAATGCTGAAAAAAGGGCAGCCGTTGCCATCGTTCGACTTAACGACCCGCAAGAGGACGGACGATCGAAACGTTCATCGTGTGCCACAGAGCGAGAGACCCTTTTTGGACGCAGCTGGCTGTGCCGGTACTGAGAATTGGGCAATCTATCCATCTGTTCTCGCATTCTTCCATTTTTCAGCAGATGTCACTGCTGTTAAAAAGAATCGTGACCATCTTTTTTTACGGGAAATGACTTGCTAAAAAGTAAAGTATTCTCGTGGAGCTCTGTCACCCGCCGCTATTTTTATAGAAATCCAATCTATTCTTCGTGACTGGCAAGAGTCAAAACGTCAGAGTTCGGTGTTCCCGGAGCGGGAACACTGCGCGTTAAAGGGTATGAAAATAAACCTACTCATTTCGTGCGGTCCTGTTAAGAAGGTTCCCGCAGTGGTCTAGTCACTCAACTCCGTTCACGGAAAAAAAAAGAACGCGGAAAGTGAAACAGCATCCGCATGGGCCTGTGCTAGGGAGGGTGAATTCCTCTCGCGGCTGGACCGCTGTGGGACCGCGTACGGGGAGAGTGCGCGTAAAATTCGTCGTGGCTCCCTGTTCAAACTCTCTGGGGGTACCGATTTCAGGGGGTGGTGGGTCCCTCCTGTGGAATGGGTTCGAAATGGGGGACCCACAAGCAGAAGTCAACCCCTTCGGGGGGAATGGCACCTATTTCAGTGGACACGAGAACAACCGCATCATGTTAAGAACGAGCGATTACACAAAACTGCATTTAATTACTTAAAACAGCAAAAAATTGCTTAGCCCATCGTAGCTCCCCCTCTGTTACGCCAATGCTTTGGAATTAAAAGCTGTATTCAAATCGCCCACTAAAACTGTTTTACAATAGGGAGTTTTTGCGCAGCGGTTTTGCTCATGGTAACTCTAACTTTAATTTGCCATTTCCCCACCGTATTTGCATTGCATTGCTTTTAGAAAGTATCCGCTCAAAAAAGCAAAAGAGAAAGGGGTGAGCGATATTTAAAAAGAGACGAGAGTTTAGTTTAAGTTATAGTGTTACGACAAGCCTACACGAGGGATGTCTGAATAAGGGAGAGGGGAGTACCTCAGGCGGAGGACTTTTTAAGGGTATTATATAAGTAGATGTGCCCTTCCTTCCCTTGAAATTTATCCCAGCAATCCTGGGTCACTTAATGAGTTCGTTAAAAACCTACTCACTCACAAATGATAATGATTTTACTTTCCGAACATGTATCCTGTAAGGAAAGTATTGTCATCCTGAAAAACTTCGACTTCGAGATTTTGATGTATTGACACGTTTCGAGGTCTTCTGAATTCATTTATGCTGTTTTTACGAGATGTACGTGTGTATGTTTGTGTGTGTGTTATGTGAGTGAACACGATAGCTCCTAAACGGAGCATTCGATGGAGCTCTAATTGGTAACATTTGTTATAAACCACCATCGTAAGACCGGTATTCATTTCGATGTGTATAGGACTTATAGTTTTTCTACAGGGATACGACCCAGATTTCTTTTACATTGTGGCCTATGGGAGGACATTCTTGAAAGTGCGCTAGCGTTTAAACGGGACATTCGATGGAGCTCCAATTGGGTATATTTGTTATAAACCACCCTCGTAAGACCGGTATCGATTTAATGTTTATAGGACTTAGTTTTTCTGCAGGGCTACGACCCATATTTCTCTTACATTATGGCGTACGGGGAGACATTCTTGAAAGTGCTCTAGCGTTTAAACGGCGCATTCGATGGAGCTTCCATTGGGTATACATGTTTGAATGATTCATCGAGTAAAGTTTATTTAAATGCTTAGTCATGATCTTAAACGTAAGTGTTCGGAAAGCCGAGTGGAGTCACTCCAGATTTTTTATAATAATAAATAACTGTCATTAGATTCATGAACTTGTGGGGACTCTCATCGTTTTTGAATGAATGTTTGATGCGTCATTTTAAAACACATTAAATCATTTCGGACTTACGAGATTATGACACTCGCTCATCCATCGTTCATCCCATTCTAAATTATAGCCGATCCGCACGAATTAAGAAATACTTATACGTACAATCATGCAAAAAAAAACCATCTCCTTACCTCGAAAATTAGTTTTATTTCCCGCCCCCATCCCTTTTTTTTCCCGTGATAACTGAAGTGAAGTGATCGACCCCATTTCCCCGTTCTTTCCTCATCATTCTAAGACTCTTATTTCTTCATTCCGAAGTCAAAGAAGAGCATAGAATTGAAAAAAAAAAAAAAAAAAAAAAAAAAAAAAGAAGAAAGAAGACGTTCGAATTCGGGTGTGGTCGGCCCACACTGTTTGAAAACGGGATAGACGGACAGACTACACTATTGATCCAATTAATTAGCGACGAGAGATTGAAGGGTGTAGGATAAAAAAAAAAAGAAAAAAAGTGGACCTTAATCCTAGAAAAGTTGAAGGAGTTAGAATGACCGAATTTTCTTTCATTTAATTTAATTTATTTTTAAGTTGGGGGAGGGGAGGTGGGAATCGCCATGAGGGATGTACGCGAGACGATACATAGATTGACAACTTCTTTGCGAGACGAGACACACAATTTTAACACTACGATAGAGGGATTTTTGCGAGACGAGACAAAGCTTTGGGGCTAAATTGGGAGACGCGAGACTCCTATTTTTCGTCTCGCGTCTATCCCTAATCGCCATTGAATCTATGTTACGTGAGGAAAAATTCTTCCTCGACGTTACGTTCGATAGTTTAAATATCCATATATTGTTAAATAGGGTTCTGTCCATACTAAGAGTTTCCCAACTTTAAAGACGAAATGAAATTTTTTCGAAACTTCTGCAACAGGAGAGTCCAACCAAAAAATGGCTTCGAAAATGAAAAGTTCTCGTTACAAAGGAAGGAAAAAAGAAATGACAGCGAACGAAAGTGACACATTTAGGATTTGCAACAGCTGAGAGCAACAGCTAAATTTATAACACCGATCAACAAAAAAAATTTTTTTTTTTTTTTTTTTTTTTTTTTTTTTTGGGGTGGGTGGGTTGTTCTGTTCTCATGCTTCAATTCTGATTCTAGACATTGAAAAACACTTCCATTTTCATTTTGAGTTTTAAAGTTTGATTTTGTCTGATGGACGTCGATCGGTCTATTTTAGTTTATTTCATAAACGATAGAGAGCAGCCCTTGGATGAACCCGAAAGTCAACTGTATTATTATTGGTCACTCTGTAGTATTGCTTCTAGTATTATTTGTAATATTATTATTGGTTTGTATTGTTATTGGCTCATACGAACCTAAAAGAAATACGAAAAATAGTCAGTTTTAGACATTCATTTCTTATTATTTTACATTTATAGGTTATTGTTTATCACACATCTTGAATAAAAAGGACTTTTATATAGAGCAAAAACTTTTCGGATCCTAACTGAGAGTGGAATTATAAAAAAAATATATAAATCAGTGATTTTTGCCAAAAAATTAAAAAATGGCTTTCATTTCTACAAAAGCAAACTTTCATAAAAAAATAAAGATTATTTTAATTAGTTTTGGCGTAGAAGAGACTAAAATTGAACCTGTAGAAGTCAGACCCAAAAATCGTGACCTCGCCTACACTGTGAACACAGGATTTCTCTGTCGATAGAAAGATAGATAGCAATCTATACAGCTGTTCTCGCATTCTTCCAAATTTCAGCAGATGTCAGTGCTGTTCAAAAGAATCGCGACCCTTTTTTGACGGGAAAGGACGTGCTAAAAAATGTAAAGGATTCTCGTGGAGCTCTGTCGCCCGCCACTATTTTGATAGAAATCCATAGTCTACTCTTCGTGACTGGCAACCGTCCATTCGTCCGTGTTGGGTGTTCCCAGAGCTGGAACACTGCGAGTTAAAGGGTTAAAACTAACGTGTACTCTATCGACCAATTTATTTTAAAATATCTATCGGACGGTTTATACCGAAAGTTTTGAAACTAATTGTGCACCGTCTCGTGAGTCAATGGGTCCTATTTTGCTAATTGAAAAATTTTTTGAAGCAAACTTTGTCACTTTTTGAAAATTTGGGAGGAACTTTTTCTGAGCGTAGTGTTTTTACAAACTTTATTTTGTACATTCCCCCCTCCCATTTACATTGTCCACTGACGTCCATTAGGCAACGAATGAAACCGCTTGACCACCCTTCGGGGATAACCTGGGTATCATTGAGCCGATTTACCCCTCTCAAAGTCATTCTATTTGAGAAAAAAATCTGGAGTGACTCCACTCGACTTTCCGAACACTTAATATTAAGATCATGCCCAAGCATTTACATCCATTTTAATCGATGAATCATCCAAACATAGATGCCCAATGAAAGCTCCATCGAATGCGCCGTTTAAACGCTAGCCCACTTTCAAGAATGTCCCCCCAAAAGGCCATAATGTGAAAGAAATTTGTGTAGTAGCACTGTAGGAAAACTATACGTCCTATACACATCCAAATCAACACCGATCTTACGAGGATGGTCTATAACATATCTATGCCCAATTGGAGCTCCATCGACTGGACCGTTTAAACGCCAGCGCACTTTCAAGAATGTCTTCCCATAGGCTATCCTGTCAAAGAAATCTGGGTCGTAGCCCTGTAGAAAAACTATACGTCCTATACACACCCAAATCCATACCGGTCTTGCAACGGTGGTTGATAACCTATAGACCCAATGGGAGCTCGATCGAATGCCCCGTTGAGGAGCTATCGTGTTCACTGCCATATACACACACTCACACACAATGCATACATCTCGTAAAAACAGCATCCATGAATTCAGAAGACCTCCAAACGTGTCCACACACCCCAATCTCGAAGTCGAATTTTTTCGGGATGACACTACTTTCCTTACAGGGTACATGTTCGGAAAGTAAAAAGCAGTTTGTATTTTTTCGAGAAAGCGTCCCTATTAGTTTCAGTTATTTACACTATAATGTGAAAATCGTGTTCAGCACGTTAGGGGGAACCTTCGAGAGATAGAGAACAATGGCTATGCAGTTCGCAGGGAATCATGCTTGTATTTATCTTAATATACAAGATTCGATGCCCGCGGGAATCGGAATCGGATCGACCTAAAAGCCCCGTAATGGCCCTCGAGTTCATTTGTCTGGTTTCGCGAAAACTGTTACGTGTTGTAAGAACGTTCGCCTGTACTTGCCGTACAACTCTGAAAAAAATCAGTAGTCCAATACCGTTCATTAGTCAATTTATACTTAAAAATATTCTATTAAAAAGGAATATAGTTTAAACGCCTATACTTCTGACTCTTTTTTTTTACATTTTTCGAGTTCTAAAATAAATGGGATACAAAAATTGAAACTAAATGATTCTTTCTGTATTGTGTTGTCTCATTTCAATGCGAATTTAAGTTTAAATACAGTAGACACCGGCTATAACGTACTCTAACGGGACCTAAAAAAGTAGTACGTTATAGCCGAAGTACGTTATAAGAAATACCGCCGCTAAGATTCAATATTACACAAAAAAGTGGGCTCATCATTTCACTGTAATATGTGTTTTAAACAGATCTGATTTTTTTTAAATTTAAATTAAATAAAAAACAGAAAATTCTTTATCATTTAATTTTTATTGCGAGAAATAATCTGTCATTTTCTTTAGTTTTAAATGAGCAGATGCTACTTTAAAAATACGGTTTCGGATATCCATAATAGACTTCTGTAGAGTCTCTGCATCATCCATGCGGCATTCAAAAAACCGTGATGCTGTTTTTGCAGCATGGAATGCGTAGGGTAGGATGGGTATAGGCTCCTCTGTTTCTTCTTCACCATCATCAGAATCATTATAGATAGGATTTTTCAGAAGGCATTTGCATGGATGAATGCGAAAGAAAAAACTTTGTGTTGTTCTTAGCCCAGCCTAGCAGGGGAAAAATATAAAAGATCGCTCCCTTCATTCATACACCATTTATCTCGCCAGAGAATCTGAAAACGGACAACGAGTGGTTTTGAACGCACTGAAATTTACGTGAAAAAGGAGATAAAATGCTTAACAAAAGCAGAATTTTATTCTTGGCAATGGTATAAAAGTACGTTATAGCTGAAGTACGTACTTTTGCTAAGTACGTTTTAACCGAAGTTCAATAACATTATCAATAGAGAACTTCCATCCGGACCTAGCTTCCAGGTACGTTATAACCGATAGTACGTTATGTCCCAGGTCCGTTATAACCGGTGCGCACTGTATGTATAATATCTATTTATTGACTCATCTATCCCTATATAGGTGAGTAGTACGATTCATCTATATATTATCTATACATGGATCGATCCATTGATCCATATATATTCTATGTACAGCAGACAACGTTTAGAAAAAGAGTCCAACTTTCTAGTTTCATTTTTCGACTTATTAGAACTTAGAGTCTACCCTAATCTATGAGATTCTATGAAACCGCAGAAAGAAAGGGTGACGTCTGACTATCGTTCGCCACCCGTTATTTGGACATCCATTCGACACCGGATATCGAGAAGTGACGTCAGAATCGACTAGCCGTGGCTGACGGAAAAGACAGGCTGCGGTGCTGACATTGGGTCACACCCTTTTTGCCCTCGATGAGCCACGTGACCTAGGGCTATAAGGGGGTGGAAGTGGCCATCTCACTTTCCCATAGGTCACATCGAGGTGTGACCCATGGCTAGCACCGCTACTAGCCGAGTTCTAGATGCCTCCCGTGTCTATGATTTTTTGGCGCCATGTGGTGGTGGGGGGGCGACAAAATCCATTTTGGCTCCGAAGAAAAGGGTGCGAAATGAAAGTTTACCCTGGACATTCTAATGAGGGGAGGGGGGGGGAGTGGCGTCCAAATCCAATTTTACCGCGGGTGACGCGAACTCTAGTTGCGGCACTGGAACATACACTACTGGCTAAAAGTATTGCAAGTTTCAGAAACCTAACTCTTTTCAAGTTTAAGGGCAGTTTCCCCGTCAAAATAAAAAATCAATAGAATGGATATTTTTAAATGTCAACCTGTTAAATGAATGACTTCAAACACAAGATAGCATTCAGCTAAAGAACAAAAATAATTATTGAATGGATTGAAAAAAATAGCATAAAAATATATAGGAAATATATGAGAAATCCTAATCCATTTGGCTTCCCGGAATAAAATTAAGAATTTGTTTCAAGTTATTCTGCATAAAGAGGATCATCCATAAATGCCATTAATCTCAAGATTGTTTATTATGTTGCCGAGCAGCCTTGACTTGGATCCCAACAGCCACTCTTTTAGATAGAGAATCCACCCTGTTTTACAACACCTCCTTCGGTGTTTCAGGGTGCCAACTAAAATGACGGGTGCCGGAAGGTCTCATTTTGTTTTTGTGTCATTTTCAGATGTATTCTTTCCAATTTATACTACATTTATTCTCAAAAATATTTAAATCTGGCCAATGTCCTGTCCATTTTTTTCTGGGCTTATTCCTGAAACGATGGTTAGATGTCTCAAACTTGCAATACTTTTGGCGAGAAGTGTAGAGCTCCCGCTCATTCATGCATCGGGCCTATGTGTCCAACTTCTTTCTAATATCGGGTGATTCGGTCGAACATGTCTAATCTATTTACCGAGCGATTTAATTTGAAAATCCGAAATCATTGACTGTTTTGGCATAATCCAGAGTTGCGTCTCGGAAGCTGTTCCGAGAAGTAAAGCGTGCCAAGAAAGAGCCCATCACTCATTTCCTTCCTTCTGCTAACCACTCACTGCTCCCGCACTCGCAACATTAACCGCTCCATTACGCCAAGTCAGAAACTCCGGTTAATACCAATTATTTCGGGATGCAGGAGGCTGGGTCTCTCTCCTTGCAAAACTCCCCCGAGACACACACCACACACACACACTCTTGCGCTTTGCCTTGCCGAGCTTGCATGTGTGTGTTGCCTAGCTCTTGCACACGTCTTTTATTAATTTAAAGTATTTGACGCGAAGCAAGTTGGCAACAGGTGAAATCCATCATAGTGTTTCCATGGGGGGTTCCCACCGTGAAGTGAAGAAGAGGGCTATGTGCGTGGGGGGGTCGAGGAAATGCAGGTAAAGCGGATGCTGCCGGAACGCAGAGCAGAGAAGAGCACACACGCTCTTGCGTGCTTGCATCCTCAAGTAGATTGTTTGGAGGAGGGAGAGAAGGGGAGGTTCATTCCTGGGAAGTTGGAAGCAGAGTTTTGGAGATGGTTTTCGAAAAGGTGAGAGAGGGGGGGGGAGCTATTAAGAGAAGAGGATGTTTGATGAATGCTTTTGGAAGAGGAGATTCATTTTGGAGGTTGCAGCTAACGAGATGCGTATAACGTCGAACGGCTGCTTGTATGCGGAAGCGAATATTTTCATAATGCACCGGCTTACCAAGGCATAATAATACAGATCAGTGGAGGTATCCTTATTGCTAAGCGAGTACTTTGCTCGATGACGGGTTCATCAGTCCTTTCGTGTTTCTTAACAATATTCAAGGAGCATCCTTAATGGAACCGAAGGCCGACCCGACGTTCGGAGACGTCATGACTAAACGAAATGTTCACAGGCGTTCAGAGAGCTTTTGTGCTGCCTCGGTCACAAGAACGACGATCGAAACGTTCATCGCGTGCCACAGATCTAGGGACCCTTTTTTTGACGACAGCTGGCTGTGCCGGCACAGCCGGCTGTCGCAAGAGGGTCCGCCCTCTTGCGGATCGTTCAGTCGAACAATGGCAACGGCTGCCCTTTTTTCAGCATGGGGAAAGGGTTGCGCCTCAAAGGGTGAAAGTTGTGTTCAACGCTTCTCGGGCAGCCTGCATAACATAACCTTATATATACACTTTTTTCCCCCCAAGTGAATAAATACGATCCAAACTGAATAAAGGAAATAAGTACCGAAGAAAACTTTAAACCCTAAAAATAAATAACAGAAGAATCAAAAAACCTCTTCTTTCTCTTTTCTGGAAGGAAAAAAAAAACAATGATATAAAGACACTGATCTGAAAACTGGGGATTTTTTTTCCTTCTTTTCATTTCGTGAGCTCTCTACCTGCTGAAAGATTTTCTCTGTAAACGTCCATCGGTTACGTACCCTAGAGCATTAGGTGCTGGCAGAATCCGGGGGCTTTACCTTCTTTGCCTAAGTAAAGGGGGGGGAAGGGGTACTTCGAAGGGGGGGGGGATAGAAGCTGCAGTCACAGATTGACAGATGGAAAAATCTTTTTCGAGAGCACAGCGTTTAGTCTTCATTCTATTGGGCGTTTCGAATAGTCAATCACTAACAGAACAGGAGGAGGGTTCTCTCGTTTAATTTTCAGTTCTTTTTTTGTCCTATTTTTGGCAACGGAACATATATATTTTTTAGAAGGGGTGCTGTTCTCTTTTCTTTCTTTCTATTTCGACTTTATTCTGTAATGTGAAAAGCTTGTTCTGTTTGTTACGAAACTAGACGAAGATACTATTTAAGTTGTTTTTCCGAAAAAGTAAAAGTCCCCCCCCCCAACCCCGTTCAATGAGGGTACGTGTCCGGAAGCGAGAGGTAGATAATCGATAGACAGAATATGAAAAGAATAAAATGAGAAAGTGACTCCAATAGTTAAGAATACACGGTATTTTCCCCCCTCCATTTTTTTAAACGGAGTTCTTTTAAATCGTAAAACTTGTTGAAAATGTAGGTCGTTCTTAAATGCTTGCTAAAACATTTTTCTTGTATCTAGATCTACGTTTCGCAAACTAAACCCTCTAACAAATCATTTCTTAGAAGTTTGTACCGTTTAATAAAACGTATTACTTTAAATGTTGATTTTTGAGCTGTTTGCGCGGTATTCCCTATTCATATCGTTATTGTTATCAGTTCATCGTCCCACAAAAATGATTGAGCGAAACTGCTTTCCAATCTACTTATATAATACGCTAACGTATGCGGTACCGAAATCGACGCTATTTCCACGCTGCGAACGGCAACAGAGCTGCGAAGCCTCGTGAAATAGAGGCCAAGCATGGGCTTCAAGCACCGATGCAGAAGTTTCAGACGCTTTGCGATTTTTTCTTGATTGTTTTTTTACGTTTTAGAATGGCATTCTTTTATTCTCGTGCGTGTATAAGGTTTTATACCTCGGAAATAAATTGCTCGCGCAGAGTTTCGAAAAAGCAATCAATATATCCATTTTGAATTAGTTTATATATACACACACGCACAAGATGGTTTTTGGAGAATCATTTGTCTTCTTTAGAATATTTTGCACGTTAGAATATTTAACACTGCATTCAAAAATCAAGGGGGGGGGGCATGCCCCCCCCCTTGCCATATGCTGCCGGCGCCCATGGTGAGCTCTCTCTCTCTCTTTTATAGTTTTATGGGAAGGATATCGCGTCCCATAAAAATTTCTAGAAGGTATCGCATCGCTTCTTTCCTGTTAGACGGAAAATTCTGGCATTTCCGAGAAACTTCATTTCTTTCGCGAAATACCCCCATTCGAAAAACGGTAGCCATGATAGTCGCCGAGGTCAGAGTGGCATAGATTTTTCAAGAATGACACCATGCCCTCAGAACTCCTTCAAGAAAACGACATCCCAATTTGTAACACTACGGTCATTCATATAAAAATACTCACATTAAAAATGTACATACACTACTGGTCAAACGTATTGCAAGTTTGAGACATCTAACCCTCGTTTCAAGAATAAGCCCAGAAAAAAATGAACAGGAAATGGGCCCTATTTAATATTTTTGAGAACTTATGTTGTATCATTGGAAAGCATCCATCTGAAAATCACCCAAGAACAGAATGAGAGCTTCTGAAACCCATCCTTTAAGTGGCCACCCTGAAATATTGAAGGAAGTGTTGTAGAACATTGTGGATTGCCTATCTTAAAAGAGTGGCTGTTGGGATCCAAGTCGAGGCTGCTCAGCAACCTAATAAAGGATCTTGAGTTCCATTGCATTGAGTTCCATTTGCATTGGATGATCCTCTTTTTGCAGAATAACCTTGAAATGAATGTTTTATTTCATTTTATTCCGGCGAGCCCAAATGGATTATGATTTCTATAAAAACCTATATATTTTTTCAATCAATTAAAAGTTATTCATTTAACAGGTTGACATTCAAAAATATCCATTCTATTGATTTTTAATTTGGATGGGGGAGAGGGGGCTTCCTCTTGAAAAGGGTTCGATTTCTGAAACTTGCAATACTTTTGGGCAGTCGTGTACATGGAGCGTACTCCTGCTTCATAAATATATTCTGAATTGTTTTCTTCCCGTATCTGAAAACATTTGCAAAAACAATATCTCCGAAGCCGACACGGATCTTCATAACTTTGCACGAAACGTTGTACATTCCTATTAAAACAGTCAGAGAGACATTTTATTTTTTTGCTTTTCATTCTCTAG